>CM053769.1:660751762-660796633 GCA_028658325.1 Potorous gilbertii
ATATATATATATATATATATATATATATATATATATATATATATATACACATACATTTATATTTAAACAAAACTTGTTTAAATGCCGCTTGGCTCCTTTGGTTGAAACATGATGATAATGAGGCCACTAATTATACTCAGGAACCTCAATTAGTCATCTTACCAACATGGGGGAAGGTACAGCTTAGGTAGGACCAGATCAGTACAAATCTGACAGCAGAAAGGATGGAGAAAACATCTTACATAAAAAATGGTAATGGTATTCTTATGTGAGAACAACAGCACATCCTATTTTAAATTCATTTTCAAAGAATCAAAACACCTGGAAGACTTTACCAACTCAATGGAATCCCACTTTCACTTGGCCATTTCCTATGATCATGGCAAACATCTTTGAAGCATCCCCATTTTAATCAAGTCAATTCACATTTATTAAGTTCCTACCATGTGCCAACAATTGTGCTAAATGCTGAGAACACAAAGAAAAGCACAAAATAGCCCCTGTTCTTATATTAATAATGAGGTACTGATCTGAGTTCTCTTTGTGGCTGAATCTCTCAAAGAATCATGGATTATTTTAACATTTTTAACATTCACATTGGAGATTCCTTGCTCTGGAATCAAATATTCTTTTAAAAAATAAAATTGAAAAATGATTGGGAAAAAAAAACAGTGTCATATAACCTTTAAGTCAATTAAAGGCCATAAATATGAAGTCTGCTGCAGAAAATGAATCTGCAAGAGCTTGTCTGTTCTTTAGGTTGTCTCATTTTGGGGGAATTATATCTTCTATAATTTTTTAAATGCACAAACTCCTACAATATTATGAGGCTATTCTCAATGAGATTGCTGTTTTCTCCAAAGAAATGGCCTAACAATCAGTGTAGAAAATAAAATAAATGATGAAAGATGTCTGTTGTCCAGATCACCATTTCCATTATGTTGAGTCCATTATATGTCTACTTACATGGAGGACAAGCCCTGCAAATGGAGAGTGAGTTAGACTCAGAACTGAAAAGGAGAAAGAGTAGTAGTATGGCTTGCATTTGGGAAACTGTGGTTCATTCAACAATCTTAAGCTGCTTCACAACACTAAGAAAACCTATCTTTTTTAAACACAAGCATCCCCTTGATGATATATGGTTGCAATTCTTGGGATACCACTGTCTCCAAAGACTCAAAGTTGAGGGTGACCAAAGGAGAAACAGAGTTAGGAGAAAGGGCCTGGGGTGTAAGCATATTTACAATGGTGACCCATGTGCATCAGGGATGTCATCCAGGAATTGTATGATTGGAAAAAGATGTGCCAGTCATGCATGCAGTGGCTTAGGGCAAGACAGGGATAGCCCAGCCACTGCACTGGTACCCACAAAGCCGCTGCACTGGTAAACATGCCTAGAGCAAGTCCTCTATAATATCATGTCTTCCATAATTGTTGGGCTGGATCCTCTAAGCTCCCAGGATGAGAAGTCATGGTTGTGTGGTGATCCGTACCAATCAGAGGAATACCTATTAACAGTTGGATTAGAGTTCCTTTCAAGTATATTACAATCAAATCCCTTTTCTGATTTCACATATCCTACAATCACAAACTCTTAGAGTGGATAGCATCATAGAATTTCAAACTAGAAGGGTGGTCACTAACTCCTAGGGTTCTCTAGCTCTGTGTGTGTGTGTGTGTGTGTGTGAAGGACCCCTCTGAAAGCTTGGTGAAGACCATAGAGTCCTTAGAAACTTTTTTTAATTCCTAATTGAAGACAATACTAATTTCAGCTAGATGTTAGTAAAAATATTTTCCCCTATCCAAATTCATGGACCCTCTGAAATCTATGTGAAGAGCTTTATGATCTAGTTCAATGCCCTTATCTTACAAATAAAAAGAAATGATTTACCCCAAAACACACAAATAGTGAGTATCAGAGGCAGAATTCAAACTTTTGTCCTTTAATTCTCAAAGTATGTTTTTTCACTACTCCATATGGCTTTCCCAATGTTTTCTCTTTTTTTCTGTTTTTTCCCTTTCTTTCTTTCTTTGTTTTTAAGTTAGATTTCTTTATCTCAGCCAGTTTGGATATGCATTGTTACTCATGGTCACTGTCCCTATTCCGCCTTGCTAATTAGTAAAAATCAGCATGGGAGGTTTAACTTGCTCTGTTTTTCCAGTCTTGGCCAGTTTGCTTCCCCACCCCCATTTTGGTACCCTCGTGTTCCCCCAATCTCAGGGGTTCACCATATTGGTACTGGACTTAGTGTGGACGCTCAATTGACTTTAATTCCTCACAGCTCAGAACTCCCAACTCCCAAGGCCCATCAGCCTCAGCCTCCCTGTTGCAAGGATTAAAAGACTTCACCACCTCTGTTGCCCAACACCTTCAAAGGTTATTTAGACTATCTTTCAACTTTCAGGAATGACCTGAAATTCAGAAATCAGCTTCAAAAAATAGAAAATGATACTCAATTTAAAAGGTTTTCCTTTCAAATCAGAGTTTTCCTCCTCCTGAGGAGATTTCACATCTCCCATCTATAGCCATGCAATTCCCTCATAGAATATATACATTGTGTGCCTAGCATATAGAAGGTCCCATATTAGGTTCTGTTCTGTACTAAAATAAAATTCACATTTACATAGCACTTCATAAGTTACCAGATACTGTGAGGTAGGCAGGAATGGTGTGATTGTCCCATTTTACAAATAAAGAAAGTATACTTCAGAGAGAGGCTGTGATTTTTCCTGACATCACAGATCAAGTAAATGACAAAGCTAAGACCTGAAAGGAGAGAGGTCCTTAGACTCCCAGTTGAATAATGTTCATTTTACTTCTTGAAATGAGAACACCATCATTTTTCATACACTGTCACAAAAGAAACTGAATGAATTCCTTCTAATCCAGGTTAATCCATTTTCCCTGTGTCCAGTCAGTAGAGCCAATGAATCAATAGAGGCATTTGGTCCCTGGCTTCTATGCAAGATAATTTTATACACTTGACCATCATTAATAATTTATCTTTTAGTTTTTTCTTCTCCAGGATGAATCATTTCAGATCACAGAATCAGAGAATGTTCTATGGAGATCACCTGGTAATCCCCTTGTTCAACTATCTCAATTTATAGGTAAGGAAACTTAGGCCTAAATTAGATAAAAGTTATTTGCCCTAGGTTACACAGTTAATAAATGGCAGGGTCTGAACTAGTCAGTGTCTCCTAATTCTATAATCCCCGCTTTCCATCATTTTCACCCAAGAAGTAGTCTTATTTATAGCCTAAAACTATTTTGTTGAAACATGAAGGGGCTCTTCTTTCTGAGACTTCATAGAATTTAGGGGTAAGAAGGGACCAAGAGATAGCAAAATCCAGCCCTTTTTTTTTAACTGATAAGAAAACTAAGTCTTGGGCATTGATTTTTCCAAGGTCACATGGTTATTAAGTTACAAAGGCAGGATTTCAACCAATCTGTTAATCAATAAGCATTTATTTAGCACCTGCTTTGGAGTGTAGGACTAGTACCTCTGGTGTGAAGGCCTCCTAATCCCTTTTCAGGGCTGTTCATCCATCTTTCGTGTCCATCTGGCACTCAACTCTCTCCTGTGACTCCAAGAAGCTGTAGCATGCTCTGCGATCACACTTTGGTTAAACCATCTCTGCAGATGGCCTAAACTAGTTTGAGGGTAACCAGTGGGCCTCAGCTCCATCATAGGTTAGGTGGTTGTCTACCACGTGAAGATATTCCCTGATAGAATGGGCAAACAAAAACAATTTGTTTCAGCAGCCATGAAGGTGACCGAAGCCAACGCTGTGGAGCACTTAAAGCTTGGTCAGGCACTGAAGACGCCAAGGTCATCCCCTGCATCCCAGACCATCAGCAGTCATTTTGACTTTCATCTTACCGCTGGACTTCAATGATTCTGGAAGAGAGAGTGAGGCTGATGACTTTGAGCAACTGCGACACATCAATCCAAGTCATGCACAAGTCAACACATCACCTGTGATGTCCCTGGTCCTCTTTGAAAACAAAAGATGAACAACTTCAGCGGCTACACACTAAGCACTGTGCTAAGTGTGGGAGGCACAAAGACAATAATGAAACAGACCCTGCCCTTGAGGTTCCAATTTAACATGGAAGACAATGGGAACATATATAACTATGTAGACAATGCATAAAAGTGAATAAAAAGTAGTTTAAGGAAGGAATACACTAGCACTTGGAGGAGGTGAACCAGAAAGACTTCATGTCAAAGGAGGATTATCTGAGTCTTGACAAGGAATCCAAAAAGTGGAGGTAAAAAGAGAATGCATTCCAGACATGTGTTTGAGCCCTGTCCCTCTAACTCCACATCCACTGTTTTTTACACAGATCTAAAGTAATAGCTAACATTCATATTGTGCTTTAAGTTTGGAAAGTATTTCATATATATTATCACATTTTATCGTTTTCCCGATTCCTGTTATTATTCATTCATTTTCAGTCCTGACTCTTTGTGACCCCATTTAAAGTTTTCCTGGCAAAGACCCTGGAATCATTTGCCATTTCCTTCTCCAGCTCGTTTTACAGATGAGGAAATTGAAGCAAACAGGGTAAAATGACTTGCCCAAGGTCACACAGCTAGTAAGTATCTAATGCCAGATTTGAACTCAAGGAGACGAGTCTTCCTGCCTCCAGATCCAGCACCCTATCCATTGCATCACCTAACTAGTCTGTACAGAAATAGAGAAATGAATGTGAAGGCCTGTCAGGACCTCTCAGTATCTGACTGCATCATACTTGTATCTCTCCTAGGGCTGTGCTGACCGCAGAGGTCCAGACCTTGCTCAGACTCACTCATGACTGAAGAGTCTCCACTCTTTGGAGGAGTTAGTTCAAAGGAGTCCTGAGTGCTTCTGTCCCTTTTCTAATCTTCACACATTTTCCATGAAAATGGGATCTTCTTTTCCTTGGTGTGGTTCAGTTTCCATCATGGCCCCATATAGGCCTTAATTTCAGAAATAATATTTGGATGTATTAAATGACTGTGGTGGTACTTTCCTAGGTAGACCGAGAAGAAAATGGTAGAACAAGAAGGAACTTTAGAGATCATCTAACTCAACCTCCTCAACAGCCTTATTTTCAAGGTGTCATTTTCTAAAGTCAGAAATGGAGGACGCAACGGAGCAGGGATTCAATGCCACATATATATTTTTCAATGACAAATCCAGCACCCTCTCCATTATTTCATGTTGCCTACTCTACATGTTCCATGTTCCTGACTCAAATACTTACAGTAATGGTGATGGGATCCTGGACAAATCACTTAACTTTTCTTAGCTTCAATTTCTCCATCTATAAAATAAAGGTGCTGGACTCAATTATTTCAGTAAATCTATGATCCTTGTTAGTTGTGGAGAATAGGAAAGGATACATAATTCTCACAGGAATCTGACAAAAGGAAGTGGATATAATTGGAAGATTGCATGACAGCTCCTAAAAGCTTTATGCCAGTGTTTCTCAAATGTTTCTGGTCCACAGATGATTTCTGCAAAGTAAATAAAGGGTCTTCACATTTTACTCATCCTACTTGTTCCTGCTTGCTGCTAGAATTAAAAAAAACCCAGCACTTCATTAAAATTGATGAGAAATCCCAGTATTTTGATGAGGAACATCAATTTCAAAATACCCATTTACACCACAAATAAAAGTACCAAGATGTTCATATTGCAAAGGCTCACATTATAAAAATCTGCCTTTGGACCATCTGAAGGGTCTGCATACCAAATTGCGAGAAGCATTGCTCTCTAGCTATTTATAGGCTCCAACACCATGAGCATGTAATGTGAATAACTAAGAAAACCTCCTTCCTTTTAACTTGCACCTTTGAGAAGTTGGGACAGTTTCTCTGGACTACATGCCCTGTCTTAGTGCTGGGGGCCTTAGAGCTTTGGTAAGATAGAACAGCCCAACCCCTCTGCTACTACCAAGGGGACCCAGGAATTATTGTATTATCCTAAAGCACTAAGTCTTTCAGTTCTGAGCCAACACAAATGGCCTGCCAGAAATGGCCCAGGGTTCCACAGATCAAAAACACTCCCTCTTTACCCTCACTATGTTTGATTTTGTTAATTACCTTGCTTCATCATCCTCACTTCTAATTATACTTTTTAGAGACATTGATGCCCTATAGAACAAAGGTTCTTAACCTTTTTGGTTAAGAACCTTAGACCCCCTTAGCAATCTGATGAAGCCTATGTACCTTATCTCAGAATTTTTTTAAATATTAAAAGAAATGTGAAATTTCAGTTAGAGGCTGATGAAAACAAACATGTAATTCTTCTTCCCCTTCTAAGTTCACAGACCCCTGAAATCTACCTATTGACTCCTTGTGGACACATTAACCTCATATGAAGAACCCTTGCTCTTGACGCAACCAGGTAAATGTTCACAGAATTCTAAATCTAGGGTGAGAAGGAATCTCACAGGTCATTTAGCTTAACGTCACTTTGCAGATGAAAAAATAGAAGACCCAGAGAGGTTGGGACCTGCCCAAAGTCATATCAGTAGGAAGTAGCAGAACCAAATTTAGATTCTAAGTTCAACCACTAAAGCACAGTGGCTTCCTCCTGCCATCTGTCAATCCCTTCCTTATTATCACACCCTATGTAACTGGTTAAATATCCATTTTGAGAGGTATTTGAAGGCTGTTCCTGTTGGCAAAGAAATTGAACAACTGCCCCAAAAAGAACGAAGAAGAATTTTTAAAAAGCAGAAACCCAAACTTTGTTCATTTCTAGAAAATCATATTCCTTTCCTCTAATCTCCTACTTTTAGGCCAAGTTTTAAATTGGCTACTTAATAATGGTGATCAAAGACTCCATTTTTCTCAATGTGCAGGTTAAACAAAACAACAAAGCCATACACCCATAGTCCTGGATTTAGAGTACACCAGATTAGGGGTATTTCCCCTACCATTAGCAATAAGGTACAAACAGATTTGGGAACTCTGAAATAATGCATGTTTCTGGAAATCAGGTTCCCACTCATTTAGGTAAGAAGTCTAACGGGAAAGCTAGGCTGAAAAAAAGTCCATTTTCCTATAGGAAATAACTGCAGGGACATTTTCTCTCCAAGTATTTCCTGTTGGAAGAAAGAGGCAGGAAGACAAATTCAGTCACCACATGAGCCAATCTCCCCCAGATATCTTAACACATTTTAATGTGCTATCACCAAGGAATAAGTCTCAGAGGAAATAAATAAAATAAAAACTATTTCAAGGTTTGTCCTGAAGAACTTCTTCCTGACAATATAATGGACTGACACACATAAAGAGCATTGAATAAGGAGTCAGAAGACCCTGAGATCAAGTTGCATAATATGGAGCAAGTCTTTTATATATTTTGGAGTGGGAGAAGGAAACTGGGGTTAAGCTATTGCCAGATTATTAACAATTGACAAGGTATTGCCACAGTTGTTAAGGGTGAATTTGAACTCAGGTCCTCCTAAATCCAGGGTCAGTGCTCTATCAGTTGCACACCTAGCTGTCCAGAGCAAGCCTTTAAACCTCTCCAGAACTTCAGCCTCTTCAACTATAAAATCCGAGGATTTTATATGGAGTAGATGAGCTCTAATGACCCTCTAAGGTCTACTCAAATGTTTTATTCTATTTAATGAAATTTATCCCCAAAACAGATACCATATGACTGAGTTTTGGGGGGAGGAAGTGTGTTATAATTCAGCTGAGGCATAAAACAAGTCCCCATAATGTTAAAAAGGCTACTGAAGCTTAAATAGCACACAATTAAGACTGACCCCAGGTGAATGCTCTCCAAATTCCTTTTCATCCATCCTAGGGGTGTAGAACACAAATACGCCTTTCGCTGACCTCAGTGAAGGAAGGATTGGAATGTTGAACCTTACAAAGAAGGGTCTGTTTATTATGGAATCAAGCCCTCAGTAGCTAAAAAGGGTTGAAAGACATTAAGGGTCAAAGGTCTGATCCAATTTGTAATCCATGGCTAAGTTAAGGAAGGTATCTATTTACCAAGACAAGTGCAAGAGGGGAGGGGAGGAGAAGATGACCAATGAGTCTTGGCATATTTGGCTTTTACATTCTTCACTTGTGTAAATAGAATGAACAGGTATTGTTTCTGGTCTGCTTACTGGGAGAAAAGGAGCCTTTTCATTGGCTACTGAACTTGCTTACAAGGCACACTGACCAAATAAAGTGACCCCTCCTTCTTTCCTGCTGAGGTAGAGGGGAAACTTTCTATCAATGTTTTGGTAGGGAGAGTCTTTGGGTCTCACTCCCAACCCAGGCCTACATGTGACTGTGAATATGAGTCTCTGTGTTCTCTCTCTCTGTCTGTCTCTCCGTCTGTCTCTCTATCTCTCTGTCTGTCTCTCTCTATTTCTCTCTCTTTGCCTCACTGTGTCTCTGTCTGTCTCTCTGTCTCTCTCTCTCTTTGTCTCTCTGTCTCTCTCTGTCTCACTCTGTCTCATTGTGTCTGTCTCTGACTCTGTCTGTCTGTTTTTCTGTCTCTCTTTGTCTCTCTGTCTCTCTCTCTCATCTTTTTTGCCTCTTAGGTGAAGCAATATGAGACTAGACTGGCTACCAACTTAAGACCTTCAAAAGGTCAGCAGAACAAGCTGCCATAGGTGTATGTCAGACTTTGTATACAGTCAAGACCAATGAGGAGCAAAGACCCACTCGATCCCCAGAAATGGATCAAAGGCAGCTCAGAGGAAGTAACAGTGACCTTTCTATCCTCTAGGTTACCTTCAAAAGTGAACTTGATGGGGTAAATTTTATGGCCACTGCTTTAAAGTTAAATCTACCTTCCCCTCAGTCCTGAAGTAGTTCAAATGAGAATATACCAAGGTGCTGGAAGTGATATTTTGTTACTATAGTTCTTCCTATCCCCCTGTAATCACTAGATTGTGTTAACTGGTTTAATAATCTTTAAGCAGTAATCACTGCAGGGAAGATGACACACCGGAGATTGAAGGCAATAGCATTGGAGAAAAATACCCTCCAGCTCTTCAGGGGTACCTCTAGAACCCTGAGTGGAAGAGGGAGCCTTACCTAAGGACATGACCACCCTCTGAGAGAGAGAATGGGAATAAGGATCCTCAGAGATTGTAAGGACTACACTATCTAAAGGCTACAAACCCAATATTTCTTGAGTTTTCTCTTCTTAAATGTTTTTATTTATTTCATTAAATATTTCCAATTGCACATTGAAAGCACTTTACACTGATTTTTTTTAATTTGTTGTTACAGATGATATTTTTCCTAATATTGAACTAGCCCCGCATTCCTTGTATAAATCCTACCTGATCCAAGTGTATTATTCTTGTGATAAGTTACTTTAATCTTTTTGCTAATGCCCTATTTAAAATTTTTGCATCTATATTCATTAGGTAAATTGGTCTATAATTTTCTTTCTCTGTTTTGGCTCTTCCTGGTTTAGGTACCAGCACCGTATTTGTATCATAAAAAGAATTTGGCAAGACTACATCTTTGCAAATTTTCCCAAATAGTCTATATAGTATTTGAATTAACTGTTCTTTGAATGTTTGATAGAATTTGCTTGTATATTCATCTGGCCCTAGAGATTTTTTCCTAGGGAATTCATTGAGGACTTGTTCAATTTGTTTTTCTTAGATGAGGTTAAGTATTTTACTTCCTCTTCTGTTAATCTGGGCAATTTATATTTTTGTAAATATTCATTTATTTCACTAAGATTGTCAAATTTATGGGTGGCAAAATAATTTCTAATTATTGTTTTAATTTCCTCTTCATTAGAGGTGAATTCATCCTTCTCATTTTTGATACTGGTAATTTGGTTTTCTTCCTTCTTTTTTTAACCAATTTATCAATTTTTTATCAATTTTATTGGGTTTTTTCCCATAAAACCAGCTCTTAGTTTTACTTATTAGTTCAATAGTTTTCTTAACTTCAATTTTATTAAACTCTCCTTTGGTTTTCAGTATTTCTAATTTGAAATTTAATTGGGGATTTTCAATTTGTTCTTTTTCTAGCTTTTGCAGTTGCATGTCCAATTCAGTGATCTCCTTTTTCTATATTTTATTCATGCAAGTAATCAGAGATATAATTGATCATATCAACAACAAAACTAACAGAAACAATATATATATATCAATAGATGGAGAAAAAAACTTTTGATAAAATACAAAATCCATTCCTATTGAAAACACTGGAGAGCATTAGAATAAATGAAGTTTTCCTTAAAATAATAAGTAACTTTTACCTAAAACCATCAGCAAGCATTGTATGTATTGGGGTTAATCTACATGCATTTCCATTAAGATCAGGGTGAAACAAGGGTGTCCATTATCACCACTGTTATTAAATATGCTATAAGAAGTGTTAGCTTTAGCAATAAGAGAAGAAAAAGAAATTGAAGGAATTAAAATAGGCAAAGAAGAAACTAAGTTATCACTCTTTGCAGACAATATGATGATATACTCAGAGAATCCTAGAGAATCAAGTAAAAAACTCCTTGAAATAAAAAAATAATTTTGGCAAAGTAGCAGGACACAGAATAAACTCTCATAAATCATCTGCATTTCTATATATTACCAACCAAGTCCAATAGCAAGAGATAGAAAGAGAAACTCCATTTAAAGTTATTGTAGACACTATAAAATATTTGGGAGTCTACCAGCTGAAACAAGTCCAGGGACTATATGAACACAATTACAAAATGCTTCTTGCACAAATAAAGTCAGATCTAAGTGACTCGAAAAACATCAGTTGTTCATGGATAGGCTGAGCTAATATAATAAAAATGATAATTCTACCTAAATTATTTTACTTACTCAGTGCTATACCAATAAACTACCAAAAATTATTTTATAGATCTAGAAAAGATATCAAAATCCATCTGGAAGAGCAAAGGGTTCAGAATATTAAGGGAATTAATGAAAAGAAATGCTAGGGAAGGTGGTCTAGCCACATCAGATCTTAAATTGTATTATAAAGTGGCAATCATCAAAACCACTTGGTACTGGCTAAGTAACAGAGGGGTAGATCAGTGGAAATAGTTAGGTACACACGACACAGTGGTCAATGACTAGAGTAGTCTACTGTTTGATAAATCCAAGGACCCCAACTTCTAGGATAAGAACTCACTGTTTGACAAAAACTGCTGGGAAAACTGGAAAATAGTGTGGCAGAAACCAGGCAGAAACCAATGCCTAACATCATACACTAGAATAAAGTCCAAATGGGTACATGACCTAGGTATAAAAGCTGATACTATAAAGTAATTAGGGGAGCAAGGAATAGTTTATTTGTCAGATTTATAGAGAATGGAGGAATTTATGACCAAACAAGAGACAGAGAGCATTATGAAATGCAAAATGAATACTTTTGATTATATGCAATTGAAAAGTTTTTCCACAAACAAAACCAATGCAATCAAGATTAGGAGGGAAGCAGAAAACTGGGAAATAATTTTTACAACTAGTGTCTGTGACAAAGGTCTCATTTCTAAAATATATAGAGAACTGAGTCAAATTTACAAGAATACAAGTTGTTCCCCAATTGATAAATGGTCAAAGGATATGAACAGGCAGTTTTCAAAGGATCAGATTAAAGTTATCTATAGTCACAGGAAAAAATTCTCTAAATCACTATTGATTAGAGAGATGCAAATCAAAACAACTTTAAGGTACCACATCACACCTATGAGATTGGCTAACATGATAAAATAGAAAAATGATAAATGTTGGAGAAGATGTAGGAGAGTTGGAACACTTATTCATTGTTGGTAGAGGTGTGAGCTTATCCAACCATTCTGGAGAGCAATTTGGAACTATGACAAAGTGCTATAAAAATGTACATACCCATTAACCCAGCAATGTCACTTCTAGGGTTACATACCAAAGAGATCATAAAATTGGGAAAAGGACCCACATGTACAAAAACATTTATAAGCAGCTCTTTTTGTGGTGGCCAAGAACTGGAAGTTGAGGAAATGCCCATCAATTGGGGAATGACTGAACAAGTTGTGGTACATAAATGTAATGGAATACTATTGTGCTATAAGAAATGACGAACAGGCAGACTTCAGAAATACCTAGATAAACTTATATGAACTGATGTTGAGTGAAGTGAACAGAATCAGGAGAATATTATACACAGTAAAAACCACAGTGTGCAAGGACTATTTTTAATAGACTTAGTCCTCCATGGCAAAGTAAGGACCTAAAACATTTCCAAAGGACTCATGACACAAAATGCCATCCATTTCCAGAGAAAGAACTATGGACTTGGAATGCAGTATGAAGCAGACTATTTTCTCTTTTGTTATGTTTGGTTTTGTTTAGTTTTACTCATACTTTCATTCATTTTAATTCTTCTATGCAACATGACAAAAAGTGAAAATGTGTTTAATAAGAATGTTTGTGTAGAGTCCATATAAGATTGCATGCCATCTTGGGGAGCAGGGGGAATAGAGGGGGAGAAAATTTAAAACTTATGAAAATGATTGTTGAAAATTGAAAACAAGTAAATAAATTTGAAAAATAATTAAATAAAATTTGATGTTCCAAATTCTCTCCTTTCCCCTTGAGAAGGCAAATGATGTGATATCACTTATATATGTGAAATCAGCGAAAACTTATTTCCATTTAGCCATATTGTAAAAGAAAGCACAGATAAAAAAAAGTTTTTATGTATGCTTCAGTCTGTATTCAGTGTTCATCATTTCTCTCTCTAAAAGTAGATAGTCTTTTTTATCATGACTCCTTTGGAATTACCTTGGATCATTGGCTTTGTCAGAGTAACTAAATCTTTCACAGTTCATCTTTACAATAGTGTTGTTTCTGTGTACAGTGTTGTCCTGGTTCTGTTCACTTCACTTTGCATGTGTTAATATAAATCTTCTCAGATTTTTCTTGCTCATCATTTCTTATAGCACAATAGTATTCCATCAAGATTATATATTATAACATGTTCAGTCATTACCCAATTGATGAGCATGCCCTTGATTTTTTATTCTTATCCACCACCAAAAGAGCTACCATATTTTTATATTAATCACCCCTTTTTCCCATCTCTTTTATCTCTTTGCAATACAAACCTAGTACTGGGTCAAAGGGTTTGCACAGTTTTACAGCCCTTAGTCTCTGGGATGGTTGAACTAGTTCACAGCCCCACCAATACTTCATTGGTGTCCTGCATTCATGGTATAAATCCCACTTGGTCATAGTGTATAATCTTTGTGATATACTATTGTAATCTCCTTGATAATGTTTTATTTAAAATTTTTGTACTAATATTTATTACAGAAATTGGCCTGTAGTTTCCTTTCTCTTTTTGCTCTCCCTAGTTTAGGTATCAAAGTCATTTTTGTGTCATAAAAGGTATTTGATAGGACTCCTCCTTTACCTACTTTTCCAAATAGCTTACATAGTATTGGTTTATTTGTATAGCATAGTATTAATATAGAATGAATCATTCTTTAAATGTTTGGTAGATTCACTTATAAACCCATCTCATCCTGGGGATATTTGAATTTTTTCTTAAAGATGGATTTGAACTCTTCTGGAAATATAACTTTAATCAAAGAAATGTTGGGTTTTGAACTCCAAAAAAGAGTGACCACATCTACCTTCATAGCTGTTTTGATAATAGTATCAATGGTGTTAAGTTATTTCATACATAAAATATATCTTTACTTTCTAAGTCCCTAATGCAAACACAGAAGTAGATAGGACCTTGAATAGTTAAGGACTCATCTGGACTCATCATTCCATCCTTCAAGCAGCATCCATCAGCTGAACTGATGAATATAATCCTAATGTATTTTTCTTTCTTCCCTTTTTTTTTAGCTTCAGCAATTGATTTCAGAATTTAGCAAAATATAAGCTATGCAATTTGTTCTTCACCCTCTACTAATAATCTCTTTCACATTATAAATCCTTTGCCTCTAATTCCTTTAAAAACAGGTTATGCTAGACTAACTTCATTTTCTTTTCTAACAGGATAGTAACCATGGAAGATAAGAAGAATGTTACAGATAAAGGTTACCTAGATTTCTGCAAAGCATTTGGAAAAGTTTCTCATGTAATCCTTGTAAACAAGATGAGGAGAGGTAAGATGGTGATAATGCAATTTAATAGATGAAATACTAATTATATAATATTTATATATTAATAATTATAACTGTTAATAATTATATAATTGTAACTGAAATTGTCATAGTGTTTTAAGGTTTGCAAAGTGTTTACACACATATTTGTGCATATAAATGTAAAATTTGATTGCTATATATATGGTTTGATGTCAACTGAAAGTCTCTAGCTACAGCCCAGGCATCTGCGCTATTTAATTTTTTTTTTCAAATCAATGACTTAGATAAAGGCATAGCTAGCATGCTTATCAAATTCAAACATGAAACAAAGGAAGGAATGAGAGATCACTTTCATTAAATGATAGGATCCAGAAAGATCTTAACAGGCTAGAAAATAGGCCAAAACTAATAAGATGAAATTCAGTGGGATTATATGTAATATTCTTCCTTCAAAAGTTCAAAGCATGAAATTCACAAGTACAAGATGGGGGTGGTGTGATTAAATAGTAGTTCATCTGAAACGATTTGAGGAAGTAAGTTTAATACAAATCAACAGTGTGATATGGCAGCCCTCCCCCAAAAAATGTTATTGGAATCTTAAATTGGAGTAAAAGAGATGGTGTCGAAAGGAAGAAACTGGAGAAACAGAGAGGCAACAACAGACAGACAGCATAACAGAGATGGAGACAGAGAAAGTGAGACAGAGACAGGGAAACAGACAAAGACAGAAACTAAGAGTCCAGGACTAAGAAGGTGATAATCCCTTATCTGGCAGGGACTCAGTATAATGCCATGAATATTGATGGAAGGAACTGGTTACATTTAGTTCCGAAAAGACTTAGAGGAAACTCTATGAATGTCTTCAGGTATTTTAAGGGCTGTCTTATGGAAGAGGCATTATTACCGTTCTACTTGGTCCCAGAAGGCAGAAGTAGAAGCATTGAGTAGAAGTGTAGACAAGTTGAGGCTCAGTATAAAGTAAAAAATTTATAGCAATTATTCTTCAGTTATGTCTGACTCTTTGAGATCCTATTTGAAGTTTTCTTGGCAAAGACACTGGAGTGAATGGTTTGCCATTTCTTTCTCCAGCTCATTTACAAATGAGGAAACTGAGGCAAACAGAAGTTAGGTGACTTGCCCAGGACACAGACAATAAGTGTCTGAGGGTGAACTTGAACTCAGATCCTCCTGACCCCAGGGCTACTGGTATGATATTATTCACTGGCATTTAGCAATTAGAGCTGTCTAAAAGCAGAATGCCTTTGAGAAAAGAAGTTTCCTCCTCAATACAGGTCCACAGGCAACGGCTGGATCACCACTTCTTGAGTGTGTCAGGCAGGTTATAGAGGGGTTCCCCATACAAGAATAAGTTGTACTAGATGGGTTCTGAGAACCCTTGCTATTCTGGGATTCTATGATTCTTGGGGGAGTTGGAATGAAAGAAGTCACCCAATACAGAGGTATGTGAAAGATTAATAACAAACCGCAAAAGCTAGACTTGGAGTCAGGAAGACGTAGGTTCAAAGCCAGTCTCAGACACTTACTAGTTTTATCTTGGATAAGGGCTTAATGTCTATCTCCTTCTCTCACCTCATCTGTAACACCGGAATAATAATAGTACCTACCTCCCTGGCTGTTGTGAGTATAAAACAAGTTTTTTGTAAAGCACTTTGTAAACCTTAAAATGCTTCAGAATTGTTAGCTATTATTAAAATTCCATAGTCATCTATTCCAGCCCTAAATTATTCTAGCTCCTTTCCTGGAAGTTCCCATTTTCCAGGCCTTTGGTCTTTCCTCATGTGCTTCCCTGTTTGTCGAAATACCCATCTTTCCAGACATCTTCACAGATGTCTTCGGGGGCCTCAGCACCTTAGGGCAAGTTATTCCACCTCCCTTTTTGGATATGGTAAATCCCATATAAATCCATTTCAGAAACACGAACTACTCTAAGAAAATTAAGCATGGATTATTTACTTCTTAAAATCCTGGGGCCAAGAAATGTCTGCCTTCAGCGTCCGCCTTCCTTCAGCCACACAACCAGGCAACATATTGGCTACACTACAGCTGGTGGTGATGAACCCAGTCGTGTGGCGGTGCATTGGAATGTAATACCACATGTCAAACCAAGTCATCTGGAAAAAAAAAAGAACTTTGCTTCAGATGTTTGCAATTAATAATGTTTGTGTTTCCTAATAATCTATCCCGACACAGAAAATACCTTTTCTTTCTTTTCGAGTCAGAACGCTACTCTTACTGGTTTTGTGTTTTTCATTAAGTGATTCAACACTTTCATTCAGCTTGTTGTTCAGTGATGTCCTGGAATTCAACTCTGGCATTTCAAAGTCTGGGCAACATTCACACCAGCTTCAACATGGGCAGAGCTCATTTCTGCTTTCCTTCCTTGGGGAGAAGCTTTTCCTCTTAGTTCACAGAGAAGGAAATGCAGTGCAAGGCACGCATTTGCCTTGTGATGGAATTCTCCCCTCCCTTTGCAGACTGCCCAGAGTCCTGATCTCTTTTGGCATTCCTCTTTTTTTGCCTTAAGCACCTTGTTTGCCACATCAAATGGTAGCAGGTGGGCCAGTTCTGCAGGATGCAGCAGGAGAAACCTGTGAACCCAGACCTTCTACTTTCTCACGGGTCCTCTCAGGAAGGACTAGAAGATTATATTCATGTAACCTGGACACAGGAGAGTAGAAAATGTCAGCTCATTCCTTTTAACTCCTCTGTGTGGCAGAAATCGAGTGCTTCTTCCTTCTCCCCGCCCCTGCCTTTGCCCAAGTCTGACCTACTCTTACACATAAAGAATACCTGAGTCCCAGGGGTGTAGAAGAATGTTTGTGTTTCATACATCTGCTTTATGCCCCAAGAGGACAGAGTGGAGGAGGGCAAGAAAGTGGCTTCTGAAGTTTCTACAGTTGCTTCTCTACTTTCCCCTAAGCCCTTTGAGGGAGTCACAGGGGGATGAAAGGTCCCAGTTAGTATTTGAATCTCAGCCCTTTGGGCCCTTGGGTGTTGAATAGTTACAAAACAGGTTACTCTTTTACCGCAGGGATGAAAGAAAGGTAAATAGTTAACAAGTGACTAGGAGCTTCTAAAAGAGCTGACCTTCAGTCATCAAAACGATGTGTCTAAGAGCCACTGTAATACATGGGCTGGTGTAATATTTACAGACATGCATGGAATGCACTGTTCACATCAGCTCACAAAGCAATTTTCTCCCTCAGACCCATTTAATTTTAATAGCCCCTACACCACAGAAGTATTCCAATACAATCCAAAAAGAAAAAGAAAAGAAAAATATCATTTTAGCAGTGCCTGTCTCCTCTTGGTTTGTAGATTTCTGTTTCCCATATTACAAGCATTATGTCTTTAATTAATCAGCAAACATTTATTAAGTGCCTACTATGTGTTAGGCACAGGGGACAAAAGGACAGAAGCGAAACATTCTCTAACCTCAAGAAGCTTACATTCTGCCTCTGCAGAGGAAGTTCCATGTTCATGTATCAAAGAATATGTATGCACATATATACATACATGATGGAGATAGGCACATGATTTCATTGATTTAGGGAACTACAGGGTGAAGAAACTCCTTCTACCAATGCAAAGAAACATCTTCTCTGCAACTTAACTGTTTTTAAAGCATTTCAGAGAGCACCAAGAGTTTAAGTAATTTCTTCAGGATCACTCAGAATGTGATCAAAATGTGTCAGCAACAGCATTTGAACTCAGGTCTTGGCAAGATTTCAACTTAGAGTTTCTTGGCTTCAAGACCAGCTCTTTATCCCTTCATACTACTTGTGCCCACCTGCATGCACACACACTATATAAAGTGCATACAAAGCAGACACATGGTAACCTTGTTAAAAAAAAAAAAAGGATTAGCTGCTAGGCATACCAGGAGAGATCTCATCAAGAGGTGGGCAATTGAGCTGAAGCTTGAAGAAAGCCAGGAACTTCACATTTTGCAAATAGGGAAACTGAAGCCCTGAGAGGTAGTCATTTGCCGAAAGTCAAACAACTGGTAATAAGCAGAAGCAGATTTCAAACCCAGTTCCTCCAACTCCAAATTCAGAGTTCTCATCTTTAAACATCAATGTCTTAGAGAGGGCTCTAAGGAGTTAAACTTTCTTTAGCAAATTCTTTCTTCACTGCAGCCTTTCTCAGCTACAACCCAGAATCCCCAGTGCAGTCATAGGAAAGTTCATACAGGCCGTATTTCACAAGGAGCTCACTTGAGTTGGACAGAGCTGGGCTTGGGGAATCTACAAGGAAAGCTTCCCACTGAAAGGGCTCAGCTGCAGTGCGGCCTCCAGCAGATACTTTCCATGCCTCTGAAATGTGTAATGTTGGGGCAAACGGAAATATTAGAAATACATTCTGGAAAGTAAAAGAGAATGCATGGCCAAGGAAGAAAATAAGATGGAGGAGAGAGACAGACAGAGATACAGACACAGAAAGACAGAGAAGGGGACAGAGAGAGAGAAACATAGAGAGAGGAAGATGAAGGCAGAAGGACTTAGGAGACAGACAAAGGAAAGGAGAGAGGGGGAGAAAGAAAGAAAAGAGACAGAACTAAAGAATCACAGAGACATAGAGAGACAGAGACATAGACACAGAGACAGAGACAGCAAGGCAGAAGGGGAGAGGGAGACGGAGAGAGGAATTTAGGAGGAAAGAGGAAAGAAAGAAGAGATAAGGAGAAAGAAAGAAAAGAGAAAAAACAAAAGAGACAGAGAAGGGGAGGGGGCAGGAAGACAGCGAGGGAGGGAAACAGGACAAGAGAGGAGAGGAGGAGGGAGAGAGAGAGAGCAGGGAGAGAGAGAGAGAGAGAGAGAGAGAGAGAGCAGGGTGAGAGAGAGAGAGCAGGGAGAGAGAGAGACAGAGAGAGGGAGGGAGAGAGAGAGAGAAGAAAAGGAGGGAAGAAAGAGTTGGAGGAAGAGTGAGAGAGAGAGAGCAGGGAGAGAGAGAGACAGAGAAAGAGAGAGAGAGAGAGAGAGAGAGAGAGCAGGGAGAGAGAGAGAGACACACACACAGAGCAGGGAGAGAAAAAGAGAGAGAGAGAGAGACTGTTTAGCATCAAAGACCAAATGTGAATGCAAAATGAGATAACTTTGCAGAATGTCAGCAAGACAGAACTTCAATACATGGCTGGCCCACAACCTTTGCCAAACAGGGAGGTTATCACTAAGAGCTGGTTAGCAAACCCTTCAGCAGCATCCAGCTCGGACTTTTGAAGCGATGCTCTGAATTCATAGCATTTCAGAGCTCCATTAAAAATGCCTGGTAATTGTTTGCAGCTGCTGTTGAACCATTTCCTTTACATTCCATGGCACTGAAGACAGAAAGAAAAATTCTTTATGCTAGTTTTTATGGATTGCGGGATTGGCTGTAAACCACTCCACTGTAGTCTATAAACCACTTTAAAAAAAAAATTCTGCTTCTAGTTCATGTCAAATCATCAAATTGCTTTAGGTTTTTTTTTTAAATAAATAAAGTAGAAAAGATCTTATAAATGTTAACATCAGGAATTCAAACTAATTTGGGGAAAGTCCTGCCTAAATTAGTGAAAATGATGAATTACAAAGTATGTCCAAAGGAAATTGAATATTTGTATAGATCAAATAGAACCAAACTAGCAAACTGTAGTGTCTAAGGGACCTACTTTAATGATTACTGGTATGTAATTAGCACATAATTTATCTTATATAATAAGTTCTTTTGAAGCATTTAAGATGCTAACGAGGGGAGGGAGAAGAGTATGGTGTTGGTTCTCTAAGAGGGGTAAAAACCTCTGATACAAAAAGATTTGGAATTAGAAGACCCAGGTTTGACTACTGACTCTATCGCCCATGTGACCTCTTGGAAATCACTTAACATTTCTGGGTTCCAGTTTCTTTGTCTATAAAATGAAGGGTTTAAACTGTGTAATCTCTAAGCTTGCTTCTTCCTGTTCTAAACCCTATGTCCAATTTGTCCTACCTTGTTAACACTAGATTTCATTAGGAATTTGTTCTTTCTAGTTATTTCAAAGATAAACATTAACTCAACCCTTGTCAGTATTAATACAGATTCCAAATTATCAGAGTAGAAATTAAAAGGGTTTTTACTAATAGGATTGTTTACAAAGTTATTCATGGAATCGATGTACTGGCAAAGGACACTGGTTGGAAACCAGAGGACCTGGCTTCTTGTCCTTCTTCTGACACTGATTAACTCATTATTCCATACTCCAAACCTTTGTTCATCCCTCTTCAAACTTCCATGGTTCCCTGTTCCCCCACTCTCTCAGCTGAGTACCTCACCTTCTATTATACTGAAAATAGTAAAGTAAATAATAGTAAAAAGAAAAAAAAAACTGAGAGCTCTCTCTTCTCCCCTCCTCTGCATCTTGCCATTCCCTAGGTGCCTCCTGTAACTATTTTTTCCTTTGATCCTGTCTCATGGGAAAAAGGTGGCCCTTCTCCTTTGCCAAGGGTAACCCCTTTTGTATTTATATTCACAAGTGATCCCATTTCGTCTCCAACCAACTACTCCCTCCATCATTCCCCACTCTCTCATCTATGTTCATTTTTTTTCTTTTCTGCTACCTTTCCCTATTGCCTACAAAAGTTTCCATGTCTTCAGAATCAAAACAAAAAACAAAAAATCTCACTTAATCCAGATCCAGGATTGAGGAACCTGTGGCTTCAAGTCCACATGTGGCTTTCTAGGTCCTCCAGTGTAGCCTTTGACTGAGTCCAAGTTTTATAGAAAAAAATCCTTTTATTAAGGGGATTTCTTGTGTGAAGTTTGGATTCAGTCAAAAGGCCACACTTAAGGGCCTAGAGGGCCACATATGGCCCAATGGTCCCATATCTCTTCCCCCTTTTGTAGCAAAATTCCATTTGTCAACTTCATTTCCTCTCACCTTCTTTTTGACTTTCTACAGCCTGGTTCCCAACCTGATCACTGAGCTAAAACTGATCTCTTCAAAGTTCCTAATGATCTCTTAATTGCCAAGGCTTAATGGACTTTTCTTAGTGCTCATCCTTCTTGACCTAACTGCAGCCTTTGACGGTGCTGGTCTCCATGACCCGCTTTTCTCCTAAGATCCTCTAATCCTCTTCTATCCTGGTACTCCTACCTTTCTGAGCATGACCTCCTCAGCCTCCTTTGATCTATCTTCACCTAGGTCATATTCACTGAAGGTGAAGGCCCCCAGGCTCTGTCCTGGGCCCTCTTCTCTGTTCTATCTCTATGATTTCACTTAGTGACTTCAGCAGCTCTCCTAATTTCTATTATCTCTAAGTAACCAGCTTCAGATCTGCTTATTCAGCTCTAATATCTCCTGTAACCTCCAGATTCATATCTCCAGCTATCTATTATGCATTTCAAACTGGATTACCCATAGACATAGGAAACTCAATTCATCCTCTTCTCCCCCAAAACTCTCCTCCACCCTTCCAAACTTCTCTACTACTGTCAAGGATATCACCATGAGCCCACACGCCCAGACTCACAGCCTAGATGTTGGCTTCAATTCTTTATTCTCTCACCTCCCCCCATCCAATTTACAGCTAAATCCTACAATTTTACCACTGTAATGTCTCTCATAGCCATTCCCTTCTCTCCTTTGACCCTGCTACCTGGACGACTGTAATTGCCAGGTGGTTGATCTCTGCTTCATGTTTCATCCCTCTCCAATTCATCCTCCACTTAGCTATCAAATTAATATTCCTAAAGTATAGATTTGACCATATCAGTTCCTGTATTCAATAAATTCCAATAGCTCCCTATTGCCTCCAGAATTAGATTTTTAGAAATCCTCTGGTTGGCATTCAAAGCTCTTCACAATCTGGAGCCCCACTATCTTTCCAATATTCTTGTGTCTTACTTCCTCCCCTACCCAACTCTTCACTCTATGATCCAGTGACTTTGAACTCCTTACTCTACCTTGAGTATGATGCTCCATCTCCAGGCCCTGGGCATTTTCACTGGTTGTTCTCATGCCTGGAGTGTTCACCCTCCTCATCTCTGCTTCAGGCTTCCCCGTCTTCTTTCAAGTCCCAGCTAAAATCCCACCTTCTACAAAAAGCCTTCCTCAATCCCCTCCCCTTAAAATGACTTGCCTCAACTCATTGTCTCCAAATTCTCCTGCATATACTTCGCTTGTTCATAGTTGTTTTCTTGTCTCTCCCATTAGACTGTGATCTCCTTGAGAGTAGAAACTTTCTTTTGCCTTTCTTTGTAACCCCAGCACTTAGCACAGTACCTGGCACATAGTAGGTACCTAGTAAATGCTTGTGAACTGACTGATAAGTCATATTCCCTCTCCAAATCAAGGTTGGACTTGATGGTAATACAGTTCTCTTCTCGTTTTCACTCAATATTTATCTCATTCAGTAGGTGCTTTGTGTCAGGTATCTCAGAGGAAAGCTGAGAGCTAAGGATAGTCCAATGGTTGGGGAAGGCAATTTATAAAGTGAGATCTGTTTCTCAGTCTAAGACTAGCTAAGGATCTGTTGCTTGAAAGGCATTAATTTAGTTCTGTAGGTGAAAAACAGAGTGAGTGGAGAGCAGACTAAACTCAGAATCAGGGAATATTTAGTAGCTGCGGGCCGTGGGAAAGTTACATATCCTCTCTGAGGCTCCATTTCCTCATCTGTGAAACTGGGATATTTGGGGTGTCTGTAGCACCTATCTTAGTGGGTTGATGTGAAGCTCAATGAAACAATGTTTGTAAAACACTTTTTAAACATTGCAACTTCCCTTCTCATCTCCAAGGGGAGGTGAAAGGGCAATTCTGATGACATTTTACTATTAGTTAATAGGTTTGTGGGAGGAAGGGGTATTCCACTATTACCTAAAATGAGACCAGGCTAGGACTTGCAATAAGAAATTGATTTTTTAAGAATAAAAAGTTTACAATGGAGAGGAAGTAGAAATGATATACTATGGATTTACAGAGTACCTTTCCTCTGGAAAGCTCAAAGTACTTCCACAAAGAACAAAAACCCCTTTCATAGGACAAAACTAAGTGGATACTTGGCACACTTTCCAGTTAATTTGAGCAATGGAGAGAGGAAAACTGAATTATTCAGATCTCAAAGTGCTTTGGGGGTTTCTTTTAATCTGAATTATTTACTTTTTCTTCAGTGAACCAATTAACCATAACCAATTTTCACCCTGGGCTATGGATTCTGAAACAGTGTGTTGTGACTCTCTGGTACATTATAACAATGTCTTCTATGTGTCATGGCAACCAGGATTGCCAATGTTTGATAAGAAAGGCAGGTAACCATTATACTAACGTAGTGGAGGAAAGGATGTGTGGACTTTGGGCTTGTATTTATGTATCAATTAATCAATAAAACATTTATTAAGTACCTATTATATGCTAGACACTGTAGTGTGTGTGTGTGTGTGTGTGTGTGTGTGTGTGTGTGTGTGTATGTGTGTGCAGGTAGGGTGCATGGATGATAGGAGCCATAGATAATTAGATACAGAGAGAGGGCTTCCATGGGAGTCTTAGTAAATTCATAAATGTGTTTTTACTTTAGTAGTTTGATGGCTCTATGAACTCACCAGTTAGGTATGCCCCTCCAATGGTACAGATAATAGCAAAACCTTACTTTCTAATGCTATGCAACTCTTGTTCATTTCCTCCCATAAATCCTTCAAAGTGAATCTGTCCAACCTGCAAGAGGTTTTCTTCTAGATCTGTTGACATTACACAGCAACTAATAAAACACATAGGCTGTCCATGTCTTATGGATACAGCCATTTGTCTTTTTAATGAAGGATGGACCCACATGTTTCCCCAACATTGACATTTTCTGTGTTGTAAAAGGTCACAGCCTATCTACACTCATCACACTTCTCCCTATCACTCTTTGGATGGTAATTTTGACTCTTCAGAGATGGCAGTATTGTCAATCACTAGGAGAATTCTGATGTATAAAACTTGGGTTCCTATTTCTTGGAAAAGCTTGGGGTTGTTAAAAATAGTACAAAATTTCTCAACAGTCTTCTCCTCCTCTTTACTTCTATGCCCAGTTTGCAGTTTATCTGTAGCATCTGTCAATCAATAAGCATTTATTAAGTCTAATTTATGTTAGGGATACAAAGACAAAAAAAATTAAATATCCCTTGCTCACAAGGAGCTCATATTTTATCATTTCCATCTGTAATACTCATATGCTAGGCATTTGAATAGACAATTCATAGCATTAATCTAAATACACACATATGTATATGTGTATATATGCCTATATATCCATATATAGGCATATATACATATATATATATATATATATATATATAGTTTGTGTGTAAAATGTTATCTCTATGTAACATCTAAGATATATATTTTATCTATAACTATTTAAGGTAGATCTCTATCAAATATATAAAGATATTAAGTATATATGTCCTTCCTTAGATATCTAAGTTCTAACTAAGATAAATCTAGACATATATGGTCTATGGGTAATTGGTTGATTGTTTAAGAAACAGTGCTAGATTAAACAACAGAAAGGTAGCCATTATTCCAAAATATATCATATTTTTATATATTATTTAAGTACATATTTTCAGTGTATCATTAAACAGATATTAGTAATCTGATAACAAAAGAACATGGCATTTGCTACTTTTTTACCTTTTTCTATTTGGAACTTGAATTCTAAGGTCACTGCTTTGGCTACTGGTTTATTACAGCAGAGACTCTCTAGAAGATAGATAGTCCTTGAGATCCATAGCGAGAGCATCAATAGTTAATAACAATATCTTTCCATTATTTTTTTAAAATTATCTTTGAGTCAGGCTTGGGTTAGAGTAAACATTTAGACTAGAGGGCAGCAACCTTTTAAATGGGAATACCAAGGTTCAGACCACTATTTTTTCTGAACAGTAAAGGAAAAGGAGGTTAATCCAAGAAGTAAATATATGGGAGTCGGTCACAAGATGAGCTACTAGACCACGCACCATGAAAACTGGTCAATGTGCTGCTCTTGGTATGCACATCGTGAGTTACCAATCTTTCACCTAGTCAATATCTGACATTAATACAGAAAAAATAAATCTTAAATAACCCAAGATGCATTTTCCTCAAAACAAAAGTGTTTATTTTTCAATGCTTATCGATGTAATCCTAGATGAATCTTAAAGAATAGAATAAAACTTCAATAATGGTGAAAGTGATAAAATAAAAGTTTATATTAACCAAGTTGGAACTATCTGTCCTCTTTTTCTCACAAAAACAACAGTGCCTCTATTTGAGAAATAGCAATTGCTCTGCATTACGTTATTTTGAATTAGTCATTAATTTGACTAAGCTAACATTGATTTTAAAAGTTTTACCATAATTACTCGCACTATTTTCATTACTTTTCAAAACTAACTTTCATTCGTTTTCAAAAGTAAAACTAAAATATTTACACTACTCACGCCCACTTCTATGGAACGCACAGTTTGTGTAACAGCAGTTTAGGCTGACTATCCTAGCCTAATTAAAATGAAAATGGATACCCATTATCAGTAGGACATGGCAAGTTCAAACTTGATGACCTCAAGTCACTTCTAGTTTTGAATATATATTGCTTTAAAAATATGTTGGATTGTTTTTCCATGAGTGATGAAAGATGATGCAGAGCCATCCACACTTTATAAAAGGGAGATTTGAGGTCAGTGTGAAATTGTCATTGCATTTTGATAGTAATTTTGGTACAATAGCAAATACGGAAATGTGACTAATCTATCTCATGTTATCTTCTTCCTGAAATACTGAACCAGCTATTTTGGGGTAACTAGAGCACCTTCTTCCCTTTCCAACCCCTCCCTTTCCCTAACATGATCAACAAGGTTATTTTTGTGCAAAGTGAAGTGAGGAGAACCAGGAGGATACTTTATTCTATAACAACATTAAAAGTGAGCAATTTTAAAAGACTTAAGAACTCTGATTACACAGTGACTAAGCCTGGTTCCAGAAAAATTCATAATCGAGAATGGGGACCCACTTTCTGAAGAGAAGTGTTGTACTAAATATGCAGGATAAGATAGGTTTTTAGACTGGCTAATATGGAATTGATTTGGCTTATTTGCATATTTGTCAAAAGGATTTTTTTCTCAAATGGTGAGTGGGATAGGGAGTGCAAGGAAGAGAAAAAATAGTTAATTGAAATAAATTAAAATTAAAAGTCCATCATGAGCTTGTCATGTCCTACAAATATTCTTTTTTTCTAGAAGATATTAAACTGTATTTTGACAATGGTAGCTCTTCTTTGCTCTCTAAAACAGCATTTGGTTAGTTTGATAATAAAGTTTTACGAAGTCCTCTTCATTCTTACTTAAGTCCTCTATGATCCAGGGTCTTCAGACCAAATATTGCCAAAGAAGGCATGAACACAGAGTGCAACTGGAACATTCTAAAGACCTGGTTTCCAAATCTGATTTTGACCACCTTGAGATGTCTTCAATGGATCCTGAATAACCTGGCCAGAACGATTAGGATCCCAAGTTGCAACAGGTTAGGTGGTTTGGTCAAGGCAATAATATCATGGTTGGGTAGTCTGAACTGGTCACCATGAATCCAGGAAATAGGGCAAGGGCAAAGAGGCACATTCTGTAGTCTGAGTCTGAGGTAATGTCTGGGAGTCTGAGCAAAGCAGCCAAGAGAGAGCTGTCAGAGGGTTCTTGATGGTATTCTAAACTGAGGGAGATTAAGTCTCTAGGCTCAGTTCCGTCCTGACAAGCAAGGAACTAAGTTTCCTAAGATCAGAGGTTTTAGACTTGGAAGGTGTCTGAAGATCACAACCTGAATTGAAGGCTGTGGAACAGCCAGACAGACACAACACTTGGCATCAGAAAGATATGATTCGAATCACACTTCAGATACTTATTTGTTGTATCATATAACTTCTCTGTCTCAGTTTCCTCATCTGTAAAATGAGGGGACTGGACTGCCTGGCCCCTATAAGTTCTATTTCACTGTTAATATGATCTTATTCACAGCTGGTGATTACCCATAACAAATAAAAACACCCCAGGCTTATAAAGGCTAAATTCTCTTGATAATGTTAACAAGTGAAGTCGGTATGTTAGGTGTCTAAGCATCTGTGACAGAGTGTCGTTGAGTGTGTTCAGAAATGGGGGGGAGGAAACGAGTGTGAAAATAAGAGGCAGACCTATGGAGAAGGAAATAGAGATTACATAAGGGTGTGGAAGTCGAGATAGCATGAGTCAGCACTTGTGTTTGTAAGCCTTGGTTAAGTACAGAATCCCTGGGAAATCCGATGACATATTTTGGGTAAAGATCTCTGCTTATTTCTCGATGTGTTTGTGTATGGATTCTCAGAGGGTTCAGGTTCCCCCTAGAACAAGACCTCATTTTAGGAAGGGTAAAGTAAGAATTCAAACAGTTCATGGTGGTAGCCAGCAAAATGGAGTTTGTGCTGGGTCCTGATATTAAAACCCATGGAGTGGTTCTGATAGCATCTGTCAGATGCAAAACGTCTGAAGAGCACAGTTCTAACACCCCAGCAGGAAAAGGGAACATCTAGGGATAGCAAACGGTTGAGTTGGAAGAGGAGAAAACAAAAGGACCCAGATCTTAAACACTGGGAGAGAAGCAGGATGAGAAATCAGTCAGTCATCAATAGAAGAAACCTAGATGTTGTCTAGTCCTATACCCTCATCTTGCAGGTTAAGAAATTGAAGTTCAGAGAAGGAAAATTATTTGCCCAAGGACACACAGGTTCACCCAAACACTTCTATAAAAACAGTAATTTGAGAGTGAAGCTTAAATTTCTAATGCTGGCTGTCTACATAGATTAAAAATACTATATAATTATTATTCAACTTCTCAATTCAAATTTACTAAAATGAACATATAACAGGGGACTGGTCACAGAGCCCAGTCCTTATGAACATGTCCAGATCAACACTGAGGCAAATTCCTAAGCAGAAGAAGGTGGGGATCCCACCTCTGGGAGAACTGTGGTGATGTTTAATGAAAGTACCTTGGAGAGATTTGAAGTATACACAGATGTTCTGCAATTGATTCCAGTTTGTTAATCACATGGTGAAGAGGTGCCTCACTGATTGGCTGCCGTTGAATAGCTGGCACTGGGGAATATTCAACAGATGCTAACCTACCAGGACCTTGGTCTTCTCTTTGTGTGATTTTTTTCTGGTTGATAGCATCTTGATGAAAGACAATGCTGTAGGAGGAGAGGCCTTGGACCCTCCAGATCAAAGTCTGATGTGTGGCCTATGAATACAGGCTTTGATTCTTTGCCTTAACATTTGTTTCTGTTTTATTTATTTATTGGTTTGTTTAGATGGAAGAGATTAGAAAAGATTACAACTTTATAGTTTTGAAAGTTCAGCACTAAAAATCACCTGAGGGCCAGGAGTTAAGTCCACACTGGGTTTCCACCAGGCCAACTTTTAGGACCTAAAGTGCAGGGGTCTTCAGGAATTAGTCAAGTAGTAGATGAGAAAGCCTTATCCAGTAGTGATATGTCATGTAGGAACCATACTAAGCCTGAGCCTTCTGTCCCTAGAGAGCCAGGCATTATAAGGAAGGATGTAGCCTGAGATATCTGTGTGTAGGAGAATTGTCTATACCCCAGTCTCCGCTATCTCTTTGAAACGGGTATCTCTTTGTAAAAACTAATTGATGTTAATTGACTAAATGGATCTGAGATGCTAGTTACTAAGGGTTAACTGAAACTGGGGACAACACTAGAATGGAGACTCAAGTCAATGGCATTAGAAAAGAAACATATCACCACCTCAGAGATACCTCTCTCAGAGGACAACATAGTCAGCCTGACTCTGGGATCATGTCAGAATGCTTACCAATGTGATGTCTCTTAAAGAAACTCAGAATCTCATATCACTTCATACCAAAGTATTAAATACAAGCAGAACTTCTCAGGAAAGAATAAAAGAGCTTCTTCATGGTTTCCTCTGGCTAGGAATATTATCTGTAGCAGATGAGGGCATCCCAAGGAGAAGTTAAATGGCACAGGGGTGGGGAACCCTATGGCCTTGAGGCCCTGGCTCGGGGACTAGAGGCCTAGACCCATAAATTCCTCTTCTTCTCTTTTATTGTCCTTGGGGGTAAGGATAACTGAGCATTGGGAGAAGACAGGTACCTTGGATACAGAGCCCTGATTCAATGACCTCCAAGAATGTTATTCTAAATTAATTCTTATTTTTAAAATATGAGCATATTCCACATAATCCATTAGTGTTGGGAGATGAGAGAAAACAATGAAATTAAACAACTTGCCGCCATCACAACTTCAAAAAGTTTGGGGTCACTGGGCTAGAGAGTCCACATGGAGATTTTACACCACTCCCTCTCCAAAAAAAAGTCATGTTGGGTGTAAATTATTTATATTGGTTAACTTGACTTCCAGACTCACAGAATGTCACACCAGCTTCTCTCTCTACACTCAGTTAATCAGACAACTGGGTCATGCTACCCAGCTTTGTACTTTCCTCAGTCTTGCTCACTGAAGAACGCTTAATGTTTGTTTACTTTCTAGAAGATAATTTCTTCATCATATTCATGTCCACAACGGAACCTTTTCAATTTCTATCTTTGTTGGGATAGATTAACCATCTTCCAGAACCTGTTATTTTCCCTATCTCTGGATTAATTACTCAATCATTGACCAAAAAAGAGTAATTTCCTTTATACAATGAACAAAAGCATCTTTGTTCTGGACTTTTTCCTCTCATACTTCTTCCCTCTACTTGCTCTGAGATCTAGCTTCCTTCAGACAACATTGACTCTCTCTCTCTCTCTCTCTATATATATATATATATAGATATAGATATAGATATAGATAGATACATATGTAGATAGATAGATATAGATATATCTATATATATCCTCCCCAAGTGATATCTATACCTTCAATCACAACACTAACCTTCCTTCCCAAATACAGAGAGAGAGAGAGAGAATTGTGCCAGATAGAGAGTAGACTACTCCTTGTTACTTCCTGCCACTTTGAGATTTTCCCTTTGCCCTATCACCCATCAACCTCTTCTCCTTTGAAGTTTTCTACCCAATCCAGATCATGGTAACTTTTGTATACTGGCCCCCATGTAATTATCCTTCATTTCTCAAGGAGTTTATCACTTGGTTGACTGTCTTCCCCAATCTTTATCCTTATATTAATGGATTTTGCATATTGATGCTCCCTCAAATTTCCAAACCTCCCAATTCTTCTATGTCTATAAATCTTGTGACATATTCCTTCATTCCATCTCAGACACACCAAAGAATGGTCACACCTTGGATTGTGTGTGACCATTTTTTATCTACAGGTTCTTCTTCTTGAACCAAAAATTCTCACATTCCTCCATCTGACCATAAAATCTTATCATTCTGTCTCTCTATTTCTCAACCCTCTTAAACCTATTCTTCACCCTCATTATGACCTTCAACCTCTTCATTCCTCAGTACTTTCTTAGCACCTTGCCTCTATTATGACTTCACTTTCCTTTCTCTACAATTTCAAGCTTATATAGTTAGCTGTGTCAACTCCACACTGTCAGCTGCTCACAGATCCCTCACCTCCTCGTCCTATCAGTGTTCATCCTTTGTCAAACTTCAGTCTTGGATTATTCTCACCATTGACTTCCTCCAAGTACATGCTGCTGAATGGAAACTGTGTTGAGTTCTTTATAAATTTATATTATCAAACATCAACTGAGCATCACTGTTGCAAATTAGTTCTTTTATTACTGCCTAATCGATTCCCCATATAAGCTACTCTAAACTTTCTTCTATCCTCTTTCCCTTCTCATCATTCCCCACACTCTCCTCCTTAGCCTTTGTTAATACATCACCTTCATTTTTGATTAGGTTCCTCCTCTCTCCCCTTCTCCAAGAACCATCCCTTATAACAAAAAATGAAAAAGAAAGACAAAAAAAACAGGTCAATAAAAGAAAACAGGCATCTGATGTTATATGCAACAATTCTCATCCATAGTCATCCAATTTTGTAAAGGAGAAAAAAGTTCATTTTCTCATCTCTTCTCCTGGGCTAAGCTTGCTTGTTGTAATAACAGTATTTAGTTTCATTTCTTTTTGAGGTTTTTTACCCCACTTGCATTGTAGTAATCATGTGTTTATTGTTTTCCTGGTTCTGTTTGTTTTATTCTGTATTACATAAGATTTTCCATGACTTCTCTGAATTATTCTTATTCATTATTTCTTACAATACAGGAAGATCATTTTAGGTTGGTGTCTGATAGTTTGTTAAGCTGTTCTGCAATTGATGGGCATTTACTTTGTTTTCAGTACTTTATCATCACAAAAATTGCTGCTATGAATATTTTGGCATGTCTGTTTAATATTACCACAATGCTATTAGTATGGAAGCTCTCTCTACTAATACAGATGGAAGTCCAACTTTATCTTCTCATGTTGTATAATTATTGGTTACATCTTATATCAGTCCTTCAAGGATGAACCAGTCCACACATGGGGATCTTCTTCCTCTGGCTCTTATAATGTTTTGTGGGTTTGCTCTTTTATATACCCATATGTATATACAGGTAGAATTCAGGCCAACTATCAGTCATCATTCTTACTCATGTCTGGTACACATCATAATAAGATCATAGATTTAAAACTGAATAGGAACTTGGAGACCATGAGTCCAACCTCCTCATTTCACCAATAAGGAAACTGAGGTATAAAAAGGTTAAGTGACTTGCCAAGGATCACATAGCCAGTAAGTGTTTGAAGTAGGATTTGAAGTTAGGTCTTCCTGACTCTAAGTCCAAGATTCTACCTATTATCCCATACTATCTGCTTCCATTTCCATTCATAGGAGTCTTTGATAATATATTTCATGTAACTACTTATTCATAAGTCATCAGTGTTACTATAATACATTCTGCTTAAAGCTGGCAAGTATCTTTCCATCACCCTTTGAGTCTCCTCCAATTTTGATTCTCCTTACTTGATGGTATTCTACAATCCACAGACAGAGCAATGTAGGTTGAATATTGATATCACAAAGATGGGCCTTTCCAGTAGGATGAAGCTTGAGATCATTAACAGTCTTGCACAATTTGTCAAATTCATTACAGTCTGCTCTCTTCCATTTGAGACCCACTTCATTATCCATCTGCAAGGTTTTGTTCAAGATCAATGTAAATAAACTAATCAATAAGTTCAATAATAATTCACCCATCTGGGATATGGGTAACATGTATTCTTCATCTAGTTGGTTTTTCTTGTGGCCTGTCTCTTCTGAGTCATGCTGGATGTCTTTGTAGAAGCCTTGTACCATCCTGGGGCCCAATGTAAGCAACACAGCGTCATGGAAAAATAGCACAACTTGGAGAAGCTCACCACTTACAGTGAATCTCTTTACTCATTTAACTTTTTTGTAAAAGATCCACCATGACATAAGTAAACATCTTTGTTAGGCGTGTGTTTCTTTATTATATGATTCACTTGATGTTGATAAGCAAAGTATAAAAATCCTAAGGTTAATATGTCTTATAACTTATAAGTTCTTAATTATGCATGGGGTACATTTTGTTGGAGGAGAGATATTCAAGTTATATTTTGCTCACCTAGGCCAAATATTATTTGTAGTCACTAAGCAATATTATAAAAGCTTCTATTCATTGTACCTTTTAATCAACTGTGTAACTGTGAAGATAAGGCCTACAGAATATCATATGCAAAGGTCTGACTGCTCCCACCTCATGTTTTCATTAAGCACAGCCTTAATACCTCAATGTACAACAGTAACAATATTGTACAACAATCAACTATGAATAACTTAGCTCTTCTCAGCAATAACGATGCAAGACAATTCCAAAGGAATTGTAATGAAAACTGCTATCCTCATCCAGAGAAAGAATTGATGAACTCTGAATGCAGATTGAAGCATACTATTTTCACTTTTTTTCATTTTTTTCTTTTGTTCTATCTTTTCTTTCAAAATATGACTAATATGAAATACATTTTAAGTGATTGCACATATATAACCTATATGAAATTCCTTACTGTTTTTAAGGAGAGGGGAAAAAAATTTAGAACTAAAAATTTTTTAAATGAATGTTAAAAATTGCCTTTATATATAATGAGGAAAATAAAATACTACTTATTTTAAAAACCTCTATTTTCAAATCTCATAAAGATTCTATAGAGATACAAAAGTGGGCATATGGGCTGATAAGTCATGATGTCTTCTCATTAAACTTTTTTAATGTATTAAAGTCACTTCCAGGTCATCTGAGCAACAAGATGGTTAGACATTTTATCTGATCCAACAACCTCTCAAATCTCTCCAAAACCAAAATTATGTACCAAATAATAAGCAACTTCACCTGTCTCCAAGGTCTAGAACATCCAGTATCCAAAAAAAGTCCCCCAAATCCCCAAAACTCTAGAACTGATGATCTCGGACCCTGAGCTCACTCGGCACCCCTCCCACACCTGCCACATCAGCCCAAAGACATGATACAGACTTAAAATAAAACCCACCTGTTTACCCCATTTTCTCTTCTTCCCTCTTCTTGCTGTAGAAGTTTGCTCCTGGCTCAACAGTGAGCTTGACCACAGTCCTTCAGGAGCAAAAAAGCCTGTGGGGGGAATATAACCCAGAAGCATCAGTACTGCAGGTCTCCAAACTGGTGGTACCCAGGAAATTTGGCTCTGAATTACTGCTGTCAGACCAGAGAAGTGAGCAACAGAAAGAGTATGACAGGTCACCACACTGTGCGTGTGGGGAGTTGTGCAGGATTCCAACAAGCCTGAGAGAAAGAGCAAAGTACCCAGCTAAGGCCAGCTCTGACAACCCAAAAATCATCCAGTCCAGAGACCTAGGCTGGTGAACCATGAATTGCCCATTGTGGGAGGGGACTGAGACTCTTTGAGATCCAACTCCCAAGGAAACCACAATCAGAAGGGAGGGAGTCAGGAAGTGAGTGATAAAGTGGAGAGAAAGATCAAAGCATCAAAGACTTCAGGAAGAAGAAAACTCAAAGACCTTAAAGATAAAGAGATAAATCAACCGGAAAAGCTATTGTCAAATAACAATAGAAGGAAATGTAGCCTCCAGATCTAGTAAACTAGTTCAGGCATCTACAAAGAAATTATACAAAATAGAGGTAAATGATCCAATACTGTATGAGACAGAGGACCCTGAAGAATTTGAGATCATGCTATTTTTTAAAAGAGAAATGAGAATTGTGAAAGTAGAATTTAGGTCCTACATATCAAAAACTTGAATCTGCAATGGCAAGCCATATCAAAGAAATGAAAGAGAGAATCATAGATTGGGGATGCAAATACACAGAAGTCCAGGACAACCTAGAAGAGAAGCAAAAAATAAGAACATTAAAAGAAAATATGTTCCCAGTGTAAGTAAAACATACTGATCTCAAAGAGGATGCAAAGAGGTAATGTAAGGATCATGGGTCTTGCAGAAGAGTATGACTGGACAACAAACCTTAACACCACAATGAAGGTAATGACACAAGAGAGCTGTCAAGAACTGACATGGAAGATGAAATTTCAATTAAAAGAGCTCACAGATCACTTCTACAAACAAAAACCGAAAACTCCAAGGCACATAATGGTTAAATTTAATAGATCAATCCAAAACGAAGTCCTGTAAGCCATCAGTACAAAGATCTTGAAATGCAAAGGGCAGAAAATTTTTAAAATGCAGGTCTATTCTACACTTACTAGTAAAAGGAGGAGAGAACGGAATAACGTATTCTAAAGAGCAGTGGAGCTCAGAATACAGCCCAGGGTGACCTATTCCACAATTCTGAGCTTAGACACACAGGACAAAAGATGGCTGTTCAATAATAAATAACTTGAAACATTTTTTAGAAAGAAAATCAGAACTGAAGAGGTTATTTGTTTCTCCAACACACCAGACAACAGAAATACTGGAGGAGTCTATAAATGCAATAAGCAAGGATAGCAACAGTAGACCACAGAAAGACTAGTAAGAGACTTTTTTCTGAATGGGCAAGACAGGGATGGAGGCAGAAATCTGGTAGAGATAACAATGAAAAGACAGACTGAGGGCATTACAAGTAGACCCTGACTATAGTCAAAAGCTTCTTTTATATGACTACTTTACAACATGAGAGAGTATATAAAAGGGTGAAGGGAGCAGGGGGTAGAGAGGGATGTATGATGTTCTAGGGTATAATCAAGAGCAAGCAATAAGAGAAGGTGACCTCTTTGGTTTCAGAAAGAGAAAAACCTATAGGGGAGTGGGTGAAGGGGGGAGAGATTGAAATAAGAGGGGAAAACAGGTGTAAAGGAATTCTACTACTAAATACTCCTATGGGTGAATAGAAATAGTCAGTGAAAGAGATGAAGACTTACACTGGGTGAGGCCTGAGGGACTTGGGGCTTGAAAAGTCTACTTGTCCATGGAGGAAAGGATTTAGAATTCCCGGGAGTAACTGGAACCCAGAGCAGTGGGAGAGCATGGTATCCACTCCCTGGACATAAGGATATTACCAGGCAAATGTAGGGGGGAGAAAGTTGACAAGAAAGGTGTAGCAACAAGCTCCCTGATGCATCCAGGATGACCTGCTAGCACAGGTTCTTAGATCTACTTTTCTAAAAGGAAAGCAACTGTTGAAGGATCAACAATTTTTTTTAATTCCATAACAACAGAGAAAATACAAGCAGAGAAATAAAGATCAACAGACAGGGCTTCTAATTGTCTGACCATAAGCAATACACACATTCCAGATCAACAGAGACATCCAACTGTCTGACCATCACATTTGTGCATAGTTACCAGAGAGAGAAACAACAACATCTGGGTTTTCAAAGCTGGGGGCTCCTTAACAGTTACCCAGAGTCTCATCTGGCACATGAACCTTCTTCCAAAGAGTAAGCCCCTAAAGCAAAACCTCACTTCAGAGTACATATACACTTTTCAGAACCACAGGGCATCACAGCCCTGGTGACCCAGTACCTCATTAATTAACAAAAGGTGTGGGCCTTCCTACAAAACAAGCCTCCCCTACTCAAGCTTCACCTGAGGCCTGTTAATGGGTAGGGGAAGATCTTTAACTCACATTACAAAATGGTATAGATCACTGGTGAGAAAGAGCCCCAGGATGGGGCATTGATGTCTGTAATAACTGAGGTTTTTTTCTGGGAATGAGGCACAATAGAAAGGAAGACTCTATGGGGTAATTCCTACAAGGCACTGGCAAGAAGCACCTAGAGGAGAAAGACTAGAATGGATACTTTGGATGCTTTGATTGAATGAAAGACAGAGAAAAGAGAGACTAGATAATTTGGGGGATGATGAATCAGAGAATGAGGGTCTAGAGTAAATAGAAAGAGAAGGTGGATAATGAAGAGAGTGGGAGAAATCCTTTCTGGAAAGGGATTCAAAAATGAGATTTAAAAAACTAATGAACAGGACTCAGCAGCTAAGTGGAGAAGTGGATAGAGTGCTGGGTCTGGAGTCAGGAAGACTCATCATCCTGAGTTCAAATCTGGACTCAGACACTTACTAGCTGTGTGATCCTGGGTAAGTCACTTAACCCTGTTTGCCTCACTTTCCTCATCTGTAAAATGAGCTGGAGAAGGAAATGGAAAACCACTTCTCTGTCTTTGCCAAGAAAACCCCAAATGATGCCACAGAGAGTCAAACATGACTGAAAAGCAGCAATAGTAACAATTTACAGGACTAACTAAAGGGGAGGGGAAGAAAGGGAAGCTACTTGACTACGAGGGGGAAAAAGGTACAAGAGATAAAAGTCGGAAAGAAAAAGGAATAAATAAAATCCTAAAGGGAAAAGGGCAACAAATGAGAAGAGTGGTTCAGGGGTGAGGGGAAGAGAGCCAGTAGAAACAAGACCACCTTAAAACAAAAGATTATGGTAAAGTGTCTAAAAGATCATAATATTACACTTATATCAAAAGAGAGAGAGAAGAATCTTAATTTTAAAAAAAACAACTCAGAGACAAGATGAAGGATAAACCTTGCACTTATAACTTTTAATGTATTGATCAGTTGCACTGTTTGTTCCTCTTCAAAAAATATTAGATGGTTCTCAGGAAGGAAAAAGGGTGCATGTACTATTATGGTAATGTAAGAAACAGAAAATATCAATAAAAATCATTTTTAAAGTAGTATAGTCTTTAATACTCTCCTTTCTTTTAGATTATTTCCTTTCTTTGAAACATAGATCTTGAAAATGGATCCATGAAGGACTTTAAAATTATCTTGCTTCCAGTATGGACTTGTATGTGGACATGACTAGGCCCAGTCATTGTTCCCTCCTTCATCCCTTAAGGGGCCATTTCCACTTCACCCTATAACACAGTGGGCACCAACGTGGTAGAATCCAAAAAAGATGATTCTACCGTCATGTGGTCACAGGATTTAGAGATGGAAATCATCTAATCCAGGGGTGGGGAACCTGCAGCCTCAAGGCCTTCTAGGTCCTCAGGTGCAGCCTCTTGACTGAGTCCAAGTTTTACAGAGCAAATCCTTTTGTTAAGGGAATTTATTCTGGGAAGTTTGGATTCAGTCAAAGGTCCACACTTCGGGATCTAGAGGACCACATGTCACCTGGAGGCCACAGGTTCCCACCTCTGATCTAGTCTAATCCCTTGATATGATAAAGGAGAAAAGTAAGGCCTAGGAAAGATAAAAAAGCAGTAATATGAGTACGAAGACATCAAACCAGATTTTGAACACAAGTCTTTTGATTCCATATCTTACATTTTTCCCACTACATCATTAGCATAAAGGATGAGAATTCCTCTCTTTATTAAGAATACAAAGTCTATTACATATCATCTCTATGTATTGTCCTCAAAGCTTCATCCATGAACTTTCTCCAGATTATTTAACCCAGCTGGATTTTATGCCAATTTTTCAGAGTCTCATTTTACCTTCCAAATGTTAATGAGACAATACTGACCATCATTATCCATATTCAATCTCAGTAATAGTTTTCAAATGGCCCTGCAGTCTAAATTAGCGTTGACTTTGGCCATCCTCTCTCTCTACTTAGAAAAAAGATCAGGTATTTGCTACCTTGGTCAGTTTCTCAGCTTTTTTGGTCTCCTAATTGCAGCAACTATTTATTTTGATCAGATTTGTACAAGCTCCAAATGGGAATCCTCAGAGTCAAAGAATTTACTTTTAGCTATTTCCCATTGTTCATTCAGCAACTTGTTTAAATGGATCTGAAACAGGCTATATCATGTACACAGTGTCTTCTCATCGTTATACTTTCTTATGGTTTTGATGGAGGTTTGGTGTTGATTTTCACTTTCAAGTTAATCAGTCAATGATCTGAGTCAATTCTAAAGTAACTCTTAACAGAGAGGAAAAGACTGAATACCAAGAGGGTAGGCTATTTCATTTCTTCTGATGTTTTTCAGTACTTACCACATCCTGCAAATTCTGACTCTTTTTGAAGAAAGTATTTGTGATATGAGACTTCTGAGCAGTCTACATACAAATCTTTTGTCTTCTCCATTTATTAAACCTGATACATTTTCTGACATATTATCTGCTTTTTTCTCTTGTGCCCAACTTTACATTCAAGTCACCAGGAATAAAATTAGTTTGGAGGATCTTGTCAATTTCTTCAATGTGTTTTTCTACTTCTGTAGTCTGTGCAACAGATGTTGGTACATAAACTGTAATCATCTTCGTGGTGGTCTGTGTGCAATGAAAGGCAAGATGTCCCTGAAATGACATTTCTTATATCCCTTCCTTGGGTGATAGAACCATTTTCACCTCACCTTTATTTCTCTCTTGGAAGAGAACCTATGAGTCTTCTATCCTTTTAATAACTTATTCTTTATATCTTGTGATTTTATGCATGGTGAGAATGTTAACATGATTGTGATTTAGTTCTTCAAGTAGTATATCAAATTGGTAGTGGAATGAACATCTTGTCTCTGCCTCTTGGTAATGAAAAAACGGCCAATGACCATTGCATTGAAGAAGGGAACAGTCTATGACTCCCTTCAGAGGCTGAAAGTGACACTCTACATCTCTGGTGAACTGTGATGGGAGAGAGGAAGACCACTTAGTGTCCAGCCTTCTGAGAGTATCTCCTAATTTGGCTGGCATGATCCTAGGACCAGAGACTCATGCATCACTGGTTACATACTAAAAATGTTTACCATTCAATCAGTACTGATGTAATTTGTGAGTCACTAACATAGCCTTTAAAAACCCAAAGTTGCTTGCATACTTGTACCTTGCGTCAGTACTTGTACTTGCATACGGTACCAACAAGGGATCTTAGTGAGGGTTTATTTGTTGTTATTACTGGTTTTGCTGTTGAAGTTTCCTGGCACTTTTGAGTAATATAGAGAGTATACTAATGAGTTAGGACTCAACCCTCCAATTTTCCCCCATTCAAGTCCTAACTTTGGGTAGCATAATGGATAGAATGATGGGCTTGGAATTAGAAATACCTGAGTTCAAATCCTACATCAGACACTTACTGGATCTGAGGTTATGGGAGACATTTAACCTTCTGTGTCTGAATTTCCTCATCTCTAAATGAGGTTGGATTCAGTGATTTTCAAAACCCCTCCAAGCTCTAATTATATTATCCTATGACATAGAAGTCTATTCTCATTAACACTGGACAGGTGCTACAAAGATAGAAATAGCTTGAGGATAGATCTGGCAATGCACACAATATGTCTCTCGTCTAGCTAGGAGCAGCCTAGGTTTGAAAAAAGCTCACAACCAATCAATCAATAAGCAGTTGCTGAGTATCTACTATGCACCAGGCACCAGTTTGTGATTTTTACTGGCCAGTACACCTCATGAAGACCTGCTGATAAAACAGGGGGAAGTTGTTATGGGCGTTGGTTGGAGGGAGAAAATACTTAAAACAAGGAAACCACCAGTCTGCTGAAGTTTTAAAGAGATTGTTCTACATTCCTCTCCAGTTTTCTAACTTGTCTGTGATATTAGCAAATATGACATCTCCACACAAATCACAAACTTAATGCCATCCCAAGGCAAAGAATTATCCTTCAAGGTACAGTGGAAAGAAATCTGGCTTTAGAGTCAGAGAACTTAGGTTTAAATCTGACTTCTGATTCTCACAGTCTTGTGACCTTGGACAAGTCACTAAACTTCCCTGGAATTTAATAAAATAAGGGGGTTGGATTAGGGGGCCTCTGATGTTCCTTATGGCTCTAGAGTTATGATCTTATGACCTATGATTCTATGAAATTGAAATTGATCTTCCCCTCTCCTTCACCATGAAAAGTCAAGTAAACTTAGGTGGACTCTAGTAGTTTTCCTTTATTTCAAATGTGTTATATAGAGTAAGCGTATGAAAACAAGGAAATGGGGGAAATAATGTAGAGATCATTTGCTGAGCAAATACTAATTATCTTTTAAACAATAAGCATTTATTGAACACCTACTGTGTTACACTGAGTTACTGTGTACTAGATTCAGTGCCAAGTGCTGTGAAGAATACAAGAGAACTGCAGAGTCTTTTCCTTCAAGAATGCTATAGAAGAACTGGAGAGACAAGATATATAGCTGGAAAAGTTCAATAATAACTTTGGGCAGTGTATGATTAAGTACCATATGTTTGTTAGCAACAGACAGAAAGATGGTTAAGTGTTTGAGGAGTTTAAAGGGGGTGGGGGGGTGGGAGCAGTGGGAGCACTTGGAAGGAGATGTGGCTTCAGCCAAACCCAGCAGACAGAATTTCAATACAAAAATTAAAGGAATAGCCTTCCCCTAAAAACCTCTAAGTAGCTATCACTGTCATCTTTATCTCACACACCCTATAGATACCCAGATGTAAGGTATTACTTCAATAGATCAGTACTGCAAGAGGCTGTAATTGTTAGTGGGCGCACTCTCTCCAACAATGCTGATTGAAAACCATATGTACCTTCATAGGTGGTCTTCAAGAAGAACTGTGGCCAAAAAACCATCAGCCACCCAAAGGGTGAACATTTCTAGACCTGGCCAGGCTAGCCACATAAGCCCCACCATATGCAGCCTGCCAAAGCCTCCATGTCACTAGCAGAGCCTGGAGTAACCCAATATAACCTCAAAGCCATAATGAGCCTTCAGAAGAGGAAGACTTCAGTAATATCATTGCTATGGACTGAAAAATTACATAAAAGTTACTAATTCACTGTAAGAGTTTTGAAGTTTTTTGCTGTCATTCATCACAGCCAGTCTGGGTTACCCTGGAAACATTATCTTAAGCCCACTATTGACGGCTGCATTCCATTTGGAATTCTGCCTCTCAGACATTCTGACTGTTTGGAGGGCAGACCAAGGAGCCTGAATCTCACCCTCAGCTCTCAAATGACATCATATCATAGGAAACAAATGGCTTGTATTCAACCCACACAAAACCACTCTCTGTTGAGTTCTAAGTTTAGTCCGCAAGAATGAGAGGTAGAGTCTTTCCAAATGTGCACTTACCACTAGATTATTTGGAAAGCTCACTCCTCTTCACTGAAGCCCACAACTTTCTCTAGAGACATGTAGCATCTGGCCCAAAATTCTCCCTTTTTATTTAGTAAATTAAACAGGCATGACCCCAAGGAAGTAGGAATAACTAATATGAAAACTACCGTATTTGATGCAATTTCACTTTCGTTGCCCAATGAGTTATATGTAAGTGTCTGCTCAATAGGCAATAGGTCAAAACAGACTTGGCTGGAAAAACAATGAAGCAGGGGACAAACCAAAAGAATGTTGCAATAATCCAGGTGTGAAATGTTGAGAATCTACAAGTGGATAATGACACCATTAGAAGATAAAAGAACACATATGATGTTAGGAAAGCAGAATTAACAGAATTCGCCTGTAGATTAGACATGGTGCGAGAGACTAAGGAGTTAAAGATAACACGTTATCTGTTTAGTTTTGACTCTATGGACATCACACCTCCCCCAAGATTAGCTCATCACTTGCAATCTCATCATGGAGGCTGGTCCTCAACACCTTCTCAGCACCCTCTGTTGTCCCTCCCCTCTTATTGGAGGTCTACAGGGTAGGGCAATAAACTCCCAAAGCCTCTTTTTATGAAGGACTCAGAATTTCCAGCTAGATTCTTCATTATCCATCTGTTGCATTGCTTGGTTTCCACTCAACAAACATCACACTGCTTCACCAAGTGACTACTTTCAGATTAATTTTTGTCTTTTGTCTTCTCCAATTGGATTAGAAGCTCCTTAAAGATAGGAACTATCTTTTCCTTATTTATATCCCCAGTTCTTAATACAGTGCCTAGCATAGGGTAAGTACTTAATCTATGTTTATTGTCCATCGACTATATAATCATCAATACTTATTTTCCTCCTCTAAAATTTTGTAACCTTGGACTCTTAGAAGCTATGCCAATGAAACATAATTTCTGGTGTAGCCTAACAAGCAGGAAATGCTGTATGCATAGCCCAATAATGCACTTAATATATGTTGTGATTTGTAAATGTAGTGGGGAATACAAAAGTGGACTTTCCTGAGTAATCCCAAAAGAAAATTCTCCCATAGTCATCTGAGAAACCCGAGATGCAGAAGCATATTCTTGAGCTATAACATATTTGACTCAGTTGCCACAGTGAATAAAGTCAACTATAAAAGTCAACTACTAAAAATTTAAGTCCCTGGGGAAAATGAGAAGCATCTCTATGGAAAACAGAGTTAAAGTAAATTCATAGAAAGTCAAGTGATATGGTACAGGAGTTTTGTAGTGTAGTTAAGTTTAAAGTATCACTAATAAGGAGTACAATGCTAATATCTAAGGTGCAGGAAATGGTCATGGAGAACACCAAACAGAACCTGAAAAGAATGATCATTACCTGGAAGGGAGAGAAGAAATAGGTGAAGTTTCCTGAAGTCAGAAAAGAAGGCATCCTATTCCCCCAAAGTGTTTATGAAGAGTCAAAGGAACATGGAAACAATAACTGATTGAGCAGCATTGAGTCATTTTCAGATAAGGCATATGAATTGCTTGAAATGTACAATTGTAAGAAAACTCCTTGCCTCAGTCTTTGGGTCTGACTGGGTTTCTGGTCAGCAAATGTAAGTTAAGGATCTCTAAGCAGCAGGGAGAGGTGGTTCAACCTCCCAGTCACAAAGGACTAGGTTCACACAACACAATAAGATTTTCTCCCAGTTCCCCCAATTGAATAATTTTCCTCACAAGATGCAAATTGGACTAGACTCATAATTGAATAGAAAGAGAACTGAGCTAGCTCCAGAACTGAGTCAAAAGATGGAGTCAGTGTGGTTCACTCAATTTCCACAATTAACCACTTGCTGTACTAATCCCCTCAGTTCCCTCAATTTTCCTCACCAATGAGATTGTTATCTCAAAGGCAGGGATTGCATTTTGCCTTTTTTGGTATCCCCAAAGCTTAGCACAGTGCCTGGTATATAGTAGAAACTTAATAAATGCTTATTTACTGACTGAACATAACAGAAAGAATCATACAAACCCTAGTCTCCTTCTGATAGTCATGAAGATTGTATCAATTTCTCCAGGAATGTAAGATCTTTGACTGGAGTTTTAGATGAGCTTCTTTTCTGTGTGCATTAATTTGTAAATAAAACTATGTGATGCTTTAAGTCTTGTGAACTTTAATACTTATAAAGGGGGCTGTTGGCTATCATCAGGGAAAGGAGAGCTAGCAGGATATTCAATATCCAGGCACTTTGGGTATGACACAAAGGACATGTGAATATTTTTATACCTGTTATATCTTTATCTTAGTTATAAGGATAATCCTCCTCTCTCTGCCTGCTAAGGAAGAAAGAAATAATTAAGTGAATTCACAATATGTGAAATTATGTTTCCAGAAAAGGAAGAACATCTTTTTGTGCATCTAAAAACATGAGCAACAACTTTGTTCAAGCCTTGTTTTATTTCTGCAATTTGGTGAGGTCCACCACCCAAATAGAGGTAATATGAGGTACACACACACACACACACACACACACACACACACACAAAACACAGAGGTGGTATGGAGACTGTGCTAGTCTCACATTCTCTGAGACAACCTCACTTTGTATGAGTGAATGTAGCAACAAAATTTTGGCAAAGAGAGAGGGCCTTGTTTCCTTGACAGCAAACCAGCTCCAAAAGACATTTCTTTTTTATCTAATTTTATTATTTTTTCCAGGCAGGAAAACAGCTGACAAGCATTTATTAAAACACTTGCTATGGGCCAGGAACTGTGTAAGGACTGGCAAACAAATCCAAGCGAAAAAAGAGAGTCAGAATGTGGAAATAAACTTAATATGATTGTACATGTGTAACCTATATCAGATAGCCTGCTGCCTTGGGGAAGGGGGGATGGGAGGAAGAGGGGGATTTTAGAACTCAAACCCTTATAAAAGTGAATGCTGAAAACTAAAAATAAATAATTTTGAAAAAAAGAAATCAAGAATCAGTACAATGTGCAATGGAGAAAAAAATTTCCGCATTAAAAAAAAAGAATAAAGTAAAGAAGTCTACTTGAAAAAAAAGAAAAAGGGGAAGGAAGAGGAAAGAAAGAAAGAAAGAAGGAAGGAAGGAAGGAAGGAAGGAACAAAGGAAAGAACCTGTCCTTAAGTTTCTTACATTCTAATGGAAAGAAAACAATAGATATAAGGGAATTGCAAAGTAGGAATATGGTGGCCCTGAGGAAGGTACTCACTCAGGGGCACTGCCACAAAGTCTAGGTGGCACAGTGGATAGAGCACCAATGCAGGAGTCAAGAGGACCTGAGTTCAAATCTCACTTCAGACACTTGACACTCACTAGCTG
>CM053769.1:660796733-660837369 GCA_028658325.1 Potorous gilbertii
CTGGTCACTGGATTCAGATGGCTCTGGAGGAGAAGTGAGGCTGGTGACCTGCATAGCCCTCCCTCACTCAAAACTTGACAAAAGTCAAGTGCAAGTCATGTCATTATTTCTCTCATGGCATGGTCTTCTTCGGCAACAAAGGACAAGCACACATACACAGCAAAGTCTTGAGAATCAGAGGTGAATGAAGGGTGGCTGGCCTGGGCCCTTTCCCAAAATGGAGTCAGCAAGGGAAGTGGAAGGGGAACATGAGCAGAGACTTCATTCAAGTATTATTCTGGTTCTGCAGTTCTCTGATGGCCACAACTCCAGAGGGCATAAAGATAGGAAGGAGACCATACTGGTGCCATTTTCTCTGCTTGTCCAGTATATGAGGAAACACGACTTTAGGGAGGAGAGAGGATCTTGTTTTCTTAGCTCCAAAAGACACTTCTTTTTTACTTTCTTTAATTATTTTTTTCCCAATTAACAATTCTCAAAGAGAATGGCATTTATTCTCTTTCTTTCCCACTCCCTTCCCCAAGTGAACAATAAAAAAAAAGCAAAACTCTTATAACAACTAAGCATAGCCAAACGAAACAAATCCCCACGTTGGCTATGACCAAAAATGCACACCTCATTCTATTTGCTTGATTCATCGCTTCTCTGCCAGAAGGCAGGTAGCAGGCTGCATCATCTGGTATCTGGACTCGTGGTTTGTCATGCATCACTCAGAGTTCTAAAGTAAAAGACATGATATGTTCAAATGCATATTCTAGTCAGTCATTTCACTTGCAGTCAGAAAAAGTTTACAGAAGAAATAGTTCACTTTTCAGTATGAAGACAGTTAGAATGTTCTGTGGCTTGGTATTTCGTTTATTACCACCACATCCACTCCCACTTCCCTGAACTGGGGTTTTCTCATGGGGTACATAAACGATAGGGATCAAGAGAATATAACTTGTTTAGAATTTTTAAGTCTTTAATAAAGTTTGCAATGAGGACTCACACTAAGGGTTATATGTGCATGTATGTGTATGTGTGTGCATGTGTGTGCATGTGTGTGTTTAATTTAGTCACCATAAGATTGAAAGTAACTTTTTTTAATGGAGAAGACACTGGTTCAGAAATGGGAAACAAAGAATAAAGATAAATCGGCATTTCTCTAGATGGAGAAGTACATATAAATAGTTAGGTCCTGCAGAGATCAGTGCTAGAACAGGTCTTACTTAGCATTTTTATAAATGATCTGGAAGGAGAAATGCATGGTGAAATAGTAGGCTCTGCATAAATATTTGCTGAGTGAATGAACTCTCCAAGTATGTAGATGACACTAAGCTATTCTTAATGAAGTGTCTGAGGCAAGGGGGTAAACTCCTAAGTGATGGAGGATCCAATGAGGCAGTGGGGCAGATGTGGACAAAAGAATCATGCATTTAGGGGGAAATAATCTGAATCATATGTGTGTATACATATATAGATATACGTAAGTGTGTACAGGCATTCATACATATATAACATGCATATGTATTATACATATATAATACATATATATGTATGTGAGTGTTGTGATGGCAAACAATAGAGAATCTTTTGCTCTTTTTGTTTTAGTATAATCAAGTGCCTCTGATTGAATCTTGCCTTTATCAATCAAGAGTCTTTACAAGGAGAAAAGTACAGAAACAAGAGTTTCTTTAACTAAAAACAGTATGTATATTTGTATTGTTAATTATTTTAATGTGATTAAAGATCTTCTCCACCCACTAATGGGCCCGCCCTGGTCACAGTGATGACCAGGAAAGCAGTCATTCATTTTCATTAGTTATTATACATGCCTTCCTGAAGATGCTGGATGTGTTTACTGCTACAGCTAAAAATAGTAACAAAATGCTATGTGTCATCAAAAATGGCATTAGAAATCAAAGAGAAAATATCATCTCCAACTGTACAAACCTTACTGCATCTGTACTCAGAACACTGTGTGTTCTTCTGGTCACTGTCACTAAAGAAGGACATGATGTAATTGGAAAAGGTCCAGTGAAGTTTGACTTAAATGGTAAAAGTGATGAAGCAGATGAGAGACAAACCAAAACATTCAGGATACTTCAGTTCAGGAAAAATGAAGGTTAAGAGCAGAAAGGATCAAAATCTACAAAATCAATAAACTTGTGGAGAGGAAAAGCCGCCCCCCCCTTAGAAGTCTGAATAGGACCAATTTACAACAAAGAGCAGTACTCTTATACTACAGAGCAGACAACAAAATAGTGGTACCTGTCATCCCAATAGACAGAGCAAGATGAAAACACACTTGAATGAGACCCTCCTATCCCTTCAAGCTTTAGTCCTACCTCTGTCATCACTTTTGTAGCCAAATAACTTGTAGAAAAATAACAAATATACAAAAGGACAGTCATTGTTTCCATTTTCTTCTATCTCACTAATTTTTCAACTCCTGGAATTTGCTTTCCAGATCTACCACATTGCTAAAATGGTTTCCTCCAAATAACCAACAATCTCTTAGTTGTAAATCCAGTGACATTTTCTTAAATCATCACATCCCTCTTGATATCTGTGCAGCATTTGACACTGTTGATCCAGTTATTCATGAAGACTCTTCCTCCTTGGGTTTTCATGACATTGCTCTCTCCTGGTTGCTTTTCTACCTGTCTTTCTTGGTAATCTAATATTTTCCAAAAGTTCCATTACCATTTCCATGAAGATGACGCTCAGATCTACATGTCTACAATGGAATTGATTATCCTTTCTCATTGGCTCTTCTCCTTAATTTCCCTATGGAGAAAAAAATGATACACCACTTCCAGAAATCCAAGATCACAACCTTAATACCATGTTTGATTCTTCATACCCATCACTAATCATACTCCCCTCCCCTATCCAGTCAGTTGCCAGGTCTCTACCTCTGCCACATCTCTCACATCTGTTCCTTTCTCTCCACTCATGTAACTAACACTAATTAAAATCCTTACCACCTTTCCCCTGAACAGGGGTGGGGAACCTGAGAGCTCAAGGCCACATGTGACCCTCTAGACCCTCTAGGTCCTCAACTGCTTTGACTGAATCCAAACAAATCCAGATTTGTTTGTGAAGTTTGGCTTTAGTTAAAGCATCACACTTGAGGACCCAAAGAGCCACATGTGACTCCATGTGACCTCAAAGCTGCAGGTTCCCCACCCCTTTAATAAGTACTTATTATATTGACCTGAAATATCTTGATAAGACTGTATATTCCTTTTAATATTTATGTATCCAGTTTCTTGTACATGGTAGGCCTTCATATTTGCCAAATTGTATTTAGAATTTAAATAAGGTTTAGATCTTTTTCATTCAGAGATGACAGACCCTTGTGGATTATTAGGAGAAATCAGAATGTTGTAGGGACACATGGCTAGCCTTTTGAATCGATTCCATGTAAAACAACCTTGTCTAGTTACAAAAAATTTCTTGGGGTTACAGAGACAGACAGGACTAGATGAAACATGCATTTGATCCTCTACAATAAGTCATAGTTTCTTATGATTACTATTTGCCTTTGACCTTTTGCATAGCCTCCAGAAGTCAACTGAAAATTGAACATACTTGGTAAAGCCCTTGGACAAAAGGGATGGAAGATGAAAGAGCCCCATTCTTCTTCTTTTGAAGCTATAACATTTATGTTGTCCTCCTCTAAAGTAGGAGAGCTATGGGTACCTGAGAAGAGAATTTTGAGGGGCATGACAGAGGGCTCCTAGAAAAATAAAGGGGAAAGAATGGGAAAGATTTCAATCTCCCATCTCCTCTGTTTCAGAATTGTTTTGGCTGATTTTAGAAAGACTTTCCTACTTAAGCAGAATGTCCTTGGCTGTTTAAGACCCCTCATTCCAGAAACCTTTCCTTCCCTTCAGTGTCTCCCATGGGTCCTTCTAAATTCCATAGTAACAAAAGCTCATCAAAATTAATGTAGTTATTGACGTCAGTAAGGCTATAGCTGAACAATTAGATGTATAATGGACAAGCATTCATTCAATTCATTTCCTTTCAAATAAACTCAACAAGGGTTTATGGAGAGTCAAATGGCTCCAGTGTTGTACTAAAGGGGAGTGGGGAGGACAAAGATATCCTTGGGAGAAAATACTTATGTATATGAAACAAATGACAAATTAGAACACTATCTATGAAAATAAGTAGAATGAACAGTAAGCATAGAGAAAGATTAATGTGGAATTCAGTAAATAGTATGAGAATGCTGCACCTGAGATGGTCAGACATAAGCTGCTTCTTGAAGGAGGAACAGGATTTTTACTGAGTGGGGATAGGAAGGGTATTCCAGCAATGGAACATAACCTGAGCAAAAGCACAAGATACAGAAGTCGGTCTGAAGTATACACGATGATGAAATCAGCTTGTCTGAATCAGGAAGAGTCTGTATGGAAGAACTAAGGACCTAAGGGGGTCAAGTGTGGGATGGGTTAAATTCCATAGGAAACTGAATTATCAGGATGAGGAGTTGGAACTTGAAGCTAAGGGCATGGGAAACCACTTCAGGTGAGTGACATGATGAAGATGATATTTTAGGAAAATACATCTGGTGTGGTGGTGAATGGAATGAATCAGAGATAGAGACCACATCAAAGATAACTGAAATAATTTAGGTGTCAGGTAATGTGTGCTCAGCTCAGGAGAGCATAGGGAAACTGAAAGGTGTAGGGCAAGCCATCAAGAAGAGGAATTCAAAGAACTTAGTTTCTGCATGTAGGAGATGAAGAAAAGGAGACTTACTGATTATCTCACTAGTTCATGGCAGGCCATCCACATCATTCCTATGACTTGAGGAAAACATTTCACCAAATAATAAAATACATGGTACTTTTTTTTGTTTTGGGGGGTGGGGAAACTAGACTTGGGATTTCATCTGCTTAGGGAATGCCCAGTATGGAAACATCCTTTCTCAATGCAAAGACACATCTGCTCAGCAACTTGAGAGTTTTCGAGGAGTGTCTAGAGTTAAGCTAGATGCCCAGGGTCCCACACCAGTTTTTGTAGGTGGTGGTGATCCTTCATTCTCAAAGAGGACCAGGGACATTGTAAGATAGGTCCTCTTTGAGAACAGTAACAACCCACAGCCCAGTTCTTGGGCAAGTAGGAAACAGGTCCAGGTTTTCCTGACTCTAAGGCCAGGTCTCTGTCTACTCCATCATACTGCCTCTTGGCCAGGCATAGTCATGAAAAAATGATAAGATTTATAACTGAAAGGAATCTTGTGGATCAAGTCTAAGCCCTTCTTTTAAATGTGCAAAAATAGAAGCCCAGAAAGGTTGTAACATCAAATAGCTAATCAGTAAAGAGAAAGGAGTGAACTCAGATCCACTGATCTGGTACAGCTCATCCCATGTGGGCTCCAAATGTAATGGCAGAGTTAAAATTTTATGTTTCCAAGGGAACTGGGAATACGGACAAAAATGGAGTCATGTCAGTATTTCAATAATGTTAAAATTAATAATCATGTTCTTCCTATAAATTAAGGGAAATGTCTTAGAATATTTTCAGACTTGACAATGTCTATACTCTTCTGTTTTAAACCTCTGTGATAATTACTGTGTGAACCTTGGAAGGTTATTTAGCTTCTCTAGGCCTCAGTTCCTTCATCTGTAAAAAATGAATAATTGATGGATCAAAACATACTATGTTCTCTTTTTTTCTTGTTTTAGTTTGTTTTCTTTTCCTCGTGGTTTTTCCCTTTTGTTCTGACTCTTCTTTCAAAACATGACTACTGTGGAAATATGTTTAATAGGATGGAACATGTATAGCCTTCATCAGATTGCTTGCTGTCATGAGGAGGGGAGAGGGAAGGGAGAAAAAAGTTTAGAGCTCAAAATCTTCTAAAAGTGAATGTTGAAAAAAGTAACGTGTGTGTGTGTGTGTGTGTGTGTGTGTGTGTGTGTGTGTGTATAAATTTACTGATAGACCGAATGATCTCTAATATCCTTTCTAGCAATTCTAGCACTCCCTAGTCAGAGTGACTGCAGGCTCTATTTATTTTAATGCAAGAATTCATTGTGCGGAATGGCACTATTGTGATATAACTGTGTAACCTGAACATTTTAATAAATCAGTCCTCATTTGATCAACCTCAGCTACTGAGCGCACTAAAGATTCTTCCATGCATGGACTCATTTAAATTATTTTTTCCACTAGTCTGATTTCACACAATTTCCCCTTACTTAGGTATTATTAATTTTGTTTGGTACTCTATGATTCTTAACTAATTTTAGTTTTACAATAGATGAAATCTGAGCAATGTTTCTCAACATTGGGGAGCTTATGACATGAAACAGAGTAATCTCAATAGGAATTACCTACAAAGAAAATACATACCTTACAGAACTTGCCATTTTATATGGAGTGATGCACTTTTATCTATCTTAATCTGGGATCCACAAATACTTTTTTTCACATTTTAATTTGCATTTTAATATAATTGAATTCCTTCATATTTCTCTGTGTTTTGTTTTATGTATCTGGGCTTCTTCAGCAGAATGCCAAAGGAATCCATGACACACAAAAGGTAAAGAATTCTTTAAAGGCAGAGATTTTGCTCTTCCTCCTCTTCCTTTTCCTATTCTTCTTCTTTCTCCTACTCTTCCTCACCATCATCTTCCTCTTCCTCCTCCTCATTCTGCTCCTGCTCCCCCCCATTCCTTTCTCTTTGGAACAGACCATCTTGGTGCCTCTTTTATGAAGTTGCAGGTGAGGAGACTCTCAGACTCGCCATGACCAATGGACCCTAAGGAAAGAGTCAAGACTGAAGACTGAACGACCACATTGAGTTGAAGGTGGTAGGCCAAGACGGTTCAGTGGTGCAGCTTAAGATTAAGAGGCATACACCACTTAGTAAACCAATGGAAACCTATCGCAAACAACAGGGTTTGTCAATGAGGCAGATCAGATTCCCATTTGATGGGCAACCAATTGATGAAACAGATGCACCTGCACAGTTGGAAATGGAGGATGAAGATACAGTTGATACATTCCAGCTGAGGACAGGAAGCTTACTGAAAAAAAGAATCTGCAATTCTATTCCAGAACTGAAATCCCAAGGAAAACAATGCATTCACAATTAGAAAACTAAGATTTAGTTCATCCACATCCTGACTACTACTATATAACTTTCTCTCTTCTTTGATTCCCTTTCCCCATTTCTTTATTGAACATAAAGTAACTGGTGTAGGTGCACAAGCAAAAGGCTGAATTTTTTTTAATTAAGTGGCTGATGGCTTATTTTGATCAACATCAAATAGAGATGAAGGAGGAAAAAAACAAACCAGTTCTGTGAAAATATCCCTTTTCTCCATCAGTGGCCTGCTCATTCAACTTTTATCTTTATACTCTAGTAAGTTATTTTGTTCTCCCTGTTTAATAACTTTAAAAACTCACCAAAAATCCCTGCATGCCTTGTTTGATTGGATAATTTCAATGCTTTCCTTTTATCATCTTAAATGCAAGGACAATTTTATAACTTTTTTGTATGTAGCTGTTACACATAAGACAATCTCTGTCTCTCAGTAGGGATAAGTTACTATAAAGAAATTGATCCTAGATAGTTTTCCCTTCAAGTCAAACATCTTATTGTTTAACTAAAGTTCTTGTTTAATTTGTTTAAAAGGCAGACACTTTGTTATTTTTTAGTTTGTTTATGTAATCTCTGTATCCTCAGGACCTAGCCGAGTGACATCCAGAGCACTTGAAGGCCTTCCTCTAGTACTTTTCATCTCTCTAGGGTACCAATGAAGCCCTCCACTCAGGCTATCTGATTATTGACTCTGACTCTCACCTTGTAACCAGTCAACCTTCTTTTTCTGTCAAACATTTCCTCAAAGATATCTTTCACACGTCTCCTCACACATAAATCATACCAAAGCATTCCACAGCCTAAGTGTGTCTACCATGAGTGTTTCCAGCGTCCTTTTGGCCACTTCTAAATTTGATAATTACAGGCCAGAGGATCATAAATTTAGAGCTAGAAAAGAACCTCAGAGATCATCTGGTCCAATCTCCTGATTTTCCAGATGATGAAATTGAGGCCTACAGAGGTGAGGTGATGTGCTCAAAGACACAAAGGTAGAAAGTTTAAATCTGCTACTCTTCCCACCATGCGACGTGTGTTAATCTAATAATGACAAAAGCAAAAAAACAGAAACAACACATTTATATTATGGTTTGAGTTTTTCAAAGCAATTCACCCCAAAAGTCATCTTCAGAAATCATGGTATTTCTTGACCCTTAGACACAGAGCAATTCTAGGGAACATTGTCATTAAAGGGTTAGACCTTTACAGCAAATAAGCATGGAAAGCAACGGACTCACCAAACGGCAGTTCAGCTCTCCTGCTCAAAGTTGGTACTTGTTCACATGTCCCTCTGTGGATCCTGCATTGAATATTTAGATCAGTGAATGAACTCAAGGGTCAATACATCGAAGGCATCATTAATATCCTCTGCATCTTTCATCCAATAATTCTGGGACCGTAAAAATATGGTCTACTATAGAAAATTGTCTTTGAAGGCTACCCTGTTCCTTTCTTAAGTTTTTTTGTCTGGCTTGTTTTTAATCAGGAATGTCCTTGCTGCTTATACAGGTCGTAAGATAATAGATCTGCAGACAGAAGGGACTTCAGAGGCCTTCCAATCACGTGTGTGAGGAACAGAGTTTAAAACTTGGGAAACTTTCATGAACTGAAAGAACTGTTAAATACTCAAATAGGTTATATAAAATCTGTCCTCCTCCAGTAGTTTTTATAGCATAGATAATTTAAAATTAGTCTTGCCTAGATCCAATGAAAGTGTGCTTCCTCTATAGGACATCATTATTTCATAATGTCCTTTCAGTCCTGTAATTCTCCAGTTCTCAGTCTCCTGCCTCTGTTCCTGATTCCTCAGATGTTAATACCTCTTCCCAACAGCCTTCTCACTTAAGGACACCTCCATCCCTGCGCCTCCTCTTCTGATTGAGTTTCTGTCCAGAATCACCGTTTAAAAGGAAGTAGTTGGGCCATCTACACTCACCTCTCTCCTTGATCAATTCCTGATATTCCAGGCTCCCACCAACCTTCCCAGCTTCCTTTTATCTTCTTCCATTTAAAATGTAAGCTCCTTGAGGGTATAGACTATCTTTTTATGTATGTATACTCAACTCTTAGCAAGTGACTGACATATAGTAACCACTTAATGTATATATGAAGCTTCTTAATACTGATGTACCCACCACATATTCCTCATCTGAAAATAGGTGACAAAAAATAGCTTATTAAGCACATTGAGATCCTTGTATGAAGTGCTTTTTAGATCAGACCCATGATTTCCTTAGGTGTAGGGAATTTCAGGCAAGGAAACTCCCTCTATCTGCTTTGCAACATATAGCCTTGGAACTCACGCTGAAAAATGCTATCTACATCTAGAGAAAGAACTGCCAAGAGTCTGAATGCAGATCAGAGTATTTGATTATTTTTTCATGGTTCTTTATTTTTCTTTTGGTCTATGTCCTCTTTTACAACATGATTAATATGGAAATATACCTCACATGATTGCATGTATGATTGCACATGTATAGGTGGGCAGCTAGGTGGTGCATAATTCAAGGAGTCAGAAAGACCTGAGTTCAAATCTCACCTCAGACACCTGACACTCACTAGCTGTGTGACCTTGGGCAAGTCACTTAACCCCAGTTGCCTCATTCTGGGTCATCTCTAGTCATCCTGTTGAATATCTGGTCTTTGGATTCAGATGACTCTGGAGGAGAAGTGAGGCTGGTGACCTGCACAGCCCTCCCTCACTCAAAACAAAGTCAAGTGCAAGTCATGTCATCATTTCTTTGATGGCATGGTCTTCTTCGGCAACAAAGGACAAACACACGCAAGTATAGCCTATATCAAGTTACTTACCTTCTTAGGGAGGGTAAAGAGGAGGAAGGAAGAGAGAAAATTTGCAACGCAATTTGTTTTTTAAAAAATGAATGTTAAAAATTGCCTTTGAAGATAACTGAGAAAATATTTTTTTTAAAAAAAACTATATACAGCCTTAGAGAGTTGTCTGATATACTGAGAGGTTATGAGAACTGACACAGCTACCTCGTGGCAGAGATAGCACTTGCACCTTTCTGACACCAAGGCTAATTCTTTGTTTACAATGAGATGATGGAAAGTGATGCATATTGCATAAATTCCACTTGTTAGTAACTTGGAAAAGATAAATCAATGAGGTAAAATAGGAAGAATGTGGTATCCTATAACCAATACCCCTCTTGATTTCAATTTGTTTACAATGTTTCTCAGTTACTGGGACAATTTACTTATCATCTTCCTGTGATTGTTTTTCAATCTTTAAACCAGTTTTTACTAGGTAAAACAAGATTTTAATAAAATTCCTTTCATTAAAGACTTAGATATTGGACAGGCCAACAATAATAAATTATGAAGACTGAATCAATATGTTTATTTAAAAATGCTAAATATATTTACTTAAAGATGAGTAGCATTTAATATCCTGATCACCACCGCAGAAAGAAAGATAACAGCATTAACTTCTTGAGTAATGTAACCTACCTTCTAAGGCAAAGAAACTACAAGGAATTCACATCTCTTGCTATGGTAATTAATTTTTAAAAAAACACCTTTGGCTAAGGCTGCTGTCTCCTCCCTTGACAGTTTGTCACAAGCCCTGGCTTTGCAAATTGTGCAGTATCCTTTATGTGTCAATATAGAGAATGAGATCCTGGAGAGAATGAATTTTCTCTCATTAAATTTCACTAGATAAAAAATGAATTTAAAAATACAGATTTCTGCCAAACACAGAGATAAGGTGTCATGGAAATGCTAATCACAGGACTCAGAGGGGAGGAATCATTCCATACCTGCATTTTTAAAATGTTCTAGTTGAATTTTTTCTAAAGTAAAAACCTAATGTATTTTTTTTTTTTAGTGATCAAGATATACCACTAGGTCTAAGGCCACACCACATATCTAATTTGATCAAGACCAGCATACATTCAAAGCAACTAGGGCTACAAAATGAATTTACTGACATTCATATGACCTCATTGAAAAAAAAATAATTCATAGTCTTCCTCTTAACTCTTCACCATGTAGACATCAATTTAGTCCCCCACTAAGTTTAGTCATATAGAAAGCTCTCTCTCAGATGGATGTACTGCACTCAACATACCTGGAATAGTACAAATCTGAAACATCTCATCTTTCCTTTCCCAAGTTCAATTTTCCCATCACAACAAGTAATGAAGATAACATCTTCAAGACGCAGAGTAACAAAACTCAGAGTAATCTTTAATTGACCACTGTCTTTGATTCTTCCTTTCCAATATATGGTCAAATTAGGCACTTTTCTTTATATAACAACTCACTTACCCTTCTATTCTCTTCTTCTGAGCCACTAAGACTGCCCTCATCTGCTCTCATCTTGATGCCAGTAAGCTTTTCTCAATCAATCAACAAGTATTTATTAAGCACCAACTATGATGTCAGACAGAGGTTATAGTGTTCACAGATGAAATAATAAAATGAAAAATGCTCTATTTCTAAGAAGTTTATGAGTAATTCTAATCAAAAAGACAAGTATATAAATAAACATATATGGAATAAATATAAAGAGAATAATTACAATGTTGCTAAATACAAAGTAAACTGGAAGACATGACAGAGAAGTGGCACAGTGCATAGAGTACCAGGTCTGGAGTCAGGAAGATTCATCTTCCTGAGTTCAAATGCAGCCTCAAACACTAATTAGCTATGTGACCCTGGGCAAGTCACTTAATCTTGTTTTCCTCAGTTTCCTCCTCTGTCAAATGAGTTGGAGAAAGAAATGGCAAACCACTCCAGTATATTTGCCAAGAAAACTTCAAATGAAGTCATGAAGAGAGTGAAACATGACTGAGAATAACTGAACAAGAGTGGGAGAGAAGGCACTAGTGACTGGGAGGAATTAGGAAAGGCTTTGTGCAAAAGATAATAGCTGAACTTGACCTTGAAAAAAGTGCTGAGGATTTAGGGAAAGAGTCTGCCCACATTATAAGAGGGAGGGAGGACTAGCGGGAAAGAGAAGCAGGGGGAGAGAGTGAGAGACAGAGACAGAGACAGAGAGAGAGAGATGCAATACACGCAACACACTCTCTTTCCTATCCAGAATTGGATAGATGAAGCCATAGAGCATGGAGAAGGTGATATCTTGAAACCTTCCATGAAATATTGAAGGTAATAAAGATATGCCTTTAAAAAAGATAAACTCAAGTATCGATTAATGGTAACATTGGAGTTCAGAAGGAATTATTATGGGAAGCATTGGCATTTAGTGGGAAAAGCTTGAAGTTTGAATAGTAACTCAGCAACTTATTACTTTTGTGACCTTGAGTCAGTTATGGTACATCACTGGGGCTCAGTTTCCTTATCTACAAAATCAGGGGAGTTAAACTAGACAACTTCCAAGGTTGTTTCCAGTTATGAATCATGTTCCGACTTGAATTTCTCTGACTTCTCCACTGTGTCCCAGGAAGCTCATCATTAAGATAACCTCATGATCCTATAAGATCTTATCCTCCATGGTACTCTATCTCATCACTACCCTCTACCTCTCTGATTGGAGGGTGAGATTGTGAACTCCAAACCTCCATTTAAGGATGAAGCTCAGCACAGACATGTCATTTTTTACCTGACTGCACTACTTGGACACATCTTGGACTTTTTCTACCATGGTTGTATGTAGGATTCTCCCCGCCAACAACAACCCCTGAGAACTTTTCAGCTTTCTTTTGTGTGTTGTCTTTCTGTAGATTGTAAACTCCTTGAGGGAAACGACTTTCTTTTTTTTATATTTGTATCCCCAGTGCTTAACACAGTACTTGGCATATAGTAGGTGCTTAATAAATGTATGTTGACTATTGAACTTAGCTCTTTATATATTTCATATATGTTGAAAGAGAAAAGGTATTAGACCAACTACCAAACTGAAGGTCTACAGAACTGTTGTGCTGACCTTATTGCTGTTTGCCTGGGAAACCTAGACAGTACCCCAGTGCCATGCCAGGAAACTAAATCACTTCCTTTTGAATTATCTTGGGAAAATTCTGAAAATCACCTGGCAAGATAAGGTACCAGACACACAGGTTCTTTCTCAAGTTAAACTGCCAAACATTCAAACTCTACTGCAAAGAGCACATCTCTGATGGACTGTCCATGTTCAAATACACCAAACATATGTTTGCCTAAAGGACTATTTAACAGAGAACTCACACAAGGTAAGCACTCACATGGAAGTCAGAAGAAGCTATACAAGGACACTCTCAATGTCTCTCTGAAGAACTTTGGAATTGATTGTGAGATGGGGAGACGCTGGCACAGAACCACCCACCATGGCATGCCCTCATCAAATAAGGCACTGTGCTCTATGAGCCAAACAGAACTGTTGTAGCTCAAAAGAAACAAGAGACACACATATTTACAGAGATCTCTGTTCCAGATGTTCACATGGACCATTTGTGCCTGACCTGGGGTAGAGCTGTCCCACCTGGTATTGGTCTGATCAGCCACAGCTGGACATGTCATAGTGGACCCCCACATAGTGATGTCACTTTGGTCCTCTTCTTTAAGAACTGAGAATAACAATCAGAACCAGAACCACATGTGGACAGCATGCAAATTCAATAAGTAGTTTAAATGTTTATTTAAAAATTATCTTAGCAGTTAATTTTGCTGATTGTTTACTATTGACTTCTGTTGTGTGTTAAAAAAAAATCAGAATTAACTAGCTCGCATGCTCAGAGAACCTGAAAAGTATCTCTCTGAGAAGCCCACGTACGGAAGGAGTAAACAAACACCACTGTTTACTAACATAGAGCAACCCAAAGGCATAGCTTCTCTGGGATATGTCATGCAAAGCCAAGGCTACTAAGCAATGGAAAATGTCATTTCAGTGAATCTCGAAATGCCATCTCCTCCATGAAAGATTCCCAGATTGATAGAGAAAAAGTAGAATGCTTGTTTTCATGGCATTTTCATTCTGGATTTTGACTCGAATGCTTATATGGGCTTTCCTTTTTATATATCACAACTTAAAATACAAAACAGTTTGCTGCTTAGCAGAGTAATCCAAGAGTGGGCCAAAACACAGAAGACTTTGGATTCTGTCCCTGCCTCTGCTCTTGATTAGCTGAGAGATGCTAAGCTGTCTACCCTCTTTGGGCCTCAGTTTCTAAGTTGAAAAACATGAATAAAAACAGCGGGTTGCTGATGTAAGAAGTGAGTGTGCTTGACTCCTAGAAGGTCATAACAAAGGCCAACTAACCTCTTGAAAATTTCTAGAGGAGGCCAATCAAAGCAGAAAGGACAGAGTCCTATGTAGTAAAATCTCTAGCACAGGAATTCCCCATTTGTGGAAAAGGAAGCTAGATGTGCATACTGATCAAGCTGGAAAAGTCCTGAAACTGCCCTCCCACCTCTGTTCCATCCCCCATTTCCTCTAAGCATGACTATGAATAAGTTAATTCATCTCTGCCTTCAGCCGGACATTAGAGCTATAGAAGAATGAGCTGACAGTCTTACATGGCTTTGCAGTGTCAAAGAAAATTACTCTTCACCCCACACCTAGACATGAGGCACTTACATTCCCTGGGCTATACGTGGATAAATAACCCTCTCAACTTAAAAGATTGCCTTTAAAGGAAGGTAAGCATTGTGGATTTGGTGTGTGCTTGTGTAGAAGGGCCAGGTGGGTAGAAGGCATAGGTTAGGAAAGGTTCTATCTCCTATGGCAATTCCATAATGTAGGCTATATTCCAAGTACTATCCACTGTAAATGACTGCCAACTGAAGAATCAAGGGAATTTCTCTTACCTCTCAATTTAATATTACATTCAATTCAGCTTAAATATTTATTAAACATATTTTGTGTGTCTAATTCTGTGCTAAGAATTGAAGGAGGTTCAGTGATGAATCAGATGGAGTCTTTCCTCTCATGGAGTTTATCAAGGATACCACACAGAAGAATGTGACTATACATCAAAGAAGAACATGATAGAAGCACAATCCAAGAAAAAGAAGGAGATATAAAATGAGTGCGGGGGAGGTTTGCACAGGGTAAATAATATTAAGGTATATTTTTCAATGATAACTTATTAACTTCCTTTGAGGGTCCCTTCTTAGAAAGGCAAGGAGGCATCAAGTTTGCTGACCATCTTGTCAGCACACAAATGCTTCCTGCCAGCAGGGGAGGACCCATACAAATCAAAGCAGGTGATTTAAGAGGAGAACAAGAGACAACATTCATGAGCCGGTTAAGTAGGTGGAGGCAATGAGACACATGGCTCTAGAACAGAGGGGAAGGCAGTCAGAATGTGAGCTAGAAGGACTTCCCTTGGGTTCCATATGCCCTTCCAAATCAACTCTTCTCAGCTAACACCATATATGTGTGTGTGATAGTAATTTAAACGGAAAGATCTTTCTCATTAATTAATAGGCCCATATGATCTGTTTCAATCACCTGGAACCCTAAGTCACACGATGTAGGAGGAGCTTTCTGAAGAGGCAGAACTGGAAGGGTAGAGCAGAACCTGGAGGAAATGAGTGAGTGGGGCCAGGTCAGAGGGGATAGAATGAAGGCCAACTGACACAGGCCAACTGACACAGCCTGACAGTTGATAGGGAGAAGGCCCTGGGGGAGGGGAGGTTTGAGAATCACTTTGCCCCCTGCTGTGATCATACTTATTAACTTCTTGGTCACCATGACAGATTTTGCTTTCTGGCTCTGGAATTTGTCTTTGTAGTGTTTAAATAAATGTTTTTCTTTTGCCTTCTGTATGGAGAGTCTTTTATACTTGGCGATTGAGAACTACACTGACATATTCACAGTCACCACCAGTGCTGTGAATATTGTTGGTGATACAATGTGGAACCATGACCCAAATTGTACCTCTGAACTAAAATGTCTATACTTCTCTGGAGTCCTTCTTTATAGTCAGATTACAAAAATAGGGATGGGACTAGATTTGTGATTTCATTGTTATAAGGAGCTCCCAAGTGTAGCAACTCTCTCTCTACCAATGCAGATCAGTACCTTCTCTTAAACTTATTCTTAGAAAGTTGTCTACAGTTGTTTCTGTGATTTGTATATAGATTTACAAAACACCAAATTAACCTTATCAGCATTGTGCTGCATTTTTATTTATTTTGTTAAACATTTTCCAATTATATTTTAATCTAGCTGGGCTTACTAGGCGTTTTGCAGACCTAACTTGACGTGAGCAGCAAATTTGACACTTCTGGCCTATGGCACTGAGAAAAAAATTGACTTACTAGGTTCACAGCCAATATGTGTTAAAGGAAAGATTTAAACCTAAATCTTTATGACCGAGGCTAGGTCAATATTCACTATGCCACACTGTGCATGTGAGTGTGTGTGTGTGTGTGTGTGTGTGTGTGTGTGTGCATATATCTTTTTCTATATCTACAAGATTGGCACATATTTAATAAAGTAAATTGCATAGCCCTGCCTGATAAGCTATGGACATATGTAAAATGTTTAGAAAATCTCAGATGAAATGGGAGGGGGAGAATCTTAGATGAAAGAAAATATCAGATAAAATAAGCTGTCATTACATTTTAATAAAATCCCACCTTTAAGAATGAAGGAAAAGCCATGGTTCACCATCGACATTAGTACCTTGTGAGTGCCACGGTACAGAGTGCTGAGCTCTAAAAGATTCTCAACTAGGAGTAAGATGTGTAGTAGAAAAGGGGATAGAGCAAAACTCTGGTTGGTTTGGGCTCTGCCTGAAACCAACCTTGGACAAGTCACTTTACTTCTGTAGGTCTCCCTTTCCTCATCTCCCAAATGAGGGAAACTATTCTAAGGGAGACAGATCTAAAGGTCCATCCAATGTTAGAATCCCCCAAACTCAACTTATTTGGTAGGAAGTTGGCAGACCCTATAACCTAGTATAGTAATTAAAAAAACAAATAATAAATAATAATATAAAGAAAGAATAAAACCTAATAATAACTTAATATACCTAAGATAGACCTTATAATCTAATAGAAATATAATGTAATAGGCAACCCTATAACTTAATAACCTAATAGGAGATGAAATATATAGGAAGGGTGTAAGAGGTAGCATGCTAGAAGGTAAGCTAGGTGTAAATGAGTATTTTTTTTCATTCTTTTTATTCCCAGCACATGGCACTGTGGCTGGTACATAATGGGTGTAATTCATGTTTATTGATTGTTGATATATGCTAAATTGAAAGAGCACTGGTCTGAGGAGCAAAAGGACTTAAATTTAAGTCAGTTATGAGCTTTGTGACTTTGGCAAAGCAATTTAATTAAAGACCAGTTTTCATGACCACAAATTAGGGCCAATAACACTTGAGCCACTATTATCTGAATATTGTTATGAGGGTACAATGAAATAATGAACGTGGCCATACTGATAGAAGATTGACAGCAATTATACATTTACTTACTTCACACATGTGCTGAAGCATTTATGAAAAGAATTTGTAAGACATCATGATACCACTGATCACTAGGAGGTTGACAATTAATTGGCTAAGCTACTCGATTTACATCAGGAACCCATCAAACTAAATGGTCCTTGCTTCAAACCTGTGGAGATTGAAAGAGAACATTTGGACAGCACAGCATTTGGACTATGGCCCTAAAGCTAAGTTAAGCTAAGATCAGGAAAATTCTTTTAGAGGAAAATGAAAGATATTCAGTCTACCATGTCAGGATCATCATCATTAAAAGAAAAAGAAAAAGAAAAGTGGGGCAGGTAGACAGTTCAATGGATAGATTACCAGTCTTGGAGTCAGGAAGACCTGAATTCAAAACTGATCTCATCCACTTACTAGCTATGGGATCATCCAGAGGAAGGTAGCCAGGATGGTAAGAAAGTGGAGCCATTCTGGCATGGCTACACAATGAGATCTAAAGTCTTGTGATCTGAAATCAAATCAGGATTTCCTTTGTTGCTGCTGAAGTCTCTACCAACATACCTTCCCTGCCCCTGTCTTCACCCCATCATCCTGCGGCAACAAGCAACAGAAGTCAACTCTGCCCCACCACCACACCCTGTGCAGATTCAGTGTCTCTGCTGTGGTGTAACACCGTTCAGCCTGAGAACTAAAAGAAAATTGGAGGATCCACCAGGCCTGAATGAAATGGTACTTTTATCCAGCTGAGGCCATTTCTTCCTCTCCTGAAGCCACTTGGGGCAGAAACCAAGGCTAGTGAAAAGTGAATTTGCCAGTGTGGTAGAAGGCTAAGGTATCTTTGACATATGGCCCTTGCTAGCTCCCCCATGGAATCCAAAGGTGAGTGATGGGGGAATAAAAGGGTGGAAAAGGAGAAATTATTAAAATTCTAGGGATGAAAAAACTCAGTTAAAAATTTTGAACTCAAGGAGATAAAACAAAAGAAGAGATATTAATAACAAATACAGGATGACCTCCTGAAAAACCTAAAAATGTCCAAAAGTTGCTGCATTGATATTATAAGTCAAAAGAGGATTCTGTGAATTATCAAGAGAAACTTGAAATCAAAGGAGGATGTGCTGAAATGCTTAAAAAAAGAAAGCAAAATTGTGAAAGTGAAATATATGGCCTGCATAGCAAAAATAATTGACAGAATAGAATAATATGAATCCACAGTGGTAAGTCTCACGGAAGACATAAAAGAGAAAATAACTAATTGAGAATGCATATATGTAAAAGTGAATGAAAATCTTGAAAGAAGAGAAACAGAAAACAATAACATCAAAAGAAAGCATGATATCTATGCAAGCAAAACATTGATCATGAAGACAGAATGCATGGAGAAAATTTAAAGAGTATGAGATTCCCAGAAGAATCCAAGGGGTGAGGTAGGGTTGGGGGTGATAACAGAACATCATAATGCAAGAAATAATACAGAAAACAGCCTGAAATTTCTGAATCTAGAAAATAAAATTCTAGGAGAAAGAATTCACAGATTGCTTCATGCTTCAAATTCCCATAGAAAGAATTCACAGATTGCTTCATGCTTCAAATTCCCTTAAATTTAACAATTCTTGTGAAAAATAAAAAGAAATCTACAAGTTGCTAGGGGAAAGAACTCAAATATAAAGCAAAGGAAATTCAAGTAATACAAGACTATTATGAGGCCACTAGAAATTGCAGGAGTCACAAGAATACTGTGTTCCAAAGAGTAAAAGAGCTCAAAATGTAACCCAAGGTGACATACCCTGAAAACCTGAGTATAATCATAAATGATAAAAGATACCCATTCAATTAAAAAGAGACATTTGAAATATTTCTTTAAAAAATAACAGATGTAACCTGATTGCTTTGTAAACAAAAATAGCAATCAGCGAAGGCACATATAAAATAAATTACCCTGGAGAAAAGAGAAAAACTAAAAAGAAAAAAATATACCTGTAGGATTAAAAATAACCTCTACCACCTCTACCACAACCTCCACCACAACAAAAACAAGTAACAGAGAGATCATTAAGAGATTTATTTCTAAAGATACACAAAGGGGAAAGTGTGAAATCAGAATTTAAATGAAAGAACTGATAATAGAGGATCAACCTTGAAACAACATAAACTAAACCACATAACACCCCTCTACAGGTGAATCAAAGTTGGTCGTGTTTGAGTGGGAGGAGTAGGGATTAAATTGAAAAATAAAAGGTCACGTAAGTGGGGGATTGTGAGGAAGAATATGTGAGGTAGCCTAAGAATATACAAAGGAACTATTCAAGATAGATCTGAATATCACTGATAACTACGATGGTGTGGTTACTGACCTAGAGTTAGACATCTTGGAGGGTGAAGTCAAGTGGGACTTGGGACACATTGCTAGCAATAAAGCTAGTAAAGGTGATGAAATTCCAACTGAACTATTTAAAATCCTGAAATATGATGCTGTTAAAGTGTTACACTCAATATGCCAGCAGATTTGGAAAACTCAACAGTCACCACTGAATTGGAAAAGGTCAGTTTATGTCCTAATCCTAAAAAAGGACAATGCCAAAAATGTTCAAACTATCGAAGAGTTATGCTTATTTCACACACAAGTAAAGTTATGTTTAAAATTTTGCAAGTTGAGCTTCAGTAGCATGTGAGCTGAGAATTACCAGAACAGTCTGGTTTTTGAAAAGACAGAGAAACTAGAGACTAAATTGTCAACATTCACTGACTTCTGAAGAAAGCAAGGGAGTTCAAGAAAAACATCTACTTTTGCTTCATTGACAACACTAAAGCCCTTGACTGTACAAATCACAACAAAATATGGCAAGTCCTCAAAGAGACAGGAGTTCCAGATCATCTTACTTGTTTCCTAAGGAACCTGTATGCCAGTCAAGAAGCAGCAGCTAGCACTGAACATGGAACAACTGTTTGATTCCAGATTGGGAAAGGAGTGTGATAAGACTGTATATTGTCATCTTATTGTTTAACTTATATCATGCAAAATGCCATGCTAGACGAATCAAAAGCTAGAATTAGGATTGTCAGGAGAAATATCAACAATTTCAGATATTCACGATACCACTCTGATGGAAGAAACTGAAGAATTAAGAAACTTCCTGATAAGGGTGAAAAAGGAAAGTATAAAGTCTGACTTGAAGTTTAACATTAAAAACAATTCTAAAATCATGGCATCTAATTTCATTCCTCCCTAGCTTCTCTCTAGAGAGGAAATGGAAACAGTGTGAGATTTTATATTCTTGAGCTCAAGGATCACTGCAATTTTTGCCATGAAATTAAAGGACATTTTCTCCTTGGAAGAAAAGCTATGGCAAATCTGGAAAGTATACTAAAAATCAGAGACATCACCTTACCAACAAAGGTCCATATACTCAAAGCTATAATTTTTCCAGTAGTAATGTATGGAGGTGAGAGTTGGACTATGTGGAAAGCTGAGCACCACAGAATCAATGCTTTCAAAATGTGGTGCTGGAGAAGACTTTTGAGTCCTTTGAATAGCAAGGAGATCAAGTCGGTCAACACCTAAAGACATTAATTCAGACTATGTTGGAAGGTGAAATACTAAAGTTGAAACAAATACTTTGGCTAACATAATGAAAAGACAAATCATTGGAAAAGACACTGCCTGATGTTAGGAAAGATTAAAGGCAAAAGAAGAAAGGAACAGTAGAGAATGGAATGGATAGATAAGTATCATGAAAACAATGATTGTGAGCTTTATTAGAGTTTAGGAGATAGTAGAGAGCAGAATGGGCTGGCACAGTATGGTCCATGGGGTCATGAAGAGTTAGATATGACTGAACAACTGAACAAAAATCAAGTCAATGATTTAAAAAATGAAGGGAAAAAATTTCTCTACTACCTCAGGAAAAAGGGATCCTATAGAAGAATGGGTGAGGTGATAAATGGGGAGATTGAAAAAGGAGAAAGGAGGACATCACAATTCAGGGTTGATAGTGAGCCTCTCTGAAGAACATTTCCATATTGGGGAGGGGGAAATATTCTCTAATGAGAGATAGGGACTTCACAATAGGTATAATCTGCAGGAATTTGATCTTTAGAGAGACCACAGTCTCTGGGGGAATGTTATGCCTTTATGGAGAGCATTTTGCCTCAGAAGGAGAATCAGAGCTCTTAGGGACAAATGACATCCAGAAAGGTAGGAGAAAATGGAATTTCAAGACAAGTGGGGAAAATTTTAGGAAGTCATAATGAATTCTACAACAGACAAATTCCTGCCACTGTGATGGCAATTGTTCTGTCCTCTCTATCCCACTATGGAATTCTTTTTAAAAATTTTGATTTATTTTATTCTGAATTATAGAAATAAAACAAGCATTTCCATAACAAAGCAGAATAGAAGAAAAAGACGATTATACATGAAAATGCAAAATCTATTATGTACAACTTACAATTCCTTTTAAATGTATGATTAAGTTATCATGTAACTCTTTTTTTTTTCTTTTTTCCCTTCCACCCTAGTGATGGATACCATTACACACAAATATGTAAATATATGTGTGTGTGTGTGTGTGTGTGTGTGTGTGATACTTCTATTTATCAGTTCTTTCTCTGGATGCAACAAAGCATCCTCCTTCATATGTCCTGTGTAGTTAATTTGGGTATTTATAATAATCAAAATAGCTTAGTAACTCAAGTTGTTCTTAAAACAATATTATCATTACTGCATACAACATTCTCTTGGTTCTGCCCGTTTCACTATTCATATTTCATCCATGTCTGTCCTTATTTTTCTAAGATCATTAAGCTTATCATTTCTTATCGCACAGTACAATTCTATCACAATTTTATACCATGATTTGTTCAGCCATTCCCCAATTGACAGGCATCCACTCCACTGCCAATTTCCACTTCCCTGCCATAAATGCTATAAATATGTTAAAACATAAAGGTTCTTTTCCTTTTACCTTAATCATCTTGGGAAATAGATCTAGTAGTGGTATTGCTGGGTCAAAAACATAACTCTTTATATAGGAATGCTGATGATTTATGTGAATTTATATAATATGCTCCTGCTTTGCTAAAATTTATTAATTGTTTCAACTAACTTATTAGTTGAGTCTTGGGGATTTTCCAAGTATATCATTATATCATCTGCAAAAAGAGACAATTTATTACCTCCTTCCCTATTCTGATTCCTTTAATTTCTTTTTCTTCTCTTATTGCTATTGCTAGAATTTCCAATACAATACTGAATAATATTGGGGACAGTGGGCATCCTTGTTTCACACCTGAACTTACTGGGAAGGCTTCTAACTTATCCCTGTTACAAATAATACTTGCTAATGTTTTAATGTTCAATTTAAGGGAAAATCCATTTATAGCTATGCTTTCAAGTGTGTTTTATAGAAATGAGTGTTATATTTTATCAAAAACTTTTTCTGCATCTATTGATACAGTCATATAGGCCTTTTTAAACTTTTATTATTAACATAATCAATTATGTTAATAGTTTTCCTTGTGTTAAACCATACCTGAATTTCAGTTATAAATCTCACTTGGACATGATGTATAATCTTTATAATATATTGTTGTAATCTTTTAGCTAATATTTTATTTAACATTTTTTCATACAATTCACTAATAAAAATGGTCTGTAATTTTCTTCCTGGTTTAAGAACCAGTATCATATTTGTTTTATAAAAGGAGTTTGGTAAAACCCCTTCTTTGCCTATTATTTCAAAGTATTGGAATTAGTTGATCTTTAAATGTTTGATAAAATTCACTTGGAAATTCAACTGGTCCTGGTGTTTTTTCTTTAGAAAGCTCATTTATGACCTGTTTAATTTCTTTTTCTAAGATACGTCTATTTAGATAGTCTATTTCTTCTTCCACTAATCCGGGCAATTTTATTTTTGCAAATATTCTATTTCACTTAAATTGCTGAATTCATTGCATATAATTGAGCAAAATAATTTCTTATGATTGCTTTAATTTCATCATAGTGTATATTCACCCTTTTCATTTTTAATACAAGTGATTCGGTTTTCTTCTCTTGTTTTAAAAAACAAAGTAACCAATGGTTTGTCTATGTTTTTTCATAAAACCAACTCTCATTTTATTTATTAATTTATTAATTCAATGGGTTTTTAACACTCAATTTTGTTAATCTCACCTTTAATTTTTAGGATTTCCAAGTTAGTGTTTAATTGGATTCTTTTTAGTTTGCTCTTTTTCTAGTTTTTTTAAAATTGTATATCCAAATCAGTCTATTTTTGTTCTATTTTATTGATATAAGCATTTAGAGATGTGAATTTTCCTCTAATTATTGCTTTTGCAATATCTCATAATTTTTGATATGTTGTATCATTGTTGTCATTCTCTTTAATGAAATTATTTATTGTTTCTATGAATTGTTCTTTAACCCACTCACTCTAAGATTAGGTTGTTTAATCTCCAATTAATCTCTAATCTATGTTTCTGTGATTCCCTTAACAAATATAATTTCATTGCATTGTGATATGAAATGGATACTTTTAATATTTCTGCTTTTAACTATAAAATTTTTAAGTCCTAATATTGGTCAATCTTTGTAAAGATACCATGAGCCACTGAGAAAAAGGTATATTCCTTTCTATTCCTATACAATTCTCTCCAAATATCTATCATATCTGCCTTATCTAAAATTCTATTCACTTCCTTGCTTCTCATTTATTTTTTGGTTAGATTTTTCTAGCTCTGAAAGGGGAAGATTAAAGTTTCACAACCACCCACCCAGAGCTACTATCTATCTCTTCTTGTAATTCATTTAACATTTCTTCTAAAAATTCAAATGCTACAGTACTTGGTGCATATAATTTCAGTATTAATATGTCTATTGTACTTTTTATCAAAATGTAGTTACCCTGTTTATCTTTTTTAATTAAAACTATCTTGGCCTTAACTGTCTAAGGTAATGATTACTACCCTTGCCTTCTTTGCATCAGTTAAGCATAATAAATTCTACCCCAACCCTCCATTTTAACTGTCCCTCATTCTTAAATTTGTTTCTTATAGGCAACATATGGTTGGATTCTGACTTTTAATCCATTCTGATTTTCATTTCTGTATTATGGGTGAGTTCATCCCATTCACATTCAAAGTTATTATCACTATTTGTAAATTTCCCTCCTTATTTTTACTCACTATTGTCCTTCTCAACCTCTCTTTTTATCCTATCCCTTATACTTTATCCTCCCAAATCTTAATCTACTCACACTTTTAAAAATTCCTCTCTTATCCTGTCCCCTGATCCTCTTATTCTTTGTAAGTTTAGAAGACTTTTATACCCTTTTAAAGATATATGTTTTTCCCTCTTTAATCCAAATCTAATGACAGTATGGTTCCAATACTACAACCCTTGCACCCCCCACATGCTTCCCCAACATCAGTTCTTCCTTTCATGTCCCATTTTTGTGAGATAATTGCTACTTTTTACCTTTAGTTACCCAATTTTCTTTTTTATAGTCACCCAACTGTATGCAATTCAGCCTCACCCATTCTTTCAAACTGTCGTAGTAATGATGACAGTCTTAAAAATACTAATAACATTTTCATATATAAGAAATTCTTACTTCTAAGAATGAGACACAATAGGAAAAGAAAGGATGAGGGAGAACAAGATTACAAATTAATAACTTAGAAATTTTTTAGAAGAAGGCAAAATTTTGAGCCTAATGTATTTCATGGGAAACACAGACTAAAGAAGAGTAAGAAATGAATGATGAGACCAAGGGAAGGAAATTAGGTTTGTTTTGTTTTTTAAGAAAAGAGCTGAAAATTTTGAAAACTAACCAAAAAGTTGAGGGGGAGGGATGAAATGAAGGACATCAGTTATTTGACTACTTAACTGAAAGACACCATAAGAATTAGAAAACTAGATAAAAGGAAGAATAAATAAATAAAACTCAAAAATTAGGAAATGGGAGAGTGTGACTTGAAGATGCGGGGGAGGAAGTCTATAAGAAAAGACAGTACAATCTTCACAAAGGAAAAGTAACAATAAAACAGCAAATAAGAAATACCAAAATGTAGATTTCACAGTGAAATCCTAAATAATATGTAAGTCAAAGAACAAATCATAGGAATAGTAATTATACGAAAAAATAAGGATGAAACAACATACCAAATTTTCTGGCATGCGGTCTAAGCCATCCTGAGGGAGAAATTCTATCCCTAAAATTACATATTAAAAAAATAGAAAAAGGATTAATGAACTAAAGATGTACTTTTTTAAATTAGGTCACCAAATAGCAAATCTAAAATAAAACTGGAGATATTGAATATTAAAGGAGAAAGAAACTAGAAGTCAAAAGGAACATAGGAATGCAAAAAAAAAAAAGCTGATTTTTAAAAATATTGAAAAACTCTATAAACTTTTAGCCAACCTGATTTAAAAAGGGACAGAAAATCAGCTCAATACAATTACAAACCAGACAACATCACAATAAAACAGAAGAAAATGCTTTTAATTATTAGAAACTTCTATGTAAGCTAAAACTAATAATATGAAAGAAATAAAGGAATGCCTCAAAAAAATAAAATTTATGCAAATGAACAAGAGATCCAATAGAGACCTAAAATAATCCAGTGTCAGAAGAGGAAGTAATACTATTTGTAACAGAACTACCAAAAAGTGGTAGGAGGGAGGGGAGGAGGGTTTTAATCCTTTATTCCTAATAGAATCACAGTAGACTTCTATCAAATTTTTTAGGAGCAATTAGAATCAATATTATATAAAATACATCCCGGGGGAGAAAATTTTAAAGAAAGAACTCTATCAATTTTTTTTAAGAGATAAGTATAGTCCTAACAACCTAAACAAGGGCAGCTAAGTGGCACAGTAGACAGAATATCACGCCTGGACTCAGGCAAACCTGAGTTTAAATTTGGCCTCAGACACATCCTAGCTGTGTGACCCTGAACAAGTCACTTAACTCTATTTGCCTTCATTTCCTCATCTGTAAAATGAACTCAAGAAGAAGATGGCAAATCACCCCAGTATCTTTGCCAAGAAAACCCCAAATGGGGTCACAAAGAGCTGGACACCACTGAAAACAACTAAACACCTAAGAGAAGGATGATGATACTATTAATGAATATTGATATAAATTTTTTTTAATCTTGTGAAACAGGCTACAATGGTCCATCCAATAAATCCTTTCATATAATTTGATTGAATTTCTGTGAGAAATATAAGGATAATTTAAAACGAAGAAAATTACCCACAGAAATAATCAGCAAAAAAATCACATCATTATCTCAATATAGTCATAGAAGGCTTTTGGCAAAGTACAACGTTCACTTATGTTTTTTAAAAAACTCTACAAAATACAATCACAGAGGCACCTTCTTTTATTTGAGGAAATCAAGGTTAAGTGACTCGCCTGAGGTCACACAACTAGGAAGCATCTGAGGCTAGATTTGAACTCAGATCCATCTTACTCCAGAGCTGGTGCTCTATCCATTACACCACCTAGCTGCCCTACAGAAATACCTTTATAAAAAATATATAATGAAAGGCATCTCTCAAGAACCAAAAGCAGGCATCATAGTCACTGGAGAATCACTAGACGTTTTCCTAATAGTCATGAGAATAAAGAATAATTTGATACAGTTCTAGAAAGGTGAGAGAGAGAGAGAGAGAGAAAGAGAGAGAGAGAGAAAGAGAGAGAGAAATTAAAGACATGAAGATAGTTAAAGAAGTAATAAAATTACCCCTCTTTGCTAATGATATGATGGTATACTTGAAAAAGCTGAGGGAGTCAGCAAAGTTACTGAGTTAATAGGTCAGTCAATAATTAACTGCTTCCAGAAAATTGCAGATTATAAAATAAGCCAAGAAAAATAAAATCATGTCTATAGTATGATTACAAAATCTAAGAAGTAATAAAAAAAGAAACTATCATTGAAAATAATGCATGAAATATTTGGGAATCAAACTAGCACACGAAATATTTGTATTTTTTCAATTAAAAAGTGTTCATCAAAGATTTAAAAAGCAACTTAAATAGATGAAGGAATATTCAGTGCTTATGCCATGTCAAATAACAAAAACAGTAATACTAAGTTAATTTATATTTTCTAATGTTACACCAATCAAAATTTGAAATGATACTTTTCAGAACTCGATAAAGTAAAAACAAAATCAATTTAGAGAAAGAGAAGGTGCAAAATATGACAGAGGGATTGGGTAAAAATGCAAACATGATGAAGGAATAGCACTTTAGAACCTCAAATTATATTATAAAGCTGCAATCAGGAAGATTAGTTATATTGATGTTAAAAATAGGGAAATTAATCAATGAAACAGACCTCACAGATTAATAAGAAAGAACTTCCTATCTGAAAACTTAAAAAGAAACAGCTGGGGAAATTGAAAGATAAAATTAGAAACTTTTCATTTTCTAATTAGGCTTAAACCAACATCTTATATGATACTATGCTGTATCATATATCATACTATGCTATAAGAAATGATAAATATGGAGAATCATAGAAAACCACAAAGCAATTGAAAGTGAATCTTGCACAGACTTCCAGATCATGTGAGCAACAAGATGGAGCAATTTTCTCTAATTCCAATGACCTCTCAAACCTTGCCAAAACAGAAATTACACACAAAAAAAAGATAAAGGAATTTCAGCTATCTCCATGGCCTAGGACACTCAGAATCTAAAAGAAGGAATAAAAATCCAAATACATGAAGTGACATTCACTGACCCTGAACTTACTAAGCACACATTCCCCCACCTCCCACCCTAAGACTGCACTAGCAGAGTCAAGGACAAACACAGATTTAGGTCAAAGCCCATTCCCACAACTCAGTCCCCTCTCTCCCTTTCCAGTGCTGTGAGATCCCTGCTCCACTCTAAAGAAGTTTGCCTGGGCATTGACAAACACCTAATATGACTGTAGCCCTTCAATAACAAAAGCTTGCCACAGTCCACAACTCTAGCACTAGTTCTGCAAAGCTCTGAACTGCCAGTACCAGGTCAGAGAACTGAGGAACAGGGAAGAAGGGCAGGACATCAGGAAAGGATGCCTTGGGGGTGGGGAGGGGGCAGTGCAGGGTGCTGTGTAGTATTCTACTAAGCCTGAGGCAAAGAGCATAGCATCCAGATGGGGCCAGTTCTGACAACCAGTTCTGGGACAGGGACCTATGTTGGTGAATAAATAGCATGGTTTGGAAAGAAGCTGTAACTCTTTCATCAGATGTATCCCCCTCAAAAGGATACCACCATCAGAAAGGACCCACTCAGAAAATGAATAAGGTAAAATCAGGAGGAAAAAGAAGGAAGGAAGGAAGGAAGGAAGGAAGGAAGGAAGGAGGGAGGGAGGGAGGGAGGGAGGGAAGGAAGGAAGAAGGGAAGGGGTAAGGGGAAGGGGAAGGGGAAGGGAAGGGAAATGAAAAGGGGAAGGGAAGGGAAAAGGAAAGGGAAAGGAAAAGGTTACCAAAGATCTAAGGAAGAAAGAAATTTAAAGACCTCGAACATAAGTAGATAAATCAATAGGAAAAACATAACCAGCACATGGAAATACAGATCTAGCAAATTAGTGTAGACATCTATAAATAAATACTATGAAACAAAAGAAAATGATACAATACTTGATGAGATAAAGTAGAATGTGAGAACATGGAACCACAGAGAAATGAGAATTATAAAATCATAAAAGCAAAATTCCTGCCCTACACAGTAAAAATAATGAGAACAGAAAACCTAGACTCTTTGATAGCAAGGCTAATCAAAGAAACAAAAGAGAATAATAGATTGGAAATGCAAATATACAAAAGTAAAAGACAATCTAGAAAAAGAGCAGCAAAAAATAACTGAAAGAAAATATGCTCACTATGCAAGCAAAACATACTGATCTCAAAAACAAGATGCACAGAGATAATAGCAGGTCATCGGTCTCCCAGAAGAACCTGACAGGACAAAAAAATCTTAACTCTATAATGCCAGAAAGAATAGGAGAAAACTCCTCAGAACTTCTGAACTTAGAAAATCAAATACCAATTGAAAGAATTCACAGATCACCTCTAGAAAAGACCCAAGACTTCAAACTGCAAAACATATAGAGGTTAAACTTAACAGTTCAATTCAGAAACAAGTTTTGCAAGTAGTCAGGTGAAAGTCCTTCAAATACAAAGAAAAAGAAATTCTAATAACATAAGAGTATTCTGCAACCAACAGACAATGTAGGAGGAAATGTAATAATTGGTTCTGCAGAGCAGAGGAGTTCCATATATAGCCCAAGGGGACCTACCCTGAAAATCTCAGCTTAACCACACATGAATAAAGATAGATATTCAATAATAAAGAGACATACAAAACATTTTAGAAAGAAAGTGAATGTTGCAAAATTACGAAGAATTGGAAGAAGCATCAAAGAAATGAAATGAAAAGACCCCTCCACTCCATTTCTTAACAGAGGTAGGAGGTTCTCAGTTGGGGTATACTGCATTTTTGAACTTGTTTCATATGTAAACATTTTTTCATATTCTACTATGATATGGAAATGCTTGTTTCATCTAAGTTTGGAATAAAAAAATATTTTTTTAAAAAAAAGAGATTGAATGCTATAAAATTATAATAATTAATCATGCTCCTAAAGATTTATGAGAAAGGACCTTCACCCTTCTGTGCAGAGGTGGCAGACTATGGAAACTGAAGAGTTCATATAGTGCCAGACTTTTGATTTTGTTTTGATGGATTGGGGGATTTTGTTCTCTTTTATTCCTCATTGTTTTAAGAAATAGTTTTCTTTTTTGTTCTATTTTGTTCTCTTTTATTACTCATTCTTTTAAGAAATAGTTTTCTGGGAAGGGGAGATATACTAGCTACGCTGAGAAATGTAGGTGATATAAAAACAAAGAAATCAACTTTTTTATTATTATATGGGTATCGGTTGCAATGTACTGCATCCATCTATTATCCTTGATCTTATAACATGCCAGGTCCACCTCCTTTTCTAACCATATATCTTTCTGAAAATTTCTTCCTGCTGTTTCTTGTGTTTAGCTGGTAATATGCTACAGTCTGTTTATGACAACCATCTGTCTCTCCATTGCACTTTGGGTGACCCACAATTTTGATTCTTTGTAAGTGGTGGTATTCCATGATTCACAGCTATATAGAATCAGCAGAATTAACCGAAGATTAAAAATATGGCTTTTGTTTCTGGGAGAAACCTGGGGTCACTGGAAGCACCAATTCCCCAAATGTAAACTAATCCAATTTCTCCTGTGTAATTTTGGGCCCAGTTCATTGTCTGTCTAGGGTGCCTTTCTAAGAGATACTAACAGCCAAACTCAATGGACTGTCTACCTATCTGTACATTGTAGTTTGGAAAATAGACATTCTTCAACTACTTTGTTTTTCCTATGTGAATTATTAAGCTGAACTCATTTGAACGGTTGTGAATGTCACTTAAGAGTATCTGAATTGTTCCAGGGCTTGACGCAGTAAGAACAATATTAACCACCAACAGAAGCATCTGGAAGATCTCACCAGCTGTGGTATATACCTCTCTACACTAGAAATGACTGCATGTATCTTCTATGAGCATTCATGTCCATATTTATTCCTGACATGTGCCCCTTTGCACATCTTCCTTGACTACACAGGTTCCCTGAAGGATATGCCCTTGGTCATGTGTGTTCTCTGTATGGTACCTTCCCCACTGACGGTATGGTAACTTGTTGGAACAAAGACTCTATAAGTGCATGGGATAAAGACTAGATAGAGAGGGGATAGTAGAAACACTTTATTTTCTATGTTGTTTGACTAAGTTATTTTGAATTAATATAACCTGCGCATGGCAGAAGTTAACATGTCAATGGGGTTGATGAACTAAGGTCTTGAGGGAATGGTGACTCACAAAGTACATTGAACTTGGATCAGTTTTTCTGGCTGCCCATATGTGAGAGGAAGTCCCAGGTGCTGCATCTGTAAAATGGGCATAATTATACCTTGTAGAAGCTTTTTTTAAGGGGTAGTTATGAGAATCAACTAGGATAATGCTGACAAAACACTTAAACACCTAAAAAATAAAACAACCCTCCACACATTTCAGCTCTTATTTTGTTGATAAATCTAGCAGATCTCCACCTTTCCCTGGGAGAGTGAAGAACTTTTATTATAAGCAAAAGAGCACTGGTGAGTCAGGCTATCACTACAAGGAAGTGTGGTACAATGGAAAGAGCCCCCAAAGGGTAGGCAGAAGGCCTGGTCCAGAGTCAGGATAAATTATGTGATCCTAAGTCCCTTAACCTTCCGGCCCATTCTACAGTTACAAAGGGGAGGGGGTAGCTGCTTCACAAAGTCATTATTCAGGTAATATAACACAATATAGATGTATGTGTGTTCGTCCTTCGTTGCTGAAGAAGACTATGCCATCAGAGAAATGATGACATGACTTGTACTTGACTTTGCTTTGAGTGAGAGAGGGCTGTGCAGGTCACCAGGCTCCTTTCTCCTCCAGAGTCATCTGGATCCAGTGACCAGATATTCATCAGAATGACTAGAGATGACCCAAGATGAGGCAGTTGGGATTAAGCGACTTGCCCAAGGTCACACAGTTAGTGAGTGTCAAGTGTCTGAGGTGAGATTTGAACTCAGGTCCTCCTGACTCCTGCACTGATGCTCTATCCATTGTCCCACCCAGCTGACAATATAGATATGAACAACCATAGGCTCCCATGACTCATCCTTCTCAGCTATGTGACCTTGAGCATGCCTCTTCTCCCCAGTTTCTTCTTCTTAGGGCCTCACTGATACAGAATTGGACTCTCTAGGTGGTTACAGTATCATTGTTCGAAAGTATCTCCTTAGAGGAAGCCTCTCTGCACCTTCTCCCTACACACTGCTCCTCTTTTTTGCCTTTTTGGGCCAAGCAGAGCAAGGCAAATTCTTCAAATCATGTGGATGACCTCATAGGTCAAAGAATATGTTTTGAGAAATCTCTGTCCAGTTCTTAGTATTTCAATGACTTGAATTTTAACATGGTCTGTGATCTCTTTCTAAAACATGGAAAATAGGATGGAAGATCCCTACAGCAATTGTTCCTGGAGAGACAGGATGTATGGTACAGAGGAGAAAGAAATAGATTTGGAGTCAGAAGACTTAACTCTACCTCTTCCCTTTATTACCGGTAACTCTGAACAAGTCACTTCATCACTCCAACCCTCAGTTTCCTCATCTGTAAAATGAGTGGGATGGAGAGGACTAGATGGCCTCTAAGGTCCCTTGGCATCCAAATCTATTATCCTATAAAGTCATGAAGAAACGAGTTTATTTGTGTAAGATTTGAAGACAGGAGTCAGATAAGGCAGAAGTGGCTAGTTTTTGGTTGTCCTTTGTTCTGGAAGAAGACAATGACATCAGGAAAGTGATGCCATGACATGTAATAAGTGAATTGGATTAAATGAGGGAGGGCTGTGCAAAGTCACTAGCCTCACGTTGTCCTCTGAAGCCATCTGGGTCCAGTGGCAAGATATAGATCAGGGCAACCAGAGATGATCCCTAATGTGATGGAAGACCTTGGCCTTTTTAAACTAAGATCTTTAACAGGCCTCAGTCTGACTGAGGCAACACCCATTCAGTGATTTCTAAGTAAGAAATGTAAGAGAAAATAACGAGTGACTGGTAGATTGCCCAAAGCAGGGAAAGACAGCTGAAATTTGCCTTGTGAAAGAGGACAATCTGCCTCCTCATTACAGATACTAATTTTTTTACCTACATCTGCCACCAAACCAGACTCAAGGGCAGTAGCATGCTGATCAATATTTAACAATTGGACCTTTGGAGAAAAAAAAAATGAAGCATCACCTTTGTAAAACTTAATTATTAGCTCTATCTCTATTATTTGCTCTTCTTTATCACTTTATTATGTCTAGAATTCAACAAACAATAAATCAAATCTTGATTCTGGAGTGTCTATTGACTTCTAAGGTATAAATGCTCCCACTGACAATTTAATAATCAACTTTCACAGGAGCTGGTACAAACTGGCTCCAGCAATCCCCTGTGCCATAGAGTATTTTTAATAAAATGTAGTAATTAAATACAAAGCATAAATATGATATTTTATGACTTCTTTTCTAAAGAATGTTAAAGATTCATTTTGGAACGTGTCCAATGAGGTGAGTTCTTAAATAGGAATCATTTTTCACCAGTAAATTAATTCATTCTTATGAAGGATTGAAATTCTTTCATTCTTAAGGGAATGAAAGGGAAAACTTTGTAGGACTTTGGCCAGATGATCTTCTATGAAACGTAAATGTTTCAGACAGCCTGGACCAAAACAAGGATTCCACATGTGACAGGGTTCCATGAAATTGTGACAAATTGTCCCATTCACAATCCTGCTGCCAGATTCCGTCACACAGTGTGGGAGACATTAATAAATATATGTCAGCCTGTCATCCCCTCACAAAACACTCCCTTAACCCAAACAAATGGGCATTTTGCTGCCACAATGGTGATCTTTATGTGAGAGACACACATTCAACTTGTTTACTTTAAACAGAGAATAACACGAAGCTCTTTATACCTGGAAAATCCAATCGTTCTTTACTAGAACCACTGATCATTTCCTCTGCCTCCCAGAATCTCTATAAGAAAGTGCAACCCTCCATCAAGGCTTTCAGAAAGAGTGGCAGAAAATCAAATCTAATATATTGCAAAGACGAAGCTCCAACAAGAAGAAAAATTGGAAAGACTATCAAATAATTTTAACTTGCCATGATGTGATCACATGGCTCAACAATGTGAGACTGCTGATCCATTTCATTTCTTACTTTCAGGGAATGCTCATGCAAGCATTATGTAGCTCTATGCTTAGTGGAGTTATTTTGGTCCTTGAAATAAAAATTCTCAGTAAGAGAATTATTCTTCTTCCCCTTCTCTTCCTCCTCCTTCTCCTTCTCCTTTTTTGGAAAAAGGAAGGAAACCTTTTTCAGTGTGGCTGGGCATCTTCTCTACCACGTTTAGTCTTAAGAAGTTACCTGAGGCACTAAGATGTTAAGTGACTCACTCGCGGTCACAGAGTCAATATGTGATGGAGACATTACTGGAGGAAGACCCTATGTCTTCCTCACTCCTAACCCAACAGTATCTCCATTATGTTACCCAGACATGATAAATTACAGGATCCTAGATGGAGAGCTGGAAAGGATCTCAGAGATTCATGGGACTAACCCACTCATATTACAGTTGAGGAAACTGAGACCAGAGCGATTTGAATGACTTACTGTGGGTTACACAGCTAAGTTAGTGTCTAAGGTGGAAAATGATATCAGGTTTTCCAGACACTGTGGCCAATATTTCATCAGCTACACCATGCAGCCTCTCAAATATTTCATATGAAACAAAATATTCCTCAAAATTAAAAAAAAATTTCTTGGCAGGATGCCTTTCTAATAAAACTCACACCTACCTCTTGTGATGAGAAATTGCATTGAGGTAACTTGCAAGTACTTTAGAGTTGGGGCCCCTGGCTCCGTAAGCTCCCCTTTAGTGAATGGCTCTTTCAAGAACACTCACCGGGACCTTCTTGACCTGAAAGTCTCTTCAGTGCATGTGGCTAAGCTGTGCTCTGCCAAAACCTGCTTATTCACCACAGAATGAGGCATCCTTAACGAGCATTCGCTGAACCTCGTATTTGCAGAGTGGTTTGCTCATTACCTCTGTCTATCCTGTTATGACAGTGATGAGAGAAATACTTCTAATAACCGGAAATTTAGAACTAAATGAAATGTGAAGGAAATTTATTAGTCTTGTTCTGGTAGATTTCAAATCACAGTAAGGTAGGGAGAAATCAATAGATGCTAATGTTATAGTTGTGCATTTAAGATTTCCCTTTGAATTTTCTTCCAGTTCTGTCCCCAGTCCTTTACATGAGAGATCTAAGTTACCTTCGCCTATCTTTGACTCAGTTGACCCAGATTTTTCCATTGGATAATGCTTTCTGCTTATTTAAATAAAAGATACTCCCTGACTATTCAGTCCTCCCTCTCTCCTCCCATGGGATGTATATACCCTGCCAGAGTTGGTTTGGGGTTGGGTTTTGCAAAATCAGGGTTTTCACCCAACAATGGATAATTTGGGTTTTGGTTTTGGTGCTGCGGACTATAAGACCATGGAGTATTTTCACTTTCCAAGTTTTCTTAGCTAACTAGTGATGCATCCTGAAACAAGAATCCTTTTTTTCCTTTCCAGTGATTCTTTCCCTTCTGCAAAAATAATTGTGTGTGTGTGTGTGTGTGTGTGTGTGTGTGTGTGTGTATTTTCCAGGTATAAAAAACTGCAAACCAATGACAACACACAATATCATCATTGAAAAATTATTAATCAGAGTAGACAAAATTCCAATATCCTCTGTCCTCTTGAATACAGAGAGAAGCTGAAGGTTTGGAATGAGTTAACCATGGGCAAGTATTCTTCACTAAAATAGTGGCTTACTACTTTTTAACTTGGTCATCTCTCCCTGAGTTTTGACACATCTACCCCCACCCAACCCCCGACACACACACCTCCTATACTATGGTTTCATTCCTGTCCTCACAAGCTAAAACCTCCTAAAACTTACCTTTTCATGACTAAGGGCAAATAGAGAAATGAGGGAAAGGGTACTAAATTTCTCCCTTGGTTTCTCAGAGAATAAATAATTAGGATGGCTAACTTCTCCTCTCCTCACCCTCAACCCTCTAATGATTTACATTTTTGTTTTATTTTTCTTATATACATTTTGCTTTTGCCCAAACCACTGCTTGGTCTTATTTAACACCCACTCTCTGTTTCTTCTGTTGTTATTATTTTTACAAATTCTGGATAAAACAGCTACAGTCACAGTATAAAAACATAGGAATTTGAAAGAAAATGTTCAAGCCATCCTACATTGCCATGCTAAGAACTTGCACCAAAATCCACTAGAAGATATATAACCCTAAAGCAGGGGGTTCTTAAACATGGCATGCCATGGGCCTCTCTGGCAGTCTGGTGAACTCCTATGAACTCCTTCCTATGATTTATTGTTGCAACTGTTGCTCTGTCATTTTTCAGTCTTATCTGAATCTTCAAGATGGCATTTGGAATTTTCTTGACCAAGATACTGGAGTGGTTTACTGTTTCAATCTCCAGTTCATTTTAGAGATGAGGAACTAGAGGCAAAAAGGACTAAGTGACTGGCCGAGAGTCACACAGCTAATAAGTATCTGAGGTTAGATCTGAGCCCAGGAAGAGAAGTCCTAACTTCAGAGCAGGCATTCTATTCACTGTGCCATCTAGTTGCCTTCTCATGATAATATTTTTTAAATGTATAAATAAAAAACACAAGATTTAAAAGGAAGCCAGTTTTCCATTTGATTGTAAACTTCTTGAGGTTAGGAACTCTCTTTGCCTCTTTTATGTATTCCCAGTGGGCATTTGGTAGGGATTTTTAAAATGTTGATTGATTGATATTGGAATAAAGTTACCACCCCAAGTTAATAACCCTTATAAAGGTTTTCTAAAGTATGAAAATGTTCCCCATATTCAGACGCTGCACAGTTACCCAGTCACATCACAGATGGGTCACCAATTTAAAGTTCTTTCAAATGGTATAAAGTACATTGCCAACAATTTGCATTTATTGGGGATATCAATGGGGTAGGCAAAGAAAAAAAAAGAAAAACCACCAGGGGAGGAGCCAAGATGGTGGAGTCAAAGTATGGAACTTACTAGAACTCTTCCTCCCAAACCCTGCCAAATACCTGCAAAAAATGACTAAACAAATTCTGGAGCTGCAAGAACCACAGAATGATGGAGTGAAGTAAATCTCCAACCCAAAACAGTCTAAAAGTTCAACAGGAAGTGTCTATCGTGACAGGCTGGGAGCATAGTGAAGTCCAATATGGGCTACGCCAGCATACACAGGACCTGAGCAGCAGACTTGTTGGGGGTGGGGGAAAAGGAGGAGGGAGAGTGAATCTCTGCTACCTGTGGTGGTTTCCAGATTTCACAACCCAAAATGCCAAGGACAAATTAGAATGTCAGTGGAAAAATCCTGTCAGATCTGTGTGAAAGAGTAGAGTGGTCAGACCTCAGCCCCAGGGCAATGGAGGGGGTGGAGGATCTGTGGCAGTCACAGCAACAGTAGCAGGGGCCGCAGCAGGGATTTCTAGAGCTCTAGGCCCACAGATTGTGGGGGAATTGAGTGGCTGACAATACACACACACACACACACACACACACACACACACACACACACTGAAAGCAGAGAACTACTTTGGCAAAGAGCTCAAAAGTCAAGTAAATGACTGGGGAAATGAGCAAAAACCAGAAAAAGAAACAGACCACAAAATCTTGCTTTGGTGACAAGGAAGACCAAAATATACAAACAGAAGAAGACAACAAAGTCAAAGATCCTACATCTAAAGTCTCCAAGAACAATATGAATTGGTCTCAGGCCATGGAAGAGCTCAAAAAGGACTTTGAAAATCAAGTAAGAGAAGTAGAGCAAAATTAGAAAGGGAAATGAGAGTGATGCAAGAAAATCATGAAAAACAAGTCAACTGCTTGCTAAAGGGGACCCAAAAAATGCTGAAGAAAAGAGTGCCTTAAAAAGTAGACAGAGGGGTGGAGCCAAAATGACAGAATAGACAGACTCACCTACTCTATCTCTTCCTCCACAGTCCATAAAATGCCTGTAAAAAAAATGACTCTAAACAAATTCTAGAGCAGCAGAAGCCACAAAACAACAGAGTGAAAGAGATTTCCAGCCCAAGGTAGCCTGAAAGGCTGACAAGAAAGGTCTATCCCATGGGATGCAGAGCAGAGCACAGCCCACAGAGCCTAGCCCAGACTTGACCGCTTGGCACTAGCAGGCCTCAGGGTCAGAATTCCCAGAAGCAGCTGTGATTCCCAGATCCCTCAATCCACAAATGCCAAAGATAGCTTCAAAGATCAGTAAAAAACCTTTTTCACCTGTATGAGAACAGAGCAGGGTCCTCCCTTAGCTCCGGCCCCAGGTGGTGGCAACAGCAGCAGCAGTGTCCATTTTTGGAGCTGTCTGCCTAAAGATCCTGGGGAAGTGAGTCACTGGTCTGGGTCTCAGCCCTGAGAGGCAGCCTGGGGGTGACGAAGAGTGCTTCTGTGGTGGAGCTGGTGGAGGCTCTGGAAAGGGAATTCTACTTGCAGATACTGGGCAGAAAATCTTTGTTAGCTCCCAGACCAGAGCACAGGCTCTGGTTTACTCCTCTCCATTGATTGTGCCACCTTGGAGGAACTGAGAACTTACAGGTCCCCAGAGTATGTCCTCCTCTTGACAAAGGACTCAAAAGTCAAATAACTGGCTGGAAAAATGCCCCAAAAAAGGGAAAAAAGTAAGACTACAGAAGGTTACTTTCTTGGTGAACAGGTATTTTCTTCCATCTTTTCTGGTGAGGAAGAACAATGTATACCATCACAAGAGGACCCAAAAGTCAAGGCTTCCACCTCCAAAACCACCAACATAAATATGCAATGGTCTCAGGCCATAGAAGAGCTCAAAAAGGATTTTGAAAATCAAGTAAGAGAGTTAGAGGAAAAATTGGGAAAAGAAATGAAAGCAATGCAAGAAAATCATGAGGAGGAGCCAAGATGGCAGAGTAGAAAGACACACTTATGCTAGCTCCAAAACTACAGCCTATAAAATATCTGTAAAAAAGAACTCCTAAGAAATTCTGGAGTGGTGGAAGCCACAGAACAACAGAGTGAAAGAGATTTCCATTCCAGACAGCCCTGAAAAACCGATCCCAAAGGTCCATCATGCACCAGACGGGAGCAGAGCCCAGCCCTGCCCTGGCTGCACGGCAAAGAGAGGAGTGAGCAGATCCGAGCAGGCTTCAGGGACGGAATCTCTGGTGGCCACAAAGGTCCCTCCACGCACAGACACACACAAAAAAAAAAAAGAAGAGAAAAGAAAATCATGAAAAGTGAGTCAACAGCTTGCTGAAGGAGACCCCAAAAAATGCTGAAGAAAATAACACCTTTAAAAATAGGGTAGTTTGGGGGAGAAGCCAAGATGGCGGAGTAAAATAACTCACATATGCTATCTCTGAACACACAGCCCATAATTATCTATAAAAAGAACTCCCAACAAATTCTGGAACAGTGGAGCCATGCAGCAATGGGGTGAAGGAGATTTCCATTCCAGAGAGCCCTGAAAAACTGATCCCAAAGGTCCATCGCGCACCAGATGGGAGGGGAGCCCAGCCCTGCCCTGGCTACACAGCAAAGAGAGGAGTGAGCAGATTCGAGCAGGCTTCAGGGACGGAATCTCTGGTGGCCACGAAAGTCCCTCCACCCACAGACACACAGGTCAGTGAGAGAGACTTCTGGACTGGCCGAGAAGGGAGCGGGGTGTCTCCATGACTTGGGCCCCCTCAGGAGGCAGCAGCAGAAGCAGCAGGTGGCCAGAGACTCCCAGAGCAGGCAGGAGCTCAGCAGCAGCTCCATTACAGAAGGTCTCTGCATAAACCCCCTAAGGGAACTGAGCCTGGGAGGTGGCCCTGCCCCCACCTGAGAACCTGATTTAATCTTACCCTGAATAGCAGCTAGGCCTGCCACCAAAAGCCCTGAGGCTGGGGAGCAGCATTTGAATCTCAGACCCCAAGCACTAGCTGAGTGGATCTAGGCAAGGGTGGAGAGGACTCTCAGAAGTCAAGTAACTGGCTAGGAAAATACCCAGGAAAGGGGAAAAAAATAAGACCATAGAAGGTTACTTTCTTGGAGAACAGATGATTCCTCCCTTCCTCTCTGACAAGAAAGAAAACCGCTTACCATCAGGTAAAGACATGAGAGTCAAGGCCTCTGTATCCCAAACATCTGAAATAGATATCCAATGGGCTCAGGTCTTGGAAGAGGTCCAAAAGGATTTTGAAAATCAAGTTAGACAAGTGGAGGAAAAACTGATAAGAGAAATGAGAGAGATGCAAGAAAAGCATGAAAAATAGGTCAATACCTTGATAAAGGAGACCCAAAAAATGCTGAAGAAAATAACACTTTGAAAAATAGGCTAACTCAATTGGCAAAAGAGGTTCAAAAAGCCAAGGAGGAGAAGAATGCTTTCAAAAGCAGAATTAGTCAAGTGGAAAAAGAGGTTCAAAAGC
>CM053769.1:660845033-660918040 GCA_028658325.1 Potorous gilbertii
GCAGTGTAGGAAATCATAGTGGAACTGGAGATGTGGGTTCAAATCTGACCTCTGATAATTATTAGTTATATGACCATAGACAAGATATTTAACCTCTCTGAGCTTCTGCCTTCTCATTTATAGGATGGAAATAATGATACCTTTATTATTATAGATGGTTATATCTATAATAAAACAAACCACCTCTCTCTCCATGACTTGGCAGTGCCCACCTCACTGGGGTGCTGTGCAGATCAAATGAGAAAATTTATGTAAAGCACTTTGTAAACTTAAATTCCATGGAAATGTCAGCTATTGTTGTCTTTATACATGGTGAGTGCACTGGGTGTAACACAAGATGACATATAATATCTGAAGGGTTTGAAAAAAGACTTCTTGGAAGAAAAGTCATTTGAGTTTAGCTTTTAAAGAATTCCATCCAAAAAGAGGAAAGGGGTCTAGGAAACAGCAAAATAATGTTGAACAGCAGGGAATATTCAGGGAACAGAGAGCAATCCAGTGTGGGTAGCAACCAGAATGGATGCAGGAGAGATGTGGTGAGATAAGGCTGATAAAGTAGTGTAGCAAAAGATTGAAGAAAGTGTACCCTTTCTGGCAAAGAAAACTACATTTTAATTGGGAAAAAATAGGGAGCTAGTAAAAAAAATTTTAACAGAGGAATGACATGACTGTGTATATACATAAATAATGTTAGTCTAGAAATGAAGAAGTGATTGAAGGAGGAAAGAATGTGAAGAAGAAAATAGCAGTATAGAGACTACTGCAAAAACCCAGTTGGATGGCACTGAAGGCCAGTAGCAGGCATACCGTTTTCACTGGTAGTAAAAAGGGAGTAAATGAAAGGTGAAATGTTGTGGAGATTTAATCTACAATATTTGATGATCAATGGGATCTTCAACCTGAGAGAGAAAAAAGAGTAAAAGATAACTCCAATAGTTCAAACATAAAAGCTTAGGTCAATGGTGATGATTTAGGTGAGTGACCTTTCCCAAAGGTGCAGAGACACTTCTCACTAGGTCATTACAAGTCCCTAGGTGTAAGATTGACACGTGGGAACAGGACAGAAGGTAGTCCTTGCCTTGAAGGAGTTTATATTCTTAAAAAAAAAAAAAAATCAAATGCTCAAGGTATATAAAGAAGGTTAGGTTGATTTGTTTTCTTTTCAAAAGAGTGGAAAAGATCCAGAGTTGCCTCTCCTAACCATTAAACAAATCTCCTGGAGATGCACTATTTTGTATCATTTACCCAATAGATCATATCATATAAGCAAAATAATCTCTGCACTGTTTGTGACAAAGGAATGAACTAATGAATGAAAAACTGAAAAGGCATTTATTAAGCACTTACTATATATGGAACACTGAGTTAAGTGCTGAGGACCTCAATAGAAAAGAAGTTCTCAAGGAGCACCCATTCTAATGGGAAGAGAACAGTCTAAGAGGATTCAACAGCAAATAACAGTTGAAAGGCAGATGGACCAGCCCAGTGACATTTAGGGAACAATGTGATACACCCTTTAATGTTATTTCCATTAATAAAATCATTTCCATATCCAGGATGAAAGCATTTAATAGTTCCAAGAGCCTTGGGGGCAAGAATTTTCTTTTCCTGGTCTTCTGGGTCCAGAAATACTGAGGGGACAGGCCTAAAGCCCATTTGGAGGCATTCTCCTTAAGGAAAGCTTCCCTGCATATGGTGGACAATAGTTGCACAGAACAAATTGGAAACAGAGCCAGTGGTATGGGGAAGAGGAACAGGTGGGCGGGTATTCCAGGGAATCTTGGCCTCTGAATTCTGGGCTCTCTCCACTGAGGTCTCAGGGAAGGTGGTGCTCAAAATGGTGTGTCTTGTCTCTTTCTGCTCTCTTTCCTGTCTCTTTCGGCTTCAGCTGGGAAAGAATAAGGTTATATTACCTGCTGTATTCTCAGACTCCAGTCATTCATTCCTTGTTTAACTGGAAAATCTGTAGCTGCCAACAAGGCCTCCAGGAGCACAGACAGCTTACCTTTTGGCAAATTCCAAAGTACCACTTAAAATTCACAAGGAGCTGCAGAATCCAAAGCGGGAGGGAGGAGAGGAGAAAAGCACTAGGGTTTTTTAAGCAAAAGTGGGGGGAAAAGTTTAATTATGGAAGAGACACACACATAGTATAACCCACAAATGTAGCAGTGCTGTGGAAGCACATTCCAGTAAAATCTTAAAAGATTACTTTAATAATAAACCATGCATTCTTCAACAAGCCATCCTAGGATTAACCACCCCCTTCCCTCTCCTGGAAGCAGTGTTTTCAGGCCAGAGTTGTACAAGGGGTAGTGTCATGCAAGGTCTATACTTTTCAAAGTTTGCACATAATGTTGACCACCTCCTTTTTACAAACCTGAATTTCAGCGTGGCAAGAAAAGACTGTGGTTTAGACAGAGTTAACATCTGGAAAGGCAACCCCAGAACAAGCAGTGGTGAGATTTTCCAGATGTAAGAAAGATAATTTTAGACCTGCTGAAAAGTGATTTGCCTATTGTGGCATGAGGCAATATAGCACCAAAGCAAAAAAAGAGTTAATTTTTTTTTTCCTTTTTCCCCAAACATGGGTAGGACACTGAATCTCTGCCAGAAGTAATATCAGAGCACTACAGATATAAAAAGGCATTCTGACTGAATTGTTGACTTCCCACAAAAAAATACTAACTTAAAAAAAAACTTTGATGCTCATTTTACATTGTTCAGGTGGGCCAACTGCAAATAAATGAAAGAATTTTCAATAAAAGCCTGCTTTTGATATTGTAGTTTATTAGAGAGTAAGTATGCTGTAATGAAAAGAGCCACAGGTTTGGAGCCAAAAAACCTGAACTCTGCTCCATATCACCTGTATGCCCTTGAGCAAATCATTTCCCTTCTCTGAGCCTCAGTTTCTTCATTTGTAAAATGAAAAAATTAAGAATAGACAATGTCTTAAGTCCCTTCCAGCCATAAATCCTAGGGTCCTAAATTTTTGTTTTCTTACAGGGGTTTTTTGCCTGGCCCTGAAAATAATCGCTTTGCTACCTTTTCCAAGAAGTAACATTTGAGTAAAAAAGTAAAAAGGTTGGGCTGTTTCTGAGTTTCAAGAAAACATTTCAAATTCAAAAAATAAGATTCCTTGCTTTAAGACAGTTGTCATTCTATTTTTTATGAAATAAAATGGCCCTTTTTCCTGTTACTTATAAAAAGTTAATAAATTGGGCGATGATGTAACGGCAAGCGCTGAACTTTGGGTCAGAAGACACTTAGATATAGATACTACCTCCATCCACCATGGACAGGGAACTCATCTTGCCAGGGAAACTTAGTTTCCTCATCATTACTGATCAAGCAATATTCTCATCAAATATTATCAATACCATAACACTATTTGAAGAACCCATTTCACAAGGTTGCTGTGATTTAGGAAATTTTTTTGAAATATGCACAGAAGAGCTTTGTAAATCGTTGACCATATATGTGTGTGTATATGTATAGATACATATACACATACATATATTTATGCATATATGCCACACCTACCATCACTACTATTGTTCTCACTTAAAATATAAAGAATATATAATGATGTGTCCTGAAATAACAAAATTAAAAATCTCTACACTTACTTTTTAACACTTAATAGGGCTGAAATTGCTGTATCTATCAAGAACTGTATCTATCATAACCATTTTAAACATAGCAAATTTGAAATTACAAGTAGAACTACATCAACATTTCTTGCCTTCTCTTGTCCTCATAACTGTTCCCCTTCCCCAAGATGAAAGTTGGGGCCAGTACCAGCAAGTGTAAGGTAAATTACCCACCCAGCTATGCTCCTCCACCTCATTCCTGACCCTCTTCTCCACCCCTGCACTCTTGCTATTCCAAGCTTGACGTACTTCAGAGAGAATGCCAGTCACACTGAGCGCTACCCCAAATTACAAAGTGGTTTTATAGTCAGGACTAAACTAAGACCACAAAACACATATTGCTTGTGACTTGAGCCAGAGTTGACCCTGCTTCCTCCTCCCCAGTCTTCCTCCAGAGGTGAAATGCACATCCACCATCCACTATCCACTAGGTTATGTGGTCAATAAAACAAAATAATCCTCTCTTAGCATGGTTTCATATTATGTAATTTACTAAACATTGTCAGACTTGACTTTGATAAAAACAAAGAGAACAAAGAGAGAAAAACGAGTTTAAAAACGTTTTTCATATGGAATGTCTCTTCAGAGAATGATTTAGTAATTTTAAGTAATGCTATGTTGATATAATTTTATGTTGATGTATAGTAGACACATTCCAAAGCATAAATAATAGTTTGTGTGGGGGAGTGAGAGGGAGTATGACACTTAAGTTGTATTAATTTAATAAAATAATTGGAAAGACTACATCAAACGTTTTAAAATGCTAGGTAAACTGATATGATGACACATTATTATTTTCTAAGACATTCTTCAATACAACTTCAGCGATGTGGGTTGTGTGTCAGCTTTACAACATTATTCGGTAACTTTTATACCAGTTTCCCTAAAGTTGAAACTTTTTTCCATCCCTGATATAAATTCAGCTTTATGAATAAAGTAAATACATTTTTATATACAAATCCATCCTCTAGGACTATACATTATTTTCCATGTATTATTATACAGTTTGAAAAATCTCAAAGAAAAAAACCTATGTGCGTGTATGATCAGGAGACGCCTTTATAGAATTAGTGTCCCCTTTCCACCGTCCAATATTTCCTCGAGAGAACTGGAGGACTCACCAAATCAGCCAGAAGTTCCTTGGGTTGTCTTCAGTAAGTCTGACTTTATATTATCCATACATATATACAAACACATACAGAGTAGCGTTCTATAAATCGTCTCATTTTTGGTTGATACAGTGCACATATACTGTTTAGGTTACAAATAAGAGGGGGAAATTGTTTATAAAGGATATATGGGGGGGATGTTTTTTGTTACGCCTATACGTATAATATCATTCTGTGCTTGTGCATACACACATGCATGGAATATGTCTTCTGAATTTGTGCTTATGTAAAATATATTTGCATAGATCTATATTACAAACCCAACACACACACACACACACACACACACACACACACACACACACACACACACACACACACTTCCTTAAACCCATCCACTTTTGACAGAAGGATTGTCCTTGAAAGCGGTGGAGCCTCTTTAAAGGCTCTGATTGTATTCAATAGGTGCGAGATCCCACTGGCCAGAAGACAGGATTCCAGACACCCTTTTGTTGGAAGGGCCGTCCAGCGCTAGGCTGAGCTAATTTGCCACATCACCTCGAGCGGCAGCGGACGGGTATAAATTGTCCTACAAGTACCACCCTAATCCTTTACCTGAAATGTTGCTCTGGGGCCTTGCTACCTCGAACCCCAGCAGAAATCTCAGCGTACCTAGAGCTAGCTGCGCTGCTGGGATTTTCCCCTGCCCCCAGCTGAGTCCCAGCGCCGCAGGGAATCGAGATCCTCTGGTGGCTTAGGCAGGAGTTAATAAACAGTTAAGTTTGGAAGACTCAGCAGACACGTTGAGGGGGAGTAACCAAGCTGGAGAAGCAAAAACATCACAGCGCATTCCTGGGGAGTCCTCAGCTGCCAGCATCTGATTAGAACCATATCTCTCCCTGGGAGTGGCTAGCTCCGCTCGGGAGCCTAGTACAAGCGAGTATTTAACCGGCCCGCGGGCTTGGCCAGTCCGCCCGGCGGAGGGTTAGGGAGCCGTGGGGAGAGAAATCATGCTCGGAGCCCAGAGGAGCTAGTTTGTGAGTAGTATTTGCCCCTCTTCTCCCCGCTTCCTCCCCTTCCCTTGCTCTCCGATCACTCCTTGGAGGTCCGGCGCCGGGCTCGGGCTCTCCGGCCCTCTTGGGAGCGCAGGCTGCGGGCGGCGAGCCGAGCGGGAAGACGGCCGACGTGCGGGGGAGCGGGCGGTCCTGGCGCCTGGCACGGAGACAGGGCTGCTGGTGAATGAACTCACCTTGGGAGCCGTGCGGAGAGGGAGCGGGACGAGGGAGGAAAGTGACACGGAGCCCTGAGCGCCGTGCCCAGGGAAGGGGCAGGAGGACGCTGTTGGGGGTGGCTCCCCCCGCCAGCCCCCACGGCTGCCTAATCAGCGCCCCGACGTGTGTGTTTGCTCGCTGCCTAACAAAGAGGGAGCGCCCGGTGGGTGAGGCTCCGGGGCTGCCCGGCTAGCAGTGCCAAGCGCGGGGACGGAGCCTTCTTGAACTTGGTCTCGCTCTCGCTGCGGTGGCTCCTAAGACAAAGCTGCCGGAGGGACTGGCCCGGCCAGTGCGAAGGCTTGAGGCAGCCTCCGGGCTGGGGATGGGGGCGCTCCGGGCTGGGGATGGGGGCGCTCCGGGCTGGAGGGAGCAGTGGAGGGGGACGGAAAACGGAACGGGGTTAAAGAAGAAAAAGCCTTGGCAGCCAGCTGTGAACGTAGCGGTTTTCACGGCTCCTTGGGGTGAGGTGGCCCTTTTTAACATCCCCACCGGCTACGGCGGGCTTTCTGCCTTCCATCCTAGGGCTCGGAACTTTGCTGGGTTATTATTTTGAACGACTGAAGCCTTAACTGGAGGGAGGGGATTCTGTCAACCCCTCCCAAATGAAACGTGAGGTCCAGAAACCAGCTTCTCCGTGCCAATGAATAAGTTTAATATGGCAGAAGGGAAACGCAGGCAGAGACTGGGTGGAGAAGGGGGGCTTAATCTTAGGTTTTATAATGTCAGTATTGCCATAGAAATTCTTTGATGGGACTTCTTGGCCCCTGTCTACGGTGGGGGGAGGAAATAAGCAAGAATAGCCAGTCCAGAACCTGAGAAATGCTGGGGGAAATCATACTCCAAGTATCGGATTAACTGTCTTAAGTAGCTTTTCTTACAGTAAATGATATATTAGTATGCTTTTCTGATAGTTTCTCCAGCATAAGCTTTCCTACCCACATTGGAGAGAACATGTGCCAGGGTTGTGGAGTTTTTTCCCCCTTCCTCTTTTAAAATGGAGAGACTGGGAGGGGAACCTATATAGAAACTACCAGAAAGATTGCTGACACTTGGGATCTAAGACAAGCATCTTAACAACAGAAGCCTTGTCGTGACTCCACATGAATTTGTTCTGGGCCGCGTCGCTACTTGGAGGTGGGTTGCCATCAAAAGCAGGGAGATAACAATTTTATGGAGATTGAAAATACAGGAGATCTTTTCAGGCTCTTCCTTAATCCTTTTTGGGAATGGGAGGGGAGAGTCTGGCGAACAACAAGGTGGATACTCAAGATTAATAAAACAAAATAAGCTAGTCCGTCCTCTTCTAAGAAGGCAGAATGAGGAGGTTACTGAGCAGTTGAATAGTCCCTTTTAAGGTAGATGCTCTTTGTTGCCGACATTCTCTAGGTAATTTTTCCAAACTCCTCATTACTCACCTACTCCCTCAAGTAGGTATGTGTGATTTTGTGGATGTGTGTGTGTACATGTGCAGATGTATGTGACTATGTACCTTCCCTCACCCCATCTAGTCAACTTTTCAGAGCAGTTAGGCCCAGGCAACATCAGATATGGGAGGGGAAGTGTTCCGATATATATGTTAAATGACTTGTTTAAAATGCAACTAATGAAAAATAGACTTTGAAGTAACTACTGGACTCAAGATCTAGTTTAAGAGTGAAAATCTGAACTTCCCTGAAGTTGTATTCTTCAAGTTCTATTATGAATTCTGTCACTTGCATGTGTGACCTTGGGCAAGTCACTAAAGGTCCTTGGTCCTCCATTTTCCTGGGTTGTAAAATGAGGGAATTGGACTAGATGGTGTCTAAGTCTTTGATTCATGTCTTGAGTCATTCTGTTTCTCTACATTCTCAGTGGCTTCTAAGACAATTCACTGGTATGAAAGGGATGCTGGCGACTTCTGGATCCTGCTGACTGGCTAGCTGGCAGCATCATTTATTGGGCTTCTAAGTCGTTCCTCTCTATTACCTAGAGATTTTGAGAAGGCAGGAAAACACATGCTTAGCAGTTTGGATTCTGGCTAGCAATATGTTTGGGGGAGACTTGGACCTCTTCACAAGGCAGTGACTATGGTGGTATTTTTTTTCATTCCTGTCACTTGTTGGTAAACTTAAATTTAGCACTACTAAACTGCCTATCCTTCATGGGTTTAGCTTGTGGCTATAATCTCCTCTACTTTAAATCTCTGCCTTTCAGACTTAACCTCCTCTGGTCCTGTTTAGTGGTTAAAAACGAAGATGTTGAAATGCTCAACCATTTGGAGGGGAAAGCTCACTCCTAGTACACTCTAAAAACGTAGCAGTGGTTGGACATTGCCCTACTGGTCTTTAGAACAAAGCTAGAGAAGCTTAGGGCCTGACTAACTTGGAAGACTGAGCTGGTTGCTGCAGAATCATGCAGTTGTCTGTTCTTCTGAGTGAGCATTAAGCAGAATAGCAATATGTAACACCTGAGTTACAGAATGTGGTATTTTAAAATTCTCTCTGACTCTGCAGTGTAATACTAAGGTTGAACCAATGCCCCAGCAATTGCAGAGTTCAAAGAAAGTCTCAACCGGAAACTTATGATGATAGGGGTTGGTGTGCTTTGGATCCATGGGTTGTTTGTTCTTAAATAATGGATCTATGCGCAAAGAAAACTAATGGATGCATTAGGAATCCAAGAAGTCAAGCATTGTAATCTACTAAGGAGGTAGTAGGATGAGAGAGAGGGCATGCCTTTAGATTTCAAGGTGGCTAAATGGTCAGCATAGCTATTGAGACCAGACAATTCTAGTTTTGTTGTTGTGGTTGTTTTAGAGCTGGGAGGAACTTAAGAGTGCTGGATTGAGAGTAAAAGGGTGTATAATCAAATCAAAGCTCTGCCTTTGTGATTTGGGGCAAGTTACCATCTCCCTGGGTGGGCCTCAGTTTCCTTCTCCGGCAAATAAAGTGATTGGATTGAATGACTTCTAAGAGACTAAGGTCCCTTCCAGCTCTATATAATTTTACGAATTCCCTTCATTTTAAATATAAAGAAGCCAGGGCCCAGAGAGGATGACTTGTTAGACCATGGCAGAGCCAAGAACCTAACCAATGTCATCTAACTCCAAAGCCATTGCTCTTTCAAAGACCTCATGCAGTCTTTTAATCTTAATGCAGTAAGGATCACATGTCAGTGCCTGGAAAATAGGAAAGGGAGTGTAAAGAGGCAAACCCGCCAGAACATGTATGGAGCAAGAAGCCAGTCACCACCACCACAAACATACACACATGAACACACGCACTACACCATACTGTACAACTAAATAAAAGCTATTCTTTGCAAAATACTCCTTTTATTGAGGCTCCATAATCAGACATCATATATCACTGAATAAAGCCAAGCATTCAAACATTTTAATATAAACAAGCAAGAAGATTTGTCCTTTCCCACTTTGGTACAAACCAGCCAAAAATCTCTCTGCTCATGGTTTAAAGGACTCTTCAAGGTCTAAGTGATCTTTTCTACTTATATTTTGCCATTTTCTCTTCTCCCCTACACCTACCTCTGTAGCTACATGCAGAGAAAAAACAAGTCCTTTGTCCAAAAACCTGCAGTGGACAGAAAGAGTGAGGAAACAGGGACCACCCATATTAATTGCAATGACTAGGCTAGCCATCTGTGGAGTGACGGGCTGCCTACACAGCAGGGCACATGGCCAAGGATAGCTCCTTTGCATGCATCCCTTTCTGAGCCTTGAAGAAAGCCTGTTACTCCAGAGTCAGAGGGAGTCCGAACAAATCACTTCCTGACCTAAAATGAGAGTGACACTTTTGGCAAGGGGAACTAGAATCTCCATTCCTCTGCCATTAAACACACACACACACGCACACACACGCACGCACACACACACACACACACACACACACACACATGCACACCTCCTTTGTTTATTACTCTTCATAGTGATTTTACTTTCTAACAGAAAACCTTTTAACAAACAAGATGGAAAAGATCACCAAGAGAATTCTAGGACCAAAATTAAAACTGCCCTGATGAGAAGAAAGGGCCTTTGGGCTAAGCCCCACTCCCATAATTTGTACAAAATGTACCTAATGACTTTAGAGTACCTTTTGGATCTGATTTAAAGACACTGGAACTTAGGAGGAGCAGCCGGGTCCATGCTTACGTTTTGGAGTCAGGCAACAAGTTAAACTGTATTGAAGGCATAAGGAAGCAAAAATCTGAAAGAACTAGGGCTTAGCCAAGAGTAATCCCTGGGAGAAGGTGAAGAGTAACTTCCCAGAAAGTTAGGTAGGAGAGGTTTTCAAGTTCAGGGAATCTTAGAGATGTGTCCTTAATAGCCCCCCTCTGATTGGTTAAGGCTATTTCATCACACTCAAGCTGGCAAAACTGGCTGTGTCACTCTGAAGTTGATGTGTTACAGCCCCTTTGTTACTCCATGTGATTGCTGAACCATCCTGGAGCGCACAAATTAACACAACCAGACTGCTTTGTCATGTTTCCAGCATTGAAATCTTTCTCACCCTGCTTTTCCTTTGTGGATCAGCTGTAACACTTAACAATACTGACTGACTTCACTTCTAAGGAGAGAACAGACTGAGAGAGAAAGGAAGACAAATCTTGCTAGGAAAAATGCCAAAGGTATGAGTGATAGCCCTTTATGGGAGGAGAGTAGCAAACGGGATGAATTTAGATTACCAAAAACATGATGAGGCAACAAAAAAGTGCATTTAAGGTTATTTTAACTTAAACCTAAAATAAGCCCAAAATTGTACAAACCACAGATTCAAGCATTGACTTTTACCTCCTGTCTTCCTCTTCCCCTTCCCTCCCCACCTCTGCATGATGGCATGTCCCTAGCTCGAGGGAAATGTGTGTTACTTCATTTCTTAGTATTAGAGATGCCAGTGCCATTTTTCTACTTTAGGAAGTTTGGGGGGAGGGTGATGGAGGTGGTATTATACAATATGTATTCAATGGTATGGTTTTAGCTTTTTGGGGATGAGGCAAAAAGAAAAGTTGTAAACTAGCTTCATGATTTCAATTGGCACAGGGAATGCTATATTAGAAAATTTCCTCTATTGCTAAAGATTGGCATCTGTTCTGTCTTAAAGGGTTGCCTGGGCTACTGAGAAATCCCATGATTTGCCCAGGGTCCCACAGCTAGTATGTGAGAGAAATGATACTAGAAATTGATTTTTTCTCTCTGTCTCTCTCCTCCCCCCAGAAGTTATTGACTTTCATATCCAATGATGTACCTCTTTAAAGCTTGCATAACTCAGTATTCTTGTCCCCATTTTGTAGAACATAGATGCATAATTCAGTGAGTTTCAGGAAGGATTAGGACCTTTATTTTGATGATTCCAAGCCCAGTACTGGACTTGGGTCAGGGAACATCCTTTGTTCGTGTGTGTGTGTGTGTGTGTGTGTGTGTGTGTGTGTGTGTGTAAAATCCTTGCGAAAAGCACAGGATTTGGAGTAGGAGAAACAAGGTTCAGATCCCAGCTCTACCACATATTACCTCTGTGACCTTTAGTAAATCACTTAACCTCCTAGGGCTTCATTTTTTCTCATCTGTAAAATTAAGGGGTTGGACTAAATGACCTCCAAGTTTCCTTCCAGCTCTAAATCTAAGATCTATGACCTCCAGTAGAATAGATAACTGAATCATGATCTCTAATCTGCTTTCAAATATGCTTTGGAGGGAGGGGAGAAGGTGGAGTTTGGGTTATTTTAAAAAAAAAAACAACATAGTGGTAGTATTATAATAGTCAAAGAAGAGTTGTGAGACCATCTCATTGCTTTCTCCTGCCGCTCCCCAATCTGGGTGTCCTGGGGCAAGTCATTTAGTTGTTCTTCCTGCATCATCAACAAAATTAACATAATACTCTGTGTACCTCACTGGGAGACATGAAAGAATGTATAAGAAGTTACAAAACAAGCCAAAAAGGTAAGGTTTTTAGTTTTGTTTTGTGACTATTCTGACTCCTCCTATCAATAGGGATAATTACCTAGAGGTGGTATTCCATGTTGAAGTATGGTGCACTAGGAAATTGGAAATCTGGACAATTTGGCTTTTCTAGAGAGCAATCAATCAGACTCATTTATTATCAAGTGCCAAGCACTGTGCCAAGGACTGGGGGATACAGTTTGGACCAACCACCCTATGGGGAGTAGAGAGGTGAATATTTCAAGGGTGTCTAAATCTGTTTAAAAACAGGGCTCTGCTAGAGTTAAAAAATCAGCATGCCTGGCATTCCCAATAGACTTTCTACTATTCCCCTCACAGTGGCAGCTCATGTTCAAGCATACATGGGAGATGTGCCAATTTCATACTCCATCAGCTCTTGACAATGTAGGAATGGCGGACAAGAGACTCAAGTAGACTAGTTACCTTTCCTGGCATATTTGATATTCAATTCAACAAATTCTTCTTAAGTGCCTACACTATTCAGAGCATGGTTCTAGGAACTACAGAGATACAAAGTGTAGAAATTTCATGATCCCTGACATCTTGGCACTTAAGAGTCTAGAGTTTAATTGCTGGCTCAGCTAGCTTCGTAGGCTGTTCCTATTACAAAATTCCTGTTTCTTGCATGTGTTGTAATCTTTTCCTGAGTTTCTTAGTGTTATACAGAATAATCTGAGAATTTTGCTAAGCCCACCCCCCACAAAAAAAAACAACCAAAACCCCCCACAAATCCTTGGACCTCTTTGGCATTACACTTCCAAAGGGGAATAAAGCATTCGTGATTAGAATATAGGCTCTAAACCCTACTGAAGTCAAGTATAATATCCTAACCCCTTCCTCTCTCCCTTCAGATTCAGCACTAGGCTTTGCAGTAATACATGCTTAATAAGTGACTGTTGAATAAATAACTTTCATTATTGAATACCTAATGACTTCAGTTGCAATGATATGAGGAAGAATATGCTCTTTACTCCCCAGTAAGTACATCAAAATTAGGAACTTCCATTTTTTAGATGATTTAGACCAAAGTTACTTATCCATTAATCAACCTCATTCCTTGTGGCTTTGAACATCTTAACTTCTCTCCTTGACTTCATTGTATATTACTTGTAACTCTTTTTGTATGTCATGGACCCTTTTGGCAGTTGGGTTAAGCTTATGGGCCCCCTATTATCTTCAGGATAATGTTTTTAAATGAATAAAGGACAATATTCCAAAAAAAACAGTTATCTTGATACAATTACTAAAATATAAAAAAAAAATTAAGTTTACAGACTTCAGCATAAGGGCTTCTAGTACCATGAAATACCATGGGCTACTTTATCAAAACTCTGAAATGCTCTCCCTTTGGACAGCACATCATCTAATTAGATGCTTTTCATTGTATTTGTAGAAACTTACTAAAGCATACAGTAATCAAAATAGTTATCAACTCATTTCCTTAATTTTTTTCTTTATTCTTTGCCCTACTTTTTAATATTTTATGAGAAAATATTCATGGAAATGTTGTCATTTGGTTTCAGATACCTTGATGTTATTTATAATTTGTCAATTTGCTTTCATGAATTTGTTGACAAGAATGTTAGAAGCTCCTTATTGTTAGCCCTGTACTCAGACTATAGGTACGCAAGTAGGTGGGGTTTTTTTTGTTTTCTTTTTTTTGTTTTGCCCAAGGAGAAGCCCCACATCAAGGCTTTCTTAGCAGTTTAAATCTTCAGACACATCCAGAAAGTAATTCCAAAAAGCCTCCCCTTTAAAAGCATCCAGCAGATGTACAATAACACTAATCTCCTTAAACCAATGTGTCTTGTTAAAAGACAGGGAATTCAGCTTGATGTAACCTCTCTTTAGTTTTCTGAGTATCAGTACAGATATGGGTGTTACATCCATGTTATTGGTTCTGCTGGGAAGCCATAATTGCTAAAAAGGCCATGTTCCTGTCAAAAGTATTAAAAGTCCTGCTGAACAAAGTGTCCAGATTAACATCTGGGATAGGAAAAATGTCTTGGACAGTAAGGATTCTTACATAATAAACTGGAAACTTAATATCTATAAAATTTCTTCTGCAGCCTACTGGTGATGTATACTCCTTCAACTAATGTGTGAAGTATCTATCATGCAGAGACTCTGTGCTAGTGATGGGAGGAGGTCTGTAGGGAGTATGACATTCCCCAAAGCACATAGTATTTTTTTTCAAGTGCTATGTGAATAGTATGCCCAAAGGGTTATAAGACTGCAGACAAAAGAACTCCCTCAAGGTGGTGGCATTTAAATTAGGATGAAAGCATGATTTCAATAGGAGGACTTAACAACAGGAAGTCCTGGGTGCCAGTCTTATTGCCAATACTCATTAGCTGAATAATGATAGCATTTCCGAGCTTTCATTTCTTCATCTATAGCATAAGGTCCCTATAGGGACAAGATGTATGATTTCATTAGTATAAGGAATTTCTAGATGGAGAAACTACCTTTACCAATGGAATTTAGAACCTCCTCTTCAACCTCTGTGCCTTAGGTAACTCACTAAGATTAGGTAATTTACCCACCTGTGTGCCTCAGGTAGAATTTAAACTCAAGTCTTCCTGACATTGAGCTCTCTATGCACTATGTGGTTGGGAGATTATGTACAAATTATTAGAAAAATGTCAGTTTCCTTATTAGGTAGAAAAGAAGGTAGTTGGAAAATGGTATGAAAAAGGAACACACAGGAAGAAACTAAGTATTTAAGGGACATATAAGGATTTAATTCAATTAAGAGTATGAGATGGAAGCCTTGAACCAGATTGGGGAGAGCTTTGAATACCAACTTGAAGGTTGTACTTCATTTTTGTTATAGTCACTGGAGTCGCTTTGAAAGCAGCGAATCCATTCTGACTCAATGTGACATGCTAGTGTTAATACACCGTGAATAGGAGTAAAACAGAGACTAATAGTTGTATGTTGTACTGAATATTGGTTTCATGCTAGAAAAGTATCTTAATATCCAAGAATTCAATATTAAGAGTCCAACCCAAAATTTATCCCACTCTTTTAAGTTTAGCATTGGGCTAGGTACTGCAAAAGAGACATTAATAGTAAATCCTTTTCATAGTATCCCATTTGAGCTTTTCCAAATACAGTTTTTGTGTAAAAGCCTTATCATCCCTTATAGATTTAAATTGAAATGAAATACATGTAGGAAATTCAATTATACAAGATGGGTTACTACCCACAATAAAAGTCTGCTTGGATACAAAAGAACACAAAATTACTAGGGAATGATACAATACTTCCAAAATCATATATAGACATATGCTGGGGAAAATGGGTCAAGAAGGAACTTATAATCCAGGCGTATCTTACCCAGAAAGGCTTCATAAAAAAAAATATGACTCAAGAAAGATATTGAAGAATGTATTTGAGTTACATGTAGAAGGAGACCACATGAACAAAGGCATGGAGCTATGAACAAATACATTCAGGAGAAGGGATGATCCTGTATTTGTTGGGACATGTGGTTCCACAACCAGGAGAGTTTGGCCTCAAGTTGATGGGGAACTATTGTAGAGAAGCGACATAATGAAACAGAGAGATTTTTTTCCTCTCAAGTTACTTTGCTGTTTATTGTGAACTTGTATCCCCACCTCACCCAATAGATTGTAAACTCCTTGAGGGCAAGTGTTATTTCATTTTTTTGTACCATCAATACCTTATAAATAAATGACATTGATAAATTTATTATTACTCTTCACAATTAGATAAAGTAAAGAACAGGATATAGCAGAGTAATATCCTGACTCCCTTCCCCCCACCCAGTCTATTATGGCAATCTAGGCATGAGGTACTCAGGTACAACAACTATGTGTCCTCAGGGTTTTTTTTTTATTTTGAAATTTTCCACGCTACACTGGACAAATGACCAAGACTATCACCACAAGCAAAATCTCACCAAACAAGTATTTGCGTTCCTGTTAGGGTAGCACACAGCAAGCACTCTGACACATCCAGGATGACCTGCTGGCTCAGGTTCTTAGATCTGCTTTTCTAAAAGGAAAACAACTTTTGAAGGGTCAACAATCTTCTTTGATCACATATACCAAAAGAGAAAGTGCAAGCAGAGAAATAACCGGTGGACAGGGCTTCTACCTGTCTGACCATAAGCAATACATACATCACAGATCAACAGACAGATCTGACTCTGACCATTACATATATACATAGTTACCAGAGAGAAGCACCAATAACTGGGTTTTCAAAGCCGGGGGCCTTAAAGGGTATCCAGAGTCTTATCTGGCATATGAACCTTCTTCCAAACCCCCAAAGCAAAACCTCTTCTCAAAGTATATATACACTTTTCAGAACCAAAGCCTCGTGATCCAGTGCCTCATTAACACTCATCTAAAGGTTTGGGGTCTTCCTACAAAAACAAGCCTCCCCTAATCAAGCTTCCTCCAGTGGGTTCCACCTGAGGCCTATTAATGGGCAGGAAAGATCTGTCATTAACATAAATCTCACTAACATTACAGTTAGAAAGCACAAGCTATACAAAGTTGTACAAGACAATCTCTCTGCCCTCCATGGAGGTTTTAATCTAGAGAAGACATGGCCAGATACTGTAGTTAGGTACCATGAGTAAAGGTTGAGCAAAGTATTATCACTGTCATGAGGAAGAAAAAGATTTGTGACTAACTTAGGATAGCTGGGTTTTGTGAAGAAGAAGAGCAGTCATGTAGCTATCTTAATTTGGAGTAACGGATCTGAAATAGAACAGTTAGTAAAAATTCTATCACCTAAGTGTGCTTTAAACTCAATATTATACTTAAGTACAACCAAACAGACATTAGAAATAAACCAAAACCATAGATTCTATCCCCACCACCACCTGTTTTGTCTATCCCGACTAGGGATGGATCTATTTGCTTAGTATATATCAAAAAGTTGGGACTTAGGTGTGATTATATACTCGGTGTTCCCAGTAACTCTCATAGTGGAAAGAAAGGTTCTAGACTATCCTCCAGTCCAATGCAAGGATCCTCTCCAAAATCCCTGACAAATAGGTTAGCCTTTTCTTGAATACTTTTGGAGCCTGGAAGTTCATATCAGGACAATTCATTAATTAGATATCTCTAAGTGGGGTTTGGGGGCAGGGAGGAGATCTTTCCTCTTAGGTTAAATCAAAATCTGTTTCATCTTAAATTTGCCTTCTTGAACAATGTAATGGATCTCCTTTCTTTGTGACAACTTTCAAAGTAGTCCTCAGATCCTTGCTTCTTTAGCATATCCCCTAAATTCAAGTCTCTTCCAGGTTAAGTTTCTTGAGCTATTTCTCTTTTAATAGTCTTTTCTCCTCTTACTTGATATTTTGAGAAATGCAGATATAGGACCATGGCTTTATTTTTTTTTTAAATTTAAGGTTGAGAGCATTCAAAACATAACCTGAAGAATTAATGTATTCCAATGTCCAAGATTGTGTAATTTGCTTCTCCTTGCGAGGAGAATGACTTTTGTTTTGAAGATGACAGAATAAAAAATGATTGCCAGAGAGTTGATGCCTAAGATAAGTGAAAAAGTAGTAAGAACGATGAGGTAGTAAGAGGTAAGTAGAAGCCTTTGATCAATTCAAGTCACCAGGCCAGGGTATTCTAATAATAAAAGAACTGACCCCCTAGCAGTAATATTTGAAAGACTGTAGAACTGGAGAGAATCAAATGTCCTAATCACACACACACACACACGCACGCACGCACGCACGCACGCGCGCGGTGGAAATGACAAAGCTGCAAACTATATGCCAATGAGATTGCTTTCGATTCCTGGCAAAGTTCTAGAATAGATCATTAGAACAGGTGGTTAATGAACTAGAAAAGAAAAAGTGATTACAGAAAAACCCAGCATGGTTCCATCAGGATCAGTTTATATCAGCCAAACCTTTTCTCTTTTTTCTTAATTTTTATGGCATTGTCAAGCTAAAAATGCCATGTTCATTAATGTGCTGGCATCACGTTAGGAAGATAGTAGTAAGTAAAACACCAATAATAAGCCAGGCGTCATGCTAAACACTGCATAGATCTCATTTGTTCCCCACAACAAGCCTGGAAGGTAGGTGTTATTACCCCCATTTTACAGTTGAGGAAACTGAGGCAAACAGAGGCTAAGTGACTTGCCCAAGGCCACACAGCTATTAAAAGTCAGAAGCCAGATTTGAATTTGCATCCTTCTGACTTGAGACCCAACATTCCATTCACCGCATCATCCAACGTCCAGCTTCAGTTGACAAGTTATCATAGGCTGACCGTGACCATCTTAAATTTTTACAACTATTACGTAGACTAGCACGTTCCAAGACATTCTTTTCCATTTAATTCACCCAGCATACACAAGTAGATAAATCATATCAGTGTGATTTCAGTTAGATTTTTAGCAAAGTGATTCACAAAGTCTATCAGTAAGCATTTATGAGGCACCTCTTATATGATAGTCACTGTGCTAAGGACTGGGGGTAAAAGGAAAGGCAAAGATAGTCTCTGCCCTATAGGAGCTCACCGTCAGCCACACAACTGTCTACAGAACAAATAGGAAGCAATCAACAGAGGGAAGACATTAGAATTAAGAGAGATTAGCAAAGGATTCTTGGAAAAGGTGTGTTTGATATAATTGCCATCCTAAAGATAGATACATGCCGGTACTGTTAGGTTTGGATCTAGGTAAATAACAGAACTCCAAATTAGCCATCATTAATGATTTTGGTATCAAGTTAACAAGAAGTCTCCAGTGGGGTCTCTATGGAATCTGTGCACTCAACCTAATCTGTTGAATACTTTTTGCAGATGGCAAAATGAGGAGAAATTACTAACTCACCTAGATGACTGAATCTAAAAAGATCTCAATAGGCTAGAACATTAGGCTGAATCTAGTAAGATGACTTTCAACAAAGATAACCATACAATCTTGGCTATAAAATAAAATCTGTTTCACAAGTATAAGATGATGGAGGTATGATTAGACAGTAGTTCATGTGAAAAAATGCTTTGGGGGCTTTAGTGGATTTCAAACTCAATATAAGTTAGGAGTATAGTATAACAGCCAAAAAGGACAATGCAATCTAAGGCTATATTTTTTAAAATATTAAAAATAATTTAGTACGTAAGTCAACTTAATCTTTTCACAAGCATTTCTGATGCCAAGAAAAAACACACAGTACCTACATACAGTGAGGTGTTAGTATCCAAGTGTTTGGAACCCTCACTCTAAATGCAATCTGGTAGAAATACTAATACACTTCATTTCTAATTTACAAGGGCATTATTTCCATGCCAATTACCTCAAAATGAAAATATGTAAGTGTTGCAAATATAAAATAGAAACTGAATTTTAATGGAAAAAAAACAATTTAAAGAGCTTAAAATTCAAATCTTCCATTTGCTTTTACCCTGGAGTAGATTTGTATCCCTTTTGTTTCTGTACACAGACATGGCAGTAATTTTTAACAATCTTTGTAGTTTTAGTAGCTTTGCTTATAAATCAGGCCTGTAATGCTACATTTAGAGAGGCACGGTTTCCAGGAATGAAGACGTGATAAGCTTTCTGCACGGGATATAGAAACGTGAGTTCAGATCTTGCCTCAGACACTTAATAGCTGACACCCTAGGCATATCATTAGTAATAGCACCTACTTATCATGGGGATCATGTAAGATAACTAATACAAAGAGTTCTGTAAACCATAAGGTAATATAAAATAGTTATTATATTTAACCCCTCTCAGCTTTAGTTTCCCTATATAAAAATGGGGGCACCTCCCAGGGTTGTTGTGAGGATTAAATACTTTGCAAAGCTCAAAGCATTGTTTTAACAATAATAGTAGAAATAATAACTTACTACTACTCGACCTTGGTCAAACCAAAAACTTTGGAAAGTATTGTATTCTGTTCTGCGCACCACAATTTTGGAAGAATGTTGAGAATGTCCAGAGGACTGGAATGGAAAGGGCCTTCGAGGAAAGACTGGGGAATTTAAGGATGGAGAGATGTTAATGATATGTCTTCACAACTTTGAAGTGTTATCCCATGGAAGGCAGATTGGGCATTTTCAATTTGATCCCGAGAGCAAATTTTGTAGTAATAGGCTGAAGATGAAAAGTGCCAAATTTGAGGCTGATGTCTGGGGAAATTCTTTTCATAGCAGTTAGTTGTTCAAAACTAGAATGTGCTACCTCAACCCTTCAAGGTCTTCAAGCTAAGCAGACACTGGACAGTCACTTGCCAGGTGTGTTGTAGTGGAGATTTCTTTTAGGTGTGGGTTGAAATAGAGGTCCTTTCCAACTCTAAAACTCACCTCAAATATTAAGCATCTGCTTTGTGCAAGGCACTGTATGTAGGCAAGAATACCCTTCAAAATAAGGAAAGCAAGTTATGGAGGTTACAGAACTGCAACAATGTCTTGATAGATTTCTACCTTGCCTCAGACATTGATTTATTAAGTTAGGACGGACTGAAAAGTGATACCTTCTTGAGTACCTTTTGGCATGGTTATTGAAATCAATGGAACAGAAGGTGTTGGAACTTGTTAATTTGCCTGATGTCATTTGAAAATGGTCAATATCAATATTTTGTCACCTCCTAAACAGATAAAATTGCTAGGAATGGAATGAAAAGTAATTCTCCATTTCAACTGTGTGGATGGTCCTAAACACAATACAGTACCTTCCTACCTATGGGACAATGACATTGGCAACATTTTGCTATACTTGCCAACAAATTAGACTTCCTTCTTATCACAAAAGCCAGTATGTACATAAGCTACAGTGTTAGCTCTCTTCACATGCTATTCCAGATTGCAATAGAATTGTACTAACCAAATGCATTTAAGGCTATTAGAGAGTGTAAAGGTCTAATGGTGTAATCTGACATTTGAGGAGATAACAGAACACCCATTGCCATATCTTACATCTTTCCTTAATTAGTGCTTCTTAGACTTACTTCTTTACTTAACAGTAAAGTATTCATTTTGCCACTGCTTCCCTCTCTTCATTAGAACCATACATAAATCAATGGAAACATGGAATGCCTTTGTGTCCTACCAAACTGGGAAACTGTAGCTAACAAGTGAAACAGCATTAAGGAGCAAGAGGTGAAATGTCCATATTTACAATACCATATATAAGTCTTTGTGGTAGGAATCAGAACACTTCCAATGGAAAGCTTCAGCTTGACCTAGACTTTTGGTTTTGGGAGTGTAAGTAACTAATTAAACAGAGCTATCTAAACGTGCCTCTAGTCAGGTAACTTACCATGCTTTCCTAAGCAAATGCTTTCCTAGTCAGTGTCCTCTGGGCTTGGGAAAGGAAGATGATCTGGGAGAATGAAATTGTCCAGGTGATGTTCTCTGCAAGCCTGCAAACACTCAGAAATAGCTCTTCTTTGTAGGGTAAACTCTCTTATCTGGAACATCTAGGGGAGTGGGGTGTTATGGTTAGTTAATCCCCATGCAAATTAGCATGATCATTCAGATTCTCTATCAGCTAGAAAACTTGTTTTTCTGCCTCTCAAGAGGACATTAGTCACATCCCTTTGGGAGTAGTATGACACTGTTAGATGTTGGGATGCCATCTAAGCTTACACCACGGAGGTAAAGGCTTTTGACACTGATCAAACACAGCTTCAAACTCTCGACTGATCATATAATATATTATATTATACATTACATTATAATATATATTATATTATAATATATATTATAACCTTCCTTATGTTGTAGAAGTGATGTTCTTTTTGGATGCTCTGAGTTTTATCAGTATTACTTTTTTTTCCATTAATACTACTCTTATATTTTGTTACAAGACAGACTGCATTCACAAAGATTGCTTACTTTTGTGTGGATACACTTCAGTGAAACATTCATTGGGTGATCTGTTACATTAGCTACTTGTGTCACTCATGCCATCTGTTCGCACCTCATGTGGGAGTTACTCCAAAGAACTCAAGGTCTCATGAAGATGATTCTGCTTCAGTAGTAGATAGACAGTACAGCCACCCAATGTGAATTTGTCACTTCTTAGACAGACCAGAAGCAAATGTTTTTGTATCCTTTTTGAATTCATGCTTCCTACACATAGCACTTGGCTCTCTTCCCTACTTGAAAACCTCACCATTGCCTACAGGATAGAGTCTGAGCAGGAGAGACTTGGGTAATCTAATGCAAGCCTCTCTTTTTTTCCAGGTAAAGAAAGTGAGATCTCTGCAAGTCACTTAATTTTCCCAAACGTTCTCACTCAAGGGTGGTGGCAAAGATAAAATTAGAACCTAGAATCCCAAGTCATCTCCACTAGTCTTTCTTCTGCAATATGACAATTCAATGAGGATTTACCAAGCATCTCTCAGGTGCTGCACTGAAACTAAAAGCCCTCACCCTCAAGGAGCTTGTATTCTATTGGTGGAAATAACATATATATGGTGGAAATAACATATATATATATATATATATATATATATATATATATACATTAAGAGGGAGATGAGAATTGATTTCCTGTTGCTAGTGGTACTTGAACTGAGCTTGGAGGGAAGCAAGGGGTTCTGTGAGGGATTACATGGGGAGGTTGCTTATGCAAAGGCACAGGAAGGAGATGGGGTATTATGTAAAAGAAACAGCAAGTATTCCATTTTGGCTGGCATGTAGAATGTATGAAGATGGGAGGTGTATGATATCCTGTTATACGTGGTTTAGAGACAACAGAGTGAAAGGTTTAAAAACTTAGAAGAGTGGATATTTTATCCTAGAAAAAAGAAGGGGCCACTGAAATTCCTTGATCAGGACAGTGACATAGTCACACCTGTGCTTTGGGAACTTCAGTTTGGTGGTTCAGTTGAAGGTGGATCAGAGGGGTAGTGACTGGACATAGGGAAATTGATTAGGAGGTTGAAATTGTTTAGGTGAAAAGTGATCAGGGCCTGAATCAGGCTGGTTGTGATATGAGTAGAGAAATGTTTTAGAGTAGAATTGACAAAATTTGGTAACTTATAGGTTGTGGGATGGGAAGAAGGGTTGAAGATGAGTTCTAGGTTGCCAACCCAGGTGATTTGGAAGGATGATGGAGCAAGGAAGTTAAGAAGGAAGGGAAAAGATAGTGCATCTTGTTTTGCACATATTACATTCAAAATGCCTATGGGATATTCAGTTGGAGACATTGAATAAGCAATTTGTGATGCAGGAGTTCAAGAGAGACTTGAGTTCAAGATAAAGATCTGAAAGTTGTATGCAAAGAGATGATATTTGGACTCATGAAAGCTAATGAGTTTACCAAGATGTGGGGTGGGGTGGGAAATGGGGCACAGAGCAGAACCCCAAAATTTATCTCGCCAATCTTAAATCTTATTGTTCTTTCACATGAACTTTGCTCCAGGCCTTATCCTTACCTACCTCCTACTTCCCACTTGCCTTGTATGTAGTGACATACAAGTGCCCTTTGTCTGAAATGCATTTTCCCCTCCTATCTAGGTGGATAGGCCCCAATCTTCAAAGTGAGCACAGTGACTACCACTTACATCACACTTCTAGGCTTACACTTTGCTCCCAGTTACTGTGTAAAGAAGGTAGCACAAGTATCGTCTCATTTTAAAGATGGAACCATAAAACCTGAGTTAAAATGTTTTGCCCAAGCCTCCTTATTCTATTTGTCTAGCACTTTTATTTTCTGGTTTATTGCCCCAGTGCCCTCTTTCCAACCCTTCCAGGTCACGCTGACCTCAATCCTTTTTGCACTATGGCGCCATTTAATTAAGATAATGTTGATTTGAAGTCCATCTTGCATAACTTATCTAAGCTAGAGGCCTCAAGGGTAGGGATTCATCACAGACGAGTGGCGGAAGAGGCTGTCAGGTGCACTGACTTGATATTTACTGAATGAATGTTTGTTCTAGTCTTATTGACATACTCATGGACTGAAAATTGAACCCATAACTGAGAACGTTATTCCCTTTTTGCCTTTAAGGATTTGCTTTTTCTGTCCCAACCCCTCCAAGTAGAACTTAGTAAGCTCCTTGAGGACAGGGACTGTGTGTGTGTGTGTGCATGTGTCCTTTTATTTCATATATAACAATCACTAGTGCCTTGAACAATAATTGCTTGATAAATGTTTGAGTGACTGCTAGGGTACAGTGAAACTGTACCAAAAAAACAGGTAAAACATGATGCAATCCTTCTTAGTCTAAATTTTGGAAGATGTGGTTCCCTCAGGGGATTATCTTTCGCGAAAAGTTAGCTTGTTCACAGATTTTTAATGAAAATTTTTACTTATTTTTCACCAAGTTCTAGCTTAGGCTTAAGATTCCCATTCCAGGTCCTTTGCTCATTCAACATAAGGAATTGGAAACATATTCAATTAGTGCTACAATTTTTGTATAGAAAGAAAGGGGTGGTCTAACTTTTATGCAGGATAATCAGAGCACAGAGGTAATTTAGTTGGTATTCCAACACCTACAGATGCCATTAAAAAGTATTTCACACTCCACCACGGAAGTGAGAAATAAGCCACCTAATATCCTTGACCTTTCTGTGAAATTCTAAGCACAGACTGAAGTTTAAAGTAGAAAACAATTCATTTTTTGCAAAATTTCCCTGTGAAGCCCCTCTCAAAGATGCTTTTGTGAAGTTGGATTAGAGATTATCTGCTTATATTTCTATAATTTGCTAGTTTGAGCTTAATAAAGTACACTGAAAATTAGAGAAGTATTACTGTTCTAAATATGGTGAGCTTTTTCTTTTTTGAGGACAGAAAATTCATGTGAGTTTAAGCATCGATATAACTCAAGAGTTATATGTTATTAAAAAGAACAAGAAACGAGCTCCAACATATTGGGGAGCTTGTATATGACACAAACAATCACTCGTCACAAAATAAGACTCCCAAGATGAGAGAGTGAGGACAGGTTGTGATCTCTAATGGTACTCGGGGAGCAAGGAAGTACCAAGATGGCTTATTCTGCTTACTAAAACTTAAGAGTCAGTCCTCAGTTTTGCAGACTCACTTTTTTAAATTGGATTAAGTAGCTTTTGAGGGGAGGGCTTGTCTTCACTGAACTACAGTGTTCAGCTGAGGAAACAAATGATCTAATTGAGTCCTCCACAGCTATAAATGTCTCACAGAATAGGTGACTGGAAAAACACAGACACAACCCTGCAGCTCAGATCCATTGCTTAACCTTACTCTGAAGCCCAGTGCACCATCCTTTTCATTCAGTGACTAAGTGGGTCATAAACTACAGCATGCAAATAGATGAACTCTAGCTTTGATTAGATAAAGTCTTGTGTTTTCTTAAAATGTCCACGGTTTGGGGAGTCAGTAATCCTCAATAAGTACGTTAATGATTCAGAGTATGTTTAACTCTGAAAGGACATAGAACATGTCCTTAAACACTAACCTGTTTATGAACCAAGAAAACTTTAGGATGAGTCATCAATTACTTCACTTAGTGTTCCCTTTATTGACACATTCCTATGGTGGCTAACTAGACCCTGTTGAAGGAGGTGTGTGTCACAGTTCAGTAGAAACAACCTGAATATGTTGTCAGGAGCAAAAGAATTGTGACCAAGCCAGCTTGGTGGTTCAGAATGGCAGTGTGGTCTACACACACAGGAAGTAGCTTGCCTTTTAGTGTGTGTTGGCATGGTACATATGAACACTGGTTCAATAAAAATACTACCTGTGCTGGAAGACTTGAAATCAATCCCATGGAGCAGAGTTACTTGATGGAGGTTGAAACCTTCAATCCCTCTTGCTTCATCTGGGCAGGCTTCCCTAGGGCATGGGAAATCTTAGCCAATTTCTCCCTCTTAAACCTGAGTCATGTCTACTTACGTAGAATGTGTAACTTTATCAACCTCAAGTATGCTTACAGATTAAGTATTTACTGAGTAGGAGAAACAAAAGAAAAAGTGCTAGAGTCAAAAGTCCTGGATTCAAATCCAGGTTCTGGTATTTGCTTGTATGTGTGACCTTGGAGAGGTCACTTAACTAACATGGACTAGAGCTCAGATTCCTCATCTTTAAAGTGAGGGAGATGGACTAGATATGGCCTCTGATGTCTTTTCTCCTAGATCAGGGGTTCTTAACTCAGGGTCTTTAAACTGTTAATATTATGTTAACTGTATAATATGTCATTTAAAAACATGATTCTTAGAAGGATTCCATAGGTTTCACCCAATGGCCCAAGGAGACCACAAAACAAAAGAGGTTAAGAACCCTCGGGCTAGATCTTTAATCTAGGAAGAAAACTTTTGCACTAATAGGTATAAAGTATGACAGTTATGTGAATCAAGTCACTATCTGTTTGTTTTTAACTTAAAGCAAGATAAAATTGATAGGGCCCTTGCATTTCTTTTTAAAGCTAGTGAATGCCTTCTTTTTTAAAAATATTTAAAGTATACTTGCTCAATGAGATTTTACTGGGGAAAAAGAACCTGATCTTTCTTTAATGGATAAACCATTCCTTGGGAAGAAGTAAGACAGTCTAAATTCATAGGATCATAGACATGGGGCTAGCAGAAAACTTAGAGATCATCTGTTCCAATTCCTTCACTTTAGAGATGGAGACGGTAGGATACATTGAGGTTAAGCTACTTTTTCAAGGTAACACAAGTAATAAAAAGAAGAGGCAGAATTTGAACTCAAGTTCTCTGTCTCCAGATCTATTTTAGGTATTCTAGGACAGAAGTATCACATTCAGAGCTGGCAAGAAGCAGCAAAATTCCCAAGTGGGCTAGGACCAGATTAAAATGTAATTGGAAAATATTCAACAAAAATAAATAAAAATACAATATAAAATAGATGATTGAATTTGATTTTTATGAATTTGTAAGTTTGTGATTTTTCAAGTCAGCTGACAGAGATATGTTTCTGTTTGAGTTTGATGCCATTGTAATGTAGGCCAGAGTTATTCTTTTTCAGTCCTGTTAGGTGTTCTCTAGTCTTTCTCCCTTTTTTACTAGGGGCACTAGCTAGTTGTGACTTAGTGAATAGAGCTTAGAATCAGAAAAACCTGAGTTCAAATGTGGCCTGTAATACTGACTAGTCATGTGACCCTAGGCAAGTCATTTAACCTTGTTTGCCTCAGTTTCCTCATTTGTAAAATGCGCTGGAGGACATGACAAGCCACTCTACTATCTTTGCCAGAAAAACACCAAATTGGGGTCATGAAGAATCAGAAAAGCCTAAAAAATGATTGAACAACGATAACAAAATGTGTTCTCTATGTGGTCAGGAAGACAGTCAGGCATGCCTAGAAAGAATTTGTTCTCTTACTATTACACAGTAAAATCTTTTTTTCAAAGCTAATTCCACCTGCTTTCTCTTCTGTGAAGTCTTCCATGGTTTGACCTCTGTTCCCATCCCAGTCTACTTTGTATCATACTTGTATAAATTATTAATACTAGATAGTCTCTATCTTACACAGATGAAAAGGAACTTGGAAACTCCTTGTATTTCTATCACTTTTACTTCCACTGATGCAACTAAGTAACTTCTATGTAACAGTGAATTGCTTGGGACACTTAGAAAGGATACCTTCACCTCCCTAAACCTTAGTTTTCCCACCTGTTAAGTGAGAGGTGGGACTTCATGGCTTCGACCCTCCAGCTCTACGAGCATTGGCTGGAGATTCACCATCACGCAGACAGCATAGGTCAGAGGCAGGACTCTAACTTGGCTCTTCCTACACCAGTGTATCATGCTGCCTCTCACCTTCTCTCTAATTGACACTAATAAATGCTTCTGTAATAAATAAAAGGCATCTTATCAAATGAAAAGGTGACTCACTCAAAGTCATGAATGAAAGTTCTCTAATAAAGAATATAAATAATGTTGAAATAGCTAAAAATATTCCTTTCCTAGAAATGATCCCCTTAAAATAAATGCCTCCAGCCCTATGAAGGGAAATAAGACCCTTTTCTAATTATGAGGAATTAGAGGAAAGATGTTAATCCTTGCAGGACATTGGCACATTGGACTATACCAGAAATTGAAGTGTAAGGGACTCTTAAATGAAAGATAAGATACCAGCCTCCCAAAGGGTGGGACACCAAAAGCCTTGTTGACATAATATGGGGAGAGATCTTAGAGTTCTCCTTCATGCAACTGGAACTACGTGTTAAAATGAAGACTGCAAAATCAAAGGCCGTGGAAGAAATTTTAAAGGTCATGCTTTAAAAGAAAATTTTAAAACCTTTTATATGCAATTGTAATAATAGAAGATTCAATTGTTGTACTAAACTCTTGCCTTCCTAATAGAGATGATTTTTCTTCTTCCCTGATGATATTGGAATGACTTTTTTTTAATCTCATCTCCTTTCAGAACACTTAATAGCAGTTGGTATTTTAGTGATTTTATAAGCACTTGGGATTTTCTTGGCAAAGATAGTGGAGTGATTTGCCATTTCCTTCTTCAGCTCATTTTACAGATGAGGAAGCTGAGGCAAACAAAGTTAAGTGACTGGCCCAGGGTCACATAGCTCACACTGATTATATGCCAGACACTGTAATAATTTATGATGATACAAAGTAAAAAATGCAAAAAATAACCTATCTCTTCAAGGAGCTTATTTTTAGATGAGAAAAAATATGTAAACAAATACATATATAGAAAGCATATAGAATAGATATAAGATAACCTTGGCACAGTAGATAAAGTGCGGGGCCTGGAATCAGGAGGACCTGAATTCAAATCCAGTCTCAGACACTTAATAGCTGTGTGACCCTGGGGCAAGTCACTTAACCCTATTTGCCTCAGTTTCCTCATCTGTACAATGAGCTGGAGAAATAAATGGTAAATCACTCCACTATGTCTGCCAAGAAAACCCCAAATGGCATCACAAAGAACCAGACAAAACTGAACAATAACCACTAACCTTCAGAGGGAAAGCCCTTCTGGAGAAGATGGTGTTACTTGAGCTGAGTCTCAGAGGAAACCTAGGATTCTAAGAGATGAAAAGGGTGAGCCTTCCAACCATGGCATTAGGATGTGGCAGTTAGTGTGAAAGGTAGTAGCTCTCCACCTCTGGTGCCTCGAGGATAACGTAAGAAAGACTGGAAAGGAGATAGAATGGGGTCATGTAGCAAGGAAATGGGAATGCCCGACAGAGGAGTTGATGATAGGGAGTCACTGAAGTTTACGGAATAGAAGGTGACATGGGCAGACTGCACTTAAGAACTCCCTTGGGCAGCTATGTGAAGAAGGAATTAGAGTGGAGAAATATCTAGGACATGGAGATTAATTAGATGGCTGTTTAAATAGCTGGACTCTATATCTTATATTCTTAACTCCATATCATCCAAGATTACTTTAGTAAGTAACATTCTGATTCTGACTTCTTACTGCCTGTGTGACCTTACGCAAGTGATCTTACCTCTCAGGGCTCCCTTCCTTATCTGGAAAATGAAGGGATTAGACTAGAATCTTGGAAGTTAGAACTAGAAGGGGCTTTGGAGGTCATCTAATTCAGCTTTATTTCCCTAAAATGAGATTTAATAACTTAGACAAGGCTATAATAAATAAGCAGAGAAGCCCCGCCAGGACTGAAATCGGATCACTCCTTGCACTGGAACATACTCTGCATTGATTATCATATGCAAAGGACCTTATTAAAGATCATTTAGTACACCTCCATCCCCTTCCCTTCATTTTAAGTGTAACCCAGGGCTCAAGTCTATTTGCAAGAGAGTCTCTAACATTAGTGAAAATTATTCATTTAATTCTTTGTGCCTCGATGAAGATTTTACAGGATGAAAAAACTGACAACAGAGAGGCAAAGGGACTTACCCAAAGTTACAAAGCTAAGCTTGTGGAGATGATCTCTAAATCTCTTTGAGTTCTAAAAAGCCTTCCTCTGTCTCACTTTAAGAAATATATACTCTAAAATAAAATTAAAAGAAACGTACTCAAATATATAAAAACATTTATACTCTAAGAAATATATGTATATATGTACATACATACATATACACATATATACATATGTATGTGTGCATAGATAGATATAGATATGTGTTAGTCCTACCTAGAAGCAAGAAAAAGATATCCTCTTCCTCACAAAAACCATTGGTCTTGGCCTCAGAGGGCTACTCAGAGTACTTAGTACTTATTTGTAGTCGCAGATTTAATCCATATGACATTACTTGTTCTGTGTGTGTGTGCACACACATGCATGCACTTGCATACTCAGGGGTGTGTTGGAACTGAAGAGGCTGTTCCATTAGGTATGCTTGACCATACATCCTTCCTTACATGCATAGCTTTAGAGAGAGTAGCTTCTGAATTTGTTTTTGGTGATACCTCTCATTACCTTTGGTTCCTTACCTTTCCTTCCTGGCAGATACTAAACTATGTAGATATGCTTGAACATAGAACTGAGAGTTAGGTCCCAAGAGAAGAACTGGAGGCCATGTTGCTTTGATTCAAGCACGCAATGCTTCTCGTCTCTGGGGCTCATTTTGCTTGTCTCTGTGCCAACGGAAAGAGAGGGATCTCATTTTAACAACGTCTGAAATTCACAAGGGAACCCATAATAATGCAAAGCCCTAAATCATCTAGCTCGGCAATCTAGATTTTTTTATAACTTCAATCCTTTCTCCACGCTTTTCTTTCTGTTGCTACAAACCAGACATGACTATGCATTTCTGGTCACATCACCTCCCTTTCCGCTTGCCAGTCACTAACTCTGCTGAGATGTTCGTAACTTCAAAACGGACCAGCTAGCTAGCTATGCTCTAGAACCTCTGTTGATCCCATCCCCCAAGTCCTACAAACAGGGCTGAGGTAGTGCCTCCTGAGATGATATGTAAGGCAAGTGGATTTAGCCTCATTTTAAGTTAGATCAATGCTAACCTTGGAAGAAATAGCAGTATCAGAAGTCAGACTATAAGGCATAGAGAAGTGAGCATTTGTTTTTCCTTCTTCTAAAGGTATCTAAACTGGTGTCCAGGTTTGTGTATTTTTACTAGTCAGAGACCACCATGGAGTTACTTGCCTCCCCTCCTTCAATCCCTGCTTCTTAACATAGTGTCTGCACTCAGCAAGTACTTAACAAGTGCATATTATTCATTGTCAAAAGTCAAGTTTTAAACCAAGCAAACTATGGCACATACCCCAATTTGTGCCTGCTTTCAGAGAGTAGTAACTGGTATCTCTGTGGAATTTCTCATACATCCTTTTGTTTGAATCTGACAACCTAATGAGGTGGGTACTGCAGGTATCTTGATTTCACACCGGAGGAACCTGGGCTTTCACGATAATCCCATAGACTCATAACTAGAAAGTGCTGGAAAGGAGATTCAAACCTAGATTTTCCTACTTACTCTCACAATTCAGACAACTCTCTTTCTGGTTTTTCCAACCCACCTCAAACTTGGAGAAGGACTGAGTGGCAAAGGATGGCTAGAGGCAGTAGCAAAAATATGTGTTCCACAACTGGATAGCAAAAAAAAGTTATTAAAAACTTTACAGCCTGGGGCTAATTTATTGTAAAGGCAAACAGTCTTATAATACATCCTCTACACAGTTGCCAAAGTCTAAGCTAGAGCTGACCTACTCAGACATCTTCACTGGCTCCCTGTTGCCTCCAGAATGAAGCTATCTTCCTAAATCGTATAATTCTAAGCTCCTAGAAAAGAATTTGTATTCACTTCTCTATGCTTTACACTCTGACTTCTGATCTGGCTACTTCTTCCAAGGTTACCATTGATCCAAATTGAAATGAGGCTAAATCTGCTCACTTCTTCTTGAGATCTTAATTTTCCATCTGATTTACTGCTGAACTCTCTAACGTTGGACTTCCTCCCCCATTAGAACGTGAGATCCAGAAGACCAGAAACTGACCCCTCCCCTTCTTTGTTTGAATTCCTACCCCTTAACACAGTGTCTGGTGTAGAGTAAGTGCTTAATAATTGCATATTATTCATTGTCAAAACTCGGGTTCCAGATCAATCAAACTATGGCACATAACCCAATTTGAGCCTGCTTTCAAATAGTAATAACTGGCATCTCTGTGGACTTTCACATATATCTGCTTGTTTGAGCCTTACAATTTAATAAGGTAGATACTACAGGTATCTTGATTTCACACCCGAGGAACCTGAATTTTCAGGATAATCCCATAGGAACATAACTAAAAGTGCTAGAAAGAGGATTCAAACCTAAATTTTCCTGAGTCTCAGCCTACCCACAAAAGCAGCATTTTATCCACCAGGCTACAAGGCCTCTGTTGAGAAACAGCAACACAGACCAATCTTGGGCAAGAATATGCCTTAGACCCCTGCTGAGCCATTTACTCTACTGAGGCTTAGTGGAATTTACGATAATAAGGACAAAAACAGTGTTGAAAATGTGGTTTGTATTTGGATGAAACTAATATCACCTGCCTCAAAAAAACAATAATTTTGGCTCAGGTTTCTCTGTTAGAGGCTGATGCCCGCATTTTAGTGTATTTAGTTCTCAGTATACAACCTATCATTATCTCAAATACAGATGTTTTTAAACAAGATACTTTCTTGTTCTCTCCAGAATATAATGTTTTTTTGAGATTACGCCATGGCGATGGCATTAGGGTAGAGAATGTGAGCAACATTCAGCAATTATTTTCGAGATTTATGTGCACAATTGTCACTATAGGTCAAGCCACACAGGGACTGATTTGAATGTCCCATTGTATCCTTAGACCCACATGTTCAAGGAGTATATGCTGCACATTTAATGTAACCATTCCCTAATGCTTTGGGATTTTTCTTGCCATTGAGGGAGACACTCAAATCTCTGATAGTAATTCAGACAAGAAAGTTCTGCAGGCTTTTTTAAAAAGCTATCTTTACAAACCGGTCTAGATCAGCATGCTAGATAGGTAGGTATCTTATCTTTGTGGGCTCTGCAATCTCATTATTAACTTTTCCAGAAGGAACTAGAATTTTGGCTGATGTAGTGATGTCCTCTTGACCTGGAAAATGTAAACGGTCCCAAACGTCATTCACTGAGTTAAAATTCAGATGCTTGGATTTAGCTGTTCTGACAGTCAGCTGGAAGAAACCTCCAAAGGACAAAGTTTTCAATGTGCGAAAGGCAAATAGCACAAATCTGGCCAGGATTTATTATTTTGTGGATGGTATTGATGGAGATGTTAATAATGTAGATAAAACTCATGTTACACATAGATCTTTTTTTTGTTTTCTGAGAGCTACTTGTTAAATATTTACCTAAACTCTACTAGTTGGGAGTTAAAGGACTTAGTGCTGAAGCTTTAGCTTTAGGGCACCCAAGTGACTGACTGCCAGGCGGCAGAGTGGATAGAGTGCTGAACCTGTAGTCAAAAAGACCCATGTTCCAGAATTCAAATTCAGCCTCACTGGACAATCTCTTACTAGCTTACTTCCTAGCTGTGTGACCCTGGACAAGTCACTTGACTCTGCCTCAGTTTCCTCATCTGTAGAATAACAAACCACTCCTATATCTTTGCTAAGAAAACTTCAAATGATGTCAGGAAGAGTTGGATATGACTGAAATAACTGAACAAGGGATCTTTAGAAATAACCAGATCAAGATGAAGAAGGGTGGTTGTTGAAAAAGCATAGAACCTTTCATATTACCTTTGTATGATGTATATGCATTTTATAGTACCTAGATAATTTATATGCTGTCATCTCCATTAGAAAGTCCACCCTTTAAGGGCAAGGACCATCTTTTGAATTTCTTTTGTGCTCAGCATTTAACCCACTATTCCTGACACGTACTAAGTATCTAAGAAATGCTTCTTGACTGCTTGACTGACTAAGGTATGAATATCACCAGGGTCTTAAACCCTGGCACAGAGACCTCTCTTTCCACCAAGTCTTTTATTAGCTTTTTAATATAACCCCTACTCCTTTAAAGACTTTAAAACATAGTATAACAAGGACACTTAAGGGAGAATAGGGATAGGAAATATATGAGATGAGACACCTGAGTCCCTAGAATCATAGGACCTGGGTTCATATCCCACTTCTGATGTTTACTTACCAGGGTGACCTTGGTCAATTCACTTACCCCTGATGGGCCTCTATTTTACTTCATCTATAAAATGTAGAGGTTGTATTAGATTTCTGATGTCCCTTGCGTCTTCAGATCCATGCTCCAGCATACATTTCTGCAATGGTGTAATGTTTTTAATCTCATCTTATTTTCTACCTCAACAAATAAACTATAGACAGCTTTTAAAGGAAATAACCGTGGTTTGGTTCATTTTTTTTTTCTATCCCTCTTTATCCTTTGTATCAGTACTTAATACAGTGGGCCTTTAGTCTGACTGGAGCCCATAAGACACTGACAGTGAATAGACATTCTGAAGGGGGTTAGCTTGTACATGTCCTCAGCTTAGGGTGGCTTTCCCTGGGAAACTCAGATGTGCTCTGCTTCTACTCCACAAAATAGGGCCACGATGGGGCAAGATCAAGATACCCCTCAAGAGGTTCTGCTTTTGATTCTTTAACCGCATTCTTTAGAGGCCATTTGTACATGGAAAAATAAGCAGCAAGGCCTAGGCCTCTGGCAGTACATAGTCTTCCCTAGGGCTCTTTTAAGAGGAGACAGCCTTACTGGAAGCTTTTACTTAAAAATCAAGGGTGGGGTCACTCACTCAGAGTGAGCCAAGAGGACTTAAATCGCCAGACTAAGGAGTCAAACTTCTACCATGTGCCTGAGAAGAAGAAAGTCTCCAAAAATCCAAACCTTGATTACGAGGGAGTGTACCGAAATAAAGTTAAATTCTTTGATCTCCAAGGAGTATCTTTGAGTCAGCCAAATGCTGTATTCTGGGCAGTGACATCCCTTTTAAGGGACTGATTGGTATCATTCAATGTGTACCAGGCATACCACCAAGTGACTTTCCAAAGTTTATATTTGGACTAGCTAAAATTATAAACCTGGGTCTCCCTCTCTCGCTCTCTCTCTCTTTCTCTCTCTCTCTTTCTCTCCACTCCTTCCTCCCTCCTTCCATTAACCTTTATCTGCTGCATCCATTTGCCACAGGATAGTTGGTTTTTTTAAATTAAATTATTTTATTTTATTTGTTTTCAGTGTTCTACAATCACTCCTATATATCTTAGATTTTTTCCCCTCCCTCCCCTTCCTTCCCCACTCCCTGCCTGAGACAGCATACAATTTTATATAGGTTCTACCCATACATTCCTATTAAATACATTTTTACCTTAGTCATGTTACATAGAAGAATTAAAATGAGTGGGAGAAATCATAAAACAAAACAAAACGTAATACCAAAGAAAATGGTCTGCTTCATTCTGCGATCAAATTCCATAGTTCTTTCTCAGGATGTGGAAGACATTTTGCTGCAAGAGTCCATTGGGAATTTTTTAAGTCCTTGCATTGCAATGAAGTACTAAATCTACCAGAAAAATTCCTCTCACACTGTGGGTGTTGCTGTGTACAAAGTTCTCCTGGTTCTGCTCCTTTCACTCAGCATCAGTTCATATAAATCTTTTCAGGCCTCTCTGAAGTCTTCCTGTTCATCATTTCTTATTGCACAATGGTATTCCATTACATTTATATAGCACAATTTATTCAGTCATTCCCCAATTGAGGGGCATCCCCTTGATTTCCAATTTTTGGCTACCACAAAGATAGCTGCTATAAATATTTTTGTACATGTGGGACTCTTTCCCATTTTTATGATCTCTTGGGGATACAGTCCCAGAAGTGGTATTGCTAAGTCAAAGGGTGTGCACACTTTGTAGCCCTTTGGGCATAGTTCCAAATTGCTCTCCAGAATGGTTGGATCAGCTCACAGCTCCACCAACAATGAATTAGTGTTCCAACTCTCCCACATGATCTCCAGCATTTATCATCTTCCTGTCTTGTCATGTTAGCCAATCTGATAGGTGTGATGGGGTACCACAGAATTGTTTTGATTTACATCTCTAATCAATAGTGATTTAGAGCATTTTTTCATATGACTATAGATAGCTTTGATTTCTCACAGGATAGTTTTATACAAGAAACTCATTTCTCTCCACAAGATTTCATGGTACAGGTTCTCGAGGAAACTAACCAACCAGCGGCTTCTGATGAGTGATCTCTGGAGAATTAACATGGTTCTACTATCTCCCATCTTTTTGGAATCTAGTCCTACCTTTGTAATAACTAGCTGTGAGCTGAAGTAAAATCCTTTGACCTCAATCCCTTTATCTGCAATCCATAATCTATAAATTCCCACTAGATTCTCTGATCTATTAAGTCATTTTAAAGATTGGGAAGGACTGTGATAGCAGACTTTTAAAAAGACTTATAGAGAGGTCTGTCATTGGACCTTTATTGGGTCAGGCCAAACTGGAAACCACATCAGGCAATTTATTGCCACTCAGATGCTCTGAAGATCCACAGGTCGATTCAGTCAATCTCTAGTTTGACTTTATTGAAATGGAGCAAGTATCGTCCTGAGAACTCTACCCTTTTGTCTTTCACATAGGATATGGAGTCCCTAATTAAGAACAAATTCACCCAATCACTTTTAATAAGGGAAAGAATTCTTTTTCTCTGTACCAACACTTAGCAATTGCTCATTAAAAGTAATATTTTTCACAAATTCAACCTTTTTTCTGTTTATAATTTGAAAATCCCATCTGACTTGGTCCTAGAGATGGAAGACAGTGTCTCTTCCTCCTACAAATGTTCAGTAAAATGAATGAAACATTACCTGCCTTGGAGGGTTAAGTATAAATAACACATGCTTCCTGTGAATGCATAATTTGTATGGAGCATTCTGGCTTACAAATGTTCTCCAGTTACTAGGGCCCCACAGTCAGACTAAGTACTTGAACTGGGAGAAAATTGACTGGTGCCTATTCCCTGGTACGTTTGTAAATATGTGCAAGTTCCCCCAAATGAACTATTGGCTGCATTAATCTCCCTGCTCACCAGGCGTGGCATTTACAGGATGAGTGAAACAGCCCTTTCTAACAGGATAGGAATTTGAGCAGTTACAGGAGGAAAGTATTGGCTCCAGGGTCGGCAACAAAATAGCTCTGATTTTGCAGCGTCCCCAGCAACTTCTTATTTTCAACTGGAGACTCTGAAGACGGTGATAAAGGCCAGATCTTGGACTCCATAGTTTGGCTTGGAAGTTAATATTTGACATTAATTCATCACTTCAGCTAAAACAGGCACAAAGTACCAAGGGAAAAGGAAAATGCATACTATAAAAAGGACAAAGTACTGGACATTCTAGCAAAGATGTTTATGCCACTTTTTTATAATGTTCCTAACTCTTGTTTTCCTTGGCCTGCCTTTGTTTCGTTTGGTCCTTCCTTGAGGAGACAGCCAAATAGCTGGCATTTGAAAGTCAATGGGGTTTCTGTAGCTAAGAGAAACAGCTCTTCAAATACAGGTAAATAAGAAACGGGGGATGATGACCTCATCCTGCAACGTTTCTTAGTATGCTATCCTCAGACTTCAAAAAAAATAAAAACCTCCTTTTTGAGTAAACCTTTAGCAACCATTGGGGTGAGGGAGTGACTTGAAAGATAGGTCAAAGGACAACTAAGTGGTGCATTGAGTGGAGTACTTAGTCTAGAGTCAGAAAAACCTAAGTTCCAATCCAGCCTCGGACACTAACCAAGCTGTGCAACTTTGGCCAAGTCATTTTAATTTTGTTTGCCTCAGTTTCTTCATCTGTAAAATGGAGACATTACACCTAACACCCATCCCTCTAGTAAAGCATGATTCGAATTACACCTAGCCTCTCCCAATAGCCTATAATTAAGGTGAGAGTTGCTAATGAGTTAGATAACTGACCTTAACTGTCCTCAGAAATATTCAGTTAAAGTCTTGAAAATAAAATTCATCAGGTGCCTTTTGTTTACTCAACTGGCTAATACTTGGACCTTGATGGGGTATGAGGAAAGTAGTTTGGGAAGATATAGCTAGTTTTAGTCTTATACTTGTATCCCTGGTGCCTTTTGAAGTTCCTAAAGCAAACTTAACTCAATCTATAATACTGCCTCAGACCAGTTTGCCACTGATTTCCAAAATGATGATAAGGGCATAAGATATGTGGAATGCTCTGGATTTTGATTCTGAAGATTCCAGTTGGAATCCTCACTGTGCCACAATATGTGACCTTGAGCAAGTTACCTTCCCTGGATCTCAGTTTTCTCATCTGTAAAATGAGGCAGTTGAGCCCCACCGGCCCCAAGATTACCCTTGAGTTCTCCTTCAGACCTAGATCTATAACCTTGGTCATTGTTGAGCACCTAAATTAACCTCGTCTGTGTCAGTCCCATGTGTTAGGCTACCTATGACAGTATTCTCACCCGGAGTTGTAGCTTAAAAATCATACTAGCACTTCATTGTGTGACAAGGCATGAATCTGTGATAGGCAAATTCCTACCAGTGTAAATGCTAATGTAGTCCTCTCCTGTGCTCTGTTGCAAAAGGGGAAGCAAAGGACTTCTGAGCTCCTAACAAATCATGTGCTCAGAGACACTTGGAAAGGGGAAGTTCCAAGTTACATTCCAAGGGATAATGCCCTAGTTGGACAAGGTCTAGAACCTAATCAGATTAACTTTTAACTTCACCTCCAACAAACAAATGCTACTTCTTCATTTCAGAGAAATTGACTTCCTGAAGAAATGAGCTGAGAAGTGACAGTTTCATGATCTTGGACAAAAATGACAATTTCAAAACGCTCAGATCTTTAGTGAGGGAAGTGGGCTGCTTTATCTCACAATTGGTACTTTCATTTTAATTGACTCTGAATTTTTTTTTTAAGTCCAGTCGTAGTGGACAGTAGCTCTTTGGTTTGGCTGCTAGCTACTGATTTGTCATCCCTGACCTTTTGGGACAGGTTCTTTTTGGCAAAAATAGTTGGGAATGCCTTGGGTATGGGACAACATTAGACATAGGAATCATCTGACAAATACAAAATTCTGTACCTACCTTTCAGTTACAATGTACCTAGCTTGATATGTATAACTTCTTACTATATTTCCTTCTTAAAATTAAAACTCTTGTTTCTTCCCGTTCCAATAGGCCAGAGTTTTAAGTGTTTCTGCAGTATTTCTGTCAGGACTTACCCTCCTCTCCCTTCCCCAGGATAGAGAAAATTCCATTCTAACCCAGACCATTCCTTTTGTATTTTTTTTTTAAACCACCACTCCAAACTAGATCTCTTATTTGCATCCATACTTCTTCCCTCCCTTCAAGCCTATTGACAGAGAATGAAGCTATAATACTTGATCAATTTAATGAAAGGGTAACATATTGCAGAAACTTTAAATGCAAATTCAGAGAAGTTTTTGGGAGAGGCTGCAAACTGGCATTTACCTGGTTTTCCTTGTCTGTCCACCATATGTTGATTGTCCTGGATATTTGAAAAATTAGGTCTCTCTTGCCCTTTCTAGTAACTCCATCATGTCTGAAATTCTCTCTCCTTGCCTCCATCTCTTAGAATCTCTAGTTTCCTTCAAGTCCTGAGCTATTATACTCCATATGTCAAACTTAGAAAATCTATGATAATTTTATAAACATCCATTCATTCGCAACTTTTTTACCCCTCTCAGCTATATACTTGTTTTTAATGATAGCAAGTACGTAACTAGAACTTAGTGGAGGGTGAATGGGGGGAAAATTCTAATTGAGATCCTTTGTACCCCTCCCTCCCAGCCCAGCTTGTCCTGGGACCATCCTGTAGTTATGCTACTTCTCTCCCCAGAATGAGCACAGTATAGAAAAGTACAGCCCAGCTCTGCAATGCTCCATCTCTGTGAGTGGTTCATTGTTGAGGAATTACTTTCCAGGCAGAATTCTTGTCTCCAGCCTGCCTCATAGCTACACAGCCCTTTTATTTGGAAGGAATGAGTCCCAAGAAGTAAATAGCCTGTTTCCTTGAAGGTCCCCCATCCCCACAAGCAAAAAGGAGCCTAGAGGAACCAAGCATACATACAACTGCTCCCATGTTGACAGTCACACCAGGTTTTGAAACATCGTTCCAGGGCATCTTGTCCCAACCTGCTCCTTATCCTGAGACTATCCGAATGGGGACCTGTAATTTCTTGCCCCTCCCTTTAGTAGGAAATGGCCACAGGGAAGAGGTGTGCCCTTTCACTACCCCTCTGGGCAAAGCCTTAATGGCACTGCTCATTTTTTGGCCTAGTCTCCAGTTTTAGGGGATGTCATCTGAGGAGGGAGTTTTGTGATAGAGTCTTGGGGGGACACTCATGGTTAGTGGGCATGACCTCTAGCAATCTGAGCAATGAGATAGGAGGGAGACACACACACACACACACACACACACACACACACACACACACACACCCCTTTACATGGTCTTTGCCCCTAGGAGCATTTTTAAGTATTTACAGTTTTCAAAAAACACTTCCTGGTCACCCTGGCCATTCACAGCTCCAGTGACCTCACAGTATACACTCACCTATATAGCAGTATACTGTTTTGTCTTACTTAGGACACTTGAATTATTGACTAGCCCAATCTTAATTCAACAACATTTAAGGGCCTATTATTTGCTAGGATATACTGATATAGAAACTAGTTCCTGACCTCAAAGAGCTTAAATTCAAATACATATAACTAAATCCATTATGGATGAAATATTATCTCCTAGGAAAACTAAACCCATGATAAATTTTTTTCCTTTAAAGGGCAAGACTTATCAGAAAACTCTCGTTTTAGGATGAATTGAGAATGCACCAAAATCAAGCTCATTAGCATGATCATTTCATCATTGGTGGAATGTAAGGTCTTGATACTTTGGAGATCAAGTCTGTGACAATAATATTAAATATTCCCCTCCATTGTGTACTCTGTAGTCAGCCAAACTGCCATTTCCCCCATATAAAACATCATCCTCAAACCTCTGTAGCTTTGCAAAGATTGATCTACCCCATCTCCACCATCTGCCTAGAATGACCTCCCTCATACCCACTCTGACTCAAAACACAGAGCTTCCTCAAGACTCTGCTCAAACCACTGTTTTACAAGAATTTTGCTGACTTTTTTTTTAAACTTCACCCACACATATGACATTGTATGTATTTATTTTTGCATTCATTTATTTCCTCCCCTCCCCCAAACCCTTGCCCCATACCCAGTGCATAGTAGGCTTTTAATAAATGCATTTTGAATTAATAAGTTTTGAGCATTTTTGGTGACTTAGTTTCCACAATAGTTATTATCTCTTTGAATAGTGGAGGATAAAAGCCTATGAACTACAAACTTTTCTTTCTTTCCCTTTAACTTTTGCACATCCCTAAATGGTTAAACATTTTTAAGTTTGGAAGGAGACAAAATTAAGATTACTGACCTCCATAGGAGAACCCTAGGGATTCTTAACTCATCAGTCTTGAAATATGCTTACTTAAAAATGTGGATAAGTCCTCTGATTTTTCTTTTTTTTAAAGAATAAATGCAAGTGATTCTACAGATACTTTTAAGAGAGAGGAGTGTGTGTGCATGTATGTGCATAGTATGTGTGTGTAGTGTGTGTGTATGTGTGTATGTGTCTGGGGTGGTAGGGTTCTGAGAGAAAGAGAATTAAATTCAAGTTTGTTTGGAGGAGGTTTTCTGAACCTAAGGATATATACTTCCTGGATTTAATAATTAATGGTGTTTCTTGATTTTAGTTAAGATTTGTCTTTTCAGTTGTTGCAAACAAGAGATATTTTTGTCTTTTGGGGAATGATTCACATATTCTGGTCTAGGAAAACTTGGGACCCTAGATTGTATGTTAACCATGAGGATTTAACTTTTTCCCTTTATATTCCCTCCAATTGAATCTACTAGAGCAGAGATTTTGTTGCAAAATATATTCTATTGATGTTCCCTCTTAGAAAATTATGAAGAAATCAATAGATTGTAGATGTCCAGCCTTGTTAAACTGACCCTTTAAAAACAATATTTCCTTAGGAACAAATAACAGTACGCAATTATTAGCTTGCTTAATTCTATTGAGAATCATACCTTTCTAATTGCTGACTGTTGGGAAAACTGAAAGATAACTACAGCTAACCTAAAGTAACATGGACCTCAGGAGGAGTCCTGTAGATGGATGGTTACCTGCTGTTATGGTTTTTAAAGTAGAGCCTTGATGACCACTTGTTGGTAATGTAGAAGGCAAGATTTTTGAGGTAGGTTGAGTGACCTCTAAGGTTCCTTTTAGCTCTAGGAATTCAGTGACTGCCATCTACAATTTTTCAGAATTATGCTTATATACAATAGTAGTGTATAACTACAATAGTAGTTATAGCCCACTTCTCCCCAAATCCTTAAATACTTTTTACTTTTTAAAAAAATATGTTTACCATATTCTCTCGATAAGTCCTTTATGGTTTCTCTCAACTAAAACATCCAATTAGTTGTATAGTTAGTGAACTTCTTTTGACTTCTTCACTAATCATTGAAGTCAACTACTTCCAGATATGTGGCTTCTTTTTTCTTCCAGAGCTGGAACACCTGACTTCAAGTCTTACCCTTACCTATGGCCTCTGTGATCCTGGGCAAGTCACTTAACTTCTAAGTACACTAAACAACTCTCTTAAGACCTTTAGTTGCAGAGAAAGTGTCTAATTGCATGAATTAGAGGAATTCCCCACCCCTGAGAATTCCTATACCAAAGAAATTCCCCCTTGTCCCTATTCCACTCCCTATCCCTCCCTTTGATTCCACAGCCAATATTCTTTCTACTGTACTAAACTACTTCAAATAATTTAGCAATCTCCTTGCCCTACTATTTGTTAGGTCTGACAACATCATTAAACATCCCCATGTTTAAAAGGGGGAAAATTAAACACCACCTATTGAATAATATACCAACTGCTTAGCCTGGATTTCACTTGGAGCTAAAATCTACCCCCAATATGTCTTTCTAGTCCTGATGCCTTTCATGTATTCTGAGTACAAATCAGACTAGACTCATAGTTATTCATTATTTCATCTTGTACTTTGTTACCTCCATGAATTGATACAGGTTGACCCATGGGTGGAATTCATTCCTGCAATTACCCTTTCTGCTCAAATGCTCCTTCCTTCAAGGTCCAACATGGATGAATTCTTCTTATTGCTCTTTTCTCCCCCAGCAAAGTACTGCTAAATTCTTTTAAATCACTTTAGATCTTTCTTGTGCCTCTAACTCTACTCTAACCTAGATCATTTGTATGCAAGTCCTATTCATTCCCCTCCTCCATCTTCCCCCTCCAATATGTTATAGATGATAAACTCTGTAAAGCAGGGAGTGTCTATCACCGTGTCTTGTATATGAAGGGACCTACTGTTTGGATTTAATTGAGGTATTGGTCTTATTTGGCATGCATAGGGTCTTGTAAAATTAACTTCTGACAAGTACTCAGTCCTAAAAACCTGTAACCTACAATGAATGAGGGTGGGACTTTTTCTTAGTGCGTGTTCTAATCCAATTGCTCAACTACAAACCAAAAATATCTAGCTAATAATCTAGGGCCACTAGGTGGCATGGTGGCAGGCCTGGAGTTAGGAAGACTCATCTTCTGAATTCAAATTTAGCCTTAGACACTTACCAACTGTGTGGCCCTAAGCAAGTCACTTAACTCTGTTTGCCTCAGTTCCCCATCTGTAAAGTGAGCTGGAGAAGGAAATGGCAAACTACTCCAGTACCTTTGCCAAGAAGACCTCAGATGGGGTCATGAAGAGTTGGACAGGACTGAAACAACTAAATAACTAACCTATGGAGACACACAAGATCAATTTTCCATTTAAATAACTGACCTTGTTCAACAGGTTAAGAACTTAGCATGGAAATAGTGTCTCTCAAACAGCAGAACTCTGTCAAAAGGGAGACACTGGGAAAATTAGCAATCCAAAATCTTGAAGACTTACTAAATGCTAAGTTCTATTGTTGATGTAGATAACTTATGTGGACATATGCCTCTGATTCTGCTTACAGATCATCTTGGATTATGTCCATCTGAGACTCCCCACTTGTGAATCCTCCTGGGATCTCTAAGAATCTCCTGGAGTTAGGGTTTACAGCCAGCTTTCTCAATATGTCTGCTGAAGGAGAAACCAACATGGCCAATGGTCACCCCGATCAACAGGCAACCCCCAAATCATCGTCAAAGAAAGAAAAAAAGAAAGGTACAGAGGGCCGGCCTGACCTAAGGTTTTGAAAAAGAAAAATTGTATTTATTTTTGAGTTTGTTACTTTGATATTAGGGAAATTCTGATAGCAAGGAAGATCTGAGCCAGCAAGAGAAGGTAAAGACACTTTAGCTGAATCTCCAATAAGTAGAAAATTAAATTAAATGTAATAGAGCCTGAGAAAATACAAACCTTTGAGAAAGACTGTCCAACTTAAATGGAAAATAGAGGAGGAAACTATCTTTTTTTTTTTTAACTTAGAAGGTGGCTAGAGAAGAGATGGTGAAACTGCTATACTTGATTGTCACGAGAAGCATGATTGCTTTGTCACTTGGGAGTCCCCATGAAGTTTTTTAATAAGCCTTTCTCAGTTTTCCAAAACTAGTAGGATGAGATTTTAAAATTTCCTGTCTGTGTTCATTATATCCAGCATTTCCCTTTATATGTCTTCACACCCCTCTAATACCCACAACACTCTTTTAAATCAAAAAAAAAAAAAAGATTATTATAGTAACTATTTTCCAGGTCTGGAATCCATAATCATCTGATCTGGATTCATTACTGGTGGATATTTATTATGACCTTGAGATTCCTTTACTCCACTTGATGGACAAATGTCATCTTGTCTCATGAAAGGAGTTAGAATTTTTTTTTTAATGGTGGGTGGGAAAGAGAGGAACGTGAGAAGTCAGTGTTAATCTCTATCTCTTTCTATACAAAGACACGAACTTCCGAGCAGCTGCCTTTTGAGGTGGTTTCATTTACATTATTATGGCATTCGCAATTACAGTTCTGCATGTTTTGCCCTATGTTACCTTGTAAAAGTCTTTCCAGATTTCTCTGATTTTCTCATTCACCATGTTTATGACAAAATAATTTTGCATTACATTCATATGCCACTAGGTCTGGAATAGCATTTTATGTCTCATAAAAACTATTTTCAAGGGAACACCATGACATCAATCTAGATTAGATGAGTAATGAAGTCTTTAGACTTCTGTTGTCAAAGCACAAGCAAGAGGGAGGAGGATGTCAGGGTAAGGAATTTAGATCTGGATGAAATCTTCAGCTCTAAGATGCTTCTAGTTGATGTCTCTTTCCTATCTTCTTAGGAAATCAAAGCATTCTTTTTTTCTTCACATTCTACCCTTCCTCTCCCTTCTTAGTAAAGTATTACAGAATGTGACATTGCCAAAAGACAGTCAGAGATGGAAGAAAACTGAACAGCTGACTTGCTCAATTAACTGGATTAATCCTTGTGTAACCAAGAGACAAGAGTAGCCATAAATATTCCAAAACCTTGTAGAGGTTTTGCTTAAGAAGCATGTTCATTCCTGAGTCTTGGGTCAAATGACTCCATGCAGCTTTTACCTTAGGGTTATATTTTAATTTATAAGCTTTCATTTTTTTTCCTTCTTTAGGAACAGAAAAGACAGATGAATATCTCTTGGCCAGGTTCAAAGGTGATGGAGTAAAATACAAGGCCAAACTAATTGGCATTGATGATGTTCCAGAGGCAAGAGGGGATAAAATGTGTCAAGACTCTATGATGAAGTTGAAGGTAAAGACTTGACCTCTGCAATCTGAGGAGAAAGGAATGATATCAATGTGCAGCAGCATAGCAGAAAGATGGTTGGGGTGGTGAGGCATGGTTGGGTCTGGGTACAGTTCATTTTAGTGGGCTCTCCCCTCTCAGGACAGTATAGCTGCAAGGGCAAAAGTTCTAGTAGCAGCTGGGCAAGAAGATGTTATGGGGATGAGAGGGATGGAAAAGAACAACATCAAAAGTTGTTGCTTTCTATATTTGAGGGAAGTCATTGGTGATCATTTTGGCTATTAAAACCAGAAGTTCTTTGAAGACAGATAGTCATATTTCTGGGGTGGTTAATTATACTTTATCTAGTTTCCATCAACCCCCCGCCCCAGTCTCTGTTTAAATGTTTAGCCAGGTTCCTAATGTGCCTTCAGCGGCACTATGGACAGCCATCTAAGGTGAATATTAATGCTCTCTTTGACATGTCCTTCCGCTTTAAACCTCTCTTCTTTCCCAACCCTAACTTCCAGGGAATGTCAGTTGCTGCTCGGTCTCAGGGACAGCACAAACAGAAGATCTGGTTGAATATTTCTCTCTCTGGAATTAAAATAATTGATGAGAAAACTGGGGTAAGTATATGTTGTATAATGCATACGTGCCAATACGTGGCATTGACTTTGGTTTTTGACTATCCTTGATGCGACTAGCTGGCTTTGAGGACTTGGAAACTTAAGGAAGCATCCTTCACTCTACCTGAAGTTCTGTAGGAGAAATGTGATATTGCCCTTCGGAATGCTGGATTTTCTTTTCTATTCTTTTTTAACTAGAAAGAGAGGCGAGTGAAGAAAATAAGAAATCAAATGCTAATCAGTTCCTTTTGTATGCAAATTCTCCATCCTCATGAAATGTTGTTCAACTAGACTGACCATTTTGGAATGGTTCTCACTTCTTACATGTAATTCAGGAACAGTGTCTAAATAAGAACATCTCTTCAAATGAACATTAAAGAACTGGATGGCAGAGGAGGGGAAATATCTTTCCCTGTGAAGGTTGGGGCTTTCTCTCTAAACCACCATTAATGATTTTCTTTTCAAGAAAATCTACCATCTTTTAGACTTCTTTATCCTCCTTATACCCTACTTTAGGTTTTATTTTAGGCAAGAGACCATGGAGGTTTACTTGTTTTTTAGTTATTTCCTTCAAAAACTTCTGCTCTCCTAATCGTCCTTTTATTTAGTGCTTATACTACAGCATCCAAAAAAAAAACAGCTTTGCAGAGTGAAAATAGTTTTAACAGAAGATGCATTGTTTCCATTGAGGTTTTTTACTACATGCCCTACAAGGGAAAATGTGGCTTTAGCAGTCAACGAGAGGCCAAAATTTTTTCTTCTTTCAAATTCTAGCTCCTTGAAGAGGCATGTCTAATGTCAGTAAAAACAAGAGGTGCTAGTAGTACTGGTTGGTAAATGGACTTTGCGGTTTTCCAGTAACAAGTTATAACTTTGTCACAGGTGATCGAGCACGAACATCCTGTAAACAAGATCTCTTTCATTGCCCGAGATGTGACAGACAATAGGGCTTTTGGTTATGTGTGTGGAGGAGAAGGGCAGCATCAGTTTTTTGCCATAAAAACTGCACAGCAGGTAAGAACTCTAGGGCTGAGGGGTAGCAAGGGAGGGGTAGTATTCAGGGGAATGGGGGGGGGGACCGAAATTAGAATAAAAGGGATTTTACACATACACACACACACACACACACACACACACACACACACACACACACCTCTTTCCAGTGTTTCTGTGAAATTCCACACTCAGCTATGGATACATAGCGAGGTGGGTGAGGTCGAGATGCATCTGACTCTATCCCTTCTCTCCTTTGCCTTCTTCCAACACAAATATAAACAATTCAGAACATGGCAGATAGAAAGCAGGATGTCGAAGTGTGCCTTCAAATTGGCAATCAATTAAAATTAAATTGTACAGATGAATTTTATAGTCAATGGGACTTTGATATTTTTGTCCACAATACCTATGTTTTTATGTTTAACTCATGGTAGGTTTTATTTTTCTCAGTTTTCAAATTTAAGAAACAAAAGTGAAAATGTAGATTCTTTTTAGGAGGACCTAAGCATCTGTATTCTTTTCTTTTTCATTTGGACCATTTTCTTTTAGTGACAGTTTTTATTTTTAAAATTGCTGTCACTTTCCAATGAATTCTCTTCCCTTCTTTCCACCCCTTCCCTTCCTTAATAAAGAAGCAGAGCTAAGGAAAACAAACCTATACACTAACAGTAAATGACAGCATATGCCTCCTTCCATACCAGTAAGACCATCAGAGAACAAGGCATGCTTCCCAGGGGAGAGGCACGCTTAAGTGAGTTGGCATTCTAACAGAAAAAAAATTTTTTTTTTAAATTGGGGATCTGGATAGAAAAGAAAAAAGAAGAGCAAAGTATAGCTCAGTTTGAATGAGCTTTCATGGCAGTTCTGAAATTAATTTATGATTGGTAAGAGTCTCCTTGGCAGACTACAATGCACAAAATATTCTTTTTACCCAACTGGGAGGTATGTTGAAAGCAACTAAGTGTGGTAAGGGATCCAGAATATCTTCATCTTTTGTATACTAATTTGAAGTAAGTACTTAAAAACCTATTCATTGGTGACCATTTGATAGGTATGATGCAGCAAGCATCTCTGTAGGGACTCATCTTCTTTAGATTCTAGAATAACATATATATATATGTATGTATGTATAGAATGATACCTACATGACTATCTAGATAACCATATAAATAGCTATGTAGATCCATCTATATTATATATATATATATGTGTGTGTATGTGTATTTGTGTGTGTATAACTGAGGATGACAATGTACATGGAAGACCTAGAAGCAATTAGAATGTATTGGATAAAATTATCTTGTCAATTCTCTAACATGAGTGACGGAGTCCTGAAGATCTGGGTTCAAATTTTAATTCAGGTACTTGCTCAGTTATCTGGCTCTAGGCAGATTAACCTTACTAAGGTTAATTTCTTTATCAGTAAAATGGAGGGGGAGGTAATACCTGTAGCATTTCCTACATAGGTCTGTTGTGAGTAGCAAATAAAATGTATATGAAGTGCTTTGAAAGCCATAGGGCAATATATAAATGGGAGCTGTACAGTACCCCACTAGGATAGTATAGTAGATGGAGCACTGACCATGAGTCCAAGAAAATCTGGATCAAATTCTGCCTCTGAAACATACTTGCTATATGATCCCAGAGTTCTGAGTATCTTTCTAAGTTGTAGCAAATGTGCTGACCTGCACTGGTAGAGGGAGTCTCCTGGCTTGGGATTTCTGGATGCCAATGAAATCTCTATCCCCACCCTACTTATTGAAAAGATCTATTGTTTGATAAGTGTGATTCATCCTCCTAATGCTGATTACAACTCCTGTTCCTTAGTATTTCTGATTGTCTTTATAAACTGCTGTGGCCAAAACATTTAATAACCTGCTGGCCAATCTTTGAGGGATGAGTCTTTGTACTCAACAAGGCTGATTCTTAGATAGTAAATGTACCATCTGTTCAAAGCCCTTCCAACTTGGCAAGCCCTGCCAAGGCTTGGGTGCTACTGGCCATAGCTTTTGAAAATCCCATAGTACAATGAGGTTGCCTTCGCTGAATTTCAGTAGAGATGGTTCACATTACCTGACTGATTCCAAGCAATCTGTTCAATTTCAGTCTTCTTCCATGAATGGGAGAAGGTTTGGGATGAAACAAAAAATTTGTTCTAATCTATAATTTAACAAGGGGGAAGAGGAAAAGTAGCAACCTAGGAATCACTCAATGTTTTTGTTTGTTTTCAGGCAGAACCATTAGTGGTGGATCTTAAAGACCTTTTTCAAGTCATCTATAATGTCAAGAAAAAGGAAGAAGAAGATAAGAGAAAGGCAAGTACTAGAGTGTGACAGGTTGGCAGGAGGAGATGGCTTCATGGGTTGTTGGTTTTTTAATTACTCCAATAGTAGAGTATTTGGGTTATTGTACCTGAATGTATTACTTATCGCTGAAATACTTGACTTTCATTTCTTGTCAAGATAGCCACAGATCATAGTACCATTGTAATTGACCTTCTTGGGGAATACTCAGAGACTACGGGGCTAGCTCAGATCAAGACTTCCAGGGTAACCCTGAGGTTGACTTTAAGCCTTGGTGAGATTAAGTCCAAGAAATCTGTTGTAATCTGTAGCTTCCTGGGGATGTAAAGGAACACTTGTTTTCCTTTCTGGGCTAGAGAACCTGTAGGCAGGTCTCTGTTTCCAGATTCCTTCTCTTCTTTAACCCAGATCAACTCTTCGAATCCTGAGTGGTATTCAGCCCATATATTCAAGGGTCCTATGAGCTAGGAGCACCCAAGGTCCGTAATAATTCTAAAGAGTCATAGCCATTGCCTATCCTTCTGAGGAGCCAAGGAAACTTTGCTAGCCTGTTTATGCCATGTGGCACTGTGCCAAGATACATGGAATTTTAAAAACCACTGCATTCTCCTGCAGTTTTAGGATGGAAACAAGTGAGTTTTGTTTTTTGTCTGCTGTAAGTAGCTACTACTGGGTGAGACCAAAGTGTTGGTATAGATTTCTGGAAAATCTGGGTATTGTAGTAAATGCAGCTAACATAATTTTTCCATTTTATTTTTAGACTGCAGAAGCCAACAAGGCAGTTGAGGTAAATTTGTTTCTATGCTTATATAAATAATTTGATCTAATACAAATGTTGCACTATCTCTCTCTTCTAATTGAAGCAGAGTATTTTTCCAATAGAAATCTAGATCTTTTTTTTAGTGATGCTTTAAAACTGGGGAAAAATACCTAATTAAACTATAGATTTCAGAGTCAGAAGACTCAAGTTTAAATCTGGGCTCTGCTACTTTGCATACATCTGTATGACTTTACTCATGACAATGGCTTCTCTGAACTTTCTCTTGAAAGAAGAGGCTGGATTAGGTTTCTCAAGTCAGGTCTCTCCCAGTTCTAATATTCTATGACCCTGTGACCTTTTCAGAATGGAAATAAAGACCTACTGACACTTGATGACCCTGCTAGCAAAATGAAATTGGTATGTCCATGAAGTCTCGTGATTCTGCCCTAATTGTAGATACTATGGTCTGTGGATAATGCTAATGTAGCTGTAAAATTACCAAATCCCGTTACGACTAACAATTCAGTATGGATATTTACTCTTCTGGTATGACTGCTGTTTTAATGTTAATATAGTAACATAGTACTGGTATATGTCTGAATATAATCAAAATTGCTTTTTTAAGGGTGTTGACCAGATGGATTTGTTTGGGGACATGTCTACACCTCCTGACCTAAATAGCCCAACGGTAAGTATGTGGGGGAGCAAGCAGGGGGAAAATTTTTGCACCATAATAGCACTTACCCTGTACTTTTATTTCAAAATACCAATAGCCAAAGGATTTGCCTTTCCTAGCAAGAGATGTATCCCAAGTTGCCATATGGATTTTCTATATAACACATAAAGTCACTATAATATCACTTGTAAATCAGGCAAGTTGTACTTTAAAGAAAAGTTGTAACATCTCAATAACCTGTATTTGTCATCTGAAAAACAAGCTCGTCAAAAATATCCACTCATTTAGGTATTTAAAAAAAACAACACAGTGGAAGGAGCCAATTAGAACCTGCTGACAAAACCAACTTTGACTTGAATATTCAGATGACAGAATTCAAGGTGAAAACTACACCCTGGCCTCCCTTTTCCATTACTTTTTCCTACCTAATCAATTTCAATTTATTAGCAAGTTCCTACTCAAAAGGTTTTGAAAACAAGTGCACCAAAGGAACCATGAAACTGGAAATTAAGTTAAATTTATTTTGCTTTCTTACTCCTGATCCATTGTTGCTTTCTGTTTGTGGTCCAGATTGAGAAATTAAATGATCCTCAGTCAGTCAGCAAGCTTTTATGAAATACCTACTATATGCCAAGCTCAGCACAAAGCACCAGCAATGCCAAGAAAGCCAAAAACACTGTTTCTACCTTCAGGGAGCTCACATTCTAGTAGAGAAATAACATGTAGACAGACTAGGTGTATGCAAGATGTTTATGGATTAGATGAAAGTTCATAGCAACTTGGAATATGATTTTTGTTCTTATGCTTTCTCCCTACCTCAAACACCCACTAATGCAAAAAGGCCTAGTTTACCTATTTCCAAGTTAAACCTGTGTATGCCAACAGTCCCAAATCACCTGAATATTTGGGACCTTCCCCCTACCACACACACATTTCCCTTCAATTTCCTATAGCCTGTCTTTGCACTACCCTTCCATAAGCTATGAGTGAAGTGTTTAATTGAGTGTTCATAGGTTATGTATTAACATCTGGCTCCTGCCTCTTAAGGAATACCCCATCTACTTGATGTTATAGACAAGCATTATGAATACAAGTAAAGAGATAAATATGATCAGGGCAATCAAAGTGTGTAAAAGTCAGAGGAGTTGAGGAAGAGCCAATTGGGAGAAGCATCTTAGAGAAACTGGGTCTTGAGCTACCTAGGAAAACAAGGAAAAAAATGCAACAGGAAATGACAAAAGGCAGTTCTTTGAGAGTGGCATCTGGAGTGAATATTCTCTGTCTAGAACTTTAGCCCAGCATCTATCAGTTCCTCAAGGCCAATCCTGGCTGTTTAACAAAGCCTTCCTTTATGAGCCCCATCAGAAGAGCTCTTCCTTCTCTGAAAAAATTCTCATTTCTGTCACATTTCAAAGTTTACAGAGTAGTTCCTATGAAACAAAAAAGGGGGTGTTTTTCCCATATTAATGAAAGAGAACAATGATGTAGCCTGTTTCATGTAGTAGATAATGTAAGATATTCTCATTTCTGGTGACATAGGCAGTAAAAGTATCCACAACTGACAGATGAGGAAACTGGGTCTCAGATTAGCTTGGCCAAGTTCACCCATCTAATGGGTATCTGTATCATGTTGAATAGAAGTTTATGTCCTTCCATTCGTCCACATTACCTCTCCTCTGAAATAGCATCACATTGAGCAACATTGCAGGATTTAACAGTGTAAGGGATAGGAGGCAGCATGGTATATTAGAGAGAGATGTCTTCAGAGTCATGAAGACCTGAGTTTGAGTGTTGCCATTCTCTGTGTGACCCTGGGCAATTAACTTCACTTCCTATGGACTACTCTAAGACTATAAATTATAGAATTATGTTAGTAGAAGAAATTCTCTCATCCAGGAGTTTCCTTGTAGTAATAAATATAAGGTATTTATATGTCTTAGTTTTTGCTTCTACACCTTCAAGTTCTATTTCTCTGTTCTCACAGGTTTTAGTCTAATGCTTTGTACATCATAGATGTCCAGTTGTTTAAAATACTCAATTCGGTAGAATGTAGGGTTCTATAAAGGGCGAACTTGGTGCCAAGGGCACTGCCCGGGCTAAAGCTGAGATGAGAAATGTCCTTGGGCAAAAATTAAAAGGAAGAATCCAGGGGAGAAAAATTGAAGTGGAAGATTATAGGCTGAACTAAATTTAAACTGACTGCTTATAAGGAAGTAAAGCTTTATGCCTTAAAAAAAGTGAAAGCACTCGGCAGGTGACAACAGGTCACTAGGCTAAAACATCAGGGTAACACTCTGGATATCCTTGTCTCCATCCCTATAAAGGGCTGACAGGTTTATCATGCCCTTTGAGTAGACAAGGTGGAAAACTGGATGTTAAAAGGTGAGAAGATTCAAAACTCAAAACAAAAGAATAGGAATGGTTTAATCCCATCTTGGAAAGATGTCTTGAGTGAAGGACCCCAGGAATCTCTGCTTGGCCTTGTGTTATATAGCTAGGCCCAGATCAGTGCGAACGATTTCTCTGAAGTGGGCATTGGAATTCACACTACATATTTCCATTGGGCTGAAACCCAGTTGTTTTATATAATTATAACTTCAAATAACACAAATTGGAATATATCGGGTCACTTAGGAAAAAATGCATTATTTGCACTATTCCAGATCCTGCTGTAGCAACACTTCTCTGGATGCCTTTAAATCATGGTGTAGGCATGATTAAAAACATGATTGAAAACAACTTAGGTTTCTAGCATAAAAAAATAGAGATAAGGGGACAGAAATGATAGAATTTGGTGAAGAGAAAATTTAAGAGACTGCGAGGGCAGGAGGGCATGGAGGAAATAAAAATTTATGTAGCAACCACTTTATGCCAGGCACCGGGGGCTAAGTGCTTGATCTCATTTGAACCCTGTAAGGTAGGTTCTGTTATTGTTGCTACTTTACAGTAGAGGTAACTGAGGCAAACAGAGGCTATATGACTTGCTTAGAGTCACAAAGATAGTAAGTGTCTGAGGCTGGATTTGGTCTCATATCTTCCTGACTTCCTCTACTGTGCCACTTAGATGCCTCAGCTTATCATTACAAACAAGAATTGAAGATGGTGTTCCTAACCTTGACTCACCAGAAAATTAGTGGTAGAAATAATGAAACTGGGAATGTGTGTGTGTGTGTGTGTGTGTGTGTGTGTGTGTGTGTGTTTCAGGGCTGGGGATAAAGGGGAGGTAGATGAGCTGAAATAAATTATGTGTTAGATGCTGGCAGGATATACAGATGGAAATTCTCAGTTGGTAATTGGAGATAAAGATCTGGACATTAGGAATGAAGTTTGGGCTGTAGAGTGATTACTAGGGAAAAGAACAGGAAGAAGGGTCAAGGTCAAGGACACATCTGTGGGGAAGGTTGGCACCAAGGCAGTAAGAGGAAGATGCGTTAGGAGAAAAAGAAAGATAATCCAAAGAGTACAGTGTCACAGAAAACTCAGGAGGAAAGAGTTTCCAAAGAGGAGGGCAATTAAATATTGAATAAAGCAAAAGGTTTGAAGAAGATGAAAATTAAGTTCATTGGATTTAAAGACTGATAGGTCATTGACTTTTTGAGAGAACCATGTCAGTGGAGGAGGAATAGGGGTGAGAAATGAATAAATGCTGAAAAAATTGTATTAGCAAGTATAGCCGTCCTAAATGGTTTTAGGAAGAAAATGGTAGTTTGGGGCTTTTGTGTACTTTATGTAAAATTATGGTTTTTTTAGTGATTTCAGGTTTTCAAAACTCTTTCCTCATATAATCCCAGTAGTACAAAATCACCAGCTATAAAATAGAGATGATGAGCATGAGAACTTTCTTGCTTATGGTTGCAATATCTAGATTATGATAAAAATGAAGTATAAGCTTGAAGCGTTTTATGCAAGTATCTAGCCATATGAAAATCATATTTACCGGAGAAACTGACTTAAATATTCAACATACCCCTTTGACCTTGCAGCTACCCTCACCTTTTCACTTCCAGTTAGTCTTTTTCACCTCCAAACCAGTTTCATCATCTGTAAAATGGGGCTGCTAAAATATGTCCAATGTCAGTTCCAACTCTAAATCCTGTGATCCTGAGGAAGAACCAGACGATCTCCTCTAAATAAATTTTATTCATTGTTATGTGCCTGTCTTAACATTGAATCTATATTTCCATTTCTTTTTAATCGGTAAGGAGTGAATGTGGACTCTGCTACATATGAACTGTCTGGCTTTTGCTTTCATTTCTTCATCAGTAAAGTGAAGGGTTTTGGCTAGATCTCAGAGGTCAGCTCTAAAAGTCCTTATCTAACGTGTCTGCAAATGCAAAGCACTCAAGGGCCCAAGGAAATAATCTGTTACTAAACTGGATGACGTTTTCCTCGTGCATGCATGTGTGTATGTGTGTGTGTGTGTGTGTGTGTGTGTGTGTGTACTGTTTTTTTCTGCCTCTCCTCCCTTAAATGTCTGTGCCCCAAAATGTTTCTAATGTATTTGAAAAGGACAACCCCACTAATATTAAATATTCAGTTAAACTAATCATGAGCTAGTTTTTGTTAGAGAGCCTGCCACTTGAAACATCAAAGAAGCTTCCATAGTGATCCTGGGCATCTCACATTACAAAGTCCTACCCAGCCATCTCCTTAGAGATGTTGGGACCTGAGTATTCTTTGAATATGACCAAGCTTCCTTTCTGGTAGACTGCTCACTCTCTCTGTGCCACTTCTTTTAATTACAGTTTCTGAATATAGAGAAAAATGAGAGAGGGTTAAGGAAAAATGAGGATGATATGGGATACCTTGCCGCTGGGGAAGACAGTGGAGTAGAATAAAAAACCAAGGCAATGTGAAGAATTTATTTTATGCACTGCTTGACTTGTCTTAAGGGATCAGACAACCCAAAGACCTAAGTTCTTTTATAGCTCACCAAGAAGTATTGAATTGTTACAGTTGGAACTTTCAAACTATTCCCACAGGAGAACCCTTAGTAGTTATGGTTCCCTCTCATTTTATGTTAGAATTGTTTGAAGACCAAAAACTATTCAAGGATGCTTCATGGTGTCAAGAAAAGTACATAATGCTAACTAGACACAAGGAATCCTGGATCCTAGGCTACGCTCACATAGCTAGTTAGTGTGAAACTCTACACAGGCAAGGATCTGAACCTGATCTTTGAACTGGAAAGGATTTTGCATATAAATTTCAGGATCCCTTAAAATAGATTTCTCATCCTTCTAACCTTTGGAGATGTCTCTAAAGTCTTGATTGGTACATTGGGGAGTAAGAGAGTTTGAATCCTACCTGAGACACTTAGTAGCTATATGAGCCTGGGTAAATCATTTAACCTCTCATCCTAAATTTCTTTATCTACAAAATAGAAATAATAGCACTAAGTTCACAGGTTATTGTGAAGCTCAAATGAGATAAGGTGTGTAAAGTATTTTCCACGTAAGAGTTTCTATTATTATTAGTTGAATGAGAAGCAAGAGCCTTTAGCCAAAAGAATCACAATTAAACAGCACATTACTAAGGACTCTTCTTGAGCCAAAGTCGAAATTGGGAGAAGAAGGGGTGGGATGGTGTTGCGTGGCAGAGTATATGAGCATATGGAAAAGCTAGTCATTCGAGGTGTGTCGTCAATGATCGCCATGATACAGCTCACATTTAAAACCACGATATTAACTAACACTGTCTGTTTTCTTTCTAAATTTGATAGGAAAGCAAAGATATCCTGTTAGTGGATCTAAACTCTGAAATCGACACCAATCAGAACTCTCTAAGAGAAAATCCCTTCTTAACCAATGGCATCACTTCCTGCTCGCTTCCTCGACCAAAGCCCCAGACACTTTTCTTGCCTGAAAATGCTTTTTCTGCCAATCTCCACTTCTTTCCCACCCCTAATCCTGACCCTTTCCGTGATGATCCTTTCACGCAACCAGACCAATCGACACCCTCTTCATTTGATTCTCCCAAATCTCCAGATCAGAAGAAAGAGAGTCTGAATAGCTTCTTACCGCTTCCACTGAGCAATGGGTCTCTGAATGGCGATTTTGATTACTTTGGGCAACAGTTTGACCAGATTTCTAATCGAACTGGGAAACAGGAGACTCAGGCAGGCCAGTGGGCCTTTGCAAATTTGCAAACCCAGCCCGCAATAAGAACTCAGAATGGGGTACCTGAAAGAGAACAAAATGGCTTTATCACATCTTCCCCCAATTTTTTTGTGGGAAGCCCTTCCAGAGGACTGTCACTATCCAACGGAATAAAGCAGGACACAGAAAACTCTGCCCAGTCCTCACCACATGACTCCATAACAATTATCCCACCTCCACAAAATACCAAACCTGGAAGAGGCAGAAGGACTGCTAAGGTGAATTACCTTCTTCACATATCCATTGGCAGAATGCATGTTCGGTACCAAAGGGTGGCTTAATCAAGCTCTTTTTTTACCCCCCTGCTATTGTAACTCCCAGAGTGTGGCTGTAAGATAGAAGGTGGGACCAGTCACATCAGTTCTCCAGGAATATTTCCTTCTAATCATCCGTTGTTCGTAAACTTCCCCTTGCCCTCACAGCAGTGTTTGTCACCCGCTTTCCACTTGCATGCTTTGTCACTTAATAGATTTAACTAAAAAAGTTTTCTATTTTAATGCTGCCGGGCTTCTGTATCTCTGGTAAGTTGAACTTTACGTACTATGGGACAAGGGAAGGTCAGAGTTAACCTTGGAATAGTGTTGCTACAGTCTTTTACTTGTGAAATAGGGGCTTCATTTTTTTAAAAAATAGATAAATGTTCATGCTAGGATTGATGAGTAGAAATCAACCCATTACTATTTTAGGTAGTAAATTCATCCTTTAAGTTTGTATGTCTCAAAGTATATTGGTTTAATACAAGTGTCTGATGCGCTGTCCAATACAAGTACAGTGGGATGGCCTAGATCTCCTCTTGGTCAAGTGTTTCCATCTACACATACTTTTCCAGATCTGAGGCAGATTACTTGACAAACTTGGGGGAAATGGGGCTATCTCAAGCAGGTATCAGCAGAAACAAGAACCTGAGAGTTAGACCTGAGATATAATTCTGGCTCTGTCATTAATTCTCTGTCTGCTCATCTGTAAAATGGGAGGATTGGATAAGCTCCTCAAGGTCCTTTCCTGCTCTCATTTTCTGTGACTTGGTTATCCAGCTTGATCTTTCTCTGCCAACCATTCAGTCAGAAAATGACTAAGGTTCCAACTGTTCTCATGCTGTCAAGAACATACGTTCGGGTTCTAGGGAATTCAGTCTTTCCCTTTTCTGAAAAGGGAAGGATGAGAATAATCTTGATTATTTACAATGATCAGACTAATTTTTTCTGGGTTTTTTTTCCCCTCCCCATCTTTCTTCCTCCTACTACTACCACCAGTCTCCAATGAATGATATATTTGGGTCAGATCCCTTTGCCACTCCCACCACAGAATCCCCATGTCAGACTTCACCAACAGGACAACCTAGAGGCTTGCAGAACAATCCTATGGATCTCTTCAACCCTAATGCTCCATCCTCAGTGGGTTCCCTGACTGGTCTAGGTAAGTTCATCAGTTTCCTATCCCCTTTTCGTTCAACTCTTCTAGTTAGGAGAGTTCTGAAGAGTCAGAAGTGATATTCTGATACTCCCAAACTGAATTTGCATAGTGTCCAGAAAAGGCAGAGTGGAGGTAGAGAGGTGACTTCCCTTTCATATAGGCAAGGCCTGTGTAAGTGTCTGCACGTGAATTAAAGTGTATTCCAATATCCAGATTATGGGCCAACAGGTGGGGTGGTGGATAGAGTGCCGGACCTGGAGGTAGGAAGACTCATCTTCTTGAGTTCAAATCTGTTAGTAGATGTGTGACCTTGGGCAAGTCACTTACTGTTTGCCTCAGTTTCTCATCTATATAAGGGGCTGAAGAAGGAAATGGCAAATCACTCTACTATCTTTGCTAAGAAAACTCCAAATTGGGTCACAAACAGTTGGGCAATAGAGAATAACTGAACAACCCCCAAAATCTAGACTATATTCTCACTGATCTACTGCAGAAAAGTGAAATACTACTATCTGAGTGATTCCTTAGGGCTATCATCATTCATCAGCATATATGGAGCTTTCCAGGATGGAAACACCCATGTACCAATGCAGGTGGTCACCTGTTTTGCAATTCATAGTCTAAGAGCCTCCCAGGGCATGATCACAAAATCAGGTTGTAGCAGGGGGGAGACTTGAACCCAGATCTTCTTGCCTCTATTTCTGTATCCATATTTATATAATAAGTCATGGAACCTCAAACCTTATGACTTAAACTAATTCAATTTTTTAAAATAATTTTCTTAAAAAAATAAAGCTGACATGAGATTTTTGCCTAAAAGAGATGATAGGAGACTTTTTAAATTTGTGTTTTGTCCAGAAGTTTCACAGACCTTAGGGATGGGGAGGGAGAAGAGTAATCATAAGACTGAGTGGGAAAACGCAGGCAGCTTCAGGGGTGGGCACAGAGGAACATCGCACCTCCTTCACAATTTGACCTTGGGCTGGCTGGCTCAGCAACACCACTCTGAACAGCCTCCCATTATTTTCAGACCTGTTGCTAATTTCAGTCCTTTCAACAAATGTCTGCCTTGGAGGGAAGAGGGAGGGACTGATTTTTGCTGCTTGGTACCTCTACAGATATCTCCCCCATACACCCTTAGGAAGGGGAAGTTTCCAGGTAGCATTCTCCTTCCTCTCGTAGAACTTAAACCAGAAATGTTGGATTTCTCTGATTGTGCCATGGACTCAGTCATTAGGTGTGCCTTTCTTCGGTAGGAAAATGTTTTGACACTGTCGTGCTAAATGTGTTGAGTCATGTCTGGGTGGAGGCAGAGAGTTGCCCAGCTGCAGAAAGGCTGAAGATTCTTCCTTGTGCATATTCCCTAACTTGCTCTGATTCTCCTTGAGAGCACATATGAAAGCATTTCTTCCTAAATGGTCTGCGATCTCTCTTGGAGAGATTGAAATGGCACTGATAGACCCCTTTACAACAAGGAAAAAAAATGCCTCCATGTCGTGACTCAGATTAAATGACATCAGAGCGCTCTCATATCTGTGTCTTGAAAAATTTTGATAGTCAATATTTTACTAGTCAGCCTGAAAATACAGCTGGACCCAATAACTGTTAATTTATTCAAGTGAAGTGAAGCTTTTGGCGGGGTGCCCCCGTGGAGGCCTTGGGATGCACAAGAGCGGAATACTGATGATTCTTCAGTTTGGCCACTGCTGTAAAATGAGCTCTACAGTGTAGTCCCTGTCCACTCCTGAGAGCCTCCGCCAAGCCACAGAAGGTTGTAGGTCTGGCTTCCGCCCCCAGCTGGGCAATCACATCCTGTGGTGAACTGGTGAGGGTAGAAACCTCAGCATTCTGATGCTGCACAAAGTTGAGACCGACCAGGCATCCGGACAGGAGACTGACCTAGTCTATACCTCCTTCGTTGCCTACCCCTTCTCTGCTTTGCATGCCCCCACCCCCCCCACACACACATAGTGGCAAAACCCGGAGAACCTTCAAAATGGCCTCTTCATGTGAGTGTGTGATGAGGAAGAGGAAGGAAGGCTGAAAACCAAAAAACTTCTAGCTCTTGCTGTGTAGAGCACTTTTCTCTTCCTTTGTGCCCTATAGCTCTCATGATCAAAGCCACAAACTTTGATCCTAAGAGAATAAGAGTAGATAGCATAAAAATGGAAAGTTTGTGAAATGTTAACCTGTCTTTTTGTTATTCTACGTTTTTTATTTAATCAAATGAATAAATAATGAGTAAGAAAAAAGTCCTCGATGAAACTAAAATGACAGATCAGCTCAATGAACAAGTTATTCTTTTGGTTTTTTTTCTATTTAATAGTATTTTTTTTCAATTACATGTAAACATAGTTTTCAATAATCACTTTTATAACATTTTGAGTTCTACTATCCTTGAGTCAATCCAGTTTTTAGGATTATTTAAAACTGCTACATCAGAGAATCCCAGATTTAGATCCGAGAAAGCTCTGAGATCACTTTCAACTCCTTTATTTTACAGATGAGGAAACAGAAGTAAGAGATGTTAAATGACTTACCCAGGGTCATACCACTATCAAGGCAGATTTTGAACCCGGGTCTTCTTGATTCCAAATACGCACTGTATCCAATATATTCTGCTGTCTCTGGTGCCAAAGGACCAGCTCTTCTTTTAAGCTAAGCAATGGGAGAGTCTCTGATTAAGTAGAACAGCAGAACACTTCAGTCCCTCCTAGAATCAGCCAACATTCTATAATAGAAGACTTTAATTGTATGCACATACCAAGGTTAAATTCTTGTGGAGTCTTAATTTTTCTCCTTGACTTCCTCCCCTCTGATTTTCCTACTATCTCTACTTTTGTAAGTACAGTGGTCAGTAAATGGAAGTTGGAAAAACTTATTAGAATACAGTCTGACAGATGTTAATTTACTGCCCAAGAAGGCAACTTAGTGACAGAAACAGAGAAAAAAATATGAAGACAAATGTAAGTTTCAGTCTCATTAGCTACGTGAACTTGGACATACGTGGCCTTCTGTGTTCTCAAGTGTGGCCTTTTGACTGAATCCAAACTTCAGAAAACAATCCTTTTGTTAATTTTTATTAATTTATTTTTATTTATAGTTATATAATTTTCATATTTTAATTATTAAATTCAATTAATTTTTCATTTACTTTTATTTAATTATATATTTTTTCATTTTTTTATATATTTATATATTGAAGTTCAGATTTTAGTCAAAGGCCTGCACTTGAAGACCAAGAGAGCCACATGTGGCTTCAAGGTCACAGGTTCTCCACCCCTGGTTTAGACTCAGCTTGTAGAGATCCTGTCAGCTCTAATATTCTCATTTTTCTTCACTTAGTAAACAGGTGCAGTTTGGTTAAAAACTAGCCAGTAGTTTGTCTAGAATAAAATTCTGTTGTATTTAAAATATAAAATCCATTCTTAGCTCATGAAAAACTGGTAGCAGGTCAGATTTGATTCAAGGCTGTGGTTCACTGACCCTTGGACTAGATCATGGTGATCGTGTAAGACATCAGAGATAATTTAGACTATCTTGTTACTTGGCTGTGTGTGTGTGTGTGTGTGTGTGTGTGTGTGTGTGTGTGTGTAAGAACAGAGCATGATATTATACTGCTGCTAATAATAAATCCAATTTATCAAGCACTTTTAGAGTTCACCAAGTGTGATGAGGTCCTAGAGAGTTGGATTGTTTTTTGGTTTTTGGTTTTTTATTTATCTCTCATCTGAAGTAGAAATAGCATTACCAAGGTCTCTTGCTCTTTTCTAGAGGGGCTATTCACTTTGATGAACTGAGTGTCAGACAAGTTCAAGGCAGGGAAAGCTTTGAAATGAGCACATCAGCTATTTGTTTTCTTTTTAATGCGTGTGTGTGCGCGCGCGTGCACGTAGATGAATGGTGGCTAAGAAAGTACCCTAGGTTTTTAGTGCCTTGGGGAGGAGTGAACGAGGAAATGCATGAAGAATTGGAATAAACTGCAGGAGATTCCCACCAAAGAGGATTCGTTTGGCACAATTAGAGAAATGTTTTGATTCTGATGATAAGCTTTATAGGATATCACATGAAAAAAGACATATGTTTAATAGCTTGGATGGAGAGCTCATTGTGGTTTGAGGAGACTACCTCCTAAGTACCTTCATTTGCTTCTGCCTTTCTGATTAGAGGACCAGAGGGCCAACCCCTCCCATGTCCTCCTTCTGTAGAGATCTCAAAATCCCAGCCATCTCTTCATTTGCCACCAACTTCTTGGCTTGGTTTTGACTCCACCATCATCATAAACCTGCCCCATGGATAGACTTATCACCAGGAAACTCTCCCTGGTGGACGCTGCTTCAGCTTGGGTACACATACCTCATCAGTACCCTCTGCTGCTTCTGCCTTTTCATTTGGAGGGCTAGAATATAGAGCAGAAAAAACTCCAGAAACTCTCGTAAAAGAAGGATCCAAAGTCCCATCATCATTGCCTCAGTTTGCATGCTCTCCCTCGACGGCTTTCCAGTTTCCTATTGTCTGTTGCCTTCCCCCATTAAATAGTAAATTCCTTGAGAGTAGAGTCTTTCTCATTATTTGTATCCCCAGCACTTAGCACAGTGTTTGGCATGCAGTTGGCACTTAATAAATGTCATGTATTTTATCTCACCATTATCCTCAGATTCCTGACCAGTTTTATGTTGGGTGATACAATGTAAAAAAAAAATTAATTTTGATTTAAGTTAACCCTTTTAGCACTAACTTTTACAAGTCTCCCATCACAGGCACAACTAAAAAAAAAATGTTAGATCTCTCTATCAACACTTGATGCATTAAAATTGACAAAACTATGAAAAGGTACCCATGGGATATGAACATAATGAGGTTTTATGGAAATGAGCTATCATGCATATATGTGAATTATCTTAAAATTTACCATCTAGTGTGGTGGCTAGCCTGGCTTTGTGTTTGGGCATTGTTAAATTACATTTGTGCAACAAGGGTGTCCATTTCCTCCAGTGTTCAGGTACTTAAGAAAACTGCCATGGGATACAGTTGATGATTTAATTCTTCTACCTTTTACATTTGTCATTTGGTGAAATTTCATATTCTTCCTCTTTATTCCTTAGGTGGCTTACCAGTAACATCACCTCAGACAGGACCATGGAACCCACAATCATTAGTTTTCAACCAGTCCACGTCAGTGCCCATGATGAGTTCTCAGCCTTCAGGATTCAGTCAGCCTCTTGCCTTTAGTACAAATCCACCAGTCTCAGGCTGGGATCAGCCAGCATCCTATGGAGCCCCAACATCACCCTCATCCCCTCATATCTGGGGCTCTACCACAAATGTGCCACCTAATACATGGCCAGTCCAAGTCTCTGTGGGGAACCCTTTTCAGAGCAACATATTCCCAACAGCTGCAACATCTGGCCAGCAATCTTCTGTGCTTGTCTCAGGCTCACCACCTCAGCCCCCTCCAAGAACTGTCCCACAGAAGGATATCTCTTGTGATGCCTTCACTGCCTTAGATCCACTTGGAGATAAAGAAATCAAAGAGGTGAAAGAAATGTTCAAGGACATCCAACTGAGGCAGCGACCAGCAGTGCCAGCGAGGAAGGGGGAGCAAGCACTCTCTGGGGCCTCAGGAGCCTTCTCCAGTTACTTCACTAGCAAAGTGGGAATTCCACAAGAGAATGCAGAGAATGAGGAATTAGATGCCAATCAGTTGTTGGCCAAGATCAATGGTAAGGTGTTTTCCCTGACAACCTGGTCCACGGTAATCAGGTCCGGAAGAACTCAGGGCTAGCTTCTTTCTCATTTCATTGACCATCCAATAGCTTCATAAAAAAGTTTAACTATTCATGTTTTGGAATACATTGATAAATGTGATTATCGTTTTTGAAAAAACTGACCTGACATTGCCCCCTAGCGACAAGTGTCTTGGCACTGGTCATGCTAGCCTTGGGAAGAACCAGAAACACTGTCAGCGTTCTCAGAGCTGACTCATAGTATTCTGGTAAAGCATTTGCCTTTCTTTCAAATTCTGCATTGACTCTTAAACAATTTTGAAAGGGGTCTTAAAAACCTCTGCTTTATAATAATGAGTCCCTTCATTTTTATTTCATAGATTAGGGGGGTAGGGGAGGCATGAAACAGAAGAAATAAGCATTTATTCCTAATTAAGCCTAATATATTCCAGGCATTGTCCTGAGCAGGGAAACACACCTATAAATTCATCAGTCTAGAGAACTGCCAATGTAGATGAAGAGCTCATCTGTGACATAAGGCTTAATTACTTAACCTGGCATCATGTACTGAGAGGTTTAAATAACTTGCCATCAGATATCCAATAGGTGTCAGAAGCATGTCTTCCTGAATGCATCTGGCCTTCTATACACGATATTGCACTTGGATTCTTTCACTCTCTCACAGTTCTGAGAAACAGTATTTAAGTTCTTTTATCAAATCAAATGAGATTAATATTTATAAAATGATTAGCACGGTGTCTACAACTCAGAGGATACAATAAGTGCTTGTTCTTTATCTCATTGAAGCAAATGTTATCAGGGAGACTATTTAGACAAGAAGCCAGTCTACTAAATGGCATGCTTTGGATTTTTGTCTTTTTTTTTTCTTTTTAAAGAAGCACCAAAGCCAGTTCCCAGGCAAAGCACCCCTTTAGTTTCTAAGCCAGTGGAAAACTCGTTTGAGAACCCTTTTGCAAAAGATCCTTTCCGTTCTCCATTGCAAGTACCCGTAAGTATGATTATTGGGAGAGAAATCTGATAACTTGGCAAATTATTGTTCTATTTTAACTTTTAGTTAATCTCACTTTTAATTCTTGATCCATAAAATAATATTTCTGTCACAGTACACAAAAAGGTAGAAGAATCGGCTTTGAAAACTGCACCCATCTTTCGCACATTGGAGAAAGATAATAGTTTTCCTTTCCACATCCCAAGGGTTAGGAGTACGGCACCCCGTGATTTGGAAAATCTGAATAAAATTTTTTGATCCTCTCTTCATACTGCAAAAATGTCTGAATTATTTTTCTTTTTTTATGGAGTGTTTACAGTACTACACATATATTTTATACAATTCTGAGTTTCTAAACTTTTTCTGTCATCTGCTGCCCTTTGCATATCATCTGGGACTTCCATAAAATTCCCCCAAAATTCCCATTTAATTTCTTATGCTGACTTGCGATATATCAAACCCTCAATAGGGAAAGTCACAATGTGGAAGGAATAACTATTATCTTTCAATGGTAGCCACATGCCTTCAATTGTTATAGTTGGGCAAAAATGGATACCTTCAAGTAAGAGGCCTGTCGTTGGAAGCATTTATTATGTGACTTAAAATCTGATTTATTTATCCAGGAGAAACTCAAAGTTGTAATTCCACCTAAAAAGACTTAATTTCTTAATATGGTCACTTTAATGGCAACAAATCATAGAGGTTACACCATGTACTATTCTTAGGAAGCAAAGTTCCTTTATTAGTAGCTTGTGCTTTCACTTGGATCAAAGTATTCGGCATCACCACTTACATATCCACAGAGGTCAGTGAAACCCAAAGTTGTGGTCTCCCAACTATTTTCACACACAGCTCTATAATCCAACCATACTTCTTAAAAAGAATTCTAGAAATAGTCTGAATTTTTTTCTTTATGATTAAGACTATTCATTGATAAGATATAGATCTATATTCAAAGACTATTTATAAGTTTCCAATTGCATGTTTTATCTCCATAGACTGTGCCTCAACAGCCAACATCTTCTCATCTATATGGGGATCCTTTTGGAAATCGATTTGCATAACTTCTGTAAGTAGAAGGGTCTATCAAGTTAATTGTCTGAATGGAAATTAAACTTAGAATAGAAGTTAAGTGCTCCTTGCTTGGAGGTGACTTAGACCTGGGTTTCCATTCTTAAAACAGTAATACAATGTTGAGAAGGATAGGTAGGCTTTTAAATTACAGGCATCAAAGTTTGTTTGCAGTATGCCAAATAACTCAGTTTCTTCTGCACATCGAATCTATACTTTAGCTATTTTGAACATAAGTTCTTCATTCTTTATGTATATTAAAACATCAAAACATGGAGGACTTATAAATTCCCCCAAACTGCCAGAGGTAAGCAGAATTTCACATTGCTATATACTCAATGGCATCTTGCCTAGGTAGAGAAACATTCACTCAAGTTGTTACTTATAATAATAAACCAGTGTTGAATTCCTAATTTGTACAAATCTTTTGTTATAGAGGAAAAAGAAATCCTGGGAATTGATTAGAAATTCATTTTAGTCTTGCACTTCCTTTATTCATTTGTGAAAATCTCACTAAATAAAGAGTTTATAAACCAAACCCACTTGTGCAAAATATCAATATGGGTTGATGGAAAGGGCACTGTATTCGAAGTCAAATAAGCTAGATTGGAATCCTACTTCTGCATTTACTTCCTGTGAGACCTTGAAGGAGTTGCTTAAACTCTGAGGACCTCAGTTTCCTCATCTGTAAAATGGGAGAGTTGGGCTAAATCACCTCTGTCCCTTCCAGTTCTAAATCTATGGTCCTCTGCTGGCTAGTTCATTTGACTATTTCTCATGATCTATCAGGCAAAACTGTATAGGGAGGAAGGAGGGTGAAACTTCCATTGGTTTAACACTGTTGGGGAGATTTGATGGAGTTTGAAGTTTAGCTGTTGGAATTTGAACTGGGCACAGGAGTTCTTAGCTAAGCCTCCAGTCACATGAGCAGGAAACTGAGGCTAAGAGCAAAGGGGAGGATATGATTGATTTTCCTTCTCCCCGAATCCTGTTGTAGAGGTGTGTGTTCACACAGTTCCCTGGTCCTGTACCTGTTACATAAAGAGAGAATAGTAAATACCTTCATCTTTGGTTCCAAGCATGGCTAGGCCACACACCAGTTAACTCTGTACATTATCAGATGTTGTCAGTGTATATTGTGGGTTTTTTTATTTTTAAAATACCAAATGACTATTGGATAAGGATTTGAGAGGGGAAGGGGGAGGAGAGTAGGAAATTCTTTGTAACATATGTGGAAAATAGCTGCTAATCTGCAAAATAATCAAAGCTGCTGTTCTACCAGGTTGGGCATTTTTTGTTACTGTATCTTTTGCTTGAAAGTTATATACTATAATGAGGTTTATCTTGTACTTCAGCCCAATCAGGGGACCATTTAATGGATAAAGAATGAATGTAATTTCCCTTCTAGAAGCACAGCTTACCCTCTGGGAGTGGTTTTCCTCTTGAAGACTGTAGACCATTTCCTACTTGTAGTATCTTCTTACTTAATGATATCTAAAACTGTGTTCAATTTTTAATTCCCCAAAAATGGCACATTTAGTCCCACTGATAGTGAAACTAATTAAAGTTACTTTCGGTATATGTATAGACTTGTAACTCTTTTTCTCTCATTCTTCATTAGGATTTTTGGTGCATTCCCTATCAAGATGAACAAAAACGCTGGCCATATTTGCCAAGGACAAAGCTACTAGTGGGACAACTTCTTGTCCTGCTCCTGCTTCAACATTCATTACCTTTCGCCTTATTCCTTGATGGCTTTTTTTTTTTTACTTATAAAGATATCTTTTCACTTTTTACCCAGACATAAAGCTAAGCTTCAAAGCTGTGGCTTGAAATGTACGATGTAAGAACCTGACCCTCCAAATCTTAAAACAAACAAAGTCAAGAGAATTTCTCCAATGTGGGGGGATGAGGATGTGAGAATGTGTCTCCTTGTGTTCCCTACCTTTACCTTCCCAAACACTTGGCATCTCACAAAGGATAAATGTTAAATAATACCATCTAAACATGTACTCCTTCCAGAACTTTTGCTCCACTAAAAAGTTTTGGAATTACCTTCACTTAAAGTTTAGAATTTGGGTGGTTTTCTTCCTCTTTTTTCAAAGGCTTACAAATTCATGGTTGTAAAGCAATTGAGCATTTATTAAAAAATAAGACAAAATTTAGCTTTTTCTTTTCTCTTCCCTTCTCTAGTGATGTAATGACTCTAGCAAGTCCTTCAACCACTCATAGATTTTTGTTATCACATGCCACATTTCCATGACCTCACTTTTCAAAGGATGGGAACCCTCTTTAAAGTTCACTTTTGGTAAATTCTCCCTGTTCTTCCTACAGGATTGACTTTGTTTTTTTTTTTTCCTCTGACTCAAAAGATATTACAAGTAGTGGATGAGAATATTGGGAGGAGAGTAGTTTTTTTTTTCTCCTCCACCCCCAAAACATTCACAGTATGATCCAGTTCCTAACGTTTCGTTTACTTTGACATAAAGCTGTCACTTTCCCCTTTTGCAGAGCTGGCAAGGTTTTGGGGGCTTATGGGCAAATCATCTCTTTACCCAATCACAGGTCTGACTGACAACTGTTTTACAGCCTTTTGATTAAGAGAGAGTAGCCACTTAATCACAGCCACTCATCTAGTGGGCACATACTTCTTTTCCTTAACTGAATATGAGGCCACCATCTTGAATTCAAGCTCCAGAATCCAGACCTTTTGATAACATTTCTCAGTGAGCCTACTAGAAGTCTGCTTATCATGGAGGTATTGTACCCCGAAGGTCAGTCCATTTATTCAATGAAGTGATTGACCCAAATCACAAAAACTCTGGAGTTTTTGGTGGTTGCATTGGACCCTTTAAAGTAACTGGGGAACTTTCTTCAAACAACAGGCTAGGGATTGATAAAGACAAAAAAAATGGATGGAAGATGTCCAGAACCTGAAATGTCTGAAGATATTGGTTATAACCATGGTCATAGCGACTTTTTTTTCTTCTTTTTGAAAAACCAAAAGCAAACTTGAACATTTTCCCAGTATATTTTATATCTCTACTTTTAGCACAATTATGAGAGTGAATTTTTGCCAAAATGAGTTTTGTGTTACATGTGTGTTACTGTTATTGCTTGTGTTTGACCCTTAACTCTCAGGTTCTTGTGGGTGTTAAACATCCACATTCAATGTTGATTTTGGGTGGAGGAAAAGGATACCTGCCTGCATTGTGAACCAGCTGGTAGATTCATGCGCCTCTGTTGATTTAAGCCTAAGCCCTAAATAATTGTCTAAGGTAAAGTTAGGGTGACATGTCTAATGATAATAGCTGATCAGTGTATAGTCTTAATCTTTCTGTCTGACTTTCTGCTCAACCATTTATAAATATGAACTTGAAATAGTATTTTAATGTCCAAATACTTAAACTTGTGCTAAAACTGGAGACAATTATTTGTAGGTAACTGGGATTTTTGAAAGTAATTTCTTGAAACTGAATTTCAGCCACACATCCTGTACAGATCTATTTTTCTCCTGTGCACTTTTCTGTAATGCAAATAAAACTATGAATTTACTCCATCTCAATAAACTGGAAATGCAGACTCATGTGCATCTTGTCCATTTATTCTGACTTCCTGAAGTCCGGTTTGGATAACTTGTGAGGAATATTCAGGTGGGGTTGAAAGAAGACAGAAAAAGGTAGGTGAAAATCAGTGGTGTTTTTTTTTTTAAACTAGCTCATCTTACCCCATTTTCTGACCTTCAATAAGAAGTGGAAGTAGATACTAAAATGAATCCAAATTATGCCCCAAATTCTCCAAATTAGAATTTGCTGCACTGTGCGGCAGCTTGGATTGTGTAGAGAGAGTTAACCTCAGAGTCAAGACCTAGAATCAATTTTCACCTCTGATACGATATTGACCCCTTGGTGCCTTCACACAACTCCATCAAGTTCTAAGTTACTGAACATCTAGACAACTAGGTGGTATATAGATAGAGTGGAAGACCTGAGTTCAGATCCAGCCTCAGACATTTTACTAGCAATGTGACTTTGTGCAATGCACTTTTTTCTTAGCTTCCTAGTTTGTAAAATGGGACAGCTAAGTCATACAGTGAATAAAATGCTGGGCCTGGAGTCAGGAAGACTCATCTTCCTGAGTTGAAATCTGGCCTCAGATACTAGTTGTGTGAGTAAGCAAAATGAGGTGGAAAAGAAAATGGCAAACCACTCTACTATTTTACCAATATAACTGAAATGAAATGACTGAAAGTAAGGAAAATAACAGCACCTACCTCCCAGAGTTATTGGTTGAAATGAGATAACATGGACTATGCTTTGTAAACCATAGAATTTTATATAAATATTACCTATCATCATCAGTTGCCTGTGGTAAAGTTTTCTCTTTAATGGTAGGGTTTCCAATCCAGTCCAATCTAATGCAATCAAAGCATTTTTTTTTAAATGTAGAGGACACAAAGAAAAAATGAAAACACTCCACTCCCTCATAGGAGTACACAGTCTCTATATAGGAGACAACCTATTCTTCAATATATATATATATACATATATATATATACAATACAGATGTAAGGTGACAGGTGGGGGAGGAGAGAGAGGGTGGCACTAAACAGCTTAAGGGATTTTATAAAAGTTGATGCTTGAGATGAGTACTGAAAGAAATGAGACATGGAAGAAGCATGTTTTAAGTAGGGGGATTAGTCGGTGCGATGGCTTTGTAGAAGACATCACAAGGCAGCAAAATTTGGCTACTCAGTAAGGCTAGAAAGACAGATTGTGATCAGTTGGTTTTAAATGCCAACTAGAGAAGTTTATATTTGATCCTGGCAGTTTAAAAAAAAAAAGCCTCTGGAATTGTGGTTGAAAAATGACGTGGTCAAACCTGTGCTTAGGAACATCAGTTTGGCCTGCACTGGAAAGAGACCTGGGCCAGGGAGACCAGTGAGGGGCTCTTGAGGTAGTCCAGGTGAGGATTAGTGAGGACAGCCTATATCTGAGTGGTGACATGGCAGTGGAGAGGAAAGAAAGAGGAGGGAGAAACTAGATTTGGCAGCTGAGTGATTATGTGTGGGTCTCCCTGAACATGGGACTTGTTCCTCTGGAGAGGAATCTTAGAGCAAGCAACATGGCAATGAATGGGCAAGAACTGCCTTGGGCTACTAATAATAGCTAACATTTAGAGATTGCTAGGTGGTATAGTGGATAAAGCATTGGCCCTGGGGTCAGAAGGACCTGCGTTCAAATTCAAGCCATAGTCACCAGCTCTGTCATCCTAAGTTATTTAACCCTTGATTGCCTCTTCCCCCCAATAAATAAAATAATAGTAACAACTAACATTGTAAAATGCCAACTGTGGGCCAGGCGTTGTGCTAAGTGTTTTGTTGTATTTCAGTCTTGTCTGACCCTTAGTGACCCCATTTGGGGTTTTCTTGGCAGAGATACTGGAGTGGTTTGCCATTTCCTTCTCCAGCTCATTTTACAGATGAGGAAACTGAGGCAGTCAGATTTAAGTGACTTGCCCAGGGTTACACAGGTAGTGTCTGACATTGGATTTGAACTCAGGAAGCTGAATCACTCTTTCCACTGTGCCATCTAGCTGCCCTCTATATCAATATGACACCACAGTTCTTCAAGAGAGGTTCTATCATTATCCCCATTTAACGGAAGAAGAAACTGAGATTTCAGTGACTTGTCCAGGCTCAAATAACTTGTAAAAGTCTGAAGCCTCATTTATTGCCAGCACTCTATCCACAGCCACACCTAGGTGCAGTAACCTGATTCCTATTAATCTCTCCAAAGCTACAGTCTCTGGTTCATTTCCAGAGTCAAGCAGGAAAAAAAAATGTTTGGGCAAACTTTGGCTCTCTAGACAAGCATCAAGGTTGAACTAATTTTACTGCAAGAGCACCATGCAATGAGGCAGACTGGGGAGGAAGGAGAAACTATGTCAAAACAAACTAATCCAAAGTTAAAGTTAATGAAGGGTAGGCATGGCCCACCTCTGGCTACTGCCAGTCCTTCCCTCGATTCTCCAGCTTTCCCTTCTCCACCCCCACCCTTCCACTCTGCTGTCAGTAGATAAGAATGCACGCTTGGAGACAATTGCTTCCTAGCACTGCAGAAACAGCCGTACCTGAACTTGGAGATCAGAGAAGTCACTCTCTGTTGTGCAAATTCTCAGGAATATAGAGATGCTTGTGGGGGGAAGGGGAGGGAGGGGAAGGGGGGAAAGGGGACAGGGCTCAGTGTGTGAGAAAGGCAACCTCTTTCAACAGGCTGCCTATTCCAGTTTCTTTTCAGGTCTCTCCCCAAGAAAGTTTAGCCTCCCTGCTTTTATCAGTGCTGTAAAGAGCAAGGACTTTTAATGAAGTGGAAACCACCTGCTGCTAGCTAACCCAAGAGCAGAAAGAAATGCTTACTCAAGCAGATTTGCCAAGAGTGGGGGAGGGGGAGAGGAAAATAAGGGCAGGATGACCTTGTCCTTGGCTGGACATTTCGAACTGCAAGTTATTTACTTACTAACACCATTCCCATCTGTGCAGATTTTAACAGTGGCCATTTTGTTGGTGACAGGGCTTCCTTTTTAGACAGTAAGAAAATATGACCTTACAAAGCATAAACA
>CM053769.1:660918540-660952162 GCA_028658325.1 Potorous gilbertii
GTCAGATGGTAGATGAAGAAACTGAGGCAAATGGGATTAAGTGACTTGCCCAGGGTCACGCAGCTAGTAAGGGTTTGAGACTGGATTTGAACTCAAATCTTCCCGTCTCCAGGCCTAGAGCTCTATCCATTGAGCCACCTAGCTGCCCTGGAGTGTGGTTTACCTTTTTTTGTTGTTGAGTGCAAGTCAACTAGAATTATCTGCTCATTTGTTTGAAATGAAGTCTCATTTTATTATTAGTTATTACTGCTTGTCAGTGAGGAATATTAACCAGTGACTATGATCACAAACTACATATTGTTTCTTTTCATGTACTTCTGATTGCTTTTATTTTCTCAGAATGTTCCAACTTTCATTTCTATGCCTTTTGCACTGGACATCTCCATGCCTTGAGGACCCTTTCCTCTCACCTTTATAACTCAGACTCTGGCTTCATTCAAAGCTCCTTTAAGAAGGCTTTCCTGATACTCCCAGTTACTAGTGCCTCCCCCACACCTGAAATTACCTTGTAGGTATGTGGTATATATCTTGTATATATGCATTTGGGTACAATGTGACTGACTATAAAATCTTTGAAGTCAGGGACGATTTCTCTTATCTTTCCATCCTTAATACTTGCTTTAGTGCTTGGCATTGATTGATTGATTTCTAAAAACAATGAGGCAACTTACCCAAGTTTAGGTAGTTAGTTAGGGACCTTGAGTTTTAATTTTAGGGAGAACTGAAAAGGGAAAGAAAGGCAAGAGAGAAGGGAGGAACAGAGAGAAAAGAGAGAGTAAAAAAGGGAGAGGAGGGAAAAGAAAGAAGGAGGAAAAGGAACTCAGGAGAGAAGTGATAGGCAGTGAGAAAGGATCTGAGAGGAAGAGGAGAAAAGAGGGAGAGGAAAGAGTGAAAAGAGGGAAAGAAGAGAAAAAGAGAAGAGAGAATGAAAAGAAGAGGAGAAGAAGGAGAGAAAAGAGAGGAAAGAAGGGAGGAGAGGAGGGAGAAGTAGGATCATGCCAGCACATGTATGAAAAAACACAAGCTAACAACTCCATGGTGAAGAATTCCCAGAGACCTTGACAATTGCTAAGGCAGAACTTTTGTGACAGTAACAGAAGCCTGTACAATCCAAATGCCTTGTTCCTGTCTGTGTAAGTGCTAACTGGACTTGTTCATGGCCTCTCAAAGGTTTTCCCACTGCAACTGGAGTTAGCACATGTTATCTACAGAGATCTTTGACTGTTGGACTCTGGACATAGAGTTACAGGCAGCCATACATGACTTCTGAGCCTACAGGAGGACAGAACTACCTGAAGGGAATGAGTGGCACCAGTTCCAAAAATGTCTCAGGGAAGAAGAATTCATACTGTGCACAGAGTGAGTCATGTAAAATTAAAGCTCCATTCTGCTGATCTCAATTCCAATTCAGAATTGAGTCTCAAAGATAAAACATACGGTAATCCCTAGATCAGATTGCAAAGCATGAGTAATGAACTGAATTTTTATGAAGGGTTCTCCCAAGTGTCTCTGTGTATATTTTTCTTAAGAATTAAATTAGGAGAAGTAAAATTTGACTAGTTTATGATGAAGATTTGTCAGTAGGAATTTTCTGCTGGCATCTGAGGTACTCATTCTTTGGGACCTAAGAACTATAATTGCATTACCACTGGCATTAAGATACTATATGGTAATTAGGGAAGGTCTCAGGTCAAGAGAAGCATTTGGAGAAAGTACATTTATTTTAAAGTGGTTAGATCCACCTTTATTTTAAGACCTCAGCACACACACAGAGAAACACAAATAAGAAATACACATGTACATATACACAAGATTCTTTTAAGGTATATGTTGAACTAAGTGACTAAGATCTTTAACAATTCTAAACTTTTGTGAAATAGGAAATGTGAGATATGATGAAGTAGTAAGACTGATTGATTTATGGAATGAGTCTCATTGCCTTATGGTCATAATTAGTAACAAGTGACTATTCTTTCTCATTGTAATGGATTATAGTGAATCATCGGTAATTGTACATCTTAAAACATTTTCATAAATATGTTGTTACTATTGATTTTATAGAGTATCACATAAACAATTCTGTTGTCAGTGTCAGAATAGTTTGTGATCATCATTTCTGGTCAATATACCTGATCCCTGAAAGTAGACAGCTTTAAGCCCAACAAACCTCAGTTCTGAGACAAAGCATATTGCTCCCTTGTTCACAAAATGGGAATAATATCTCTTTGGAGTATTCTAACTACAGCGTTTACTTGCTATTCATCAGTGATGTGTATTACAGTTACTGCCCCAAAATCGTTGGGACAGTTCTAGGTGATCCAGGGGATAGACTATTGAACTGAGTCAGAAAGTTCTGAGTTCAAATTCAGCCTCAGACTCTGAGTAGCTGTGTAACCCTTCACCAGAACAGTTAGGTGGCATAGTATAGATAGAGTGCCAAGCCTAGAGGCAATTCACTCATCTTAATGAAAAGTAAGGCAGGCTCTCTCTCACTGACAAGAGTAATAACTAATAATAAAGCTAGACTTTATTCCAAACAAATGGGTAAATAATTCTAGCTGACTTGCCCTCAAGAATAAAAAAAGGTAAACAACCCTCTAGGGCAGATAGGTGGCTCTCCTGGAGACAGGAGAATTTGAGTTCAAATCCAGCCTTAAATGCTTACCGGCTGTGTGACCCTGGGCAAGTCACTTAACCCCATTTGCCTCAGTTTCCTCATCTGTAAAATGAACTGGAGAAGAAAATGAAAAACCATTCCAGGATCCCTGCCAAGAAAACCCCTAATGAGGTCACAGAGTCAGACATGACTGAAATGACTCAGTAACAACAACAAAATCTTCAACAAGTCACTTAACCTTTGTCTCGGTTTCCTCATCCATAAAATGGGAAAAATAATAGCACTTACCTGCCAGGGTTATTATGAAGGTAACAAGATACTATTTGTAAAGTTCTTTGCAAAACTTAGATATACTATTTATTATATGTAATATCATATAGTATATAAATGTATACTATATATAAATATAGAACATATCATATACTACATAGTCATAATGTAGTATGTAAATATATATGGCATATAAATGCCATAATAATAAGTATTGCTATTATTACAGTGGACTTAAAAAACATTCCATATCATGTACTTTCTTCATCCTACCTTGTCTGAGGAATAGAACTTGATAAGGTGGAGACTCTCATTTTTTGAGTATCTAAATCGAAATGATAGACCAGAACCTTCCGATGTTTTCTTTTGATCGGATTCTCCAGGTTGTTCACCTCCAGGGGCTCCATCCCCAGATGCCTCTTCCCCAGGGGCTCCATCCCCAGGTGCCTTTTCCTTAGGCGCTTCATCTTCAAGCATTTTGGGTTCTGGAGCTCTGGCTTCATCTTCCCCAAATTTTGGAGTATTAGAATCAAATGATTCCACAGCGTCGCGTAACTTCGAAGAACCTTCAGTAGATGTGAGTTTTAGAGATAAGTCAATGCCAAAACTTGTTCTCCTTTCTCTGAATGCCTCTGCTATTTGAAGTATATGTTCTTCATAGGTCTCTGTTCTGAATTTTTTTTCTGCTTTGGTCTAAAAGGAAAAAAAACCCAACTGGTTATTTTGAAATAAATAAAAATAATTAGATGATGCTTTCTTTGCTAATTTAACATTTATTAGGTATCTGTAGAAAGCTTAGTAAAATTAAGATCTTATCTCCCTCTATAGATCCTTTAAAAAGAGGACAGTCCAGACTGAAATCAGAAAAATGGACTATATGATCTTTCTCAGTCTATTGCAGAACTGAGAGTCTATGTTTTTTTTTTTTGTATCAGGTGTGATCGAATCAAGGCATTTTTTTCTCCTGTGAATCAACACAGAACAAACGGTACACTAAGCTATCGAGATTATTTTTTCCCTCTCTTTCTGTTTACCATCCTTTTTTTCTTCTTTCACTCACTCTTTTCCACTCCAAATGACATAAGATACAAGAAAAATATTGAGTTCTGTTCAAGCATATGCTGATGGTAATCCTGCTGTCATTAGGGGCCACCAAGAGGTTTTTTTTTTTTTAACACTTACATTTGTAAGGGATCTGTAACTAATTTGATGATCCATTTTGCACTTCCAAGCTTTCATTCAAGTGATCCCTCTTGTCTTTCCTGAACTTTCTCCTTTCCACCCCCACAGTTATTAGAGTTTTCTTAAGGAACTTAATTAATCCAGGTAGTGGGCATAAACCCCTGAGGGAATCTAGGAAAGCATTAAGCACTTCCTAATCCTTATCTGGGCCATAGTTCTAGAGAAGTTATGCAAACCTCTAAAAAAGGCACTAAGATCTCAGATCTCAATGACAGCTTGTTTTGGGCTGTTTTCTAGTCTATTTTGACAGAATATGATAGGCTTGTATTAGTCATTTCTGGGAAATGAGTGAATCTTGAAGTACATTCACAAGATGAGTTAGAGAAAAGGTATAAATTGAGATAAAAGGATGGGGGGATGTAGATACAAGCGTTCACTATGCTAAACCAAGCAATGAGTACCAAAGTAGTGACCATTTAAACCATTACTCATCACATTTACCTAATTTCTGCCAATGTTATGGTAATTTCTTCTCATCATTCTAAGATAGTTTCCAGTGGATTCCTTTACATTTGTTGAAGATGGTCAGCTCATCAGAAAGTGATTGTTTTGAATTATGTCTGATTTGAAGACTTTTCTTGAGGTATTTAAGTGCTTGGTACCTGTCCTTTGAATGCCTAATAGTTCTAATATTCAACTAATTATTTCTCTTGTCTCCAGAACTTCACCCAGTATTTCTCATGAAACTTATCTAATTGAAGTCTTTTTTGATGTCTTTTGAACTAGATTCTGAGAAGTTATGGGGTGATTTGGTTGTATCTATGGGGAGGCTTACATCATAATTCAGAGTTGCCACATTCCAGGGCTTTCGATAATAGGTTCCGGTATTTCCATCTCGAACTCGATCACATCGACCATGGAAATACTCATTGTCAAAGGGAGTTTCCAAAGGATCCATCCCTAAAACGTTGATTCTGTGAACAGAAGAGACAGCAAATTTCCAAGAGTAACCTTCACCATTCTACCTCTAAGGAACATTTCAGTGTTTATCATCACCACCCAATGACCTTTTCATGAAGAAAATAATCAGGGGTCTCTTTCCCTCATTCCAGGGTCTCTAGTAGTGAAGCTGACTTAACGAAGCCCCTAAACTCTCTGAGAAGAAAAAAAAATGCCTTCAATGAGCAATGGTGAAAACAAACTAAAGCAAAGCACTGGGAGAATTGGGCTCTGTTTCCTAATTTCTCTGCTCTAACTCGAATCTAACCTCTTCCCGAAAGCACTTTAAGCTGTGAGGCTGGAATGCCAACTCTATAAATTATTTGCAAACAGTGCATCCCAGGGGCACAATCTAACATGTGTGTGTTAGGTTGCATCTATGAATCAACTCTGGTGCTTCTTCCTTCCTCTCTGCAGTTTCTTTAAACATGAGCCTTCTCCTCCAGCTGTCTCCTTGCATGTCAAGGACCTCAGTTTTGTTTCCTGGATTGTATTAGACATAGTGTACTTTCCAGCATTCTGACAGGAACATTGAAATTCCAGCTTGCTGGCAAAAAGTTCAACTCTTTCCCCTTTCTCTGGCCCCAAATTCCAACTTTTTTGGGACAACTTTCTTTTAGAAAATAGGAATCTTGTTAATGTGCTGATTCATAAGATTAAAGACTGTATACTAGGTATATACTATATTTTACATTCTGTACAAAGCTATTTCTTTGTAAAAAGTCTAGAGTGTTAATTTAGAAAAATGAAATGATTACCATAGTCTTTGGATCTTTCATGATAGAGTCTGGGGCTGATTACTTTGCTTGGTTAGGTTGTAGAGCTAGTAAGTTTCTATCCCTTATACCTGTACATTCCAATGAGTTTAACTATCGTCTCTATATAGATGACTCACAGATAATACACATGTTTATCTATATATCTATGTGTATAGATACACATGTGTACATACATACATATACCAATACATACATATCCAACCTCAGTTTCTCCCCTGAGTTTTGGTCCCATATCATCAATTGTTTATTAGATATATCAAACTAGATGTCCTGGAAACATCACAAACTTGACTTGTCCAAAACTGAACTTATCTTTCCTGTCAAACCCTCCCTTCTTCCAAATTTCACTATTTCTACAAGCTGCAACACCATTCAGCATTACCCTTAACTCCTCACCCTCCCTCACCCTAAATAGCTAATCAATGTCCAAATCTTACTATTTGGAGTTTCCATGTCTTCTCTTGAATCCTACCCCTTTTCTCTATTCATATAGTGACCACCTTAGTTCAGGTTCTCTTGCCTAAATTATTATATTTTCCAGATTGATTTTCTTGCTTCAGACTTCTCATCACTTCAGTCCGCCTCACCCGCAACTGCCAAAGTAATTGTCCTTAATCATGGATCTGACCCTATGACACCTGCCCTCAACTCAATCAACTTCAATATCTTCCTATGGCTTCTGAGATAAAAATATTGCTGTTTAATTTGCAAAACCCTTCATAACATGTTCCTAGCCTAGTCTTACAACCTTGATGGAGCGTTACTCTTCCTCCTGCACTCTATGACCCAACAAAGTGGCATTCTCTCTGTTCTTCACAGTTAGAACTCACTCTATCTGCCCTGTCTGTGCCTTTCCACAGATGGAATGCATTGTCTCCTCAGTTCCACTTTACAAAGTCCCTTTCTTTAATATGCAATTCCAGCACCATCTTCAGTATAAAGCCATTGCCGATTCTCCCCAACTGCTAATACCCTCCCTCCCAAACCACCTTGTACCTGCCATTTTTCATATATTTATTTTCTATGAATATTTATTTTATACATACTTGTATATGTCCTTGTGGTCTCCCTCAATAGAATGTAAGTTCCTTTTGAGAAGAGATTATTTATTTTTTTTTGCATTTTTATCTCTAGTAATAAACACAGGGTCTGGCACACAGTAGGCATTTAATAAACACTTGCTGACTGATTGATTAAATTGGAATAGAAAAAAATTATGGAGCTGTATAGCTACAGTTTACCACCCCCCCCCCGAGGCAGCTGTATCACAAATCACATATCATAAGGACAACTTGCAAAGGAATCCGACTGAATTAGGACAAGCTCACCACCAATGCTACAAAAACATGAAAAGCAGGGCCTACGGATGGCCAGTTAGCAATATTATATTCATCTGGACAGAATGTTTTAGGAAAGCTCTGAATCAGCAGAAAGAAGCTGAGATTTCCTTTTCTCCCTAACCAACCAGCGGTATCTGTTACACTTTAAGGGAGTCTCAGTTAAGGAAACAGAATTTGTACACATTCCAAAGACCCAAAAGTAAAAATACTTTTCCTAAAGTATTTTAAGATCCTATTAAAGTCCTATTAAAAAGGACTCCTAAAGAAGTCCTTTTTAATAATAACATTTGCCTTTGTAGAGTGCTTTAAGATTTGCAAAATTTTTTATGGATATTATTCCATTTGACCCTTACAATAAACCTGGGATGTAGGTGGCATTATAATACCCAATTTATATGAAGAGGAAACTGGGGCTGAGAGATGTTAATTGACTTGCCCAAAGTCACAGATGCTCAAGGTCACAGAACTAGTAGGTTTCTGAAGCTAGATTTGAACTTAGGTCTTCCTAACTCAGTCCTCTATCCACCGAACCATCCACCTGCCTTACAACACAAGCAGTAAGAGGTTTACTGTTAAAATGGAGGGAAGAAAAAGGGAGCAATATAGGACTTCAGATCCAGAAGGGATCTCAGAGGTGTCTAGTCCAACCCACTGTTTTTTTTTTACATATACAATCATATTTTTCCACTAAGTAGTATTTTTTCCAATTACATGTAAAAGATAGTTTTCAATATTCACTTTTATAAGCAACCAACTATTTTTTAATTTTAAAATAGAAAATCTACTTTCTACTCAGAGGTTGATTGGCTTGCCATGGTTCCCACAGGTGAACAGAGCTGGGATTCACACTGAAGTCTTCTGATTCCACATCCACTGTTTTCTCACTGTGTTGTGGTACGATGTAGTGCAAGCATCACCTACGTCACCTAAACTCTTAGTCTCAGTTATTTCATTTGTAAAATACGGACAAGTATACCGCTATGATCTACACTGCAGAGTAGTTGTGAGAAGTACTTTATAAAACATGAAGGTAATAGTAGACTTCAAATGCAATAATATATGTAAAGTGCTTTGCTAAGCCTATATAAATGCCAGCTATGATGATGATGATGATCAATCATAATGGAGACTAGCCCTCCCTGAGGAATTCTAAGGGAACTCCCTGAATGAGCAAGCTTCTTTACCAGTGCTGATTGGCACTTCCTCTACAACGTTTAGTTTTAGAGAGTGGCCCAGAACACTGAGATTAAGTGACTTACCCAGTGTCATACAGCCAGAATATGTCAAAAGCAGGAACCCAGATCTTACTGGTTTTAAAGTTGACTCTCTGTCCACTATGGCACATTGCCTCTAATATAATTGCCATTACATAAATGGGAATTGTCATTCTCACTGTAGGTTGCAGTAGTCAAAGGGGTGGGGAAACCTGTGGCCTCAAGGCCACTTGTGGCCCTCTAGGTCCTCCAGTGTAGTCTTTTGACTGAATCCAAACTTTGCACAACAAATTCCCTTAATAAAAGGATTTGTTCTGTGAAACTTGAACTCAGTCAAAAGATCGCACCAAAGACCTACAAGGCCACATGTGACTTTGAAGCTGCAGGTTCCCCACCCTTGGAAGAATCATGGATAAAAGGGCACTTGAGCCCTAAAGGATGGGTAGAAGATAAAGAGGTAGAAATGAAAAAGGAAGCTATTCCAAGCAAGGGTAATGGAGTGGTGTGAATAAAAATGGAGAAGGGAAGGGATATGGTACATCTGGGAGGACAATGAGCAGGGCAATGTGATTGGAGCCACATGAGATCTTGCTGTGAATCTGATCAAAACTCATCAGAGGAGACTGCTACACAGCCAACCAGTCTAGTCTACAGTGAGATAATTTGATCTTCTAGATAACATGAAAATTCCTCACGTGTGGAATGCCATCTTTGGAGAGAGGAAACCCCTGTATGCTCTGGATAGTACTTGGTGCGAGCCTGTCTTTCCATCTGCATCCCAATTCACCAGTTTACCAGGTGAACTGGAAGGAAATCTTCCAGGCCTGATCCACGGGAGAGATTTTAAGCTTGGAGCACAAGGAAAGCATTCTTTGCATATCATACATAATTTCATCTGGTTTGGATTTGTGTGTTTTCAATGAGTACAAGATGGTGTGGAAGGGATTACACTAAATGCTTTTGAAAATCTGAGAGGGCTGCAAGGCAAGGGTCTGTCAGAGCTGCAACCCAACCCAATCCTCTTGAACTCCTTATACAAGCGGGAGAGCAATTCACTGGAAGGAAAAGTGTAGAATAATTCTGATGGATGTTGAAGACTTTGATCTGTGAAAGAATGTGCTTGTGTGTGACATTTGACAAGATAAGATTTGGAGAGATTGTCCAGATGGCAGTGTAGAAACGCAGCTTATGATCATGGTTGTAGGAACTCTTGCCATCGCCATTATCACTCCTGTTGCCTTATGTCGATCAGTGCAGACATTTAGAAGGCACCACACAGAAATGGTAATCAGAATGAAGAAAAGCTTTAATGTTGTGTAATAAATTATTATAAATGTAATTGTAAAATGACTCCTTTTGACTTGTAATTCCTTTTTTAAGTAAATATCAGTTCTTGTATATCATGTTTTTCTACTTTACATATCAAATTTAAGAGCCACGCCCCTGCTTTGGGATCTGATTTTAAAGTAAGATATTATATAACAATCTGCTTTCAAGTGGAGGAGGCAAGTTCAGGGCTGTTGTTGGAGTAGGGGTAGAGGTGGAGGTTGAGGCAGTAATATGATATGATGAAATGGAATTCAGAGATAAATCAAGTTTAGCTCTGGCTTTGCAAATGAATGGATGTGGGTCTTAGTCAAGTCACAAAACCTCTCTGTATTTCAGTTTTCTCATCCCTAAAATGGAATAATAATAAATGGCTAAATGGAGAGAGGGATGGATGACAAACATTTATTAAGTACTTAACATAAACCCAGTATTCAGCTAAATGCTGAGTATACAAATACAAAAGCAAGACAATTCCTAACCTACATTTCAATGAGGGACTGAGTGGTGGCCAGAGAAAAATGTTAGGATCAATGGAAATTACAAAAATGGTATCTCGAACAATGGGGCAGTTGAGGCAATGGTAGCAGAATTGTGAAATTCAAATGATATAATGTGAATGAAAGGGGAAGAATGGATGCAAAATATTTCATTCAAACAATGCTACACAGTCAGTTCTGCTACTTAAGCACTACCAAAAAGCATGAGCTATGCTAAATCAAGCAACAAAAGACAGGGCTTAAGGGAAAAATGAAGTTAAGGATACAGCTCTCAATATTTCATCAATGACCTTTTTCAAAAAAGAGAGGAAATATGAGAAAAATGGTAGCGCTATTTCACTCATGTAAAATGCTTAAGCAATATCTAACTACTGCAATCAATGGTCTCAGGTTGCTGCTTTGCCTTATTTTTTGTCTGTTTAGAAAAACAACAAGGTATTGAAAAGGGAGGTAGAATGAACTGGTAATCATGGAGTCTGAATTTAATCCTGTCTTACAGCATTTATCTGTGTAATTTCAGGCAAGTCACTTAACCTCTCTGGCATTCAGGCGCTACATCTGTGAACTGAAAAGGCTGGATGCAATGACATCAGATGTCGTTTCCATTTTGCGAGTCGTCATCATGCGATCCCAAGGGAGGTAGCTGTGGTGTTGGGGAAAAGGTCTGGGTTGGATCCTTGATCCTAGTGCTTTCCAGCCAAGGAAGCTGGGGCAAGTCATATAGCTTCTTTGAGAACATTTCCTCTTCTGTAAAATAGGGCTAATACTTGTACTGACAATCTCACAAGGTTGTTATGAAAATTAAACTGCATAGAAAACCAAAAGCCCTAAAAGCCCAATTGTTATTGTGTTCAATCATTTCAATCATGTCCAACTCTTCATGGCTTTATTTGAGGTTTTGGTGGTAAAGATACTGGATTGGTTTGCCATTTCCTTCTCCAGTTCATTTTACACATGTGGAAACTGAGGCTAATAGGCTTAAGTGACTTGTCCAGGGTCACACAGTAAGTGTCTGAGGTTGTATTTGAAGTCAGGAAGATGAGTCTTCCTGATTCCCGGAGTGACACTCTATTTACTGTGCCACCTAGCTGCCCTTGGTCAAACTACAATGGTTCCAGAATCAAATGACTGACATAGTAAGCTTTCAATTTCTCTTTGCGGGAACAAGACCACCATGTAACTTCCTCACTGTCTCCATCCACACCATGCCACATGCACTCTGGCCTTTCTCCTGCTCCTGCTGGACTTTGGACTCCTTTCCTGTGGTTGCAGAGCTGTGACAGATCAAGTTTCATTTTGTTTTGCCTGGAACCAGGCCATCACCCCCTTTCTAGATCTTTTCTACTCTGTGGTACTGCACACGTATTATCATCTTTCCCCTTTTTCTTCCTATTTCCTGACTCTAACTCCCTCCCCAACATGGCTTATTTTCCTCTAATAGAATGTAAGCTTTTAAAGGTGAGGATTTTCTCACACATTTGTATTTATATCCCCAGCATTTAGCACAGTGTCTGACACATAGCAAGCACTTAAATTCTTCATGAAAAAATATTTTGTTTAGGAAAATGCTAATAGTTATAAGTATTATCTGTTTAGGGCTATTACATAGACAGATCCCACCTAAGATCCTTAATTAGTTGTCTGAAAATATGATAAGTGAAGCAGCATTACAGGGATCAATTAGTTCTGTCACCAAACCACCTTGATTGCACCTTCAGGATACTGGTTAGATAATGAAATATTTAATAAGGCCAAGAGATGTCACAGGGGTGAGATGTTTAGTCAAAGTGTATTAGTGATACATCTGCAAAATGAGCTGGAAAGGCAAATGGCAAACTATTTCAATATCTCTGCCAAGAAAGCCCCAAATGGGGTTACCAGGAATCGGATGCAACTGAACAAGAAAGATATTATCTAATACAACCTCCTTACAAGCAACTAGGTGGTACTGGGGATAAAGTCCTGGCCCAGACCTGGAATCAGGAATGCTCATCTCCATGAATTCAGATCTGGCCTTAGATTAGCTATGTGACCCTGGGCAAGTCACTTAACCCTGTTTGCTTCAATTTCATCATCTGTAAAATGAGCTGGAGAAGAAAATGGCAAACCATCCCAGTATCTTCGCCAAGAAAACCCCAAATGAGGTCATGAAATGTCAGCACTGAAAAACAACTGTACAGTGACACTACTAAATGATGTTGGGGAGCAAAGAATTTGGGAGATGTGCTTATATATGCATTTAGCATAACACGATATCCAGAGCTGATTGCTCACCAACTAAGATATGATCTACTCTTCCCAGTAAAAAATATAAAAATAATTTATAAAGAAATTCACTAAATTTTAAAAAATCAAACAAACTATTAATTCCTTGGAGAGAAGATTGTCAAACTAACTAGTCTGATAGTCTAACTAGCTAAGCTATCAAACTAACTAGTTGATAAGCATCTTCATTTGCTGTGCTCTAGACTTAACAGGTGATTAGGGTCCTAAAGAGGAGAGCTGTGAATTAGGGAATATACCTGGGTATAGTTAGCGAGATGTAGACCCTTGATATAACTTCCTCCTAGAAAGTTGACCTCTGTATCTTCCAAGGAATCATTGTCATTGACTCCCTCCTCCTCCTCCTCTTTCTCTTCCTCAGTACCACTATTATGATGCATCCATCATTGTCACCCTAACCACCACCTCTCCACCGACTGACTGTGTCCCCAGGCAAAGCTCTCAACCTCTCAATACCACTGGGCAATTCTCAAGGACTATGTCACTGAATACTTGTTGACTTAACTTGATAGAAGAACATTGCCCATAACAATATTCATAGTTCTGTACAAAACCACAGCAATAGGAGACATAACACCACCAACAACTCACATCTATTAAGCACTTTGTTTTTGGAGATAGCTCGGTGGTGCGATGAATACATCGCTGGACTTGAGGTTGAATCTTGTGTCAGACATTTATTAGTTATAGGACCCCCAGCAAGTCACTTAGTCTCTCTAAGACTCAGTTTTCTGTAAAATGGGATGATAAGAGCACATACCTCATAGGGTTGTTGTGAAAAATCAAATGAGTTAACATACGCAAAGTGCTTTACAAACCTTAAAATCTTGTGTAAATATTAGCTATTATTATGATTAAATCTTTTCATGATAACCTTATAAAGCATGTTATTCTTCTCACTTTATAGATGAGGAAACTGAGCCTTGAGACTTGCCCAGGGCCACACCACTGGTAAATGGCAGAGTTGAAATTTAAACATTGGCTTTTTTTATATCTCCATTTAGTGGAAAAAGGCTACATTCTTCCTGGGGCTCTAAGTGGTCAGTGGACTAGGATTTGAGCCAAGCTGTTTTCAACACAAGGGATTTAACCTCTGCATGGGCCACCAAGGGCCGAGGAACCCTGGCACTTTGTTTTGATCCTGGAGGATTCCACTGCATCTCCTCAGTGATCTGGCCCTGGTAATAACGGTCTGTTTTGTCTATAGTAGGACTTATCTTTTCCCTAGAGATAATATTCACCTAACCAGGGAATGTTTATTTCCTCTATAATTTAAGTGGTACTGACCCATATCCAGCCGTCCGGCCGAGCTCAGACAGTTCTATCTCACTGCGGCAGGGAGGACGTGGGTCATTTTCACAATTGTCTTCATCAGAAAAGTCTCCGCAGTCATTGTCTTCATTACACAGAAACTGCTTTTTAATGCAGCGACCTAAATCAGAAACAATAGTGACGACATGGCAAGGGAGAATTTACATTGCCCAAAGTGGAATAAAATGCTCCTTGATTCTTTATCATTTTAGGATGCCATCTATATCATACTGAGGGAAACCATAAGTCTCCTATGGTATAGGGGAACATCATGCTCATGCCCAGGTGTGCACAATGCGTGCATGCATGCACACACACATATTGAACTCTAAAGACATCAAATGTCTTCAACTGATGAAGAGGAAGGACAGTACAGATAAGCTTTAACTCTTTAGATGAGATATATCATGAGACATATACTTTAGAAGTTCTAGTTAAACTAGGAGTTTAATTCTTTTTACTCTTGTGTACAAACAGAACTCATAATGAATAATCTGTGCCCCAAAAGGTCAGCCAAGTAAGTTATCCCACACTAGTGAATTGAAGTGATAGAACTCAAACCTGTTTCACATTTAAAATCATTGCCACAGTCATGTTCTTCATCTTCACAGATGCTACCAGATTCACAGCTACGCCTGTCTCCCAAAGAATATAGGCACCGCTTCCCACCAAACTGGCCAAAAACCTCGATGGTCCGTGAACGATACTGTTTAAAAAAAAATTGATCTTTGAAAAATATGAAGAGGTTATAAATACCACAAAAGGTATTCATACAACTGGCTGTCAGGGAAAACAAATTATTCCAAAACTAAGGTGAAATAGGAAAAAAAGCAGTCGGAAATGAGCTTGGAAATAAAATTTTGTGTTGTGTATATTGACATTTTTTTGGTGGTAATCTTAAAGGATTTCTTAATGCCTATTCTGTATATTGTATCACTTTTCAAATGGAGTTTCACTGTGAAGAAATAGTTAAATAATTTAAAATTACTATCTATTCTTTTGGTCTGTAACATAGTTGAGGTATCTCTGTATTAGATTGAGAAAGAAATCTCCTGTCTGGTGACACTGTGTTCATCAGGGGCAGTCCTGTCATTTCAGGAAGATGTATGTCTCTTAGCAAGGGCAAGAGAGATACAAACTCCATAGGATGTGTCCTAGTCCAAAAAATAAGGGGTTCCTTTGATTACCCCTGAAATACATGATCTCTAGTGTTACATGTATACCTGCAATTTAAAAAAGTTAATTTTTTTAAAATAAATTTTTATTTACATTTTTTGTTTCTTAACAAAATCCTCAATATTTCTCAAAATATTTTTCCCTTCCCCCTTCCAAACGGGGATGCAACAAATGTTTAATTGTTAATCTTTTCATGCAATTTGTCATATTCTGATAGTAAATAGTTGGGGTTCCTAATTATTATTTCTGATTAATTCTTATATCTTTTCTATGAATTTAACTGTTGAATTGTTTGGTATATACAAAAAGTTAATTTGTTGCACATGTTGAATTTATTTCTCCCTTCACCATTGTATAGTGAGAGAGTTTGGGGACTGCGTGGTGTAGGGTTTTAAAAGCTAAGCAAAGGAGTTAATATTTGTTCCTAAGGGTAATAGGAAGCCAGAGGAGCTAGTTGTGTAGGGTGATCATATGATTAGATCTGTACTTTTGAGGAAATTTACTTTGGCAAGAAGATGAAATGGAGGTAGAGGTGTGCTGTAGCCAGCTGTTACACTGAGAGCCAACTGTTAAATTTTCAGTATGAGAATTTGCATCTCAGAAATTAGCAAATGCTACAAATCTGGGCTTGATTTATTATTTTGTTGATTTTTGGAATTAAATAAGTTATTGAAAAAAATGTTAACAATGTAAATTAAACTGAAAAGTGAATAGTACACATATTTCCCCCACCCCCAACTGATTGTTTAGTAGTGTTGACTGGATGGAGATGATTTATTTCCACACTTTACTTTTGCCCTTCCCCCAAGCAATAACCATGGCTTGTTGAACATGGCAATGGGAACATATGCTTGTCTCGTCAAGGCTGATCCTGGAATTTTTATGTTTTCTCTAGTTCTCTAAGCAAGTTTATGATTTTTTTTTTCCGTTTCCATGGTGAAGCAGTACAACTATCCAATTATCCAATTCCTGATATCCCTATTGTACATCACTTACCTTTTTCAGAGAGGATTCTACCACTCATATTTTAGGGAAACCCTAGACTCATATTTTAGGGAATCATATGAATTTATTTTAGAGATTTCTTGGGAGTTACTTAGGGTGAGAACAGAGGCAGAAATAGAAACTGGAGAATCTTTTGTGGAGTACAACCAGAACCTGAGGATCCAATCCGGTCTGGGTGAGCCCAGGGTACCTAAGGGACCCAGGACCAGGAGTTATACTAACATACGCATGTGGTTACATTTATAATTATTAACACTACTAGTGACTTTACTTACCTGAAATTTAAACCCTGTTTTAGTCTAGAGAAATTAGCTTTGCCTTGAAGATTACTAGCTTTTTTTCCTCTTTTCCTGTCCATTTAAAAAAAATTGCATTCTAGTAAGCAGTTTTTAAAAAATAGTCAATAGAAATGTTCTTATTGTTCTTTTTTTTTGCTTTGGTTATTACACATTTTTATCTTTAATTTTATTTTTACTACAGTTAGAAGGCACTATATGCTTTATCCTTCATTAATTTTAACTAAAGTTAATAAGAATCTTAAAGAATATCATCATGCTTGTTAATCACTTGATGTTCAGTAATTTCTGGATTTTCTCTTCCAATGCTTGTAGGGATCTCCTTTGCTGTGTATTTTTGAAGATAAATCTATTGAGCCCTTGTTGATCTTTAGAGTGAATTTCTTGGGGACATTGTATGTTGCAGTGAAAAGATCTCTGGCCCTAGAATCAGAGGCCCTGGTTGTTCAAACTTCATCTCTGCCACTTATTTTTTGAGTGACCTTAGCTAAGTCTCTTAACCTCCCTTTAAGTATCTTAACCTTACTTTCTACATCTGCACAATAAAGGGGTTGGCCTGCATTGCCTCCAAAGTCACTTTGATCGATCCTATGATTCTGTGCTTAAACAATGTGGTCTTGTTTTTAAAGAATGTGCTTTTGATTTCCAGTCTTTTGTGTTTAAAATGTTTTTGTCCATCTTTGAAATCTTTCTACTTTTATTATTAAAAGTCTGATATCCTAATACATGCTTATTTAAGTGTAAGTGTAGCTTTTTTTTTTAATTCTTTGATGACTGGAGAAATTTTTGTGATTTTTTAAAAAAAAATTTATGACTATAGGCTTTTGAGAAGTTGTTAGGATTTCTTTTTCCTAGTTTCTTACATATTATTTTTCTATGTAGAGCACTAACTGGACTAGTCCCCTGTGGAACATTTTAAAAAATTAATTCCTTAAATATGTCTTGCTTTTTTTTTTCTTTCTCAGTTTCTTTGGGGAACCCAGTTAAGCTAGTGCATATATATATATATATATTTTTTTTTTTACTTTGTTTTCTCAGATCTGTTTTGTTCTATCATTTAGTTATCTTTTCAGTCTTGTTTCTTCCTGGTTTCGTTCTGTTTTTCTAGTTGTTGGTTCATTTATTTTTGGGTTTAACTGCTTTTAAAAAAGAATCCACACACACACATATATATATATATATATATATATATATATTGAATATATAAAGAATCCTGATTATATATATATATATATATATATAATATATATATATAAAGAAACCAGATATATATATATATATATATATATATATATATATGTATGTATAGTCCAATTTACTTTTCTATTGTCATTTCTTGTCTCCCAGCAATTGAAATTTCAACCTGTATTTCTGAAGAAATTTTGACCCTTAAGGCTTTCCCTTGGAGAAGTTCTTTACTGAGTTTCAGGTTTTCTTCTAGCTACTACTCGTTTTTCTGGGGTAGGAGAAGTAAGTGTTTTAGGTGTGCTGTGGATTTACTATTAGTCCCAGCGATCCCATGAGGGTAGGGGAGGGTTTACTCTTCCCCTGTACTCTGGTCATTAGCCTAAGGAGAGCCAAGGAATCCCCTCTACTTTGAGGGAAAGCAGAGAAAGAGAGGAATTATCCAGAGAATGGGGCAGAGGGTAGTGATGAGAGATAGGGTTGGGGTCCCAGGAGGAGATGGGTCATAGTCCTATGGCATCTCCTTGATGAAGGGCTGAGTTGTAGACTTGGCCTTAGCCCTCCAAGCATCCTTCTCCAAGAGGAGAATAAAAACTGGGTCAAAAGGAAACTATTTCGTGCTTTGTTTAAGAAAGGGGTGGAAGTGGGCCTATCTGATAGGTCCTTTAGTGCAGCCCTTTGAATCCAAACTTCACAGAACAAATCCCCTTAATAATTTGTTCTGTAAAACTTGGATTCAGTCAAAAGGCTGCACGCAAGGACCTAGAAGTCCACATGTGGCCTGGAGGCTGAAGTTTCCCCACCCCTGGATCTAGCAGAGGTCCAGGCCGTGCCTGTCTTTGAGTGTTTTTGAGACACTGGGAGTTTAAGTGTGAGTCTGACATTCTGGATTGAGCCGGAACAAAGAAGACTGGGAGTTCCTGCAGACTTGGTCATCAAGAGGCCTGGTCATTGTGGGCTTGGGAAATGGAGGCTAGGGCTACTCATCCCTTCACATAGGCCTGACTACAGTGGGAGGGCAGCTGGAAGCACTTGGGATTGTTGGAGTTTCTTTTTTTTTTTTTTAATTTTTTGTGAGGGGCTGCCAGGACTGGCCCAGGCCTCATTCAAGGTCATATTCTTGGGCTTCCTTGGTTGGCCTTGCCTATAATACTTTTGTGTCTGCAAATCTTCTGTGTTCAGGCAGGGTGAGGTAGGGTGGGAAAGGATCACAACACTTGATCAGCCTGGGAGAGGGAGTAGACTCTTTGGGTATCAGGTCTAACTGAGTTCCCACTTTAAATGCTTCAGGGCTGTCATATACCTCCTGTAGTAGCAACTGTTTCTTGTTTCTTCCCTCATTTTTGGGTGGTATTTTCTTACTTCTTTATTGTTTGTTTGTGGAGGCAATTAGGCTTAAGTGACTTTCCTAGCTAGTAAGAATGTAAGGTCAAATTTGAACTCAGGAGCTGCTGGCTTCAGGGCAGGTGCTCTATCTGCTGCGTACTATCTTCTTGTGGGTGACAGTTCATGCTTGGGGAAGTAGAGGAGTTCTCAGTTCCTCTGACTTTCTTACTGTTCAGCCTTCTTGATCTGTACTCCATAAAATTTCTCATTTAAACAAAGGGTCAATATCTACTTTCACAGAGACCTGAATTTTTTTGGCATTAGAATATGTACATTTATTTAAAAAGTGGGTGTCATTGCATTTCCCCCTACCTCACAAAGAATGACACCCTAAGGGACTGCCTACTTTGCTAATAGCCCTAGTCCCAGGACTGAAAATCAGGCCCTCTGTTCTGAGATGCCAATCCCTGAGACTCCATTCATGGATGCTAAAAAAAAAGTAAGGGTCTATGTCTTACCATTTCTTTTTGGCAAGGGTTACATGAAGACCATGGACTCCAGGAGCTCAACTTGCAGTCTACAGGAGCAGGGGCCCCCGCTTCTCTTGGTAACCTATTTAAAGTGGTTTCTGAAAGTCTGAAAAAAGAGAACATGTTAAAGCAGCAACCAAAAATGCCAGTGCGGTGGTTTAACTGTAATAGCTTTTCAGGTCCATATTTCCCCTTTTCTCCCTTTTTCTGTACTTGTTGAAGTTGAAAGAATATTAGATACCACCTGTGTTTTGCACACAGGAATGCTCACTGTTTGTTGATTTGAATTGGATTGACCTGAAGTTAGACCAGCTAGGTTTTCTACCCAGCTAACTGTGTGACTCACCTTAGAAGCAAGAGGAAGCAAGAGGCAAATCACTTGAACTCTCTGGGACTCAGATTTTTGTTTTTGAATTTAAAAAACTTCAATATACATACACACATATGTAAATGCCCCCCAAAATCTATAGTTCTTCTTTAACACTGATAGGATCCTCTTAAGATACTGTTAAATACTCATTCCTTCTTCAAATTCTTTCTTTGATTTCTATATTGAACTTCCTTTTTCCTTCAATGAACTCTCCTGTTCATTGAATCTCCAAGCTGGAAGATCTAAGAATGTTTATCACCTCATTCTTGTACTGTAGTAATAACCTTGGCTAATCTCCCTACCTCAAGTCTCTTCTGCTCCCTACTCAAGAGAGTTCTCCAATCAGCTGCCAAAGTGATTTTCCTAAAGCACCCTCCGGAACATATCACATTCCCCAATTCAATAAACACCAGCATCTACCTAATACCTCCAGTATCCCACATGCAATTTTCAGTTTGACTTTGAAAATCCTTTCCAATCCTCCTTCTTTCTATCTTTCTCATCTTCCTAGTAGTCTTTATTTCCCTCCTACATGTCCAATCTGTGGTAGAACATTCCAAGCTTGTATTGGTCTGATCGGCCAGTCAGGCACATTGAAACTTGACTTTATCATGGTGATGTCATTTTGGTCCTCTTTGAGAATGTAGAACAACAACCACTAACCAACCATTTCCCTCTAAATTACTGATGATGTAGCAGCACTTGCTTTCTTCAATTGATTATTGATCAATCAATAAATATGTATTAAGTACCTACTACGTGCCACTAATGATACAAAAGGGGGATAAAGAGTTGCTAGGTTCAATAAACTCATAGTCAAATGAGAAAGATAACAAGCAAACAAATATGTACAAACCATTTTATATATATATATATATACATATGTATATATGCAGGCTAGATAGGAAATAATTGAGAGGGAAGGCACTAGAGTTAAGAGGGGTTGGGAAAGGCTTCCTAGAGAAGGTGGAATTTTTAGTTGGAAATTTAAGTAAACCAGGAAAGTATTCCTTGCATACAACACTCCATCCCTTGACTCCATATCTTTTCACAGTCTGTCCCCTATGCTTAGAAAGTTCTCTCTTCTCATCTTTGCCTATTAACTTCACTAGTTTCCTTTAAGACTCTACTAAAATTCCATTTTCTTCAAAAGTTCTTTTCTATTCTCCACTGTAAGTGCCTTCTCTATGAAAATCCCTTGTATGTATTCTTTATGTTTTAGGTTACTATATAGTTATTTACTCATTTTCTCTCCTATTGAAATGTGAACTCCTTGATTTAAGGGAATGTTTATGCTTTTTATTTTGTATTCCTTGCACTTGGTACCATGTCTAGTGCATAGTGAGCACTTTAATATACACTTGTGAAATGACTGTAATAGAATACTATGCTATAAGAAACTATAAGTAGACTGATTTCAGAAAAACTGGAAAAGCTTACACAAATTGATGCAGAGTGAAGTGAGCAGAACCAGGAGAATTCTGTATGTAGTAACTGCAATATTGTATGGTGCACAACTATGAATGACTTAGTTATTCTCAGCAATACAGTGATCCAAAGAACTTATGATGAAAAATGTTATCCACACACAGAAAAAGAGTTGATAAAGTCTGAATACAGATAAAAGCAAATTGTTTATCACTTTGCTTTTATGTATTTTTTCCTTTTTGATTTATGTTTTCTTTCTTAACATGAACATGGAAATATATTTGACATGATTTCATGTGTATAACCTATATCAAATTGCTTACCATCTTAAGAATGGGGGAGGGGAGGTTGGAAGAGAGAGAATTTGTAATTAAATATTTTTTTTAAATGGATGTTAAAAATTTTTACATGCAATTGGGAAAAAATAGAATATTATGAAAAAAGGCTTATCAACGGACCAAATGAAGTCCAATGTTACAGGAATTCTCTGTACCATATCCCTAACCTTTAACCTCCATTTGAAGGGCTCCAGTTATATGGGAAACATTACTTCCCCAAACAGCCCATTCCACTGTGAAGCCACTCTGACTATGAGGAGGTTTGTCCCTTATATTGAGCCAAACTCAGCTTCTATGCAACTCATGCCCTTTGCTCTGATTTTTGCCTTCTGAGGTTAAATAGAATAAATCTAATCCTTACTTCATAAGACCATCCTTTATATATTGGAATCCAGCCACAATGTTACTACTCCTTTAATTAGGACAAACATTCCCAATTCCTTCAGTCTGTCTTTTCTCGTCTTGAGTGCCAATCTTCTCACTATCCAGTTTATTCTCCTCTGCTAACTCCTTCTCTTGATCCAGGGACTGTAGGAGCATGGGAGAAAGTTTGTGTTCAGGAACTCAGTGTCTTCTGGGGAAATACAGATCTCCATGAATACAAGATGAAGAGTGTAAGAGGAATAGCTCTAAAAGAAAAGGAAATTTGCTATTGATAGAAAAAGGATTCCAAAGGGTAGAATGGGAGAGATCAAGTCATGGACAGGACAAGATGACTGAGTCTGATAGGGATAGGAGTTGGCAATGGTATAAAGGATTTTTTTTCATCCCAGAAACAATAGGAAGTAAATGAAATTTCTTGAGCAGAAGGTTAGTATGGTCAGAACTGTATTTTAGCCATATCGGGTGGCCGCTATGTGGAGTATGAAATGGAGAGGGGTCAACCTAGATATAGGGAAACCAATGAAGAGGTTACTGTAATAGTCTAAGTCAGGGAAAATGAGGTCCTAAAGTAGGGGGGTTGTGTAATAAAAGTAAAGAGAAGGGAAGGGATACAGAGGTGAAATGGACAAGATTTGGCCAGTGATTGACTGTGATGTGTAGATGAGTGTGGAAAGTGAAGAATGAGTTCTAGGTTCCCAACCAGGGTGACTGGAAGAGTGGTGGTACCTGTATCTCATAGAAATAGGACATTCAATCTAAATGTGCAAAATTTCTAGTTCCCAAACTTGGTATTCTATGCTCTACCTCCATGCCTTCATCTATAGTTTTTACCCTTCGCACAAACCCCAGGGTTTACCCAACCTAACCTCATCTTTGTCTGAGAATCTCCTTATTTTCCTTAAAGATTCTGTTTGTCATCTACTATGGGATGCCTAGTGGTTGGTGCTGTTGCCCTTCTCCAATTTAGTGTTGTTCTGGTTCAGTAGTTTCAGTTGAGTCTAACTCTTCATGACCCCATTTGGGGTTTTCTTGATAAAGATACTGGACTGGTTTGCCATTTCCTTCTACAGCAGATTAAGGCAAGAGGAGGTTAAATAACTTGCCCAGGGTAAAACAGCTAGTAAATTTAGTGTTGGTCTTCCTCACACCAGGCCTGGTGCTCTATTGACTGTACCACCTAGCTGCCCCCCTCCTTGAATTTATCCATGTACATGCTGTGTTTTCCAATGGTACTTAAGTTTCTTAAATTCAGGGAAAACATCATTTTTTATTTTGTATCCTCAGCATATAGGACAGTGTCTTGTATACAGTATGTGCTTAAAAAGTATTTTTGAATTAAATTGAGTAATGGGTTATAAGTACAAAGGATGTGATTTTAAAAAAAAATTGGAATCTGTTCTACAAATGTTAAAAAGATTAATACTCATGTATCTTCCCTACTTCTTCTGGTCCCCAGAAGTTTTGGCGAACTCATTTCTCATATGGCAAAAATTCTCTTTGCTTACTTCAAGTTTTTCCATATGTAAATCATTCACCACCTGCCTGTCTCCCTGCTGTGCTGTTAGCATTAATGAAGACATGTTTATAAAATACTTTTGCTGCCTCAAAATGAAATGTGCTAATCAAGTACAAATTATTCTGTAAATATTTAAATCTCAGCTGGAAAATTATTGCTAAGATCAAAGTGATATGCATCAGCACAGCAGGTGAAGGCCTCTCAGAGCTTGCAATGAATACCTCACAGAGGAATGAGATGTCATTGTTGGGTGCTCTGCCCTCTCAGGCTTCCTTGAAGATGGGGAGGTGGGGCAGGGATTGTGGCTCTCCCGTACAATAGAAACACAAGCTTTATGCTACTTTTATGAGAACCTGAACAATAGATGGGCCCAGGGAGGGAATCCCCTGCAATGTGAAGGAGCTAGCAGGGTCCTCAGAGGCCATGTAGTCCAACTCCCTCAGTTTGAGGATGAGGAAAATAAGGCCCAGAGTGGTTAAGTGATTTGCCCAAGGTTACACAAGTTGCCATAGCTTGGTCTTCTGACTGTATATACGTTACTCTTTTCATACCGTACTACAGAGCTAGTACGTAGAACAACTTAGTTCTGTGTGGACAAAATTCAGGTTCAATTCAACTTATTCAATCAAGTTCAAATTCAACAAATAGATATTTAGTACCTACTATAGGAAGCTATGTGAAGCACCAGACAGAGCACTAAGTCTGGAGTCAGGACGACTTGAGTCAAAATATGGCCCTAGACACTTACTTGCTAGGTGACCATGGACACATCACTTAGCTTCTTTTTGCCTCAGTGTCCTGAACTGTAAAACAAAGACAGTAGCAACACCTACCTCCCAGGGCTATTGTGAGGATCAACTGAGATAATATTTGTAAAGCATTTAGCCATTGCCTGGTACACAGCAGGCACTTAATAAATACTTATTTTTTCTTACCTACTATGTGCCAGGCCCTGGGTTAAGTGCTATACAAAGCTCCCAAGGAATTTCTATTCCAATAGGAGACTTCAGACACAAATAAATCTGATTAAGAAAAAATGATAGAAGAGTAAAATGCTATAAGCTTATAAAGGATGGAGTCATTGCTTCCAGTTGGGGTGGGGATGGAGAGTGAATCCAAGAAAGTTTCCTTGAAGAGATAGCATTTGAATGAGATCTTGCCTTAGAGGAATAGGATTTTAACAGGTGGGTATTAATTCCTTGGCCGAAGTGTCAGAAGTCACTTTCAGAACACAAGACATGCAGGATGAGTTCAATAAATGTTTGTTGAACTGAAATTCCTCTGGTAGCAACAATGAAACATTGGTGCTTTAGATGTCTGATTCAGAGTTCTGACCACAGCTTTTCTTTTTTGAGTATTTGGGATATGTCCGAGGTAATATTTTTCTTAAATGCCTTCAAATCAAATCCACAAGTATTTATCAAGAGCTTGTGCTAAAGCTGGAAAGACAGAAAAGAAAGAGCCCCTCCTCTCAAGGAGGTCAGGGGATGCAGTATGAAAACAAACCAGCTCTATACAAGGACAATTGGAGACAATCTCAGAGGGAAAACTTCTTGGAGAAGATTGGACATTAATTAAGACTTGAAGGAAATATACAAGGAACCTAACCAAACTTATAGAAATAAGAGCCATTCCCCAGGTGACAAATGGTCAAAGGATACGAACGGGCATTTTCAGAAGAAGAACTCAAAGTTACCAACAGTCTTACAAAAAATACTCTAAATCATCACTGTTTAGAAAAATGCAAATTTAAACAACTCCAAGATATCACCCCACATCCATCAGGTTGGCCAATATGACAGAAAAGGGAAGTGACCAACGCTGGAGGGGATGTGGACAACGTGGGATGCTATTGCTTTGTTGGAGGAGTTGTGAATGGACCCAACCACTCTGCAGAGCAATTTGGAACTATGCCCCAAGGACTATAAAACTGTGCATGCCCTTTGACCCAGCAATACCTACACTAGGTCTGTATCTCAAAGAAATCAAAGAAAAGGGAACTTCAGCTTCCTCATCTAGAAAATGGGGATGATAGGAACAGAATTGTAGTGGGGATCAAATGAAATCATATTTATCAAATGTAAACTGCTGTTAATATTATGAGGAGTACACAGTATGCTAAGGCTGCATGCTCTTAGTGTGAGCTATTGCTATTATTAGGGAATGGCATAGGACCTGACTAGTGATATCAACAGTAGAGGAAATTCCCAGATGAGGAAACCCCATCTACCAATGCAAACTGGCACATTCTCTGCAGTTTCTAGTCTTAGAACAGAGTTTCTTATCTGTTTTTGTGTCATGGTTCCTTTTGAAAATCTGATGAAGTCTGATGATACCTTCTCACGGTAATGTTTTTAAGTACATAAAATAAAATACATTGGATTATAAAGAAAACCAATTATATTGAGATAGTTATAAAAAAAAATGGTTTTAAGTTCATAGTTCCCAAGTTAAGAACTTCTGTAGAGAGTTACCCAAATCAGGACAGAAAGGTTGAGTTACTTGTCTAGGGTCACACAGATTGTATCAGAGATAGGGCTGGGACCTGGGTCTTCTTGGCTCAGACAGATTTCTATTTACTAGCCCATCCTGACTGACGTTATTATTAGGAATGTAAACTGGATTATGTAAGTATGTGTGTGTATACAAATATATATTATATATACACATTTATATGTATACACATATAATATATATGTGTGTGTATGTGTATATATATGTATATATATGTGATATGTATATGCATGTCTATATTCCTAATTGATTTTTAAATGTAATGTAAGGTCGGTAGTCATGCACTTCTCTCTCCCCTGGCTAGCTCTTCAAATAGAAGCCTATGGGCAATGATATTTAAAGCCAAAGAAAGCTCTGTGATGCAGCTGCCTGGGTCAGAAGAGTCAGGCTCCAGGGGCTTTCTCTCCTCCTCAGAGCAGCTGAGCATGGCAAGCACCAGGGCAAAGGACTTCAAAGGCAGTGCAGCCTTCCCAGGGTATTCATGGAATCTCATGTCTGCTCAGCAGGGCACTGCATAGCCTGGAATCTGGACTGTTCAAATTGATTTTTCTATTTAGGAAGGGTCAGGGTAAATACATGAGGTTCAAATGATGGTAATTCTCCTCCCCAACCTCTTCTGGTAAGCCAGATTTCTCAGCAAACGAAAATATTTTCCAAATGAGAAAATAATTCTTTGATAGGGGATAGTGGGGTGGGGGAAGGATGCAATGATTGAATGGAGGAAAGCTTCATTGCAACAGTTTAAAAAATGAAATGAAAAAAAGAGATCTATCTTTCTTTTCACATAACAGAGAGGGGAAAAAAGATGCCTCTCATTTGACATCTCTACATACATTGGTGCCTCCATAAATCATTCTTTATCCAATGGAATTTGGTAGGAAGGAGAACCATTTGAATCTCTGTCAAGAAGGATCAGTTACTAAAGTCCTCAAAGATCCTTTTGACTAGGCAGCTATATGGCATAGTGGATAGTGGTGCTGGGCCTGGAAGACCCTGAGCAAGTCATTTAACCTCTGTTTGCTTCCATTTCCTCATCTGTAGAAGGAGGAAAATAATAGTACTTACCTTTCAAGGTGGTATTTTAGGATAAAATGAGATAATATCTGTAAAGAGTTTTGCAAATGTTAAAGCACCATATGAATTCTACCCATTATATTTATGAGGTGGCCTCACCTGTACATTATGGGCTAGTAATATGGAGAGCTTCAGTGCCTTTTCAAAGATTGCATCTTAGCTTTGGCAGCAGAAAAAGTGATCAATGCTTATTCGCATCAGTGCTGAATTTTGCAAGGCACAAAAATATGTCTGCTTAGACCTCTTGAGGAGAAAAGCTAATCTTTACTGCTACTTCAATATTCTTTTTTTTTTTCACAAGAGAAACGAGTCAGCTTCATTCTACATTCCAATTCCATAATTCTTTCTCTGCCTCAAGAGTCCTTTGGGGATGTTTTAGGTCTATCAGAAACAGTCCTTGAACACTGTGGCTGTTACTGTGTATAATGTTCTCCTGGTTCTGCAGCATCAGTCCATATAAAGTCTTTCCAGGTTTTTTGGACATCTGTCATTTCTTATAGCACAATAATATTCCATTCCATTCATATACCACAACTTGTTCAGCCATTTCCCAACTGATGGGCATTCCATCAATTTCCAGTTCTTGGTCACCACAAAAAAGAGCTTCTATAAATATTTTTGTAGCTGCTACTTCAATATTCTCCGCCCTCCCCCTCCTCGACCCAGTATAATGTACTGCCCTCCTTGAGAGACAGTGTTTGTGTCCCCAGTATCTAGCACAGCACTGGGTACATTATAGGTGCTTGATAAATGTGAGATGAATTTAAATGAATTCCCCTTCATTTCTGAGCTTATGACTACATTGGTACATGCATTTATTGAGTGCCTGATTTAAGCAAGATAACTGTAAAATGAGCGACATTCAGGAAGAAAGAAGGACAAATACCCTTCTTCATTCATCTGCAAAACATAGTCAATGGAAACTGGAGTTGGAAAAGAATGGAATTTCTATTCTCTTTACCTATAAAAATGGAATGGTCAAAGCTATTTGGTTAGGAGACATTATCAGAATCATATTTATAAGAACGGTCAAACATTTCTGCCTGATTGGTTATAATTTCACTCTTACGAGTGAGTGAGAGACTCAGAAAAGCCTAGCCTAGTACATGTGGACTGTTCAAGTGGCCTTTTAATAATTGAACTGACCAAATGTTGGGCTCATCCAGAGTGTAAAGCTACACACATCAAGTCAACAAAAACATGAAATTTGTAATTTGGTTGTCCTGAAAGAGTAACTAAAGAAACCAACCAACAGTTGCTCCTAGACTCAACAGACACTGTCTAGAAGGAGTAGACTAGGTCAGCAGGCCTAGTTAACAGCACACACTGCTCTGCAGTCAACGATGGTCACTTACATCTTGATGAAAGAGGGAATCTGTTTGCTTCAGTTTCTTTATCTGTAAAATGGGAATAGTAATAGCACCTACCTCCCCGGGTTGTTATGAGGATAAATGAGATTATACTTGTAAAGGGCTTAACACAGTGACTAGCACATAGCAAGCGCTATATAAATGTTAGAGATACATTACTATTATTTCTCCTTGGGACCTGGTATAGCATCCTGTACAGAGCCGATGCTTAATGAGTGTATGAATGTTGTTGATGGTTGTAACAGGTGATGTGTACACTATATTCACATAATAGAGAGAAAGGTGGAAGTGGCTTCTTTTAATGATAAATAAAAGTTCCACAATTTCACTTACCCTTTGCCATTCATTGAATGTTTGCCAGTCACACAGGTGTGCTACTATGAACCTAACCAATCTTGTTCTTGATTAACCATAATATCACTACAAGATGAAGGGGCACAGGTGCCTCATCTGTCTTATTTCATATCATGCTTACACATTTTCAACTCTCTCTGTAGCCCTGCTTTACGTCTATTCAGCAAGACCACAGACGACTCTGGTGCCCTGTGGAGACCAAATAGGAATTTATGATCCATTAAATACCTATAAAGACATGACAACTATTCCCCAACGTCTCCTGAATTTTTAGTTAAATTGTGAAATGGATGCTACTCATTCTCTCTTTATGAAGGTTAAAAGACATGACCTTGCTGATATATGGAGAAGGACTTTCTAGGTTAATAGTCCTGGTTCAGTTTAGTTCAAAAACTACTAATTAAGCATTTATTATGTATAACTATTTGCCAGGTAAGTGTTGCAGAGACAAAAATGAAAATTGACATGGTCCCTGATCACAATTTCTGGTACACTCAACTAAAAGAGGTCTTTATTGATTAAGAAGAATTAGAGTCATCTGAATCCATATCTTTCCCATGGCAGTGTAACAGAATTTGGGGGTTAACTGTTTTCAAGGGGAAGTCATGGCAGTGTGATCACGTACAGTAACTAGAGGAGCCCTTCCCAGGTCTTTCCCCTGAATGCATTTCATGAAAATATATGATTGGAAAGGACAATCTGACTCATTTGAGATGTAGTGCGATATCAGAAGAATATAAGCTCCTGGTGGGCAGGTCTTTGTATTTCCAGTGCCTAGCACATTGTCTGGGTCACAGTAGCACTTAATAAATCCTTGTTGTTTAATCAATTGATCTTTGCCCAGTTGGAGATATGAGGAATTTGTACAAACTGAAATAGGTCTGGAACACTGCAGAGGCTATGCATCCTTTCCTCTCCATTTTTGATGACCATGCTCTGGTCCAGGCCCTCATTATCTCATACTTAGGTTCCACTATAATCTGTCCTATGAAGGACTTCCAGACAAAGTATCCAAAAAAAACCCCATTAATTTCCTTTAATTTCTTTTCCTTTTTTAAATTGTAAACTTAACAATGATCAACAAGGAAACATCTCAAGGCACAAAGAACAGGGAAGGGGCACACATAAGAAACTGTAGGCTTCTATTACATAGAATTTTTAAAAAGAAATATGTTTTAAGATTCAACTTTACTTTTCCCTGGCCTTTAAATGTAAAATTTCCTGAAGTGAACAAAAACTGGAAAGAAAAAGAACAAGTAGGAAAATAAGTCTTTGAATTGAAAAAATATTAACCTGTAAAAGAGTTAAGTGTAATATAAACAAGCATCTTCACCCTAGAATTGGAGAGGGCAGAGTGGGTAAAGAAGGGGGTCTGGAATCAGGAAGACCTGAGTTCAAATGTCACATCAGACACTTTAGTGTTAGCTGTGTGACTCAGGGCAAGTCACTTAATCCTGTTTGCTTCATTTTCCTCATCAAATGAGCTTGAGAAGAAAATGGCAAAACACTCCAGTATCTTTGCCAAAGAAAATGCCAACTGGAGTCACAAAGAGTTGGACATGATTGAAATGACTGAACAAAATTCCCTCAGTCCTTCAAATGTATCTGAAAATATCCCAGAACAAAGGAAATAGTCCCCTCAAAGCCATCTCTCTCGCTCTTTTTATTTTCTTTTAAAGGTTTCAAGTTTGGAGAACATAAACTCCAGGACAGATTCACAGGATTACTCCTTTGACTCTGGAGGGTGTTTAGTGAGGAAAGTTCAGAACCAGAACAGCAGCAGAAGCCCACAGGAAGCCAGAGGTCCTGACTTCACTTTAGAGACTTATGAGTGTGTCTAATTGCCCATTAACCTGACCAACCATTAATTACTGGCCCAGACCCCTAAATCGGAACACGTCACTCCTTGAACCTGTGTATGTTTGGTCATCACAGGTCTTTGGAGGGTGGAGGTCCCCACCCAGAAACTCTCTCTTCTTGCTTCCCTAATCTCTGTGATTTACAACTGTCTCTTAGCCTAAATATCCCTCAGAACACTCTCATCACTATCAAGGTCAGCCTGACCTTTCCACAGTACCTACCCTCGCCTGCCTCCTAGTCTGGATTCTGCGATCCTAATGACTCATGACATCATTCTAATGACCCCCAGTCATTCTCTTCTTAGACCTCTCTGTAGTTTTTGACATGATCAACTCCCCCCTTCCCCCACTCCACCTTCTAAGTACACTCTTTATCCCCTTCCCCCCCGATCCTCTCCACATAATCCACTCAGTTGTACAAGCTGTCCTGACTGGGGAGCAATGGAATGCCAACTCACCCAAGCCACCATACCTGGCCTACCACCTACCCTGGTGCCACATGCATATATGGATTATTACTTATCACTTATTACAGCACCCAGAAACATTAATTATTATGCTGTTTAGATCCAATTTACGTGATTAGAAATTGTTTGCACCCAGAATATTGCTGACATCAGTAACTCTCCAGGAATGTTGGACAGAGTCACAAAGAATTTTGGGTTCACCCAGGAATGTTTATATTTACTAATAGCCATCTCAATCAACTTTGCTTCCAAGTTGCCCTCTCAGCAAAATTGTTTAACTGAGTACATATGTTTCAAGCGTGGGTTCCCTTGTCTAAATCCTATATAATAGCAACCTTCCAGAGCCAAGAGGAGAGGGAATCACATCTCTTCTACCAAATGACCTAATGCATTTCTTTCTAAAACGATTTCAGATTTTGGGGGGTGGGGTGGGGGTTGTTCTCAAGACCAACAGCTGAGAAAATTATCAAGTTAATGATTCTGGAAAGAACATGACAGTAAGCTACCTTGTGGCTTTGCCCCCCTCTGCCCCAATCCCGGTGACCATCCAGGGAGAAATGGTGCTCTTCCTTTTGGATTTCCTTCCCTTACTTTGTAGATGCTTAATACAGGCTACTTTTTTCATTCATTGACTCGTGCTCATCTAGTTGGGTCCCCAGAAGGCAGGTGCTACTAGTCATTTATTTTTTACTTTGGACTTTACGATTACAGATTTAAATCTGGAAAAGACACTAGGGGTCATTGAGTTCAACCCTTTCATTTTGTTATTTAGTCAATATTGTCATGTCTGACTCTTTGTGACCCCACTTGGAGTTTTCTTGACAAAGATACTGGAGTGATGTGCCATTTCTTCTGATCATTTTATAGATGAAGAATCTGAGGAAAACAAGGTTTACTGATGCCCAGGATCACAGAGCTAGTAAGTATTTGAGGCCAGATTTGAACTCAGGAAGATGAGTCTTCTGAACTCTAGGCCTGTCACTTCTGTGCACTTTGGCTCCAGCTAGCTGCCTCTTATTTTACAACTGAGGTAGCTAAGACCCAGAGAAGTAAAATGACTTGACCAAGGTCACAACAGATAGCAGGAATTTGAACTCAGGATCCCTGACTTCAGATCCAGCCTCCCTCACTGTGCCATGCTGCTTCTGGGATGTTGCTCTTTGCCACCATCTTTGTCCTTCTTTTTCAGTCTGCTTTACTGTTTCCTCCTCCATCTCCTACCCATGAAGTGGAGGTATTTCCCAAAGCTCTGCTGTAGGTCTTCTATTTGCTCCGTATTCTTTCCCTCAGTCATTGTAGCAGCTCCCTTCGGTTCAATAATCACTTCCATGTAGACAACTAGCAGATCTAATCTGTACCTAATATCAAGTCTTGTACATCTTACTACCTGCTAGACATCTCAGACTAGTTTGTCTTGTCAGCAAATTCAAACTCAAAATATTCAACAAATATTCATCTTTCATCTGAAGTTCTCCATGTTTTTCAATCTGCCCTATTTTTGTTGAGGGCGCTACCCCCTCCTCCACTTTCAGTCACCCAAGTTCAGAGTCATCCTCAACCTCCTGCCTCGCAAGTTACTGGCTAAGGCTCCCAATTCTACTTCAGTAACCTCGCTCATCTATCCCCTTCTCTCCTCTCACTCCTTGGTTCAGGCCTCCTAATAGAGCTCCCTATTTCCATTCTTTCCCCTGTAATGAATTCTCCCTTTAGCCTTGCCTCCAGGAATCCTTCATATGCTACTGCCTCATCCAGAAAGCCTTTCTCAGGCCTGCCACTTGCTAATTCTGCTTTCCTTCTTAGATAACATATATTATACTTATCTCTGTATAAAGTGTATCTCCAGTACAGCAAGCTCTCCAGGCCAAGCTATTTTTATCATTTGTGGTTCTGATCAGAGGTGCCTAGATCTAGAGGTGGAAAGGACCTTACATCACATCTAATTTAATAGATGGGGAAGAGACGAGCCCAGAGAGATTAAATGATGCCCCAAGTCATGTAGCAAGGCTGAAATTTGAACCAGGACAGAGGCTTAATAAATGTTTAGTTGGATTGAATGAAATAATTACATAGGAAAAGGGGAAAGTGATGGACTCACCTTGTCATAGCTCCATCCATCAAAAGACTTATTTCTAAAATCCATATTAGAAATCCAAATCTCTGGTCAACAGACATGCTGCTTGTCTCTTAGACAGTTGCCAAAGGAGTGGCTGTGATTGATTTTGTAATCTATTTATTTTCAGTGGAGAGGACAAAGGACTCCTAAAATATTTCCTGTCTCTGGTCAGAGTCACTGCTGATTTTTGTTAGAGGATTACAAAGTCCAGTGAAAGAAAAGTAAATGGCCTATACTATAATCTTCTGTGGATTCGAAAAATGAGATTTCTGCGTCCTGGTTCTAACTTAGTGGAGTCGCATGGGCCTTTCTGGTTCTGTATGATATGCCTGATTTGCTGTGGTCTTTTTACATTGTCCCAATAAATGGTAGGCAGAGAGGTGGAGCAATACACTGTGTTGGGCCTGGCAGCAGGAAGACTCACTTTCTGAGTTCAAATCCTGACTGCTAGTGTCTGCACTTACTAACTGTGTGACCCTGGGCAAGTCCCTTAACC
>CM053769.1:660952662-660972891 GCA_028658325.1 Potorous gilbertii
CCCCTACTCTGGTACTTCAAAGACCAGAAGTACAAGTACTCTGTCCACATTTTAGTTGGCAGTTTTTTAATGAGTTATTATGTCCAAAATGTTCTTGGTAAATAATTAGGTTTTAAACTAAGACATTCCTCAGAATCCTTGCAACTTTTCAGAACCAGCATTCAGCTAACTTTAAGAACTTGTGATCATCTGAGGCAGCATGGCACGGTGGAAAGAATGCTTTGTTTTGGAGTCACAATCTACCCTCAAGTAATAATATCTAATAATGGATATCTAATCACTTTAAAGATTGAGAAGCATTTGCCTATATTATTTTATTTGATTCTCGTGTTATTATCTCATTATGCAGATGAAGAAACTGAGGCTAAGAAAAGTTAAATAACTTGCTAATTAGTGTCTGAGGCAGGATTCACATTTGGGTGCCATCCAGGGCCCTATCCACTGTGCTACCTGGCTGCCTCAAATTCCTTTTACTATCGGTCCGATCTTGCTGCCCCACCTAGAATGTAGGTCGAGGAGGGCAGGAGCTGTTTTTCTGACCCTGATTTTTCTTATCAGTAAAATGAGAGGAGGACGTAACCTCTGAGGGCTCTTCAACTTTGACCCTGTGATTCCTACACCAGGAAAGAATTAGGTCCCCAAAGAGCTGTCAGTGGTTAATAAAGTAGAAAGAAAAATGAAATCCAAAGACCAAAACTGAAGGGATTTAAACTAGGTAGGAAATTAAATCTGAGGCTTTCCCAAGGTATTTCCCACAGTTCTTCACTGCTTGGTAAGAATCATTAAGCCCACTCCACCTACTCATGACAAAGGTGGACCTTGGAACAGACCTAATAGGGAAAGCAAAGAGCTGCAAAGAATGACTCGAGCCACGACCCCCAGTATCTGTTTCAACTTGCAGTGTTAATCTTTTGGATCTACTGATGTTCAGGTCATGAGTTCCAAGGTCACTTTGAGCAAGACTTAGATCTTGGCTGACTCATAAACTGAGCAATCAAATGAAGTAGAATAGGAAAAGTGCTTTGCAGACCTTAAAGCACTATACATAAATGTTGACCATGAGTCTTATTGTTGTCATAACTGTTACATTGTATCTAGAAGAAAGATGGCCACTTAATAAGAAACCATGGCTTTTTTTAGTCTAAGCAGTCAGGACCTTTTCATTTCTTTCTTCATAGTGGTAGTAGAAGGAGAAGGAATGAAGTATAAAGAAAACAATATAAAGTCATAACAAAAACAAAAAAGCAACTGCATGATTCCTTCCTTCCTTCTCTCTTCCTTTCTTTCTTCTTTCCTTCCTTCCCTCTTTTCTTTCTTTTTCTTTTTCTTTATTTTCTTTCTTTCTTTTCCTTCCTTTCTTCTTTTCTTTCTCTTTCTTTCTCTCTTTCTTTATTTTTTTCTTTCTTTTCCTTCCTTCCTTCTTTTCTTTCTTTTTTCTTTCTTTCTTTCTTTCTTTCTTTCTTTCTTTCTTTCTTTCTTCTCCTTCCTTCCTTCCTTCCTTCCTTTCTTCCTTCCTTCCTTTCCTTCTTTCAATCTGGTTTAGTAACTTGCAGCTGTGTCTGAGGCCATATTTGAATTCAGGTCTTCCTGACTCCAGGGCCAGTGCTCTACTCACTGCACCACCTACCTGCCTTCACGATTATTTTCAAGTCTTCTTGATCAACATTCTTTTTTTCTGACTTTCTTTTCTAATTGGAGCTTTTAGTGTGATGCCTTTCCAACCTTTCTTCAATACACCTGCCCAAGTCCTATGCTTTCTTTATAGTTAGTCTGACCACATCAGTCCTGGACATCCTCTGTCCTCTGGGATGAAGTACAAAGGCCTCTGGGGGACATTTACAGCCTGCCACACTCTGGCTCTCTCCTTTACATGTTCTTGTCCCAGTCTGAGTGTTTCCCACACATGACATTGCCTGTCTGCTGTCTTGACATTGGGGATATATAAGCAGTCCCCCTTGTAAGAAATGCACTCTAAGAATTCCTAGCATTCTTCAAAGCACAACTGGAGGCCACCTCCTACATGAAGCCTCTCTGGATGCCCTCAATTTCTAGTACCACCCCCTCCACCCAAATTACCTTGCATTTACTGTGTACTTCTTTTGCAATTACGTGTGTGTGTGTGTGTATGTGTATGTGTGTGTTGTACACCTCTTCTCTTCTATCACCATCCTAGAATATATAGACTCTGTGATGGTATGGGTTTTTTATTTTTTTGCCTTGGTGTCCCCAGTGCATAACGCCTGGCGTATAGTGGGTGTGTAGTTAAGAATAAGAATAGCCAACATTTCTATAGCACGTACAACGTGCCAGCAACTGCGCTAAGAAGTCTACAATTCTTATCTCTTTCCATCCACAAAACAACCCCACGAAGTGGGTGCTTTTATCATCCCCCATCTTGCAAATAAGGAAATTGGGACAAACAGAGGTAAGTGACTTGCCCAGGGTACCAACACATCAAAAAGTCACAATTCAACAGAGGGGCCATGAGGAATAGGGGAAAGAACTGTAAGTTTGAAGTCATCGGATTTAGGTTTGAGTCCTGTTCCGTCACTTACCTGTGTGGCTTTGGGCAAGTCTTCACATTTCTTCATCTCCATGCTAGTGATAGAAATGAATCGGGGAGAAGGTGGGACATGGCTAGACAGTGGTCTTAATGAAAAAGATCTGGGGGTTTTGATGGCCTGCAAGTTCAGTATGAGTCCACAGTGTGAGATGGAAAGCATATATAACCTTAGACTGCATCAGGGGAGGCGAAAAGTCCAGGGCCAGGAAGATGAGAATCCCTTCATCTTGGTTTTGTCAGAGCACTCTTGAGTATTGTGTGCAGGATAGCCACATTTAGGAAGGATATCATTAAGACAGAGCTCAGAGGAGGGCAGTCGGGATGTTGGAGGGGCTTGAGACTATGTCCTATGGAGAAGAATTGAAGGAATTGGGTGTGTTTAACCTTGAGAAGAGATGACTTGGGAGGAAGAAAACAGAACAAGAGTTTGAAGGATTGTGTCATAGAAAGTGGGATCAGTTGTGTTCTGTTCACCCCTAGAAGACAGAACCAGGAGTAAAAAATATCAGATAACAAAGAGGAGAATTTAAATTTGATGGAAATGTAATGGGGGTAATTGGGATTCTCCAGTCTAAGGGATCAGGACCACCCTATGAAGCATACATGGAACTGAGTGCAGGATGAAAAACTTCGTAACAACTAGACCAGTTCAAAAGTAGAAAGGGCTGCCTGGGGAGATAGGAGATTCTCTCTCACTGGAAGAATTCAAGCAAAGATGACTCAGAGAATATTGTAGAAGGGATTCTTTTTAGAAAAAGAATCATTGAGTCATAGATTTAGAATTAGAAGGGACCTCAGAGCTGGATGTAATGGTGCATGTTTATAATCCCTCCTACTAGGGAAGTTGAGGCTGATGGATGGCTTGATTTAGAGAGCTCTGAGCTTCAATACAGCTAAAGGTATCAATATGGTGAAACCTCAATCAGAGTGGGATGGGGTGGAGTAGGGAGGCACCACTAGCTGCCTAAGACAGAACAAAAAAGTTCAGTTTAGAAACATAGCAAGTGGAAGCTTTCATGCTGATCAATAGATGGGACTGACCCTTGAGTGGCTGGTGCACTTCTAGCCTGGGTGAGATGGAATCTCAACCTCAAAAAAACAATAGGAATCTCAGAGGTCATTGGATCCACCATCAACCCTTGTTTTTCACTTTTACACACAAGAAAACTTGGGTCTGCAGAAGTAAAGTAACTTGTCCCTAGTCACAGAGGTAGCAAGTTGGACTAGTAGGGCTTTTGAGGTCCCTCTCAGTTCTAGAATACTCTGATTCTTTGACTATATGGTATTTTCTAGCACTATATCTAATAATTCTGCACATAAGTAACAAATCATGTGTATATAGATTAGTATAAAGTCATAATGTCTGGGAAGGTAGATTTTAATTAGGTAAAGGAGTTGAACAGTTACTTTAAGCAACAATATTACCTCTTTTTAAATTTTATACCATTAAAGTTTTTTTTTTTGGTAGGAAAAAGGAAACTGACTGTGAATTTAAGTATGCTTGAGTTTCTTTAATTCTGACACTATACCTTGGAAAAATACAAAATGAAAAATATGATCTATATTCAGAGAAGGGAGAAATCAATGTAGACCTCAATAAGGTGGGCTTGAAAGGATTGTTATGTGCACAGAAGCTTTTCTAGATGCATCCTCCTGGTTTAGATTGCCTCCCAAGGTCTGGGGCTGGATCACAATACTGGCTGTTAGTCCTGACAATTTTTTCTTCCTTTCTTATGTAGAGACTCATCCTCTTTTTTCAGCAATTCCTAGAAGAAACAAAGGCTCATTAGTAGTTTGTGAAGGCAGTACCAGGTGTGAATGCAGTGCCAGATGTGAATGCAATGCCAGATGTGAAAAGTCTTACTGAATTAATGGGCCTGTAAACAGGAATGATCCCAGATGAAATTTTTGATGAAATTGATGTGGGTCGTGTTGGGGTCCACTCATCATCTTTGGTTTCAAAATATTTTATTCAGAGATTCCCAGGCCAGTTTCAGTTTTGCTGGGATATTCCCAGTTTTAAAGAATCATACTAACATGGACAGCTGCACACACAAACGTACCAGACAGCTTTTGTTGTGGGGCTCAGGGGTCCAGCAGGAAGCTCTGGGTAATGATGTGTTGGTAAATGCTTAATAACTAGCTTTCTCTTAGACATACTTTTAAGTTTAATGTGTATTATAAGCATTTTCTCCATTACCTTCTTAAACCTAAATAATCTATGTAATAATAAGTCTAAATAATCAATAAAACAGCAAGTCAGTCCTTGATTTGTAGGTTTGCCAATTTCCTAGAAGCAAACGCTCATCCTGACAATTTTGCAATTGACTATCCCAAGTTGGTTTATGCTGGCTCCAACACACCCTTGGTTTGAAGAGTGGAAGAAAGCAAAGTGAACATATTGAAGAAGGCAGGGATATTTTAAAAAATCACTTTTGCTACTGCATTTCAAAGCTGTTGCTTTCCAGGACTGTAATGTCTTTCTCTTTGACTATCAGTCTTATTCAGAGGGTATAGTAAAAATAACTACTCAACACAAGTACAGCAAGGATAAAATACAACCAAACAATGATGATGATTTTTACTGTAGATGATATGACTATTTATAATGTGATTTTTCACGGTTTATCTTTTGGTCATTACAACAGTCCCGTGAAATGAGCAGGAAGAGTCTTACTATTTCTGTTTTAGGGGTAAAATTATTCATGATTAAAGACATGAAGTGATTTGCCCAAGTTCACATAATTAGATCATCTGACCTCAAGGACAGAATACTTTGGAGATTTCAGAATCTGTTTATAAAAAGCAGCAAATTTTGAAATCTGAAAGATACTTATCTCAACAGATAGTCTGGATGAATGATTTTCTGTCAATGGTTTCTCTTTCTTCTCCCCCTGCCCACACTTCCTCCAATTTAGTCAGTCAACAAACATTTATTACATACTTACTATGTGCTAAGGGCTGGAGAAACAAAAGCAAGAATTCCTCTTTCAGCACTCTAATCCTCTCTTATATTGCCTTTTACTGATTGCTAAAATTTCATAACAAGTTAGAACTAGAGGCTGTTAATCTGGGGTCCACAAATTTAAAAAAAATTGATAACTGCATTTAAACATAATGGTAAATAATTTATAAACATAATAAAAGTAATTTTATTTTATTCATTTTAAAACATTATTCTGAAAAGGGATCCACAGGCTTCATCAGACTGCCATAAGTGTATATGACACAAAAAAGATTGAGAACCTCTGGTCTAGCCCAACCCTTTCATTTTGCAGAGGAGGAATTTGAATCCTAGAAAAGGAAAGGGACTAGTTAAGATCACTCAGCTAGCTACTGAAAGCATAAATATGCAAGCATTCATATGAAAGATATGAATGTCCAGATGGGTTTTCTAAATGTGTCTCCAGGAAACATTAATAAATCTATCTGGCATCTTGCCTACTCCTTTCATAAGGAGTCTGTGATTCCTGCCTTGAGGGGAACAGAAAAAAAAGATTAACAAGGCTGGAGACTTTGGTCTTCAATCTATGAGAGGGTTACTGGACTTGAATTATATCGATATGTTCCCTTCAGTTTTGCTAGTCTAGAAGCACAAATTTTAGATTCAAAACAAAAAAACCACTTCCTTTGTCATTAGCCCTTAGGTTATACTCACCAACCTAACTCCTTCCCAAAAGATGCTGGTTACACAAAAGATCATCACAAATAGCAAAATGAATAAATCTATTTATCCAAGAGAATAGCAAACAGAAATTGGAGAAATTATACATATTAGAATAAGCCAGAGAATATGCAGAGTAAACAACTGGTATGGAATCTCATCTTATCCAAGAGAGACATCCTGATCTCATTAAAGGTGAAATTCCCTCAAGTCTCCAGGAAGGTAAACTAGAAATCTATGACATGTTGAAGACCCAGATTCCCTTACATGTCTGCAGCTTCTAGAAGTTGCCTACCTGCATGACTCTTTGCCTATCTATGTGTTGTCTTTCCATCCATTTGTTTGTCTGTCTCCAGGTTGTCTCTGAATGTTTCTGGAGTTGGACCATTAAAGAATGAAAATAGACTGGTTCCACAAATGTCCTCCAGGGCAGAGCTTCTTAAACTTTTGCCACTGTGATCCCTTTTCACATTTCGATCATATTTGTTGGCATTGCATGACTTGAGGGCATGAACAGTGCAAAGTACTCATGCTTTGTGTTCAGAACCAAGGCTGCAGTGAAGTTGCATGATGCAACTTGAGCGAGAGCTGCCAGAAATACCTCAGATTCATTAAATGTATTATTTTGAATTAATTTCTTGTCATGTGTTCAGAAACCTTTGACTGTTGCCAAATTTTTCGTGACCCCATTGAATTGCAATCTACAGTTTAAGAAGTGCTGCTCTAAAGGACAGAATGTCTCTTCTCCCAAGCCTCTCACAGCAGCTTCAACTCTTACATATGTCAACAGCCTTCCATCAGCATTCTCTCCATCAGCTGGAGCCACCTATAAGTGTGTATGTTTGTCCTTTGTTGCCAAAGAAGACCATGCCATCAGAGAAATGACATGACTTGCACTTGACTTTATTTTGAATGAAGGAGGGCTGTGCCAGTCACCAGCCTCACTTCTCCTCCAGAGCCATCTGAACCCAGTGAGCAGATATTCATCAGGATGACTGGAGATGACCCAGGATGAGGCAATTGGGGTTGTGACTTGCCCAAGGTCACACAGCTTGTGAGTGTCAAGAGTCTGAGGTGAGATGTGAACTCAGGTCCTCCTGACTCCTTCACTGGTGCTCTATCCACTGCACCACCTAGCTGCCCCCACCTATAAGCAACAGTACACAAAATGCCCCAGGTATGACTGGAAACTCAAGTTACAGAAGAGTAAAGCCTGGAACCAGGTCTCAACTCCTCATTCAGTATTCTTTCTTCTACTATATTATTCATATTCATACTTTGTCATTTCAGTACTTCATGCAACAGCCTTTCACTCTACTCATAACTGGTTTACTAACTGTGTGACCTTGAGCAAGTCATTTAACCCTTTTTACTTCACTTTGTTCATCTGTAAAATGAGCTACAGAAGGAAATGGCAAAATTTAATGAAGTAAGAAATGCTGCATGAATAGGTCACTTCTCTACAACAAATAGCCCATATGCTATAATAGTCTGCACATAATACTCAGCATTAATAAATTAATTACTAACAATGATCAATAATAGTGTTAAGAGATCTAGAAAAGGCCTATAGCATATTGGGCAAACCCTGGGTGCTGTTTTTATGCAAAACATGGATAAAGGGTATGGGGATAAGGGACAAGAAGTCACAGACAGGGACCCTAGTTTTGCTCAATAGGATGGGAATCTTCACTGGCAGAGGACATCCCCCCATCAGCCTAATCACAGCTGTATTGAAGTGTGGAAGGATAAGGTAATATCCTTATTTCAAAGCAACAGCTTTGAAATGATTACAGCTCTCAAAAGTCATCGGACAAATTTGTCAGGAGATACGACCAAGTCAGTTTTGTCAATTTGGGGGAGCTGGCAAGTTAGAGATGGAGAGATGACTCAGTTCAATTCTGATCAACAATTAGACCAAAATTTACTGATCAATTTCAATGTGTCAAGTATTATACTAAAGCATTGTTGGGATTCAATTGAGTTATAAGCAAAAGTCACTGTCAGTAAGGAGTTTACTATTTTTAGTGAGTAGACAAAATATATTCACATGAATTACTTAGATAAAAATGCAAGATACTAGGATTAAGTTCCTAAATGAGAGGTGCAGAAGGGAGACTTTGACTGGGTTTGTTAGGGAAGACTTAAAGGTAGAGAAGAGATACAAAGGATGAACAGAATTTGGATTTAGAAGAAAGAAGGAAGACAAAGCACTGAGGGTGAAGAGAAATCTGGAGGAAGGACCTGAGGAATCAATTGTTGACTATTAATCAAGCGGCAAATACTCAGCACTGTGCTAAGGAGATAAAGAAGAAATATAAAGTGGTTCCTACGCTCCAGCAACCTACGATCTTGCTGATGGGGCCTGGGAGAGATAGGACTGGGGATTACAAAACAATTTGTGAACAGGGGAAGCTAGGTGGTGCAGTGGATACAATGCTGGGTGTGAGATCAGGAAGACTGAGTTCAAATCTGGCCTCAGACACTTACTAGTTGTGTGATGCTGGGCAAGTTATTTAACCCTATTTGCCTTACTTCCTCATCGATAATATAAGCTGGAGAAGGAAATGGCAAACCATTCCAGTATCTTTGCCAAGAAAATTCCAAATGGGGTCACAAAGAGTTGGACCAGACTGATAAATGACTCAACAAAATAAGATAATATATAGTTACGTTTGTATGGTATTGACTGAGTGCTTAGAGATGAAATATTCAGTACCCACTAGATGGTAGGAAGGGACCTTAGAAGTCTTCTAGGCCAGGGGTGGGGAACCGAGGCCTCTAAGTCCTCCTTTTATTAAGTGGATGTTTTCTGTGAAGTTTGGATTCGGTCAAAGGGCCACACTTGAGGACCTAGAGGGCCACATGTGGCCTTGAGGCTGCAGGTACCCCACCACTGTTCTAGGCCAAGGGTTCCCAACCTTTTTCAGAAAGCTTGACTTTCAGCAAACCTTCCTCTACACAACACACACACAATTTTAAGAAATATGTCGCCGTTTCAGGGACTGCTAAGGTCTTGCAATCCCAGAGGGAACAGGTAGGTGGTGCTAAAGGTCCAGGCTCAATTCAGATGATGACAATTCATCAGAACTGAGTACTAGAGGGTTAACACACATTATTTTCATATTTCTGGCATATAACTCAGAGCTGGGCCAGCTGATTTATATGGCTTTGCATTTAAATAGCTTTTCTGGAGGGGTTATCTCACCTCCTCTGTTCCTCCTTTTTCCCTTCCCCCAATGGATGAAAAATACATGAAACTTTAGAACTTACTCAGAGGGCCAGTTAACACCATTATTTCATTTTGGAGACAAGGAAGCTCAGTGAGAGGGGAGGGAAGGGAAATGTTCAAGGTAGAGGCACTGTTGTCATGGGGTTGAGATGCTAGGGCTTCAGACTTGTAGACTAGACTGCTTCTATTTTTATAAGATTTTAGAGTTGGAAGGTATTTTAGGGATCCGATCCCTTTTATAGAGGAGTTAAATGATTTGCCAAAGGTTATTTAGGTAGTAATGGGAAGCTAGGTGGTGCTGTGGATAGAGTGACAGTCTTGGAGTCATGAAGACTCATCTGCCTGAGTTCAAATCTGACCTCAAACACATAGTACTGTGTGATCCTGATCAAGTCACTCAACCTTCTTTGTCTCAGTTTCCTCACCTGAGAAGGAAATGGCAAACTAATCCAGCATCTTTGCCAAGAAAACCCCAGCTGGGTTCCTACAAAGAATAGGAAACAATTGAAATGACTGAACAACAATATTTAACTAGTAAGTGTCTGAGGCAGAATCTGAATCCAGGTCTTCTTGACTTGAGGTGCAACATCCGATCAATTCTACCAACCTATCAATCAGTCCCTCTCTTTGCTCTTGCCTAACCCAATGCTACCTTTCAAGTCCATTTGAAGACCTACTTCCTCCATGGTGGTTTTCTTTACTGTTGAAACAATATGAATCTCTTCCCACTGGGCTTCCAGGAAAGGAGGATGTGGAAACTGCTATTTAAGTTCAACCCAAGAACATTTTATTTTCCATCATCTGTTCAATGATTGTCCTATTTTAATGGACATTATTTCTATGCCAGTCTAATTATATTCTGTATCATGCTATTCTATAGATCACATAGTCCTTGTGGATAAAGAATAAAATGCTCTCACTGGAAGCCTTCGAACAAAAATTGGATGACTATTGGCTATGTTGCAAGAGAAATTCTTTCTGGGTTTGTGTTGAACTGGATGGATTGGGAGATCTCCAACTTTCAAATCCTGTGATTCTTTTAATGGACTTCTTCTGTGTCCTTAAAAATACTTAGTCCCAGTAAATATTCAAGAAATAATGTTTGAACCTGATTGAGTTCTTATTCATCCTGAAATATCTTACAAATCACCTATGTATTCAATAGAGTTTAAAGATGGAAGTTGTCAGAAGTGGTTAGTGTTTAATTTAGGCCAGGGGAGGCCATCTGAAACCATAGGGAAATTGTTGGGTTTTGTTTGATTTTATAATTCTGCTTTTCAATAGAGATGCTTGGAATAGGCCATTTTGAAATTCTAGGGAAATCGGGAGTTGTTTAGGTGAGAGTTGAGGAATGGGACGAAGTTCTGTGCTTCAAAGTATGTACTGAAAGAAAGTTGGCTAACAAAAAAGATCTAGGGGGTCAAGAAATGTTGAAGGGTAGGATGGTTTTCTGAGAAATAGCTTAGTGTAGGGCAGGGGATGGCAGACTCAAATACAGATCAAGGACAACTAGTCCTATGTAAGTGTCCCTGCAGGGCACATCATGAATTAGTTTTAAAATATAGTTATCTATCATATTTTTATTTATTTTGTTAAATATTTCCCAGCTACATTTCAATCTGATTTGGCTATATTAGGGAGAATAACACCTTTAGTGTATTTAATGGAGAACTGACCTCAGAGTTTAGGAAGATCTGAATTTGAGACTTATCTCTGATGTGGGCTTTCTGTGTGACCCTGGGTAGGTAAGTCACTTAAGCCCTCAGTGCCCCAGGTGATGATCTAATAATGTAAGGTACAGAGCAGATGCTGATCTGCATTTGGTAGAAGTTTCTTTACAACACTGAAATCACAGGTCTGGTAAAAAAAAAAAAAACAAAAAAAAACGTGATTTTTAAAAGGTTAAAAATTAATTTGTAAGCAACTCTTCATCCAGAAGAAATATTTTGATATAAAAGGCTATTTGACCAAGGTCTACAAGGCTCAATAATAAGTGAGCTTAGAGCATGCTCTCTGGAGCTGGAGAGGAGATAGCGGATGCCTCTCAGAAATCATAAAGCCAGGGTGGATCACTAGTATAGGGAAGGTCATCATCTGTTTGCCCTCCCCCAAACTTGGGTTTCTCTATTGTGCCTTGGCTGGAAGCATAGCTTCCCCTTTACAGCCAAGTCCCATGGAAGTTGGAACCTGGCCCCATTTTTCCAACTTGGGTCAATTCATATTTTGTAGGTAGTCTAACATCCCTTTGGCCCCAGGGATTCACCATACTGGTGTGAGACTTAGTGTAGAAACAACTCAGGATCCTGAACTCAAGTAACCCTCCAGCTTGAGTCCCCACCCCAAACAGCAGGGACTATTGGCCTGTGCCAGAGCTGTAGCTGGGACCATTTGGAAGATTTAGAAACATACCTAACTCAGCTATTCCAGGGCTAATGGCAGGGGATGGCTCATCAATCTTCCTGACTGTTTCTAAACTTTTACTCTGGTTTCACTAAAACCTTCACTCTGGTCTCTTTTTCTTCCCATTCTCTCTGGGACTCAGACTCTGCCCCTTGAACCCTGACCTCTAAGAAGTGATGTCTTGCTTTATCTTGCCCAGAACCACTGTTACCAGGCCATTTCCCTGCCCTTTCCAAACTGTGCTACCTCATGCACACACACCTAGCCCCTACTGTTTTTACTTGCCACTTTGTGTTGTCTTTTCCCACTAAAATCTAAACTCCTTGAAGAAATAGACTTTACTTGCATCCCCAGGCTTAGCACAATGCCAAACATATAAGTCTTTAATAAATAATTAATTAAATTGCTTATTCAGTCACTCAGTCCTCATGAACCCACTATATTAAAATGTGTCCTGTTGAAGAATTTCTGTACTAATGAACATTTGATGCATCAGACTCAGGAGTATGCTGGTAAATGTTTAATAGTTGACTGAAAACAAAATGTCCACAGGGCACACTTTTAAGTTTTATCTGCCTCATTAACATTTTGTCTACCATTTTCTTAGAGCCAGGTAATCAACACAAAAATGAACCAATCCCTGATTTCTATCAATTGTCAATTTCAGAGGTGTAAATACTCACATTGGAAATTTAACAACCAGGTCTTGGAACATGGCACAGTTGACTCCAGCATACCACCGTTGATAAACCAGACTATAATCACCAGCATGAGTGTTTTCATATTAACGTTTCCTGGTCTATTGCAGTGTTTGCCTTAATAAAGTCACTAAGGCATTTTCAGGATGTCTCATTCCCTCTATTTTGTGGATTATCTGTCTAGCTTGCTTTAATTTTTCTCTCATTTAGGTTTTCATCAGAGGATGAACAGAAGCAAAGATAGGCTAAACCCATCATTCTACCTTACTTTTAAATTGCTTCTTCCTCCTCTAACCAAATGTAAGCTCTTTGAGGACAAGGATTCTGTTTTTGTTTTTGTTTCTCTATATCCCTAGAACTTAGTACAGTAACTAGCAGATGGTAGGCATTTAGCAAATGCTTGCTGAATTGAATTTCCAGCCCTGATAAAAACTCAATGAAGGAAAATGCAGAAATTATTGCGAAAAATGAAATTCCAGAATAATGAAATTTTTTCCATTATTGATTCAATGTTCATCTTTAGCTTTCATGAACAATCTAGAAATGAACAGGTCACAGTTTACAAGGTAAATGGCCTGGAAAAGAATGTCTTTTCTCAAAAGAATTTTACCCACCTTCAAACTTTTGGCTTGATTTGGCAAGCAATTCCCTGAAAACCAGTTGCACAGGCGCACATGCATTCCCCATCCAACAGCATGGTGGTTCCTCCATTTTGACAGGGCTGGCACTTGCGGATGCTGAACTCAGCAAGATAGTCATTTATGGATTTTTCCAAATTTTGTTTCTTTTCATGTGCATCTTTCATTCTCACTGGAACCAGATTGTATATTGGAGATAGCTGCAGATCCAATGAGAAAACACATAAAATCTTAAATTGCTCTATAAAGACTATTTATTATCAAAAACAATAATAACATAAGTACTACTATCATCATGGACCTGTGTCTTGGGATCTTCAGATTTAGAGCTGGAAGGGGCATTAGACATGATGTTATCCAACCATCTCATTTTGTAGAGTCAGAATTTGAGGCCAAGAGAAGTTAGGTGATTCCCCCAAGTTTAACAGTCATATAAATAGTTGAACCAGAATTGGAGTTCTTTTCCCATTTAAAGATCCAAGTGCTCCTTTCCCTGTAATATGCTGCCTCTTGTGATCTTGTATTTCCCCCAGGGCCTTGCCTAAACATTCTTTAAATACATATTAGGTGCTTAATGAATATTTAAGTGAATGATATATGTGAGGATAAGATCAAATATTTGTTTCCTGAGATGGCTGGCTTTTTGTTTGACTATTCATGGAATATACAGTTTACAGGTAGCTTAGAAATCAAAATTCCTTGCATCACTGCATTTTTTTAAAATACTATTTTATTTTTTCCAATTATATGTAAGTCAATTTTTAACTTTTTTTAATAAAAATTTGAAGTTCCAAATTTTTTCTTCCTTCCTTTCCCTTCCCTTCCCCCTACCGAAGACAGTAAGCAATTTGATATAAATTACATACGTGAAATCATGTAAAACATATTTCCATATTAGTCATGTTGTGAAAGAAGAAACAGTATTCAAAAAAAATACAGTTTGCAAAAGGAAAAAAAAACATGAAAAAAATAAGTGAAAATAGTATGCTTTGATCCGCATTTGGACTCCATCAATTCTTTCTCTAGACGGCTTCACTGTATTGTTTGGTAGTTGAATTTAGATTAGTGAAAATCCATATTTCCAAACCATTAAGGCCATCTAAACATTTTATTGTGCTTTTGGTCATAGCTCATATTCCAAATCTCTGCACAATTACTTGACTTACCCTGTTTAGTGGGGCAGATTCTAAGTTTAATGCAGTGAAGTGAGGTTTACCTGACATTTTATCAAATTACAATATATACTGATCATTCACTCTTCCACTAGTTGTTGTGTTGTTTCAGTCGTGTCTGACTCCTTGTGACCCCAGTTGGTTGGTTTTTTTTGGCTGAGATACTATAGTGGCTTTCCATTTCATTCTCTAGTTCACTTTACAGAAAAGGAAATTGAGGTAAACAGGGTTGCACAGCTGGTAAGTGTCTGAGGCCAGATTTGAACTCAGGAAGATGAGTCTTCCTGACTCTAGGCCCAGAGCTCTATACACTATGGTGCCACTTAGCTGCCCAGACTCTTGAACTTGCAGAACCTTAAAGACTTGCAGAATCTTAGACTACTGAGGCTAATTATTCCAACCCCTACCTAACCAGGATTCTCTTCAACAACATCTCTGGTTATACAACCTTCATTTGAAGGCCTCTATTGATATGGAAACCACTACCTTCAAAAGCAGTCCATTCTATTCTTAGAGACCTAGGAAACATTAGGAAGTTTTTCCTTACATCAAGTTTGAATGCACTCCTGTCCTATGTTCATTTGCTGTTCCTAGTTTTCTCCTCTAGGACCAGTCTCCCTTATAGAAGATAACCTTTCAAATACTTGTAGATAGTTATCCTTCTTAACTAAGTCTTCTCTCTATTCTAAATATTTCTAGTTCTTTCATCCTGTCCTTGCATGATATGGTCTCCAGTTGCTTGGCCATCCTGGTCAACCCCCTCTGAATGATATTCAGCTTGTCAATATTCTTTTTTTTAAAAAACGTGGCACCCTGAAATCAATGCCCCATAGGCCATATCCTAGATGCGGCCTCATCAGAACAATTCAATTTAATTCAATTTATCAAGTTATTATTAAATGCCTATCATGGGCCAGGCATCATGGGAGATACTGGGAATGCAAACCTAAAAATGAAAGCTTTTCATACCCTAAAAGAATTTAGATTCTATTGGAGAAGGAACATAATATTATAATAATTTCCAAACTCCTCTCTTCTAGGGGACCTCTCCAAGACCCATAAAGTTCACTTGTGACCCATGTATTCTTCCTTCCTGTTATCACAGACCATCCCTTTTCTGAAAGCATCTATAACCTGTGCTTATACAGGTGGGACTTTCTGTGGCCAGTCCCTCTGTACAGCAGTTGAAGCAAGAAACCAAAAATGATATGCCTCAAAAAGAACCTATTCCCTTCCTTAAAAACCCCACCACACTTCACAAGACTCTCTGCTGCGGAGGAGATGAAGGACTTGGTTGTCCCAAATATTGGCTAGGAAGTAAGGAAGACAGTTGGCTAAACCTGAGTTTGCCAAGTCTGAAGTCAGCCTCTTTGAAGAACCATCTCACATCACCATAATTCTTTGTGCTGTGAGCTGAAGACTATTGTATCCAAATTCCAGTGTTTACCCTCCCTATGCATGCAACTATCCCAGCAACTGAAACCTAATTGTATCCTATCCCTCTGGTGACTGAGACCCAAATGTCTTCTTTGCCTGTGGACCCTCTTCCCCTTCCCTTGTTCTCACATGCTTTAATGCCCTTCACTGTCTCTTCAGGCCTTGAATCTTCCCATGTTAAAACATGATATAATAAGGCCATATTACTTTATACAGCACTAGTCACCAGTATTTTAAAATCTATTGCAGAAAGTTATTCATTCTCATTCAGAAATATGAAAATCTAGGAGAGTATCTGTTCCAGGCATGGAGGACAATCAAGGACAGTTCATATGAGACCACAGAGGCAGATGTCATATCAAATTTAGGGAATAGCTTATAACTCAGTTATTTTATAACAAAGTGTATGAAGGAGAGTAATAGTGGATAAATCTGGAAAGGTGAGTCATAGCCACACTGTGCAGGGCTCTAAATGTCAAACTAATGAGTTTCCATTTTGTCTTAGAGACAATGGTGATCCATAAAAGTTTCTCAAAAAACTTGGTCAAGCAGGAAAGTGATGTGGTTAGGTCTGTGTCTTAAGATGATTATTTTGACAACTGTGTAAAGGGTAGATAAGAGTGGAAATAGAAACAGGAAGAGTGATTAAGAATTTATTAAGAAATTTCAAGTGAAATATGCTGAGAGCCTAACATAGGATGGTGGCAATGTAGGTGGTGAGGAGGGAAAAGATATGAGAGATGACGTGAAAGTAGAATTAACAGAATTTGACAAGTGATAGACTGTGAGGCATGGCATAGAGGGACAAGTCAAAGGTGATTAAAAGGTTATGGATCTGGGTGACTGGGAGGATGGTTGGAGCTCGCAACTGAAAATTTGAAAGAGTGATCATTTTAATTTGAAAGATAAAGGACATATTGAGTCTGCAGTTTCAAAATGATGAGTAAATAAAGAAAACAAAACAAAATGATGATGAGGTGATGTCTAGCTATCACTTAAAAATGTGGACAGAAATTCAAGAGAGAGAGTTCTGTTTTGGATTTGGAAGTTCTGTTATACATTTGGAAGTTAGCTGCAAGAAATAATTGAACCCCTAGGATTTGATGATGGAGCAGGTAGGTGGCATAGTGGATGAAGTTCTGAGCTTGGAATCAGGAAGGTTCATCTTCGTGAGCTCAAATCTGGCCTCACACACTTAACCCTGTTTGCTTCAGGTTCCTCATCTGTAAAATGAGCTGGAGAAGGAAATGGCAAACCACTCCAGTATCTTTGCCAAGAAAACCCCAAATGGGATCATGATGAATCAGACACAATTGAAAATGACTGAACAACAAAAAACATGGAATTGATGGGATAGGTACTGAGAAACTGATCACAGGATCACAGATTCAGAGGGAATAGGGATGCTAGAAATCCCTGAATCTAATATTTTATTTTACAGATGAGGAAATTCTGTACTGGAGAGGGTAAGCAATTTACCCCAAAACACACAAAAACTTGAATTTCAACATCTCCTTTTGGATGGTTCATTAGTTCTTTCTGGCCACTCATGTCCTGTTCAGGAACTTTTTTCTTTTAGAGCATTTTAGGGACATCTTAGCAGCTAGAATAAATTAATAAACTTCATGATCATCAACAATTTGTGTATATTTTTCTTACCAGTAGAGTCAGTGGTTACTCCTTCCAAATCTAGTGAAACAGGTGGAAACCAAAGTCTACCAATGAAAAGAATGAACTATCACATGGTTAGCCAGAGGAGAACCTCTGCTTTGTCACATTGTCTGGACTGTGTACGATGGCAAATACAGTGACTATATTCAAAATTCATATAGCTAACATAGCCTTCATATTAAGGAGGGAGCTAATTCCATTTACGTCAATGCATTTTAAAAAGCACCTACAACATTTGATTAAAACCAAAATTAAAATAGTCCTGCCATCAAGCAATTTACATGCTTCAATAGTTTTCAATTCAATTGTATTAGAAAGATAACTTCTAATGGCTCTGTGACCTAAGTTTTCTGTATATAGAAATGGATATATGGATATGTGGGAAATATTTGCAGCCTATATTATTATTTACTGGGATTTATTAGATGAAGAAAAACTATTTCTTTTGGAGATATAATCACTTCTGATTAAAGCAATCTATAGTCAATGAAAAAATGCTCTAAATCACCATTGATTAGAGAAATACAAAGTAAAACAACTCTGAGTTACCACCTCACATCTATCGGATTGCCTAATATGACAAAAAAGGAAAATGATCAATGTTGGAGAATATGTGAGAAAATTGGAATATTATTGCATTGTTGGTGGTATTTTTCCAATTGAATATTTTACATTTTCTTCTATCTTTTCACTCTTTAGATTTTGTTTGACTGATGTCTTGATGTCTCATAGAGTCATTAGCTTCTACTTGCCCAATTCTAATTTTTATCAAATTGTTTTCTTCAGTTAACTTCTGCATCTCCTTTTCCATCTGTCCAATTACTCCCTTTTAAAGCGTTATTTTCTCTGGTTTGTTTTTGTACTTACTTTTCCATTTGTTCAATTTTCCTTTTCAGAGAGCTATTCACTTCTGTGAATTCTTTTTTCATACTTTCAAAATCATTGGCTAGTTTTTCTTCTGTTTCCTTCTTTGGCTGCTCCATGAGTGTTCTTTGTGCATGTGAGCAGTTCACAGTCCCTTCTGAAGTTTCAGGTGGGAGTATAGTCTCAATACTGACCTCTTTGGTCTTCGTGTTTTGGTTCTTGTCCCTGTAGAAAGATTCTGTGGTCTTTTCCTTCTTGCTTTGATTCTTCTTATTCATGATGATGATGCTTTGTGTATTGTGATTCTTTCAGCTATAAGCTAAAGAACCTCATACTGAGCTGGATGAGAAAGTGGAGGCCAGGTGACTTTTTTTGTTTTGTGTTCCCCTGGATTAGCCCTGGAGCTAGCTTGTTAAGTGTGGGGGAGGGGTGGTCTGGTCACAGGAGATCTCCTCAGTTGAGCTAGGGCAAAGGCAAGCTCAGGAGCTGGTGATCCCAGCTGCCCTAGTGTCTTTCATTTCTCCTAGAGTGCTGAGGCACACCTGGGGAAGCAGGTATTATTGGTTGCGAGGCTCCACTCCGGAGCTTTGAATCTCCTTCTGTTTGCTGAGGTGGGGCTGTCTGGGACAGCTCTGGTCCTCTGCCACAGTAAAAGGAATCCTCTTTGGTGATTTTCCTAGCTTCACATGCTATGAGATAGTTTGCCCCTTCTGCTGATTCCACTGATCCAGGATTTTTCTGGGGAAATATTTTATGGTTTTTCAAGGTCAACAAGGGGAGGAGGAGAGAGCATTTATCAATCACTCTGCCATTTTGGCTCCTGGAAGTTCAAGTAGATGATTTACAGATATTTAATGTGAGGGCTGATAGTCTTAGGAGCAGATGCTGCTGATAACGGGAGCTCCATCCTCAACTCTCATTCACTAGGCTCCACTGGTCTCCCACCCTGGGCTGCCGTTCTGCTGTGCTGCACTGCCTTAGACCACTCTGATTTTCCTGCTCAGCTCTGCTGAGGCAGGGACTCATTGTGCTGTGTGCTCTGGGCTTACCCCCACGTAACAGATCCTTCCTGTTGACCTCCCAGTCTGTCCTGGTCTGTGAATCTGCCACAGTCTGTCTCCTATTGGATCCTGCACCTCCGAAATTTGGTCAGATTCTCTTTTTAGAGGTATCTGAAGGAGTCTGTCTAAGAGCTTAGGTGAGTAGTTGCTCTCATTCTGCCATCTTGGCTCTGCCCCCAATTGCTGGTGGTGTTGTGAACAAATCCAACCATTATGGAAAGCCATTTGGAACTATGCCCAAAGAGCTGTAAAGCTGTATATACTCTTTGATCCAGCAACACCACTTCTAGGTCTGTATCTCAAAGAGATCATAAAAAAGGGAAAAAGGCTTATATATACAAAAAATATTTATAGTAGCTCTTTTTGTGGTGGCAGAGAATTGAAAATTGAAAGGATGCCCATCAATGGGGGAATGGCTGAACAAATTGTGGCATATGAATGTAACAGAATACTATTGTACTCTAAGAAATGATGCACAGGTGGATTTCAGAAAAACCTGGAAAGACTTACATGAAGTGATGATGAATACTGAGAGCATTGTACACAGTAACAGGCACATGGTTGGATGAATAATTCTGATAGACTCAGCTCTTCTCAGCAATGATCCAAGACAAGCAAAAAGGACTCATGATGGAAAATGCTGTCTACATCCAGAGAAAGAACTATGGAGTCTGAATGCAGATAGAAGCATACTATTTTCACTTTTTTTTCTTTCTTGTGGTTTTCCCTTTTGTTCTGACTCTTCTTTCACAACACGATTAATGTGGAAATAAGTTTAATATGATTGTACATGTATAGCCTATATCAGATGGCATGCCATCTTGGGGTG
>CM053769.1:660986650-661003703 GCA_028658325.1 Potorous gilbertii
GAGAGAAAAAAAATAGTATGCTTTGACCTGCATTCAGACTCCATAGTTCTTTCTCTGGATGTGGATAGCATTTTCCATCATGAGTCTTTTGGAATTGTATGGATCATTGTATTACTGAGAAGAGCTAAGTCTATCATAGTTGATCATCACATAATATTGTTGTCACTATGTACAGTATTCTCCTGTTCTGCTCACTTCACTCAGCATCAGTTCATGTAAGTCTTTCCAGGATTTTCTGAAATCTGCCTGCTCATCATTTCTTATAGCACAATAGTATTCCATTACATTCAAATACCACAGCTTGTTCAGTCATTCCCCAGCTGATGGGCATCCCCTCCATTTTCACTTCTCTGCCACCACAAAAAGTATTTATGTACTTTTGGATCCTTTTTCCTTTCTTATGATCTCTTTGAAATACAGAACAGCAGTGGTATCTATAAATCCTAGGGTTTGCACACTTTTATATCTCTTTGGGCATGGTTCCAAATTGCTCTCCATAATGTTAGTTCAGTTCACAACTCTACCAACAAGGCATTAGGTTCCAATTTTTTCACATCTTCTCCAACATTTATCTTTTTCCTTTTCTGTCATATTAGCCAATCTGATAGGGAAAAGGTGGTATCTCAGAGCTGTTTTAATTTACATTTCTCTAACCCATGCCTTGCCCCAATTTCTATGAAGGGGGTGGGTGAGAGGGCACAGACAACCAGGAGGGACTCTCACATTTCTCTCAATTTTTCAATTGACAATTTTCAATGGACAAATTTCTGGTCTTCTCCACCTAAAGTTGCCAATTTAGGCTTTAGAATAGGGATTCTTAGATTTACTTTTTAAAAAAAAAATAAAAAAAATAAAAAATAAAATAAAACTGATGTGACCTTACCCAAGTCAAAAAAAAAAATATTTTGAAAACTAATGATTTCAATATAACTGATTTCCTTTGTAATTATATGTGTGTTATTTTTATGCATTTAAAACCATGATTCTGAAAAGGAGAATAGTAAGGGAAAAAGATTAAGGACTTCTGCTTTAGAGGAAAGTAGAAATGGGAGATAAAGAAAGAGAAAGGAGAAGGAAATTAGAGCGGGGCAGAAATTTCATTGCATATATAAATAGTCCCAGAGAGAGGGAGTGGAATTGAAGCTGCCACATCCTCCTCCCCACATCAAGCTCCAGCTCTAGGGATGATGGGGAGTGAGGTGGTGGGGCCCTTACAGTTTGAGCTCTGGATGTCTGGGGTGACTTCTTCTCACAGGATCTTGGGCTGGTGTTCTCAGAGGTCTATCACAAGTTCACACAAAACAAAGTTTTCACACTTTGTAAAGACTTTAGGTTGGAGTCAGATATCTATCTTTACAGTCTGGTAGATAGATTTTCTTTTACTTTCTTTTACTTTCCACCCTTGTAAAGTACCTTAGTTGTTTGTTAAAGTAGAAATTGCCGAGTTTCTCCTTGGGTAGCTGAGGGTCACAAGAGAAGATTCCCAAGAGGCAGCTGACTTTTTTTATTGCGCTCAGGTAATAATCCCTTGTTTGAATTTTTTACAATGCCACAGAGCCTTCATTGTCTCCTCCCAGTTTATTTTCACACAATAGCTGTACTGTCTATACTCTTCTGCAGAAGGCTGAGTGCCTTGGCTTGGCACACAAAAATATTTTCAAACAAATTGGTCTTTCGCTTAATTAAATATACCAGAGTTGGCAGAATGACAGCTGGGGATTTTTCTCCCCTGTGCATCATTTGTTCCTACAGCAAGGTAGAGGGTGAGATGAGAAATTTTGAGACTTCAAAGGAAAGTCTCAGTCTTTCCAGGTTGTTACTTAGTCTACTAAACCTTCTCTTCATTGTTTACTCCACTTTCTCCTTTTTAAAAACTTTATTATGGATGCTTTCCCAGACCATGTCTTTGACCATCTTCTCTGGATATCCAGTTTGTCAGAAAGCCAGCTAGTGCTCATGGAGTAAGCACAGCCTTCTCAAAGTTCATCTGAGTATTTCTCTACATTGCTCCCCTACCCCATCACTTTCTATCTTATTCCTTACTTATTTGGATCCATATCAGACTATAAACCTCTTAAGGATGCTGAGCACAGCATGCTTTAATAAATGTTTGAGTTAAATTCAGTGGCCTCAGCTCTCACATCATAGAATCTTAAGCATTGAAAAGAACCATAAAAGTGATCATTTAGTTCCTCAGAGCGGGAATGAATTATCTGAGTAAAGGTAGATTTAGGGGAAGGAAACCTCCCAGTCAAACAAGGAACTTCCTATTTTAATATCTGATAGATGGTCACCTTGTTTGTGTGATCACTCAGTGAAGCACCAGTTCCAAATCTCCTTCTCTCCTCCAACTTCTCATATCCCAGTGGGGCAGCTAGATGATGCAGTGGATAGAGCACCAGTGCAGGAGTCAGGAGGACCTGAGTTCAAATCTCACCTCAGACTCTTGACACTCTCTAACTGTGTGACCTTGGGCAAGTTACTTAACCCCAGTTGCCTCATACTGGGTCATCTCCAGTCATCCTGATGAATTTAGGGTTAGTCACTGGTTTGTTTTAGGGTTTGGTCACTGGATTCAGATGGTTCTGGAGGAGAAGTGAGGCTGGTGACCTGCACAGCCCTCCCTCACTCAAAACAAAGTCAAGTGCAAGTCATGTCATCATTTCTCTGATGGCATGGTCTTCTTCAGCAACAAAGGATGAACACACACACACCCCAGCCTCCTCATATCCTCTCAAGATGAAGATTGAAACATTTCATGGAAAAAACAGAGATCATTTCTCAAGTGTTCCTTCTTCTCCCTTTCTCATAATCTCACATCATCTGACATCCTTCACTCCTGTCTCTGACAAACAGGTGGTCCTTCTTGCCAAAGCCAAATCTTCAGAGGTCTCCTTCAGAAGATTGCTACCACCATCATCCCCAGTCTCTCTAATCAAATATCTTTCCCTCTCTATGGTTTCCTTCCCTGCCACCTACAAACATACTCATATCTCACCCATCCAAAAAAATCTACAATCCTGCAACTTGTGATTCATCCTGTACCTCTCCTTTCCTTTTCAGTTAAAAAAGAAACCATGTGCCTCCATTTCCTCTCCTCTTACTCTTTTCTACACACTCTGAAGTCTGGCTTTTGACCTCAGTGGTCAACAAAAGCTGCTGTCTTCAAAATTATCCATGATGTCTTTATTACCAAATGGCCTCTTCTCCCTTTATATCTTTAGTCACTTCTCTGTAACATAGGACACTTGTTTTTTGTTTCATTTTTCCAGGATACTATCTGGCACTGCTCTTTTTTTTTTTTTTTGGTTGTCCTCCTCTGATTGATACTTCTCAGTATAATTTGCTAGACTTCATCCACGTTATGCTAACTAACTATGACTATCCCCAAGGCTCTCTCTTGTGCCCTCTTATCTTTTTCAGTCTATACTATTTCATCTAGTGACCTCATCAGCTACCATAAGTTCAATGATCATCTCTACACTGACGATTCCCAAGTCTATATTTAGGGAGCATCTATTTAAGAAATGCAAAGCACTTTACAAAGATAATCTCAGGTTATCATCACAACAATCCTGGGAGGTAGAGGCTACTATTATTTCCATTTAATAGCTGAGGAAACTGAGATAGAAGGAGGTTAATTGACTTGTCCAAGGTTATACAACTAGGAAGTATCTGGGACCAAATTTGAACTCATGTCTTATTGTTTAGAGGTCCAGCACTTCTAGTCATTTTGCAACCTCTCTTCTAAGCTCCAACAGCCTTTCAACATTTCAAATTGGATGCCCTAAAGGCATCTCAAACTTAAAATGCACAAAATGAAATGGGTTATCTTTCCCCACAAGACCCACTCCTATTCAGAGCTTCCCATTGTTGGTAAGGACACCACATCCCTCTTAGTCACTCAAGCTTACCACTTCCATTTCACTCATGACACCTCACTTGCATTCATACCACATGTCTGATAATCTCATTTCTACCTTCACACTGTGTGTGTGTGTGTGTGCATGAGTGTGTGTTCATTCTTCATTGCCAAAGAAGACCATGCCATCAGAGAAATAATGACATGACTTGCACTTGACATTTTTTTTTTTGAGTGAGGGAGGTTCGTGCAGGTCACCAGCCTGACCTGAGCCATCTGAATCCAGTGACAAGATATTCATTAGGATGACTGGAGATGACCCAGTATGAGGCAACTAGGGTTAAGTGACTTGCCCAAGGTCACACAGCTAGTAAGTGTCAAGTGTCTCAGGAGAGATATGAACTCAGGTCCTCCTGACTCCTGCAATGATGCTCTATCCACTGCACCACCTAGCTGTCCCAAGTTGTTAATACTAGATAAAGGTAAATATCAGACATTATAACCTCTTTCTTATATATTCTCTTCTCCTCACACATACAGCCACTAGCCTAGTTTCCCCTTTCATTTTTGCCTAGAATGTTGCAATAATCTCCCAATAGGCCTCCCTGCCTCAATTCTTTCTCCAATCTATCCTTCAAACAGTTGTCAAAGTAATTTTCCTAGAGTATTAGTCTGACCGTATCACCTCTCTATTAAACTCCAGTGGCTCCCTCCAAAGACCAAATATAAATTCCTACGTTTGGTATTCAAAGTTCTTCACCACCTGGCCCCGTCTTATCTTTCTGGTCTTCTTACACATTGCTCCCTTTCATACATTCTGTAAACCAGCGATACAGACCTACTTGTGTTCCTCCCTCATTTTTCTCCATTGCCATCTCCATGCCTTTGCATTGGCTGTTCTTCCTGCCTGGAATGCTCACTTTCACCTCTTAAAATCTCTGGTTTCCTTCAGCATTGAGCTAAAATTACACCTTCTACAGAAAGCCTTTTTCTTTGTCCCCAGCAGCCAGCACCTCCCCTTCTAAGACATACCTACTCTATACGTATCCTGTCTGTAACTGTTTGTGTATACTTGTATTTGTGTATGTTTGTGTTTGTGAATATTCGTATGTCTCCTTCATTAAAATGTAAGCTTCCTGAGGGTATAGACTGTTTCTATGTTTTCTTCCTATCTCCAACAGCTATCCCAGTTAATAAGTACTTCATAAACGCTTGTTGGTTGTTTGAGCTGCTTTGTGAACCCAGCCATTCTATTTTTGGACAGCATTAATAGTTGAAACACTTATTTATTAACCACAATAACAACAAACGTTTATAGAGTGCTTACTATGTTCCAGGTACTGTGCTGAGCCCTGGGCATACAAATACAAGTAAAAAGAAAGGCAAACAATCCCTGCCCTGCAATGAGAGAAGACAACACATGAAAGGAAACAAGAAAGGAAGTGGGAGAAAAGGTGCTTCTGGGGAGGCAGGGAAGACTTAGGAGTCAAGAGAGGAGTCCAGAGAGGAATGAAAGAGTGAACACAGCTAACCTGGGCACTTTCCTAAAAATGGAGGTTCTAGTAGGAACTAACCAATCAGAGGAAGAGCTGTAGGGCAGAGCGATCTTCCAGGGTAAGAAGGCTGTTGGGTAGGGGTGGAGAAAGGAGTGGATTTACTGTGTGCCCCATTACAGAAGAGCCATTGAAGACATATTTGAGGGTCAATGGTACTTCGGTAACAGCTCGTGTTGGCCCTGTCGCAAGGCTCTTCTGTTCAGTGAACGTGTGAATTTGGTTTGTTCCTAGCTCTCCTCTAGGTGGCCTCAGTTGCTTTGCAAAGCACGAAGCTAACAAAACAGGGAACAGCGAACATTTTTTAAGTCCTCCAAGTTGTCCAGAAACAATCCCTCCTTTGGGTGCCACCTCTCAGCTCCAGGCTCAGGCTCTAAACGCCCATGGCTGAGGACCCCTCCTGCCTCCCGGTGTGTCAGTGAGTCAGACACCCAGCACTTTGGCGAGCCGGGGCTTCCCCAAAGACACAATTGCTCCAGACTGAGTGCACCACCTTGGAGCTGAGGGCCACCTAAATGAGGACTGCTCCATGTGGTTGAGCCCACTGCATGCCACACAGTAGCAGTGAAGCCTACTCTTCCTCTTTGTGACGTCCCTCTTCTGTCTTCACACCTTTGTCCCTCCAGTGCGTGAGACAGGCTTATAAGAGAACAGATTTAGAGCCAGAGGGGACCTTACAGGCCATGGAGACCAATCCTCTCATTTTATAGATGAGGAAACTGAGGCACAGAGAGGGTAAGTGACTTGCCTAGGGTAACACTGGTAATAAGTGTCTGAGACAGGATCTGAGTCTTCCTGACTCCCAAGTCTAGTTCTCTTGTTTACTTCATCATAGGTCTGTGCACTATTTTTGGCTTGAAGTCTCTCTCATCTAGGCCCCTCAGCTGTTCTGCTGCCTCCACTGCCTTCCTATCTCTTTTATACTTCCTGCTTCAGGGGCCCTCTAGCTTCCTGGAAGAGTTAATAATTCCTTCACAATGACACAGCCTGGGATAACAAACCTCAGAGCTAGTCAACACATTTCTAGCCCTTTTGTAAACGTAGACCCACAACTCAGAGCTGCTACGTCAGAAAATACTCCCTCAGAATACAGTAAAGAGTTTCTGACATTCTCTATAGTCCCTAGCCCTCACACCTTAGAAGGGCTGAATTCAATTTACTACCTCAAGATGTAGGCAATCTTCTCTCTCTCTCTCTCTCCCTCTCTCTCTCTCTCTCTCTCTCTCTCTCTCTCTCTCTCTCTCTCTCTCTCTCTCTCTCTTCCTCTCTCTCTTCCTCTCTCTCTGTCTCCTCTCTGTCTTCTCCTCTCTCTCTCTCTCTCTCTCTCTCTCTCTCTCTCTCTCTCTCTCTCTCTCCCTCTCCCTCTCCCTCTCTCCTATGCACATGCACACATGCGCACACACACACACACACACACACACACACACACACACAGCTCAGTTTTCTGCTTGGCTTTTTTGAGGCCAGGAAAAAAGAAATCATAACCTGTTTGCATTGACCCTTCTAATAAACATGTAACATCCATCCTCTCCTTGATCCCAATGCCTGGGACCAGGTCATTCAAATTACCCTGAGGCCTGGAAAATCCAAAAGTAAGCCATAGAAGCAGGACAATAACTAGAGCTGAGAGTCTCTGCCAGCAGCCCTGCTGCAATGACAAAAGTTTTATAGCTTTATTAAAATTACACTGAGCTGAATCCTGTTTTGGACATAATCTGAGCATTGCCCTCAGTCTCTAGCACTTCTACTCCCTCTTGCACATGATAGCCTAATATAGACAACTAATCAGTTGTCATAACTAACGGTTGACTCCAATCTTCCAGCCAATTAAAACTTCCAGGACTTGTCAAAATGAACTGCTGTTAAACCTGGCCTTCACCACTCTGTATTTACATGAAGGGGTTTTTGCTGGTTGGTTGGCTCGTTGGTTTGCTCCTTCATTCATTTTCAGAGGGAACTATTTCGGGCTCCATTCAAGCCGGTCAAATCTCTTTTACTCTTAATGCTGTCTAGAACATTATCCATCCTGGCTTTGTGTTACCTTCGTGTTTGTAGAAGGGCTTTGTCTCATGCCCAAATCACCCATGGGAGATGCCAAGGACTTTCTTTTGGGAGGAGCCATTCTGCATTCCCCTAGCACATGGGTGGGAATAGCCTCTTTTCATTGACTGCCCAACTAGAACAGGCTATATCTTTAAAACTACAAAACTGGAACAGGCTGGCACTCGCTTTCTGCCAGTGTCCCAGGGGTGAAGGTCCTGTTTACCCAAAGCACAGATGACATGAACTGAGCTGTGTTGGGGGAAGGGTTACCTTCACCCTACCTCCCCTGATTCCCATGTCAGCAGAAAAAGAGACAGACAGATTGTCTCAGTCTAAAAGTTTTAAAGACACAGCTTATTCAGGCTATGCATCCAATGGAAAGAAGCTGTATCCACTCATGTGGTAGAGGAGTGCAGAATGTCTCATCCCACAAAGCAAGGATGGCCCTGCTTGGCAAGGATCATTTGGCATCTACTATGTGAATTTCTCCATCTTAGGTGATCTGAGGATGCATCAAAGCCCCATTTCATATTCATCGAAGTTGTTGATTTTTAAAAATGCTGAATAGGAGAAGGCCCAATATAGTCAACATTCTTTGCTTTCTGTTCAATTAAATTACCATACATCCATGTGTCTTGTGTTATCAACTACCTATAGGCCATTATCACTTAGAAGTCCTTCTTCTGATGGCAAAGTTAATACAACCTCATCCTCTCTGTAGCATTTTACCCAACTGATTACCTTCTTCTTCTGCATTCTCTCTTCTCTCTAGGTTTTCCTGATATTGCTCCCCTCTGGTTCTCCTCCTACCTCTCTGACCGCTTCTCAATCTCTTTTGCTAGTCCATCAACCATGTTATTCCTTCTAACTTTGGATGTCCTTAAGAGGCAAGATAGAGATGATGATATACCAAAATACATTGAGAAGGAATGATCAAACAGGTAGGAGAAACAAAAGAAAGTATTGTCATGGGAGGAGTGAGTTACTAAAAGGAGATATAAAGAACATCAAAAGCTGAAGAGAGGTTGAAAAAGATAAGAATTGAAAAATGACTATTGAATTTAAATCTCCTACTCCTTGTGTTAAAAAAGAAGCTCATTCTTTTCTCCTAAGTCTTCCCCCTTCTAAGTTTCCCTCTCACTGTTGAGGGCACCACCATTTTCCTAGTCATCCAAGCCCCAAACCTTGGTGTCATCCTGAACTCCCCACTTCCATTGATTCCACATAGTCAATACATTGCCATATCTTGTCATTTCTACCTTCACAATATTTATCAATGCAGATTCACCACCGGCTCTGTAACTTGCAGTCTTAGCTTGCTACGGCGGGTAAAGAGAGTAATTTACCCAGGGCCACACAAAGAGCTAATGTCTGTCAAAAGTGGGATGAATATATGTAAGATATTTTAAACGGAAGCCAGGAAGGACACTTTTCTTAATATTACATTACTCAACTGAGACTTCTCTTTCTAAGGTTACTAGCAACGTATTCATTTCTTAATATTCATTTCTCAGCCCTCATCCTTCTTGACCTCTTTTCAGTTTTTGACATCCTTGGTCATTCCCTCCTCCTATGAACACTCTTCTCCCTGGATTTTCATGACATTGCTTTCTCTTGGTTCACCTTCTGTTCACCATGACTTCTTAGTCTATTTTGAATATCATCATTCATATCCTGCTTCTACTCTGTAGATGTTCTCCAAGGCCCTATACTAGACCTTCTTCTCCTTTCCTTCTATATTTGCTTTCTTGGTGATCTCATCAATTCCAATGGATTTAATTATTCTCTCTCTGCAGATTACTCCCACATTGACATATCTGACCTTCATCCCTCTCCTGATCTCTAGTCTTGTATCACTAGCCACTTATTGGACATTTCTACCTAGATGTACCACAGGCATCTCAAAATCAACACATTTAAACAAAACTCATTGTCTTTATCCCTTAATATACTTTTCCTTCCCTATTTCCTTCAAGGAGACTGCCATCCTTCCAGTCTCACAGATTGACAACCTTGCAGCCATCCACACCTTTCTTTTATTTCATCCCCCCTCCCCTGCCACCATATCTAATCATTTCCCAAGTCTTGTCAATTCCATATGCAAAATCCAAACAGATTACTGTATATAGTAAAGACTACCAGGTGCTCTTGTTTGATGATTAGCCTTAGAACACTGAAGAGTCTCCAAAATAACAACCATAATCACTCAAAAGTTTAGCTTCACTACATAAACCCTAAAAACCAAGTGCATGGAGAATGTCTATTGTCTAGACTAAGTTAGATAGCCAGACCCCAGAAAAGCTCCATCAGTACAAATATCTTGGACAAAAACTCCAGAATAAACTATAAAATAGACACAGAATTGAATATGTCAAGGAAAGGCTGAATTGTATTTGGGGACTTGTTCAGTTCCTTTAATGATCTCCAGCTTCTCTCTGAAAGTACAGCCTATCTCTTAATACTACTATAACCACCGCCACCACTACTACTAATGATAATATGTTGCCTACTATGTACCAAGGACTGTGCTAGGCACTTTACACACATTATATCATTTGTTCCCCACAATATTCCTAGGAGGTAGGTGCTATTATCAACTCCATTTTACAGGTGAGGAAATTGAGGCAAACAGAGGTGAATTGACTTACCCAGGGTTATAGTTAATAAGTACCTGAGGCTGGATTTGAACTCTGGTCTTTCTGACCTAATGTTCTATGCACTGCATCACCCAATTGCCTCAACAGTCTTATTGTTGCTATATGACTGTGAATCATGGAGCATAGCAGTCTCCAAGAAATTAAAGTTCAGTTCAACCAAATTCAGTGGAAACATGTTTAGTGAATATGAGAAGGCTGTAACATTTTACCAATAAATAAAATGTATTATCCAGTAAAACTATCACCAGAAAAGGAAGTGGATTGGTCATTTGATGAAACTGAAGGATAACCAATAGACAGCAAGTATGGTCCATAGATTCCTATGCAATGTCAGCACATATGAAGGAAAGCCCTGGCATTTAGAGTAGACTGACAGAAGGATATGTGGTGAGATATGACCAAGAGTTACACGTGAGAAGAAAGCATGGATAAATAATCATGGGCTATGTCTGAAGGAGTGCGTGTATCCATGGGATTATGGATCTAGTGAAGTATCTAAATATGAACAGAGAACTGTGCTGAGCAACAGAAATATAAAGATGAAAAATGACAGTCTGATCTCCAGGACCAAGTAGGGAAGATGGTGGAATGTGGCAGGTATGCAAAGAAGCATGACATGACATGACATAAGGCAAAAGGGAGTTCTAGAAGACTTTAAAAAAATTTGAGGAGTCATCAATGCTTCATGGACTTAATAATCCATTTTTTAAAATTTATTTTTAGTTTTCAAGATTCACTTTTATAGGATTTTGAATTCTAAATTCCCCTCCTCCCTCTCCCCCCTCCCTAAGACAGCAAACAATCCGATAGAGGCTATGTATGTGTAGTCACATTAAATATATTTCCACATTAGTCATGTTGTGAAAGAAGAATCAGAACAAAAGGGGAAAACCATGAGAAAGAAAAAAAAAGAAAATAATATGCTTCTACCTGTACTGAGACTCCATAGTTCTTTCTCTGGATGTGGAGAGCAATTTCCATCATGAGTCTTTTGGATTGTTTTAGAATCATTACACGGCTGAGAAGAGTTCAGTCTATCACAGTTGATCAGGACACAATGTTACTTTTACCATGTACAGTGTTCTCCTGGTTCTGCTTACTTCACTCAGCATCAGTTCATGTAATTTTTTCCAGGTTTTTCTGAAATCCACCTGCTCATCATTTCTTATAGCACAGTAGTATTCCATTACATTCACATACCACAACTTGTTCAGCCATTCCCCAGTTGGTGGACATCCCCTTTATTTCCAATTCTTTGCTACCACAAAAAGAGCTGCTATAAGTATTTTTGTACATGTGGGTCCTTTTCCCTTTTTTATGATCCCTTTATGATGCAGAGGTAGAAGTGGTATTGCTGGATCAGCATATGCACAGTTTTATAGCCCTTTGGGTATAGTTCCAAATTTACAATCCATTTTTGTGATTATTCAAATAAAGTCAGACCTCTAGCTGATCACTATTCAATATGGGAATCTATCTATTGATTAGGGTTTTTTTCCCCCAGGAGATCACTGGGAAGCCAGAGATATGATACCATGGAATACCAGAGCTGGAAGGAACCATAAAAATCATACAGACAACCCCCTTTTCCCTTCATTTTACAGATTAAAAATCCAAAAATAAATCTAAGGTGAGGGGTTGTATGTTTTACCTAAGCTCACATTTCTTGTTAAAAACAGAACTGGAACCAAAAGCCCAGTTTCCCGATCCAAACTCAAAGTCTTTCTATTATACCTTGCATGCTGCGTGTGGCCTCTTTTCAAACCACATCATGTATAATGGGACTCATTTTGTATGTGATGGGTCAGTAAGGGTTAGATGCCATTGTGTAAGACAGCAGGCATTGCATAGGAATGAAGACTGGTAAGTGTTAGCATGATTAGTGGTAGAAGCATGGCTGGAGAATATGAGGCTCTGACAGTATTTAACTCTAGGTGAATGTGAGTCGGTCCCTGTTTCAATTCATTTATGTGGGCAAAAAAGGGGAAATGCCACAAAATTTCTGTCAACTTTCCTGGTGTATAGTGAGATTGACTTAATGTTATTGAAGAGTAAGGAATATTAGAAAGATGGTTTTTCCTTTTCTGTGCTTCTGTTCCCACTGATTCCTTTTCCAGTTATGCCCTTTCCTTTTCTTCTCTCGCCTAAATGATGTCCATCTTTCAACAATATTTATTGTTGCTCAGTCATTTCAAGTGTATCCAACTCTTAATGACCCCCTTTGAAAATTTGTTGGAGTTTTTTTTTGCAAAGATACTGGAGTTGTTTCCCAAGTCCTTCCCCAGATCATTTTACAGATGAGGAAGCAAGATTAAGGGACTTGTCCAGGGTAACACAGTTAGTACATATCTGAAGCCAGATTTGAACTCAGGAAAATAAGTCCTCCTGACTCCAGGCCTGGCACTGATCCACTGTGTCACCTAGCTGCCCCTTCAGTCATAACCCAATTGAAAAAGTATTTGTAAACTGCCTGCTACATGCCAGACACAGTACTAGGTGACAAAGATTCAACGACAAAATACAAACTAGTCCCTGTCCAACGTGCTTACATACTACTAATAAATAACACCTTTTTAGAGCATTTTAAAATTTGTAGAAGTTTTCTCACAAGATTTTAAAAATGAGGAAATACAGGACCAGAGTTAAGTGATTTGCCCACTGTCACAAAGCTAGTAAGTTTTGGAGGGCAAGGAGAAAAAACAATTCTATCACCCAAAGCCAGAGTTCTTTTCACTATACCAGGCTGCCTCTCAAGGCCCTGTTTAATTTTCTACTTCTTAATAAAGCTTTCCCATACTACTACAATCCAGTGACCTCACTCCTCTCTAAGTTTATATTATTTGTCAGCCCTGCCCTGTTCATTTATGTGCTCTGTGCTGTTTTCTCATGGTGCTATTTAACTTTTTTCCTTTAATGCCTTGTTTACTCAATTAGATCATAAACTTTCTGGGTTTAGATATAATCTCTTACATTCCTAAGATATGCCTGCTACAGTACCTAACACAGTTCAAAGCTTTATACCCAGTAAACACTGAATAAATACTTGGTTGATGACCCTTTTCCTCATCACCATCATTATGTAATATTCAAAGGCCTTTACGTATGTCTATACTACCGTTTTCCCTATTTAAAAAAAAAAAACAAAGGCCCTGTACACATGATTGCCCTGTCCTCTCTTGGGCCACTCTCCCAAACCACATTTGTCTGTGAGGTTTGAGATTCCCAGAGGCCAGCTGATTACTACTCTCAGGGAAGGACTAAGTTTTTGATACTATGTATCCTGAGCTTCCACCAGGCTCCACAATCAACCACTCGCTACTGGCTTCAATTATCTTTTGTCAAAGATATTAACAAGACAGGTACAGCAAGAATAGTTGCTACAAAACATCCCTTAAAAGTGCAAGGTATACTCTCCCACAAATATACACAGAGAACTGTATGTATATTTCATCAGGCAAATTGCAAGTTGCTAGGCAATTAGTGAGAAAGGAGAATGGGTAAACTCTATAGGAAAGGACGCAAGAAAGTCAAACTTTAGGGCTTCAGAAAGCAAAGAGACAGTTGAGGAGCAGTACCTAGACCAAAAATTTGGGGTGTGTGGTTGGAGATCTCTCCCCCTTAGCTACTAGCCCCATAATCCCTTGACACCAGGGAATCTAATAAAATTAAACTTAGAATTTGAAGAGCCAAGTTTTAAGTCCCTACTCTGCCACTAACTAGCTATGTAAGTTGGGGCAATACTCAGCCTCAGTTTCCTCATTTCTAAAATGAAAATAATTATATGGATTGTGAGGGAAGCTAATCTGGTCAGATGGCATTTGAATTTTGTAAAGAGAAACGTTTTTGTCAATTAGAGATCCATTTTGATTGAGAGTGGGGAAGGAACTTGTTTATCAAGTACAGATGCATTTTGGTTGAGTATGGGAAAGACTTTTCAAAAGGTCCCTGGGCACCTTGCTTGCCAAGTCAGTTGTTCCACTTTTAAAATACACTGTCACCTACTAAAATGTTAATAACCCTGAGGAAGGTGATAGTCACTTAGATCTTTTGTCAGTGTGAATTGCTTTATCTGAATTTTTCCTAAAAATAGATTTTGATGGGAGATGGAGAAGATAGAGGGGAGAAAGAACTGAACCCCTCTTGGGGATAAAGTAAGATGCTGACGACTTTAAAGGTGCATCTCAGCTCCAAGTTCAGGGACTCCTGAAAGGAGAAGTTATGTGACAAAGTCAGAAAAGGGTATTTTGTACCCTTGGCAAGGTTTGAAAATTGCTTCCTAGGATCATACAAATGAGACGTAGATTAGACCTTAGAGATGTTCTAGGTTACTGCCTTCATTTTACAGAGCAGGAAACTGACACCAAGAGAAGTTAAATGACTTGACCAGAGTCATACAGCTAATATTCAGCAGAGTCAGAATTCAAAACCAGGTCCTCTGACTCAAAATCAAGTGCTCTTTTCACAATGACGTTCTACCTGATTCAAATATCTGCCTATATTTGAAAAGTACCCCCAGGTATTGTTACTGTCCATAGGAGGCTTTTAAGTCTTTGTTATAACACTTTCAACTTAACACAAAATAAGTATCTACCTGCCATAGAGAATGGAATTTTCTGAAATGAAGGATATATGCATTTATGAAAAGTCATATTAGAATTTTCTTTATTACATCCCTCCTCCAAATGCGGTACCCTAGGTAGGTATCCATCCTGCCTATCCATAATCACAGCTCTGGCTTATGGGATACTAGAAACCAAAGTCTTCTATATTGTCCTTTTTCCCAGGTTTTTCTTTTACTTTAAAAAAAAACTAACCCCTAATTTGCCCTGTAATAGCAAATGCCCATCTTTTCAAAGCCAACTCTTTTTTTTGTTTTTATATAAAATGAGATCTGGAACTCCACTGTCTCTAAAGGACTTAAGCATTACACAAAGAGCAATGGAAAGATCAGCAGGTTGTAGCAAAAAAACAAACAAACAAACACACAAAACCACAAGGAGGAATATTGATGAACAGGAGTAAAGGCTGATATTAAAAAAAAAAATTGTGACAAAAAGAGGAAGACCTCCAGCACAATGGGTGAATTCCATCTGATGAACTTTTGGGAGGCCATAAACACCAACTGTACTACTGGGGGAGAAACCTCAGTTTCCTGTAGAACTCTGAAAGGAGAAATTGGCAGCCACCAACTGGTGACCCCCAGTTCAAATAGGAATTGAGAGGGTGAGCCCAGAACCTCCACTAAAGGTGATAGGTAACTAGAAAGATAGAGTCAGTGAGCATTTGCTGAGTGCCTACTAAGTGCCAGTCACTGCACTAAGTTCTGGGGATACAAATACAAGTAAACAAAACAGTTCCTTCCCTCAAGGAATTTATATTCTAATGATGGAAGACCATCTATAAAGAGAATTTAGAGCAGGGAGGGTTATGCATGTCTGGCACATAGTAAGTATGCATGGTGGGAGATGATTAGGAAATAATGAGACCTGGCTCTGAGCAAGAAAAGATGGAAGCTCATCTATCAGAGATGGGGAAATAGAGGTGGAGTCCAAGGTTCAATGCGGGGAGGGGGAGGAAATGAAGGTGATGTAGAGTGTAGAAAGATAAAGCATTTAAGTTCATCCAATCCCGTCCAATCTTATTTATTAAGCTTCTGTTTTGTTCAAGGTCCTATGCAAGGCCAGGGATACAAAGAAAAAAATATTGTAAAATAGGCCCTGAGCTCAAAGAACATTCTACTTGTGAAATACAGCATAAAAACAAATCAGTATATTCATGATCACTTGAAGAAAAATCATTTGAAGAAAAAGTGAGCACTACCAACCAAGTGGGTCAGGAAAGGTTTCCCTTTCTTTGGCTCTTATGTTGTTTTTTTCATTTGAGAGGAACTGTGGTGGAATGGCTAAAGAGCCAAACAGCAGCAAGGTAGTGCAGTGGATTGAGCACCAGTGCAGGAGTCAGGAGGACCTGAGTTCAAATGTCATCTCAGACACTTGACATTCACTCGCTGTGTGACCTTGGGCAAGTCACTTAACCCCAATTGCCTCATGCTGGGTCATCTCCAGTCATCCTGATGAATGTTAGCTAGCTGGATTCAGATGACTCTGGAGGAGAAGTGAGGCTGGTGACCTGCACAGCTTTCCCTCACTGAAAACAGTCATTATTTCTCTGATGGCATGGTCTTCTTTGGCAATGAAGGACGAACACGCACAAAGAGCCAACTAAAGACCCGGGTTCAAGTCCTTTGGACACATATTGGCTGTATAATTCCCAACCGAGCCTCAAGGTACCCAAGACTGACCTTTAAGGCTATAAGTTGCAGAAAAGGTGCCAATTTGCCTTGGCAGAGGAAGGTTCCTCACCAGAGAGTTCTCCAGATGAAATCACAGATCCTATCCTTCTCCCTTTTTAAATTTGATTAGTGGAAGAATCGAAAATCACAAGAACACAAATGAGTGAATTCTTATAGTAGATTTTCTTTAGAAAATAACATTCTCAACTTCTTGTTATTTATCTTCATCAGATCATAGTGTCTTTATCTTCATCAGATCATAGTGTCTTAACGAGATCGTAGAGTAGTCCTGGGCCATCACCAGCTGTCTTGACTCTTGTTTTCCCACTGGACTTTGATGACTCTGGAAGAGAGGGCAAGACTGGATGACTTTGTGTAGTTCTGCCTCACTTACATCCAATTCAAGCACAAATCAAGCTATCACTCTGTGACATCATTGGTCCTCTTTGAAAATGTACAAGTAACAACAGGGTTACAGCTGGAAGTAATCTCAAAGATCATCTACTCCAACTCTCCCTCACCTCTTTCATTTTATAGATGAGGAAACTGAAGCCAATAGGTGAGAAACAGCTTGACTATCATCACACAGGTAGCAGTAGATAATTTACATAGTTCTTCAAGGTTTGCTAAATGCATTACATTTGCT
>CM053769.1:661004203-661028459 GCA_028658325.1 Potorous gilbertii
GTTAGTCACTTACTTTCTATTCTCTATGGGCCTCATTTCTTCTGTAAAATTGGGGGTGGGATAAATAAATTATTTCTAATATCCCTTTCATCTCTCAAGCCTATGATCCTGTGACCATATCTGCAAATGTAGATAAGGATAAATTGAATAGAGATGGAGTTACGACTTGGAAATTAACCAATAATCTACTCTTCCTTTTAGGACTCCTGCCTTAATGCATCATTGCGTCCCCTCTTTGTCTGTTTCACTAATATGAAAACTCTTACTAAAAAAGTTTCTTTTCTTTTTGGCCAGTAGTCCCTGATATACATTTCATTAAAAGCCTAGAAAACAGCCAGTTTCTAACACAGGTACAAGTAAACAGGATTCATTGTTCCCGTGTTCCTCCTGAGTGGCTCAGGGAAAAGGTTGGGTACATGTGTATATACAAACACAGGTGAGTATTTGAACTAGTTAGAGAGCATTCAGTCTCCTGGAGCAACATTTAGATACTGAGATATGACCCCACATAAATAACTATGCACACACATATACATATGTATTCACACAGATATATATAAATATACATATGTGTATGCATGTATATATGTGATGACAATGTGTAAATATCATACCTCCTTTAAAATAGGCCTTTAAGTTTGAAGCATTTGCATAGTTTGATTCCTTTCCCCCTGTACCTTGCATGTGGAGGGAATATTTTTTTTAATGTAATTTTTGGATATGGTTCCTACTTAGTGTTAACAATAATAACATTTGACATTTAAATAGTGTTTTGAAAGTGTCTTTTTTGGTACATTATCTCATGTAAACCTCACGACAGCCCTCTAAGGCAAGTACTTACTGATACTATCCCCATTTTATACAAGAGGTCCACAAGTGAACAAGGAGAAAATGTCAGAGGTACGTGGCGAATCCAGAACTTCCTGACGCCAAGTCTAGTACTATCCATTAGACTCTTCTGCCTCTCCAAATAAATATGTAAATAAATGAATAAGTAAATAAATAACTAAATGATTACATCTTAATTCTTACTTCTGGCAAAGGCTTGTCAGGGAAGAGTTTAATAGTCCCTTCCCCGCCACCACACACTCCACAAATAATGAAGTGCAGTGTATTCAAAGAACAGGTCAGAAACAAGTCTTGTGTTTGAAAGATAAAATGTCCATGGGATTTTGATCTCCCTATTTCAAAATATTAGCCCAGCTGAATTGCTTTCATGCCATTTTCACTGATTTATTTATCAATACATGTACTGCAGAATACTGCCTGGTCTTTTCCCTGAAACTAGGGGGCTTCTTAAAAACATAACAAATTTTTAAAAACACTTGGCTACAGTGACATCTAGTGGCAAATGGGGCTTGGATGGAGGTGATTTCCATTTCCCATCCTCTGGATCATGGATTTTGAGTTGAAGCAGCCCTTAGAGATCTTCTCTTCTACATCTTTGACTTTACAGAGGAGGAAAACATGGAAGTGCAAAAAGTCCTACCTCACTCAAGCTTAGGTCACACACACAAGTAGAAAGTGGCAGTGCCAGAAACAGAACCCAGGCCCTCTAATTCCAAATCCAGAATCTGCACCCCCTACCAGCCTCCTTCAGACTTGTCCTCTCTGTGTCTGCCAGTTCTACATGCTATTAAATAGGGGATCTGTGAGAAGAATCCAGTGTTTGAAGGGCTTTCCCATTATAAATTAAAATTGAAATTGTTCCCTCCAATCTTGCCAATAGCCTCTTAATTTCTATACTCAACAGTCTTTTCTCAGTCTTCATTGGCCTTGACTTTTCTGCTCTTTCGATGCTAATATTCCCTATTTCTGGATGTACGTTCGTCCTTCATTGCCAAAGAAGACCGTGTCATCAGAGAAATAATGACATGACTTGCACTTGACTTTGTTTTGAATGAGGGAGGGCTGAGCAGGTTACCAGCCTCACATCTCCTCCAGAGTCATCCAGTGACCAGACATTCATCAGGATGACTGGAGATGACCCAGGATGAGGTAATTGGGGTTAAGTGACTTGCCCAAGGTGACACAGCTTGTGAGTGTCAAGAGTCTGAGGTGAGATTTGAACTCAGGTCCTCCTGACTCCTGCACTGGTGCTCTATCCACTGCACCACCAAGCTACCCCTATTTCTGGATATATTCTTATTCTTTGACTTTCATGACACTGGTTATCTTGACCTCTTAGAAAAATTGGCATCGTTCAAGGATCATTTCACATTATCATCTTCTGATTTCCCCACCACCATCACCAATTGTCAATGCTCTCTTCCTTTTCAAATTATTTTATATTTGCTTTACTCACTTACATGCTGTGTTCCCTAATAGGAGGTAAGATCTTGGAGGGTAGGAATATTTTTTTTTCTATTTTTGTGTCTATAGTGCTGGCACATAGCAGATATTCAAAAAATGTTTGTTGATTGATTGCCTTGAATGAAGAATTAAGACTTCTTCAGCTTGACTGTAGAGAGAATAATTGGAAATAATTGGTAGAAGTTGGTTTGATGTAAGAAAAAACATCTTAGCCATTAGAACTATACCCCAGTTGAATGAAAAGTAAGTTCTCCAACATTGAAGGTCTCAAATAAAGCTGAAGTGATATCGTAGAGGGAATGTTGGTCAAGTTGGGAGGAGATGGCCTTCAAACTCCCCTCTAGTTCTGAGATTTTTATTTAATGGGTTCTATATCAACAACATATAGAATACACCCAAGCCTCCTAGAGGCAGGTAGGTAGTATAATAGATAGAGGGTTGGGTCTGGAGTAGGAAAACCTGCGTTCAAATTCAGACACTTACTACCAGTGTGACCCTAAACTAGTCACTTAACAACCTCTGTTTGCTTCAGTTTCCCCAATTGTAAAATGGGGATGATAGCACCTACCTCTCAGGGTTCTTGTGAAGATCAAGTGAAATGATATTTATAAAAACCCTTAGTACAGCTACTGTCATAATAGGCACTTAATGAATGTTTGTTTTCTTGCTTCCTTCTTCCATGCTAGAATAAACAAAATTTTGAAGAAAGAAAAGGATTAGTTTCCAAGGTATTTCAAAGAGAAGCTATCTAAATGGGGGGTGGGAGGGAACGATGATATTAACGCCCTCTCCCCTCTTTAAAAAAAAGTGACATATCAACTGTTATGCCCACTCAGGATTATCAGATTAGAGATTGAAAATTGAATGGAAACTCAAAGGTCATCTCATCTAACCCTCCTAATATCTGATAGGTGAGGGAAAGCTAAGTCAGGAGGACCTGAACTCAAATCTGATCTCCAATACTTAACTAGCTGCATGCTCCTGGGCAAGTCATTTAACCCCAATTGCTTCAAAAACAATTCATGTGTATACACACACACACACACACACATACATACACACATACATATATACATATGCATAGTTATATTCAAAAGGCAGAGAATTTGAAGGCCAGAGCCAGAATTCAAACTTATAATTCCAAATCCAAAGCTCTCTCCATTGTACCAAGCATTCTAATCACCATAAAATCTTTGTGAAAATGGCATACAAATCATTCATATCAAGAGTATCCTTCAAAAAAAACCTGAGAAGGAAATGGGGAAGTTTTTGGATTTGTTTGTTTTTGTTTTTGTTTTTTTTGCAAATGATGCAGTCTCAGTCAATAAATATTTATTAAGTACCTATTGTGAGGCAGACATTATGCTAAGTGCTAGGATTCAAAGAAATGACAAAAAAAATAGCCCACAAAGATTAAATCTCTATAATCACAAAATGGCCTCGAAACTGAAGAGGGTACACAAGCTGCTGCTTTATGTTCCATTTGTTGATTAAACAGAAATAACATTTGACTCTGAACAAAGTGTAACTTTCAAGGCCCTCCATGAAATACCTCCCTGAAACATAAACCCATCTTTTTAACTATAATATTTTTCCAGTGATAGTCTTCACTTATGAATCATGGAATATCATAATCTGTAAAGAATCAAAATTGTAGTACCCCCAAAGAACAATGGAGTTTTAAATAGGTTACAACACATTGCCAAGAATTGGCTTAGAAGAAAAGGTGTACAAGATCTCATCAGAGAAATATGACTGGGAAAGGAAATGGGATGGTCATGGTAGTTGAGGGATAATGGATGGAGAGCCCCTGGGTTGCACTGGCCCCCATACAACCTTAAGGATCCAGGGGAAGTGTACACTATGGTACATCCTTTGTGGAGGATTTGTGCTGGTAATGGATTCTAGAAAGAAGGATGTGGAGGGCAGAGAGGAAGGAAGGATGGGAGGAAGAGAGGAAGGAAGGAAGGAAGGAAGGAAAGAAGGAAGGAAGAAAGGCTTCATTAAGCACTTGCTATGTGCCAGGCACTGCACTAAATAATCCTCACAACACAGAGAGGGAAGGGGCTATCGTTATCCCCATTTTATAGTTAAAGAAACGGAGGCAAACAGAGGTTAAGTGACTTACCCAGTCACACAGCTAGTCTGAGGCTGAATTGGAACTCAACTCTTCTGGACTCCATGGTGCCACCTAGCTCCCTCCTCACAGGATGAGAAGGTACCCTTGGATGGAGCATCTAAATGGGTAAAATCGTCCCTTCATTCAAGTACACAGACATACTTCTCCAGCCAGGTATCTCCCTTACATAGGCTAAGAGTTCTCGGGATGTATCTGCAGAGATCAATGTGTTGAATAATCTTCTGATTATTTCTACCAGGTGAGGCACATTTGCCCGTATTATAGCCACTTTTATGAGGATATCCCAAAAAGAATGCAAATGGAAGAAGGATTCAACACGAGCTCTTTCCAATGCCCTTACTCATAGATAGTGACATATTATGCTGATACTAACAAGTCTCACTTAGTCCAACAGAGTGTTTTGACGAAAGAACTAGTCACACAAAAGAGATAGACCTAGTGAACTATATAGGAAAAAAAGTTGATGACAAATGTATACTGCCTAGATTATGACATACTATTAAGTTGGCAACCCACTAAGTTAATTCATCACTACCTATATCTTGGATATGCACTGCTGATATACAAAGACCTGAGTCCAGAATAGTATAGGAGGAAAAGAATTGGCTGGATTGCGTTGAAGAAATTATTCAATACTTTCAAAAATTCTCAGCTGCGCCCTAAAACAAAATGAAACAAAAATCTTTTTAAGACCAATATTCTCCTGATAATACAATATATCTCCAAATTGTAGAATATGATGATTTCCAAACCGCCAAAATGACAAGTGACCCAGTGAGTAATAGGGAGATGCGTGACAAGTATAAAGAGGCTGCCATATATTTCCAAAGTATACTTGAACGAAAGGAGTGACATCAAATGTTCAAGAAAAAGTATGATTAGAAAAGGAAGGAAGGCAGCCATGTATCACAAATGTGGGACAACAGACCGACAGTTCAAATGCTGCACTGATACCCACCAAGAGGAAAGTCCTCTGAAATCCGAGTAGAGGGTCTGTGGGATTTCTCCAAAGACACAAGCACGTATCTCACAGAGTAGGGCAGTATATATGTGTCTTGATCTCTCTATTGGAGAGTGGCCACATTGAAGAGATCACAGACCCATTAAAGTTTTAAAGTATAAGTGGGTCTTTGAATTCATTTTCCATCCCATTCTTGCATGTTTTGTTTTGGCTCCCTCAGAGTAGCAAGTGTATTTTGTGCTTAGTACTGGAGAAATGTTCAGTCTTTTCTTAAAAGTGGCCATTTCTTTCACTTGTCAGTTATTTAAAATCATATTTTAACTTTTTCAAGGATTCAAGTTAGTTTTATTTGCAAAATCCAAAAATTGTGTTATATGGTTCAATAGGAAAAGGGCTGGATTTAGAACTAGAAAACTCAGATTCAAATTCTGATCCTGTTACCTCAGGAAATTCATTTCCCCTTTCTAGGTCTCAGTTTTATCATGATTTCCTCTATGCCACTAGAAACAGAGAAACTCTTCCTAATGTAAATCCATTTCCCATACTTCAAATTTCTAAGTGAAAATACTCTGACACTCTCTATCTATATATGGGCAAAATAATGGTGTTTTGAGAGGGAAAGGAGCTAAATATTCTTTTCTAGTTCTTTGTTTTAGCTCCCATTCTATTCAGCAAGTATGAAAGTGATACCTACAGGATGGAGAGTTTAATACGCTAAGACTTTGAAAAATTGCTTATTAGAGGTGTTTGTATAAGATAGCCTCCAAAGTCCTTATTGTTGTTAAGTTGTTTCAGTCGTGCCCAACTCTTCATGATCCCATTTGGGGTTTTCTTGGCAAAGATACTGGAGTGGTTTGCCATTTTCTTCTCCAGCTCATTTTACAGATGGGAAACTGAGGCCATCAGGGTTAAGTGAGTTGCCCAGGGTCACACATCTAGTAAGTGTGTCTGAGGCTAAATTTAACCTCAGGGAAACGAGTCTTCCTGACTCCAGGCCTGGCACTTTATCCAATGCACCATCTAGTCGCCCTAAAAATAGTTGTAAAAAATGTTAGTTCTTCATTCATTTTTCAGTCATGCCCAGTACTTTGTGTCCCCATTTGGGGTTTTCTTGGCAAAGATACTGGAGTGGTTTGTCATTTTCTTCTGCAGTTCATTTTACACATGAGTAAACTGAGGCAAACATGGTTGAGTGACTTCCATGACCAAGGTCATATAGCTAGTAGGTATTTAAACTCAAGTCTTCCTGACTGCAGGCCAGGTACTTTATCCACTGTACCACCCAAAGTCCCTATGGATCTAAATTTATAATCCCATAATCTTGTTATTCCAAAAACAAAAAAAGAAAAAACTGTCCCCAAAAGTTTAGCCTAAAGCCATTCATTACTTATCTTTGGAAAGGGCTAATTGTTGCACTAATTATTTCTTCTTTAGCATGGTCTTTGAACGCTAGAGATTTTTTTAAAGTTGTGGCCATCTTTACAAAAAAAAAACCCTCTCCCTATATTTTTAAGAGTATATAGATGCTCTAGTTAAACTGCTCTAGTTATCCATTTCCTACCTACTGATCAAAACAGGACCTTAAATAAAAGGTTAGAAAAAATAAAAGCACTCTTAAAACATTTTGGTTCTCTTTCTTCCTTCCATAGCATCATTCTTTTGTACGTATATCACATCAGAGTATCTTTATTCAGAAATCCATATTAGGGGAAAATGATTGAAAATGGCTATCAATATTTCCTCTGCTTCTAACCACATGGAAGAAATCATTTTATTTTCGTGTTTTGCTTTTAATATAAAGTTGCCTTAAGTATTGTCCAAATGGAACATAGTTTCATAACAAGCTCTTTCCTTTTTCCTCCTTGTATTTGATTTGCTCAGTCATCTGAGTTATGGACCATGGCCGGTATTAGCCATTTGTCAGACCTATTGATTATTCTTCAGAAAATGGAGGAAGCCACAAGGGAAACTGCTATTCTGGAGTGAGGGTCACGATGAATGAGGAACTGACTGACAAGTAGAAATAGTGGAAACTTTGGAAGGAAGTTCCCAGGCCATCAGAAATGAGAGATAGTGAGGGTCATGCCAGGCACAGTCTGACATCTGCTATAGACTTGAGAAATAGATTTCAAAGTGTTTAGAAAAAAGGTAGATAGGATCAGGCAGCCTGTATGGAGACAGAAGGAGTATTAAAATAGGGAGAACATTCTGGCAAAAGGTACAATGTTAATGGAAGGCAAAACTATTCAAATATGATCTGGGTTCTCTCTTCTCTGTTAAGGAAAATCTTCATATTGGGACAACAGCAAAAAAATATTCATTGTTTTGAAACACAAACACAAAATAAATAGGTAGATGGTAAGAGAATATCTCACTTTCTCTCCATGTGTTCAAGTCCTAGGGTCTGGATGAAATGTGTATAGGTTACCAAATGTATTTTCATATGAGATTACTGAACTGCTATCAGTAATCTAAAAAAATGATGAATATCAATGAAATCACAGAAGTTTTGTCATTTCTTAGAAAAGGAAATTCATCATGAATAAATCATGCCAGAACAATGTAATTCCCTTTCATGATAAGATTCGGCAGGAGAAATGTTGGGCATAGTGTTTGAGTCCTGGACTTGGAATCGGGAAGAACTAGGTTTGGATCCTTCCCTTGACACTTACAAACTATGTGACAGTGGGTAAATCACTTAATTTCCCTGGCCTCCATTTCCTATTTTGTAAAAGAAGAAAAATAATAACTTCATGACCACAGGGTTGTCATGAAGTTCAGTGGGATAACTGAAGCATGTAGGTCACATGGTGACTAGAGTGCTGAATTTGGAGTCAGGAAGACTTGAGTTCAAATTCTACTTCAGATATTTACTAGCTATGTGACCCTGGGCAAGTCACTTAACCTGTGTCAGCCTCAGTTTCTTGGATATAATAGTGGTACCTACCTCATAGAGCTGTTGTGAGAATCAAATGAGATAACATATTTAAAGCACTTTGCAAACCTTAAAGCTCTATATAACTTCATATATATATATATATACATATGTATGTATATACCACGACCAGACATTAAAGTGGTATATAAATGTCAGCTATCATTTTTGGTTTTTCTTGTTATTACAATATAGCAAAAAGTGCATTGAACTCAGAGTCACAAGACCTGATTTCAGTCCTAGATTTGATACCTATTAGCTAGGTGACTGTGGGTAAATCCCTTAACCTCTCTTTACAAATCTCCTTTTCTTCAGCTATAAAATATTTTTTCAATGCCTTAATTCATCCATGAACTCACTGATATGGATGTTACTCTAGCAGTCTCCAAAACAACTTATTTACATCTTCTGCAAATTCCTCTGCAGCTCTTCTTATATCTTTCTCTGTGTCTTTCTATGAATTCTCCAGAAGAGGTTCAAACAGCTTGGTGAGGGCTTTCCTCTCCCCTTTTCCACTTTTCTGCCATTGTTACTATGAAAATGAAACTGAGATACACAGGACTGAGGAGGGGCAATTTGCGTTTTGTTTCATGGGTTTCTATGACCAAATAATTCATCATCTAGTAGCCAAATTCCTGGTAATTGAAGAGACTCTCTGTATTAGGATAGCCAGGTCTTCCAAAAGCAGAAACCACATGCAAAGTTTATCCAGTCTTGTAGAAGCCATCAGACCTTATATTTCTCTGATATTGCTTTAAGAACCTAGGCTCATCTAAATACCATGACAAGACATCTAAGGAGGATTTTTTGTGCAGACTATAAAATACTAATAATTATTATGCAACCATATAAGGCTGTCGTGAAGAAATCACTTTGTAAACCTTGTAGTGTTGTGTAAACATGAGTTAATGTAATACCGAGACTTAATTATGAGGGAAATAATATTGTATAATTGAGTTTTAGCAAAGAATCTGAAAGAGTATCTCAGGTCTTCCTCAAGGACATGATGGGTCAGTATGGACTTATTGACAGAATTGGGGAAATTTGAAATTAGTTTGACAACTGGAACCAAACAGCATTAATTCATAGACAATGCAGAAGGAAGTCACTACTGAAGAGCTAAAGGATTCTGTTCCTGGCCCTGCACTGTTAACCATTTTTGTTGGATGGAGGCGTAAATGGTATGGCGTGGTGTGAAACTGGAAGGGACAGCTGATACATTGCCCAGTAGTCCCAGAATCACAAGATGCTGGTAAACTACAATGTTTGATTGATGCCAGTTGTGTGAGATTCAACTAGAATAAAAATTAATTACTTTAGACAGAAGTCCATATGAGTTCAAGAACATCAGTTGTACTTGTTCTGGATGGAGGGAAGTATGGCTAGGCCATATTTCATCTTCAGAAAATTAACAGGACCAGAATGCAAGAAGGTGGTAGTGTATATGTGGATATGATGCAAAGGTAAGTTTGTGGAGCGTAGCAGAAAACTTGCAGGAGAAAGTAGGAAGCTAGAAGGGACAAAGATGAATGTAATTTTTTATTAGTATTGAAATAGGAGATTCTCTTAATAAATACAGAATTACATCTAAAATAGCTATTAGAAGTGTAGAGAACACAATCAATGGTCTAATTTTCCCCTAAAGAAGGTGAGGAAAACCTTGTTTTATGTGGTCACTAAAAATTTCTTTCCCTTTTGAAAAATTAGATAACATTTTCCTTTCTGTAATATGTGACCTTCAATGGCTCTCCCTTACCTGAAGTTCAAATTCCTTTGCCTAGCATTCAGTGACCTCCATTCATGGTCTTAGCAGAAGCTACCTTTCCAGCCCTGTCCTATAAGATTCTCCCTCAGGGTCTCTATGTTCCAGTCCTATAGGATTCCTGGCCTTTCCAGTGATGCCACATCCTTCCTTTCCCTCACATTTATGATATAAAATATAAGCTCCTGGAAGGAAGAAACTGTTTTTTTGGTTTGTTTGTTTCATTTTTGTAGAGCCTAGCCTGGCCTAGCCCATGTTTGGCATTTTATAAATACTATTTGAAATGAATTTATTCTATATGAAAAAATGTGGGTATTTTAGTGATGACAAGCTCTCTGCACATCATTAACATGACATGGGAGCAAATAATAGTAATATGCTCTTAGGTTGCTTGTTAGAAGCTTAGTGTCCAGAGTTAGCTAAGTCACAGCTCCACCATGGTTGACCCTAACAATGTGGTATTGTATTCAACTGTGACTTCCTTCTTCAAACATGTTGGCCAGTTTCATAGTATGCCCAGAATGGGTCAATTAAGATGGGGAAGGGACTCAAAACAGGACTCTGAGGAATTTGAGGGGTTTTTATTCTGGAGAAAGGAAGGTCTCTTTTGGACATGACAGTTGGTTTTAAATATTTGAAGGGTCATGGTGTAAAAACTACATTAGAATTGTTTTTCTTGGCCCCTGTGAGAAAAAAATAGGACCCAGGGGTAGTTGCTGCAGAAAGCTGAAAACGACCTGGTTAGAAGGAAATATTTCCTAACAGTTAGAGCTGCCCCAAAATTGAACAAGCTATCTTGGATAGGTAGGGACTTCTCAGTCACCTGAGATCAAATGAAGCCTGGATAGCTAGTATGAGATGCTACAGAAAGGATTTCTGCTCTGGTATGGACTGACCTAGATGATCTTGGAGAGTTCTTCCTGCTCAGAGGTTCTGTTATATGATTACCACAATCAGAGCTATTTCTAGATTATCTCGGTTGGTTGTCCTTTGTTCTCCAAGAGGACTAAAATGACATCACTATGCTCAAGTCAAGTTCCAATTATCTGACCAATAAGAGCTCAGGATGCTCTACCATAGGTGGGCACAAATAATGCATGTGAACCTTTGAGTTGGGTTCTCTACCTTTGTGCAACTCAAGTTTCTTTTGAGCTACCTTAATAGTACTTTGCTCTTAAAGCACAGCACCTTTTCTCAGCACCATGCTTAGTCGTCTTGTACCAGCGTCTCCCATGTGACACAATCAATTCCAAAGTCCTTGAGAGACCTTGACAGCGTCTTTATATCACTTCTTCTGACCACCATGTGAACACTTGCCTTGTGTGAGTTATCTAGGTAATTGCCCCTCCAACCTCTGGATGATGAACACTTTCACCTAACCTCACCCCTCCTTATCCCCCAACTCACCTTCTAGCAGGACAATGTCAGGGAGCAGCCATTAAATAATGAATAAACTAAGACTTCTCATATCCCAGTGTGGGATGGAGAATTTTCTAAGGGACATTTTGCCTCCTGCTAGGGACAGACCTATACAATATGCAAAATAAGAAAGCTGGATTAGATAACTGATCTCTCTCCAAAGTTCTGCCCAGCTTGAACATTATGACTGTGATTCTGACCCAATACCTTTCAAGTAGTTCCTACCATGTGTGAGATTACATGGATGGTGTTTCCCTAGAGTTCATGCAGATATTTCAGGAACCATGTGTTAGAAGAGAGGGACTTTGAAAAACTGTATTTCAGGGTTTGAAACTTATATTTCAAATAAGCAGCAACTGCTGAGAACCAGTACCTGTTGACTTAAAGTCGTTACCTTTGCTAATCTCCTGCAAAGTGTCATCTGCTCCTAATAATATATCATCAACTGAACAGGAACATCAATTAAAGTATATATGAGAGGTTCATAAAAAGAAATAAGAGAAAGTCAAGGTCACTCCTGTCCTGAGATCTTAATCTAGGTAAAACAAAAATTTATGCACATGATGAAAATAAGCCACCACATACTCTCTCCTTCCTGCTTTACTATACATTTGGTTTCTAGCAGTCACGAATTGATCCCTCTGTCATTGTCAAAGCAACTTTAAGCCAAGGGAAGACAAAGCAATTTGGAAAGAAAATAATCTTCACCAGAAGGTGGGACTTGGGCATAAATAATAAGATGTTTTCAGGTAAATCTTGGAAAATAGTAAAGAAGATGTCCATGGGAAAAGGCGACCTCAAAGGGAAAGAATCTCAGGTTACAAAGGTGAGTGAGACAATGATCTCTGCTCATTTTGCCGTTTTGCTGCAATATAGATATTTATATGTACATATGTGTGTCGATAATATATATGCATATGTAGATATGCCCACGTGAGAGGAGAAAAGTGGTAAATATGTGAAATGAGTGCCCAAATAAAGTCTTGGCTATGTAACACTAAGTTCATTTTCTTCAGAGTCCAAAAGAGGAAGAAAAGGAGGGGGGCGAAAAGCCCACACAAGCAACTCCTTATTCCACAGTCTTGATCTGTAACATTCCCCTTTCTTTCCCCTTGTTCCATTTTCCTTACTCCTCTCTTTCAAGTCTTTGGTTTGAGCTGGCCTCAGGTCAGCTGAGGAGTCCCTCCCTGGTGAGCAGCTGCTGTCATTTTTAATTAGGTAGCAGGTGGCTGGCACTTCAAAGCAGCTTTGCTCACAGTTATTTGCACAGGCCAGAAAGGCAGCTCTGGCCAACCTGCCTGGAGGGGACAGCTTCCCTAGGTGGGACTTGGCCCAGAGATTCTTGGTTCCATGACGCTTTTGCTGAATGCTGGAAGAGTGGAAGGATGGAAGGCCAGAAGGAGAGGAACCCACCCCAGGTGTGTTTTAGATAGGGGGAGAGGTAGAATGTTCATAGAAAAATGGGTGAATCATTTGTTTGCTTGCTTTTAAAGTCTTCTGAGTCCTCTAATGGAATAAAGTTTTATGAAAAACAGCATGGTGTAGGGGAGACAGCGCCTGACATGGAATTAGTTAGACCTCGGTTGCAATCCCCCCTCAAACTTGCTGTGTGATCCAGGGCAAGTGGCAGAACCACTCTGGGCTCCAGTCTTGTCACCCATGGATGGAGGGTTGACCAGCTCTGTCTTCTCCTGACACCGTGGATTAGATCTGGGGTTTGGCATGCTCTGAGCCAAAGGGATATTTCTATTGATCACTCATTTTGCTATTTGTGTTTAAGGGAAAGTGAAACAGCAAAAGAGGAAGTTTGTCTGAATTCAACTCTCTCCATTTCAGGGAGAGGGAGCAGAATGAACAGGTGAAAGGAATCAGGAACTTGTACTTCCTTGTGGGTGGGGGGCAGAGTGGAGGGGAGAGGCGGAGGAAGAGGGTGAAACCCTGAGAACCAGGAAGACAAAGGATGAAAAATGAGCTTTTGATAAAGTGCAAAAATAACTAAGTTTCCCTGGTGTACAATTGACTTGGATAATTTGCAGATTATCCCTAAGCTTCTCTGAGGACTCTGTGGTCTTCTGGGCTACCTTCCTTTGCCATTTTTCCTGCTTGCCTAGGGCAGTGAAGACTAAGTGAAAAAAGTGTTTTCGTTGTTTTGAGATGATGTTTTTTGATCGTTTGTTTTGGGGCCTATCATTTCACTGGTATAGGGAACTCCTGGGGTATGTAGGTGGAACAGTAGATAGTGCTGGGCCTGGAGTCAGGAAGGCTCATCTTCCTGGGTTCAAATCCAGCCTCAGACACCTGTTAGCTGTGTGATCCTGGGTAAGTCACTTAACCCTGTTTGCCTCAATTTCCTCATCTGCAAAATGAGCTGGAGAAGGAAATAATAAGCCACTCCAGTATCCTTGCTAAGGAAAACCCCAAATGGGGTCATGAAGAGTCAGAAACAACTGAACAATGACTAAACAACAGTTATGTACAAATAGGAAACCCGAAAGGAATGGTTTTAAATCTTCAGTCACATTTGAGATTAAAAAAAAAAAACTGAAAAAAATGACTGAACAACAAAAATAGGGAACTCCTGATGAGGAAACCCTTGCTATCAATGTAGATCAGCAGCACTGGGAGGCCTTCTAGGGTCACAGCTAGGGTATGTCCCAGGCAGCATTTGAACCTGGGTCTTCCTGACTCTGAGGCCATTTCAACCTCTCCTGTACCACACAATCCTTCAAAAAAAATAGCCATCTATGGAAAATGTTATTAGGAACTAAATCCACTATTGTTAAAATATCATTTTGTGGTCTAACAATAGTCCAAAGCTACTCTCTCCATTTTAAATCCCCTGGACACTCTCCTGTGGCAAGAATTGAAATGGTGGAGTCAAAGCCACCCTTTTTAGCCTAATATGTTAATTAGGTAAGGGAATATATTTTTTAAAAAAGCCCTTAAGGTAAGATTTTTTATAAAGCAGTTTGAAGTCTATAACAATTGGCTGAGAAGTTTTGCTCTGCATTCTGGGTCCTGTGTATGCACTAAGTATGAACAGGGAGCTTCTCCAGAAATTGCAGCATACACACACACACACACACACACACACACACACACACACACACACACCTTTAAAGGATCGAAAGAATGTTGGACCTGCCCATCTTCTCCTTGATGTCTTACCACTGTACCCCCTGACAGCACTGCTCCAATCTTTGCATCACTGTGCTAAACAGCAGTCCCAGATCAGCTGTCAGCTGTGTGTACATCATTAGGAGCCAAGGACAGCCTGAACTCACAGCCCTAAAGGTGCCCAGCAAAGAAACAAACCATAGTTAACAGGAACTTCTTGAGCACTCTGTAGGAAGGGGCAAAGGACTTCTATCAACTAGAAACTGAATTACCCCCAGCTACATGTGTTCTGTCAAGCATGAGCCCACTTTCTCACTTTTCCTCCACTCTATATATCCTTTGGGGAGAATACCAGGAAGATGTTTTGTACCAACTGCTCTCCTTGTAGCCCCTTTCTGAGAGCTACCCAAATCTGGCTGACTACATAATTCTCAATTGATAAGTAGAGAGACGCACACAGGTGTGGATCTAAGCCAATGACATTAGAGAGAGTCATCTCATTTCCCTTCAGGAGTACCCATTGAATCCTAAAAAGACGTAGCCAGCTTAGCATTTGAAACTTGACTTATCTGTGAAAATGAAAATTGGGATAAGGATTGGGGGTAGGGGAAGGGTGGATCATTAATTAGGATTTACCAGTTGCTAGACAAATTGTCTACTCTGTAATTCTGGAAACTAAGGCAGAATGTAAGGGCTTGGCTTTCAGTAAAAACCAAATTGCATGGTCCTACAGCAAGATGAGAGACCAGGCTGACCTACTGATGGACATCAATAAAGGTACTCTTACTTAGGCACCATAGCAAATGCCTGAAGAGAAACATAGCTCTTGAAATTAAGCACAGAAAGCAAAGCATCAGTGTTGCCAGAGATATTTTCTCATCCCCTTCTCAAGGTGTACACCTCACCTTACCCACCACCCCACATAGCTTCAAGAAGTGCCTGACATAGCAGCCAGTCCATACTGGCAATGGGTGCTATATGCTGATACAGCAGGAGTCCCCTTTCCCATATTGGGGTTTGATAATGAAGATGGTCTCCATTTTCATATCACTTTGAATGATTGTGATGAGTACAGCATTTACAGTGGCCTGGGACCTTGCTTAGAAACTTTATCAACATTTGACTTTGGAACTTGTTCCTGCACCAAGAGCTCAATGTGTGGTGAGATCAGTTCCCACATCCTGTTGTAGACAAGCCATGGCAGAAGCAGTGGCGGGGTGGGGATGGGGTAGGTTGGTGTTTTACCCCAACCACAGTCACCTAGCCAGCTGGAATCTACCTGGCTGGAGCTATGAGCACATTTAATTCTTAAAAAAAGATCAGTCACAGCTCCATGGCTGGAGCTATGAGCACATTTAATTCTTAAAAAAAAATCAGTCATTAGAATTCTGCAAGCCTTGAGAAAGAAGAAGAAAATGTTCACCTTGGCTTTAAGCCATGATGTCCTCTATGAGAAACATGAATTTCTGTAAATAAACAACTTCCTCATTGAACTTACAGTTTGGGTCTTGGAGCAGGCTGTAAAGGTTACAAAGATGCAGTACCTACCTCAAGGAATTTACCCTCTACTTGGAGAGACAGAATATGCACATGATTAAGCACATGCTTAAGTGGCTACTACAAAGAATGATATTAGCAGCAGTCTGAGATTGAAGAATTCTTGTTTTGTTTTATTGTATCATCCATATTATCATTTGCTACTTACGTATTTCTGAGAGATGGTATGAGCATTAATATCTTCAGTGCTCTATGACTATGAGGTACAGGATACCTGGTAGAAAAATACATTATTCCCAGCTACCCTCCATTAGTATTATGTTTAAGAATAAAAAGCAGAACTAGTCTTACACTTTTCTTTCAGCAAGAATCTTAGCCATGCTTTGGGGTATATGATAGCTCTCTGGAAGCCTTTAAAAGGCTGTCACAGAGAAAAGGGAATAGATTAGTTCTGCTTGATTTTGGTGTTGGTTGCCAGTAACTCCCAAAGTCACACTGTTAGAAAGTGGCAAGAGAGAGATTTGAACCTGTCTCTCACTTTGAACCTAGTGCTCTTTCCACTTACAGTATATAGTACATTTATGGAAACCAGCTGAGAGGTGAAGTCATTTTCTATGATAATTCTCTTTAAGTCAAGTGGAAGAAGAGTTCAATGTGTTTTTCTTAGGAGAACCTTGGGACAATATGGTGGAAGGTACAGTTTCAATAGTTAGGAGAGGGAACCAAAGGATTCTGGGAACTGGAATGCAAGGCAGGTGTTGGAGCAAGTGTAGCATTGATAATCTGAGGAGAAAGACACATTCTTTGGGAATGGGAATCTAAAGACCTGGGTTTGAGTCATAACTCTTCCACTAACCATTTGTATGCCTTTGGAGCCAGTCACTTCATCTCTTTGGAATTCAGTTTCCTCATTTATAAAAATAGGGGATGGAGACTAAGGAAAAACTAATATCAGTTCTGTCTAACAGTCTGGAATTTAATTTATGGTAATCAAACTGCTAAATGTTACCATTCTAGTTCTTCAAGAGAATCCCAACCATAAGAGTTAGAATTCTGAGACCTGAAATTAGTGAGTCAAACTTTAACTAAATAAAAATCCCTTCTCCCCTGTGCCTGGAAAGTGACTATCCAACCTTTTTTTAAGATTGTAAGAAGGAAGCAGCTGCCTTCAGAAGCAGCACATTCCATGATTGGACAACTCTAATGAGTAGAAGTCATCCCTTCCATCCAGCCTAAGTTTGTCTCTGCCCCTTCTACCATATTGTACCAAGGTTCAAGTTTTTCAAGATGTGAGGACTCTGTTGTTTAGTGTGTTAGCTATCCCTCTGATCTTTGTTCCCTATGAAAATTTTATGGCTATGTTATCACTGCCTTTATCCAAGTTATTAATAAAAGCATCAAGTTCAGCTCCCTAGAACATTTAGCTAGATTCCTTCCAAATTGACATTGAATGATGACCACTCTTTAAGTCCAATCATTCACCTTATTCTATATCCACCTAAAGAACTAGCATCTAGCCCAGGAGTGGTGAACGTGCAACCTCAAGACCACATGTGGCCTTCTAGGTCCTTGGCTGTGGTCTTTGACTGAATCCAAGTTTTACAGAACAAATCCTTTTATTAAGGGGATGTGTTCTGTGAAGTTTGGATTCATTCAACAGGTCACACTTGAGGACCTAGAGGACCGCATGTGACCTCGAGGCCACAGGTTCTCCACCCCTCATCTAGCCCCTACCAGTTCATCTTATCTATATGAACAATATGAAAAAGGAATTTTTTCTGTCTCCACGTCTCTCACTCACATTTGTTCATTTTTCTTTACTCATATAATATCTACCTTAGTTCGGACCCTATTTTCAAGTTAACATTGTTCCTTTCAAGTGGTCTCCCAACTTCCAGTGTCTCCTCTCTCTAATCCATCATCCCATACAGCTACCTAAAGCCCCCATCTAACCATGTTACTCCCCCACCTAAAAAGCTTCAGTGGCACCAGGAATGATGGCACATACCTACCCAGTTACCAAAGAAATGGAAAGTGGAGGATTTCTTGAACTTGGAAGAGGGGGATGGTTTGAGCTGCAGTGAGATACTCAGATCAATGGCCAGCATCAATAATCTGGTAAGCCCCCAAGCCAAGGAACTGCCAGCTGCCTAAGGATGGGTGAACTCCCCAGGTCAGAAACAGAGCAGGTCAAAGAATCTGCAGTGATCAGTCTTGAGATCTGGCCCGTAAAAGGAGGAATAAACTTCCTTCTATTTCCTCTCGGATAAAATACAAATGCCTATTTTTGTATATAAAGCTTCAGGCTATCTTTGCAGATTTATGGACCATTACTCCTCTCCCATGCACTCTATTAGCTGTAGTCAAAATGGCATTGTCACTCATCCACTGTTTCCCTATGCAACATTCCATTTCCTCCTGCCTTTGAGACTTTGCAGAGACACTTTTCCCATTGCTGCTTCCCAGATATTCCTAGAATATTCTCTCTTTTCTCTTCCACCTTTGCAAACTCTGACTCCTCCTATAGGAAATCTTTTCTGAACTCCACCATCTTCCCTACTGTGTTCCCTTCCAGCTCCAAAACTGTTTTATATAGACTTATCCAAGTCGTATTCTCCAACAGAATGTAAGCTCTGAGAAGACAGGAAATGTTTCACTTTTATCTTTTTATTTAAAGTCCCTCATATGAAAGAGCAGCATAATGAATGCTCATTGAATTGAGTCTATATACCAGCCTAGGCCTCTAAAAGAGATATAAAAAAAATCTGGGACTTTTTATTTTTGATGCTATATTTCTGATATGAGATCTCCCTTTACAAAGTAGGCAGACAGTAACCTAATTCATATTAGTTAAGTCGTAAGGAATTGTCTGAGGTACGTAAAATTGAGTGAGTTGCCCAGGACATATAACTCAGATCAAAAACTATATTTGATCCCAAGTCTTCTTGATTCCAGGCCCAATGCTCTATGATGTCAGGTTGCCTCTGCTTAAAGGTAACTTTAAATCATAAATGAAATATGGAAATCCAAAGAGACTTTACATCCGGCATGTTAACCCTTTTTATGTCTACATCTTTTTTGTTTCACCCCTTTGACATGCTGGTGAAAACTATTGGAGCCCTCAGAATCCTGTGTTGTTGCCCTCATTCATAATCGAAAGAAGTGTTAAGTTTCAGTTAAAATTTAGTGAAACAAAGGTGTAATTCCCCCCCACCCCATACACTTTCAGATATGTGAAGTTCATTTTCCTTTGTATCCGCCCTTGATTTTCAGTCCTACCGCCAGCCCTGGTGACTAGAGCCTGGTCAAACTTGAATAGTTTTCTCTCTGCTTCTTCACCTTTCAGTAGGTACTCGCCATCTTCTCATACATATCTGATGAAGTGGGACCTATGCTACAACATCTCAGGGGATGATCGTGTCCTTTGTGGGTCCCTACCATTCTAGTGAGATCAGGTGATTGAAATTGCAGTTTCTAAGAGAGATAGGAAAGGAAGTGGTATCACCAGCTGATGACTTGAGAAATAGAAAAGAAAAGAAACTTAGAGGCACAAGTTAGCAGCACACACTCACACACCCTAATGTTGAGAAAATGTAGATAGGACCAGACTCCCTGGTGCCCTTCGTTCCTCCATCAGGCATATCCCTGAGGATGGATGTGGAGCTTCATTTCTGTGAAGCTTGGTAGCTTGTTCTGGTCCACCCATGGCTCTTTCAGTGCTAATTATCTTAATTTCTTTTGGCATGTGATACAAATTCAAATCTACTTTCTCCCATTACTTTCTTTTCATAGGGAAAAGATAAAAGACAATGAGAGCTCCCCCAAGTATGAAACTGATCAGTGTCAAAAAAAGAAACCTACTTTTGGATGTCCTCTGTTTTAAGACTTAAGCTGCTTCCCCCTCCTATGTGTGATCTTGTTGCATGTGGTCAGCTGAAGTCATTTTGTCTTTGTTTCTTGGGGCTAAATTCAGAAAAGGATAAAAATTTAACTTTGTCCTTATCATGCTCCTGTCATAAAATGGTCCCTTGGAATTGCTTCTTGTGAACTCTGGTTTTCCACTTAAAATTTATACTCTCTTTCTGCAGGAGATGAAATAAGAGCCCATGTAATTGGTCAATTTCCAGAACGTTTTGAAAGGAAGGCTTGTGGTTTACCACAAATAAGTACTTTATGCGACACTATAAATATACATATTTTTAGATTTATTAACGTGAGCTTGTGAAACATTTTTCTTTTTTTTACAAGCAAATGAATGAAATTTTCTATAAGACACACAATTCTAAAACTTCACCACCTGATCTAACTTTTTTGTGTTGGCTAAGAGTCTTTCATGTAGTACTTTATCTGCCAAGTCAGAGTGCAAGTCATCCTAATACAACTAATCCAAAATTGCTTGCTTCTGGGTAAATGCTTTCCCCTGGTCCTTCAAGGAATAAACAGTAACTCACTTTTCAAGGGATTCTGAAAGCACAGATTAGTATGTTTAGTAAAAGAAAACATAAAACAGCATCCCTAGCACCAAAAGTACAGTGCAGGCTCTCATTCTTCGTATGAAAATGAAACATTGTTTGCTTAGAAATAGAAAGCATTCTAAGTAAGATTTGGGTACACAGGAGTCTGATGTCTTTTAATACTATCTCAGTCTTCTGTTTAAATAGAGACTTCCTTCATTTGGATTGCTAAAATTAAAAAGATATTCTGAAATCTGGAGCTGTTGACTGGACTTTGAGAAGAAGTATCCAAAACTTTTTTCTGCTGATGATCCTTTTCCTGGAGGCTCTTACAGCCATGGAAAGGTTACATAAGGAAATAAGTTCTTTATTATTCTCATCTGTTTACTTCACATGAATAAGAATCTCTGGGGAAAGAATATGAATAAGGAACCAGAGGAACTAACTTTCATTTTCCTAAAAAAGAGGGTAAAATCTAATCTCCCTGTTTCTCTTCAAAGCAATGACTGTGGATAGTTTGGTAATGAGGGGCTAGCATCCAAGCTGGTGGAAATGAGAAGATATATCATTTTAGATAATCCTAGACAAGAAACATATATAATTTGGGATAAAATTACTTTTTTTTTAAAAAACCTGAAAGCTTGAGTTAAAAAAAAAAAACAACTAGTGATGAGATCTTTTAGAAGGTAAAATATGTCCTCATAAGAATAAATGGAAACCTTATCTTCAGAGGCCATTAAAACTACATAGGGCCCTGGAGACCGGAATATCGATTTAGTCTTACAGTGAAATGAGGACGAGTCCTAATACTGAAGATCTATTCTCATTTTGCCTGCCTGTAAACATACCATTAGGCAGAAATCTAACTGTCATCATCACAACTGTCAGTGTCTCGCTGGAATATTTTTCTGTATTGAACTTATACAATAATTGATGCACTTGGGAAACTGAGGAAAAGAGGTTCATAGAAATAAAGTTTTCTTTTATTGTAAGTTTTCTTTTTATTGATGTGTGGTTAACATAATCAATCTTCCTCTTGTGAGCTGTGGCCCCTTTGCTGTCGCTTTCAGAAATCCTCCATGGAAATACAATCCCCTTCCCTACCTAACCTTTCTAGCCTTCCTCAGTTGCTTGATAAGTCTTAGGGGTAGCAATCAGATCTGTGTATTCGTTGGTATAGGTCCACCCCCGCCTTTTCTTTTAGTAACTTTCACTACCACAGTAGGGTTCTACCTACTCTCCGACTTAGAGACAGAGAATTGCCTAGAGCAATGAGAGGTTGTGACTCTCACCCTCTTTATCCAGTCAGTAAATGTCTAAGGCAGAACTTGAACCCAGGTCTTCCTGACTTTGAGACAACTTCATTGTAAATTGACCTTGAAGTTTTTTATTTTTAATTTATGGAATAAAACAAGTATTTCCATAACATAGTAGAATGAAAAAAAAGATTGCACATGAAACTGCAAATCTATAATGTACAACTTGATATTTTTTAAAAATATATAATAAAGTTATCATGTAAATTTTTTTCCTTCCCTTTCCTCCTCCCCTATCCTAGAGATGGCTACCATTAGACACAATAGAGGAGTGCGTGTCTATGTGTATATATATGTATGTATCTATGCAAGTAAACTTATTCTATAATACTTTTACTTATCAGTTTTTTCTGTGGACACAGATAGTGTCTTCCTTCATATGTACTTTATAGTTAATTTGAGTATTTATAAAAGGCAAAATGACTTATTCACTCAAAGTCATCCTTAAAACAACATGGCTGTTAGAACTTGAAGTTTAAAAAAAATACTCTGTAATATAAAGTAATTGAAGTAAGAGACCAAAATTAAACATAATACGGAGAGGAAATGAGAAGAGTGCTGAAAGACCTGGTTTATTATCTTGTCTTGGAAACCTACCATTAGCTACTGAGTCATACACTGAAATTCCCTACAAATCTTCAGGGTTTTTTTAAAGTTTTTATTGGATTTTTCTATTTTTTACATCTTCTATCATCATAGTGTCCCATATATTCTTTCCCCTCCCTCTCTCAGAGAGCCATCCCATGACAAACTATTTTTTTTTAGAGTCAGAACAATTGATCGATACATTGAAAAAGTCCAAAAACATGTGCCATGTGTAACACCAGTGGACCTCCTACCTCCTTGAAAGGCTAGCTTGAAGGTGTCTTCTCATCCCTTCATTGGAGTCTTGTTTTATCTTTATAATTTTGTTATATTTACTTTTGATTTTTAGCGTGTTGTCTTTGTGTCTTCTCAACTGTTTTCTATTTATTAATTTATTAAGCACCTAATACGTTCTGTAAAACTTTGAAGATGTTTTTGTGCCCCCCTCAAATTTGTTGCTAAAACTATTAAGTATTTTAACTATTTAATTTTTAAAAACAAAGACATAAGAATTTGAATAGGGATGGGGACTGTACCAATGTTGTCATAGCTCCCAGATGAAGAAGATTTTGGTCCTGAATACTACAGACTTATCTAATTTCACCGTCTAACCTTTCTAAGTGGCTAGTTCTTCTGCCAGAAAATAAGAAATGAGTTAGGCCAGGGGAGAAGAACCTGTGACCTCAAGGCCACATGTGACCCTCTAGGTCCTCAAATTCAGCCCTGTGACTAAATTCGAACTTCACAGGATAAATCCCTTTAATAAAAGGATTTGTTCTGTAAAACTTGGACTCAGGTCCAAGGCCCCATTGACCTCAAGGCTGCAGGTTTCCCACCCCTGAAGGCAATCTGTAAAGTCCCTTTTTAAGTTTGTGAATCTGATAATAAACAAATGATTCCATATACTTATTTGGTGACTTTAAGAACAGTATAGTTTTCTCTATTTTTTAACCCCTCCTGGCAACTTAACATTTTGTTGAAAATTTTCACTGTTTTATGGTAGGCCTGAGTTAGTTTAGTGGTCCATTGCCATTTTAGCATAAGGAAGGGAGAGAATGCAAATGAGCAGAAAATAACAGATACCAGTTATGTGAAACTGGCAAGACACAATCTCTGTCTAATTCAGTTTTCTTATCTATGAAATGGGAAGAAGAACAATAGTACTTCTCTTCCAGGGTTATGGTAAGGTTAAAATGATATGTACGATACTTGGAAAGCATTTCGCTAACCTCAAAGTACGTGAATGCTCACTATTCTTATTTATTAAAACTAGAATCAGTTCTTAATATTCAGCCTGATCTTTGTGCACCCTACCGTAAGTCTGTCTATTTAAGAGGTTTGGGTAAATAGTGGCAAAGGAGAAGAGAAAGAGGGAAATGAGAGTAGGAACGGTGTTTAAATCTGCTCAGAAATTGGGGTTCGGGGTGGAGTGGGTAGCAAGATCAAAGCTGTAAAAAATGGGGCTACTTTTCTTCTCTATGGGCTACATATTTCCCTCCCAACAAAAGATAATCACTCTCCCTCTTTCCCACTGCCCAATCTTCCTCATGTCATTTTCCTTTCTTTTCTTCCCCTAATTATCTGAGCTGTTAGTGGAAACCTTTATAATATTCACTTTAATTAAAAAAGCACCTACTGAGTGCCTATTATGTGACATCAGCTAGGAATACAAAGGTAAAAATGAAAATCCCTGATTTCAGGAAACTTATATTCCAATAGAGCTATTACTTGGTACAGTATCATAAGCATGAAAAAGT
>CM053769.1:661028559-661045975 GCA_028658325.1 Potorous gilbertii
TCAAGTTCTCCTTTCACTTTGTCCATCTATAAGTTATTAAAATTGGGAGCCAGAGATATAAAGTTCCATATTCACACACACACACACACACACACACACACACACACACACACACGAAATATAAACTTTTACAAAAAGGTTTTAGACCCTTTTTCACCAGCCTCTGAAATCTGTCTGCTCCCAGAGTAACCACAGAAGTGCACAGAATAAAAAGAGTCACTTCAGAAATAAGAAAACCCTTACCAGCTTGAGGGATTTAGTATGATAGTTGTATGAAATGTATGTGTGTATATACAGATACATTTACGTTATTGGACTGCCAAAGCAAATATTTTCATTTCAAAACTGTTTTCACTTGCAACATTTGGAAGAATCAGCATTACATTAAAACAAAAAGGTGAATCGAGAAAGGTCAAGTTAAAGAAATGCCAATGAGGTATCTTTAAAAAGGGGGGAAAGGGGGACAATTAGGGGATGGACAAAGCAGGTAAGATTTAAGTAAAAGGTTCAGTTTAAGATGCTAAAAAAGCTGCAACAGCAAAAAAAAAAATACACATTTCCCCATCCCCCTCCAAAAAAGCCATCCTTCTCATAACTTCTTTTGCCATACAGGAAGATAAATGTTACAACACCTCCCTAGCCAATCAGCAGCATGACAAGCCTCAAACCAGGAAACTCTTTAGAGTACAGTAAAGCATAGTACAAATGATACTTCTCGCTTTCAGCTAGTTTTTGTTCCCTATGCTTGTAGGATGGGAAGGCAGATGTGAAGTCTCTCATGGCGAAGTTTAACACTGGGGGCAACCTGACAGAGGAGGTCTCTGTTGGCAGTCGACCCTTCAAAGCAGCAGGAGGACATCCTGCCTCTTCAGGAATACAGGCGAGGAAAAGTGTATTCACCAATCAAGGAAATGACAGTCCTCCTCCAGGGCCCAACAATTTATCAAAGTTTGGGGGTCCAAAGCCTCCTTTGGGAGTAAAGCCTTCATTTGAGGAGAAAACAGACAAGGATCCCAAGCCCCCATATCTGAAACCTACTGGAGTAGGCCAGAGATTTGGGACACCGGCAAGTTTGGTTAACAGAGACCCTGAGGGAAAAGCAGGATTTCTGAAACCTGTAGGTCACAAACCATTTGACCAGCCAAAAGAAGAGTCCAAGCCTGTGTTCCCAAGGCCCTCTGGGAACAAACCATCGCTTCATGCTGTCAGTCAAGAGAATGATTTAAAAGCTCCTGGCCAAAAACCCACTTTCAATGCCCCAGCACAAGAAAATGAACCTAAACCAGTCTTTCCAAAGTTGGCTGGAGCTAAAGGAAAGTTCACCACCCCTTCGCAAGACCATGATCTCAAGCCCCCTTACTCCAAACCAGCAATTGGACAGAAACCTACCAATACAGATACCTCCCATGATGACCAGAGCCCTAACAAGGGCACATTTCCGCAGAAGGGGCCTGCGTTTGCACCTCCCTCCAAGCCTAAAATCAGTCCTCTCAAGCCTACCAAGGAAGATACAGAGAGCAAAGACCATGGGACAGACCCCCCAAATATGCCTTTCCCTGGCGTGACTCTGAAACCTGTTACCAACAGAAGTACTCCAACCTCAGCCCTAAATCTTCCTAAAAATACTGAAGAGAAAAAGGAAGAGAAGAAAATAGATGCAGCTAAGAATATATTAATAAGTAAAATGAATCAGGATGACTCTAGCCCAGGTGCCACTCCACCCAAGTTCCCAAAGCCACCTTCCAAGCTGACAGTGGGAGGGCCTTGGAACCAAAGTCAAGAGAAGGAAAAGGGAGATAAGAATTCTACCACCCCTAAGCAAAAGCCTTTGCCTGCACTGTTTACCCTGGGTCCAGCCCCACAGAAACCCAGCAGACCACCTACTGTTGATCTGGCAAGATTTCGAAAGTCCAGTCCTGCAAACAGTGAGTTGTTTTCTCATTTCCTATTTAGTTTGTCTCTTGCCATAGTGGGAGATATTTTAAATTCTAAAAAGAATTCTGACAACCCCAACCCTTTATGAATGATATTCATTGGTAAATTTTCTCTGTTTGTCTTGGAGGCTGGAGGACTAAGGATATAGTGCAGGTTTGGGGGTAATTCTATCACTGAAAAGTGCTCTGCTTAGCTAATTGGGGGACAGCTTTCATTTGTTGGAATGAGTGGCTTGACTGGTGAACAGCAGTATTACTTCCTCAGCTAAATATTTTACTTCTGTTAAAGAAGCATCTGGTCTCATTCCCCATTATCTCAGAGGAGATACTTCATAGAGATGTACATCTGAGTTCTTATGACCAAGAAAATGCTTTCCTAATTTCCAAATACTTATTTGGTTCCATTCATGAGATGTAGTAGAGCCTGCTGTCTGTATGACATCACTTTATACTGTATGATCTGGCTGATTTATTTATGTCCATAGATATTAAAAGTTTCTAGACTCCTGATGATTTAATAAAGAAGCATTCAGTTAGGAGAAAAAGCCTGGCCAAGTTCACTTCGTTCTAATTTTGCCTGCTTTAACTTCACTACCAAATAATTTCCAATAATTTTAAAGATATATATGACATATTCAACATATGTCAATTTGCATTTCAGTTGAGTTCAATTCAATTGAACTGCTCCTATAGTTAAGAGAAATCTCACCATAATTCTGTGATGTTCAGTTTGGATCATTCATATGATAGAGTTGTTCTTTGCAAGAAAAGAAAAGAATAACTAATAAGGAGAATCAGAATCACCATGCTGTTATACTACAAACCCTAAGCTTTATTTACTCACACTCTATTTGTTGGTTTAGTTTTTTTTTTTAATTTTGTGGAATAAAACAAGCATTTTTATAACATAGCACAATAAAAAAAGAGGATTGTATATGAAATTGCAAATCTATTTATTATTAATAATAATGAGGAGAGACAACTTGATGTGATGGACAGAGGACCAGTTTTGGAATCAGGAAGACCTCTGGGCAAGTCCTGTTCCTGACATATAATAGTTGTACAACAGGACAAATCACTTAATTTCTCAGTGCTTCAGGAAACTCTCAAAAACCATAATTTATCAAGGAGTATATTGCTCTATGTTGGTGCTAAGAGTTTCTATCCTGGGAATTCCTCACACCAATGAAATTGTTAGCCCAAACCAAAAATGTTAATATTAATAACTCATTTGTAAGTTATTTTGCTATATTGCTATATTTGTTATATTGCTTTAAGTTTTAAAAACTGCTTTTCTTACAGTACTTGGAAGTTTGTTTCTCTCTCACACACACATACACACACACACACACACACACACACACACACACATATCCCTACAGACCTTACCATTCTTCTTTTACACACGAGCAAGTGGAGGCTTTAAAAGAGGAAGATGACCTGTCCATGGTTACACAGCTGGCAAATGCCCAAAGTGCAGTTCAAACTATTATCACCTAACTCTAGTTCGTTTCATTGGCCCTCATCAAATTACCATATGCTCTTTTACAAGAGACAGTATTCTGCCTGAGTTGGGTAAACAGTGTGAAGAATCAGATACTGTGAGATTTTCAACCAATCGCATTCATAATCTAATGGGCAAGGCTGTTGACCTCTGGAACTGTTCCCATGCATGCTGATTTCTTGGAGAGATGCCACCTTGTTCAGTATGACATTTCCTAATCATTTCTGTATAGGAGCCAAACTCTGTACCCTGTATCCTTGCTCTGTAATTCATTTGATATTTGTTTGGAACCTTCTGAAACGTACAATTCCTTCAAAATTAATCTCCATATTTATTTTTATTGCTAAAGTACCAGTACTAGGAAAGTAATTCTGACTTGAAGGCAGATCACTTGGAAACATTTAATTTTATCTTGTGTCAACTACTTTTCTTCCTTATCTTCATATCTTCATTTATTTTATAACCCAGTTAAATATTACAACAAAGCAATTGATGAAACACATTTTTAATGGAATTCACAAGTACTAACCATTACTCCTCTTATCCCTTATATGCTACAACCCTGGCATCAGTAATCTTAAGAGATGTCCATATCATCACAGAAGAGTTTTCAGTACATGGAGCCATAAGAATATTTGGCAAAATCTATCTGGCAATTTTCCAGGTACTCTTTCAATAGCCCAAAGCTCTCATTCAGCGGTTCAAAAAAAATAGCCTCTGATTCTATGCTAGACCAGGCAAAGCCCCTTATTATAGCATGCCATCCAGGTTTCTTCCCCCTGAAATGCCTTGGGCTCTATCATCACCCCTGCTTCTCCATCACCTTCCCAACCCTCTATGAAAATTATTCAGAGAATTAGAGAGTTTCTGGGGTATTATTTTTATTTTGAACTTAACAAATACTAAATTATATAAGTATTTCTATATATGCATATACTTTCTATATAGAAAGTAGAACAGAAAGAGAGAGAGAATTTGCAAGAAACTGTGAATCTCTATTATTTATAGGCTCGCTTTTCAAGTATCTAATTCAACACGCTGTTTCCAAAGCTGTCCTACTTCTATTTCCTACTGACCTTCCTTCTATTCTTTCATACGCATTTTTTGATGTTTCAATGACCTTTTTTTCCTTTTTCTCCCTATTTTGATAAATGTATAGCCAGTCTCCTTGCCTCCTTAATTTTTTTTAAAAGAAAACAAATTTTTTGTACCAGATATATGTAGTCCAGCAAAACAAGTTTCTATGTTGGCTATGTCCAAACATTGTATATCTCAATAGCTTTATATATCTTCAACAGCTTTGAAAGTCTTAGAGGTTCTAATCAACCACAAATTCAGAGAGAACTCATGACAAAACATGCTACCCACCAGGCTAATCCCCACCACCACCCCCAACAGAAGATGATGGTTCTAAGTACAGATTGAGACATATCTATATTTATCTATATATGTATGCACTTCTCTCAATCTACACTCAGAGTCCATCAATTTCCTTCAGGACGTAGGTAAGCTGTTTAGACAGATATTGAGATGTATGTGAGTTATATGCACATACACACATATACCTACATAACTACGTACACATGCTGTATGTGTGTGTATTTGGACAAAGCTGATGAGAGAATTTGTTTTGCTTGATTATTATATTGTAACAAGTCTTGGGGAGAGAGATTGATGGCTCAGTGACAGGAATGAGGGGAGATAGTGGATCTTTGTGAAAATAAAATATAATTTTAATTTTTTAATTAAAAAAACAACATATTTCTTACTCTGCACCTGAAGTCTATCCATCACCTCCATCAGGAAATATGTAATGTGTTTTGTTACCAATCCTCTGGTATTACAGTTGATCATAAATTGATCCAAGTTGTCTTTATTCTTTTTTCTTATTTTCTTATTTTTCTTTACAAAGATTGCAGTTTACAATGCTGCTATATAAATTGTTCTCCCGGTTCTGCTCATTTCATCAGTTCATATAAGATTCCCTGAAACCATCCCTTTCAATTATTGCTCAATGTATTATAATCTATTACCCGCATTTGCCATAATTTCGTTAGCCATTCCCCCAAAGTATGCAGCCTTTTAGTTTTCAAGGTTTTGATATCATAAAAAGGGCTAATATAAATATTTTTATACAAATGGGTCCATTTCCTCTTTATTTGATTCCTTTGAGATAGATAGATAGATATAATAGTAGAATCACTGAGTCAAAGGGTATACAGTTCAGTGTTTTCTGGATTATAAATCCAAATTACTGTCCAGAATAATTGGGCTAATTCATAGCTCCACCAACAATATATTAGTGTAGTTATTTTCCTATAACTTTCCCATTAATTTTCATTTTCTCTTTTGATAATGTTATTTCCATTGTTTTGGGTATGCTACAGAAACTCAATAGCTGTTTTTAATTTACATTTCTTCAATTATTAGTGATTAGGAGAATTTTTTAACGTTCATTGATAATTTGGATTTCTTCATTTCATTTGAGAACTGCATATTCATATGCAGTATGTGTGTGTGCGTTCATCCTTCGTTGCCGAAGAAGACTATGCTATGCCATCAGAGAAATGATGATATGATTTGCACTTGACTTTGAGTGAGGGAGGGCTGATGTAGGATGTGGTAATTTTTCTACTGAGGATAGCTTTTATTTTTATATATTTGAATCTATTTCATATATGTCTTAGAAAGAAAGTATATTTTTATCTGAGAAACTTGCTGCAGACATTTTGAAGAGGAGTTCAACGCAAATAATCCCTACTTGATCGAGTGCAGGTGAGATAGAACATTTTTGAGTAAGTTTTAATTCTTTTCTATCCTACCTAACAACTTAATTCTCCTACTGTTCCCCAATTCATATAACCTCAAAAATTAACTTGGCATTGAACTTAGCAAAGGTTGACAATCCTGGCAAGAAACTTCAAGGCCATTGAAGTTATCAGAATATGATAGTTGACCCCTCATATCGCATAAACCTCCGTAAATGTATATATGTATATTTATGATGTGCTACAAATATAATCATGTATCGAGTATCATAAATTCTTACATTTGTATGTTACTTCAACCTTTTCTCAGCAATGTCACATTTCATTTTATCCTCATAATTATACTGTAATATAAGTTAGGTGAGGATTACCGTCCCTTTTTTAAAACAAGGTGTAAAGGCATAAAATTACTTGCACAAGACTATAGAGCTAATTAATAGTGAACATAGACCTTTTGACTCCCAGCCTTCACCCCTTTTCCATTAGTGGTCATATGTATCTAAGTATGTATGTGTCTTTATGTTTACATATTTGAGTTATTTATATGTGTATAGAATACGTAAATCCTACTTACTTGCTTTAAAAGTGTTGTTAGAAGATGAAAAAAGTATTTTTCACAAAAAAAAATAACCTTATTCATTTCAGAAATTACCTACCCTTCTTCCTCCTCCTATCTGCCAATGGCTTTTACCAAAGGGGAATGACTGGATAAAGTCCTAATGGAGCTGGCTCTAGGCCCTACTCTCATTCCTCTACCTATGATGGAAGAGAGGATATTGGCTTAACTATGGAACCAAGATGAATAGAAATGATGCCTTGATACCTATGGTACAAGGTTGTGTCATTATTGTCGTGTTCATCCTTTGTTTTCAAAGAAGACTGTGACATCAGAGAAATGATGATATGACTTGCACTTGACTTTGTTTGGAGTAAGGGAGGACCGTGCAGGTCACTAGTGTCATTTCTCCTCCTGAGTCATCTGGATCCAGTGACCAGGTATTCATCAGAATGACTGGAGATGGCCCAGGATGCACTAGGAGACATTGGCTTTTGTATTCACTTAGAAGGAGGTTACACCCATTGAGTGAAGAAGCCTCTTTAAGGAGTGGCACTTGTATGGCCATTTTTTCCAGAGCCTGAGAGGCAGTGTGATATAATGATAGAAGTAAGAGACAGAGAACTAGCCTCAGAGCCAGGAAGACCTGAGTTCAAGTGCCATTTCTTACACTCACTAGTCAAGTAATCTTGCCAAGTACCTTAACCTTGGAGTACTATCAGCAGGTCTCTAAGACTACAAATTTCGGAGAAGGTACTATATTGGTAACAAAAATTTCCTCTTCAGGAGTTCCCTATGCCAGTGATGTCACAGGTCTGTTATCTGACCTCACACTTATTAGTTGAATGCAGAATGGTCACTTTGAATAAGGCAAAGAAGTTTGCCTAACTTTGGATTTACAGCTCTAACTTACTCCTGAGTCACTACTACATATTCACATGCAGTATGTGGTCATTTTTTCTATTGGAGAATGCTTTTTTTTTTTTTTATAGAGATTCCACTCCAAATTGTACCCCCTGGGTTCTAGGAATACAAATCAGATACCTCTGTGTGACAGCCCTGAAAATACTGGAAGATAACTATCATGTTACCCCCACCCCCACCCGAGCCTGCTTTTCTCCTGTTTAGCATCCCTTGTCTCTGACCTTGGAGAGCTAGGAAAGTGATCCTTTGAAAAGTGCTGTTTTCAGACCTAGAAGCTCTCCCCAGGAGGAGAACTTCTTATCCCTGCCCTGTTGGAGCTATGTGCATTTATTTACTCAGTCATCAGTCTCTCCAGCTGGACATAATTTCCTGCATCACTGGGCACAAAGGCATGTGATTAAATCAAAGCAAAGTTAGAAAGTAGAGTTAGTTTAAATGATAAACAAAACTGCATCTGAAAATGTTTGTCCACACCAAGGTTCAGTAATTTGGGAACTGAATAGAGCAAAACTGGATTTTTTGATGATGAAATTCAGATATGAAACACCCGATAGACTAGTTTTCTTGTATAAACAGTTTAATTCCAGTAATTAGTGAACTAATCAAAGCTCATTTTTCTCTTTCATCTTTTATTTCTTTAACTCTTCAATGTTACTGTTCTCTTTTCTTTGTATGTTACCTAATTTTCTTAATCCCATATTGCCAAGTATCTGCTAGATGCCTTCAACCAGCTGTCTTATAGTTGCTTCAAATTCAGTATGTCCAAAAGAGAACTCACTATCTATTGATTATTTCCCTCTTCCCAAACCTCCTTAGTTGAAAAAAAAAAAAGCCCTTACAGCAAATATGTATACTCACGCAAATCAAATTCTTACATTGACTGTGCCCAAAAATATGTTCCCTTTTATCCACAATCAATTTTTCCATATTACTATCCTATCTCTCAGCAACATGTATCTACAAATATTGATAATAGATGTTTATATAGAGATAGATATTCCATGTATGTGCTCCAAAATTCCCTATTTCTGCAAAAGGAACCACCATCCTTCCGGCTTTCTCATTTCCCTTCATCTTAGACAAAAGGCTGAGAAGTAAAAGCTACCCAAGTTCACAACCACAGTCATCTTTGTCTCTCCCTTGCTCCCCTTTGTCCAAGCCATGGCCAAATCTTGTCGATTCTATTTCTCCAACTTTTCTCTGATCTGCTCCTTTTTCCCTCCTCACGTAGCAGCCACTACCTTATTTCAGGCTTCATTATCTATCCCTTGGACCATTGTAACAATTCCTGAATTGGTCACTCTGCTTCCAGTTTCTTCCCTTTCCAATCTATCTTCTATACAGCTGCCAAATTGATAATACTTTCTTTATATTTTTGATTTAATTTCTTATTAAAATTTTAATTTTTCAATCAACAAGAGTTTATCTTCTTCCCAACTCTTCTTAATTGGAAAAAAAAACCCTTGTAACAAATATACATACTCAATGCAAAACAAATTCCTGCGCTGATCACTTCCAAAAATATATGTCTCTTTCTGAATCTGGAATCCATCTTGTGAGAGGTTGGTACTGCAAGCCCTCCTCCATCCTCTGGAGTCCTAGCTGGCAGTTCTTAAGTCTTTCTTAGTTGTCATTATGATGTTGCTGTCTGTGAGTTAGTCTTCTTTTGGTTTTCTCACTTCCATCTTCATCAGTTCCTATAAGTCTTCCTAAATTTCTATGAAAACATTCCTTTTGTCATATTTGATGGGTATTCCATTATATTCATATGCCATAATTTTTTCAGTCATTCCTGAATTGATAGATACTATTCCTTTAGTTTCCAGTTCTTTGCCACTATAAAGAAGGCTGATGTGTGTGTATATATATGTGTGTGTGTGTGTGTGTGTGTGTGTGTGTGTTTGCATATATATATATATATATATATATATATATATATATATATATATATATATGTATATGTCCTTCTCCTCTAAGATACCTTGGGCTGTAAGCCTAATAATGGTTCAAAGTTACTATTGGTTCAAAGGATACACAAAATTTAATGACTTTTGAGGAATAGTTCCAGATTGTTTTCTAGAATGGCTGAATCAATCCACAGTTCTCCCTATCATGTATTAATAATACTTCTTTTCCTGCAATCTCTCCAACATTATCATTTTCCTTTTTGTTTTATAGGGGGGAGGGTAGACATCTTTGATGAGTATAAGGTAGGATTTGAACTCAGGTCTTCCTGACTCCAGGTCCAGTACTCTATTCACTGTGTCACCTAGCTGCCCCTTGCTGAGATATGTCTCTTCTTAATCATCTCTTGTCCAAGTGAAATAGCCCTTAAGTGTTTTCTCAAATAACATGACCAACCAGGATGATAAAGGGTTGATAGAGTGCAGTGTCAGTGTCTCACTAAAAGTGCAATACCTTAAATTGAACAAAATACATCAAACCAGATATGATCTGACCAGGGAAGTACAAAGGGGACAGTTGTTTTATGTGAGGTGGTTACTATATTTCTATTAATGCAATCTCAAATAGAGCATTAGTCTTTTCAGTAGCTGTAGCCTCTTACTAAACTTTTGATCAACTAAAACCACCAGATTTTTTCCACATTTTTTTCTCCTCATCCTATAGTATAGGCAATTGAATTTTTTAAACCTAAATAATTTTACATTTTATTTATTGTATTCTATCCCCTTGGTTTCTGCCCAGAATTCAAGTTTGCTGAAACACCTTTGATAAAATGATAAACTCATCATATGATGTATCTATCCTTCCCCACTTTGTGCGATCTGTCTGAGATGGTGAGGCCGTCATCTTTGCAGGATGTCCTGAATGGCACACCCTGGTTCCCAGGCTAGGAAGTTTTCTGGAGAGAATGGGAGATTTGTCCTCCTTCTGCCCCCACCTCCACCCCATCTCTAGGGGTTTGTGCTTTCGTCCTCACATCGTAATCTGCCCCAGCACCACCTGAGGAAAGAAGCAGGAACAGCTATTCCCCATAAACACTGGCATCCAAGGGCAATAGATCTGTTTGTTTGGTATCATTTAGGAAAAGCAGGTGATTGATAATATTCACTTAATGGATCAAATACTGCGTTTATATATAGCTAAGATCTATTGGTCAGGAAGTTGATAAGTTTGTCTCATTCATCCAGTAAAACTAAAAATAAAAATCTCTTAGGTTGAATATGAAGGCTAGAGGATTATTTAAAAATATTTTAGAGCTTGACTTTTTACCTAAGTCTTCCCACTTTGAAAAGAATTAAATCTTATTTTTCCATATGAAAAAAATAATCATATTATGAAATGATAGCAGTAGAGTCCAGTCTTTAAAACCACATGATCCAGAATGGAACTGCAGATTATGTTAGGCTGGGGTTGCTGCCTTGGCAAGTTTAGCAACATGAGCAAAGGCAGTAAATTTATGAAGAATAGCTACTGTCCAAAAAAGAACTAAAACTGGAATATCCAATCATCTGCCCCATATTATAATCACAAGTTATTGTGACACAATAGATTTAGAACAGTTCCTAAATAGGATGCATGTAGATGTTTTTTATCTCTGATTAAGTTGCTACCACAAGGTAGGCGTGTGTGTGTGTATGTTGGATTTTTAACTTGGGTCCACAGACCCCCTAAGTAATACATGGACAGATTTCAAGGGGTTCTGTGAGTTTGGATATGAAAAATTACATTTATATTTTCACTAAGTTCTAAGTGAAATTTAGAATTTCCTTTGCTTAATAACTTTTTTAAAGAAAACATTCAGAGGAGGAACTCATAGTTTTCACCAGATTGCCAAAATGATCTATGATAGGAGTGGGGAACTTGCAGCCTCAAGGTCACATGTGACCCTTAATAAAAGGATTTGTTCTGTAAAACTTGGATAGAGTCAAAAGGCCACACTTAGGAACCTAAAAAGTGACCTCGAGGGCATAGGTTCCCCACTCTTGCTCTATGACAAACAAGATTAAGAACCCTTGATTTAGAACATCTTCAATGTAGCACATACAAAATCAACTATTTTTTACTCTAGTGAAAAACATTCTTGTTAGAATTATAGACTCTGGAGTTGAGAGAGACCTAATTTTTTGGTAATTGTCAGAGAATGAGGCAGACAGCAGTAGATACAGAGGTCCCATCATGGGTCTAGTTCTTTTATATAGACACATATTTCTTCCTGTTCAAATTAGTCTGGTTCACTTCCACTCTTGAATCAGACTCTTAACAGGAGGTTAATGTTTCATTGCCTGATTAACACATTTCTGAAGTTCTAATCCTGGGTTTACTCCATCCTTCTTGATAGTACTTCTATCCTTAGTTTTTAGTTTAAGATGCTTCTTGAGTTTTTAATTCCCAAGGAAGCAAAGATTTGTTGTTGTTTTTCTTATTTCTGTCAGGTCTACCCTTCTGTTATAGATCAGAACTTCTTTCTGAAGTCACCAAATTCAAAGTCAGCACCTGAAGGTGGCCCTACAGAAACCTTAAATTAGCCTCTCTCTTCTCCCCACTCACTCACCCACTCCCATAAATGTGCTTTTCAATTCCTTTGAAGTGTTCCTGCTTTTGGATTTTCACACTTACGCCTTTTGTCCTCTGCACAAAGACATTTCTAACTGGCTTGTCATTACATTTAATGATCCTTGTTCAACACGCATCCTTTCCAAAAGAATGCTTGTTTCTGTGCCTCAGTCATGGTACCTTTCCCAGAGAATTCTAAATGTAGGGATGGAAGAAACATTAAGTTGTCTGCGCCAATCCCTTCATTTTAGAGTTGAGACAACTGAGTCCTGAAAAGGTTAAGTTACTTGCCGAAAGTAAGTTTAGTAAGTGGGTAAGCAAGGTTCAGAAGTATTAAGCCTTTGGTGGCTGGAAAAGAACTCTGGACATTATATAATTCAATTCTCTTACTTTACAGGTAAAATAACTGAAGTTCAGAGTGGTAAAGAGACTTGTTTGCCCTTAATCCAAGGAAGTAACACCCTTTTCAAAGTGACAGATCTGACTTCCATTTCCTTATTCCCTAGACAACAGAGCAGGGAATGTACATGATATGGGTGTATATCTATCTGTCTTTATGTATATATAGATATATCAAGTTTATGCCTTTGAGAGAAGAGTTGGGTATGCTTCTGGACAATTTAGGTGCCTAAAGCTTTGGAATATGAACAGAAGTTTTAGAGGAGTAAAGAGAGCAGGAGGGCAATGGCCTCCTCTTACCCCACCCCTTTACCTTCTCAGACACAAAATCCCTGTCCTTATCATTGGAATGGTTTAATTACTCATTCTCCCTCCAAAAAATGTTTATGAGTCCTCTCAAAATTCAATCACTTTTCAATGGGCTTCTGCTGGCCTGAACAGACTTCTTTGTGGTAAATAACTTAAACTGTTGTCAATTAAAGTGTGATCAATTAAGAACTTTAATAGGGAAATAAAAACACATACATTTGGATTGCTCAAAAAACAAAGATTTGATCATTTTACCTAGGGATGTACTGAACATCTACTTTTCTCTCCACAACTTCATTTCTTCTGATATTGCAAAACCTTTAGCAGAAAACTAACTCTTGATGTAATTCCTTGTTTTCTCAACTTTATCCCAGTCAGACCAGTAATAAATTCTTTTTTTAATACTGATATCAATATATTGCATGTCTCCATGTTGCTGTCTTATAACTTGATCTACAATACAACCAGTTATGTTGTTACCCACACAGATTTGGAGATAGGGTTTTTACATAATGAGGTGAGTGTTAGACCCTTAAAGTCAAGGCTCAAGCCACGATCATGAATTGTCCCTTCATTAACAACTCTTACTGATAAAGAGAGCAATCTAGCTTTTTTTTCAACTAATCAGAGAAACTGAGAAATTAATTTATCCCTTGCTGTGGAAATCAGATGTTATGACTTTTAAATAAATAATTCAATTCTACTGTGTGAATTGTCATTATACTGAGGGAAGGCTACCGAAGACATAGTCATTTGAAAATTGTTAGCAAGGTTTCCTTTCAAAATGGTGCCCTCACCCCCACAAATCAAGCATCAGGTATATTTTCATTTACTTCAGTATAAACTAAATTTGGTCAAAAGCAGTCAACTGCTCAAGTTACTGTGGAGCCTCCAGATGCATGAAACGCCTAGCAGTCTAATTTGAACAGTTTTACCACTTTGGACAAAAAAAGGAAATAACATGCTGTACTTACATAAACGTCTCTCCCATCTTTGGGTTCTTTTACTAAGCAAAGTCTTAGGCATTGCAGCCATTGAGTCCTGAACTTTGTTACTGAGCAAACTTTGACCTAACTTCATTCTCCCAGCAACTTGCCTATTCTGAAAACTCAGATAAGCTCAACTCCTATGACTCTCTCTGCTTGTGGAATGAAATGCAGCTTGCCTCCTGAATCTAATCTCTAAAAGCCATTTCCACACCAGAAAGAGTGAAAATTTATCCATGTTATGTGATTTTTTTTTCAGCATATTTATTAACCCTACCCCTTCCCAAATCTCTGCTATGTACATGGAAAGTACCATTCTACATAATCGCGTTTTATTTCTGAATATGAAGCTGGATATCTATTTTAAAAAGAAACACCAATTTATTTTTTATCATCAAAATAAAATTAAATTGGCATTCACAAAGGGCAGGGGGGAGGGGGAGGGATAGCCACTGCTAATTAGCAGGCCCAGGGATCAAGATTCTCTCCTTATATTCCAGGGAAAAATGCCTTTTTTTAAAAATCTATGGTGGGAAAGAAACTTCCCCGTTCAAAGAAGATCCATATTAATGACCTGATTAAGAAGAACTACCAAAGGTTTTCTCCATCTGAGAATTACAGAAAATAGGAATCTAGAAATCAGAGACAGTGACGTTTTCTTTGATTGCTATCGCCTTGGTGATCAGCAGGTAAAGGTCACAGCATTTAGAACAAGGCACACCTAAAATCCCACTTTCTGCAAGAAGCTTTTCCCAATGCACCTTAATTCTGGTACCTTCTCTGTGTTTATTATTTCTAGTTTATTCTGTTCTGTACATAATTATTTGCATGTTATCTCCTCAATTAGACTGTGAGTTTTTTGAGAGCAGAACCCACCTTTTGGCTTTACTCAGTGGCACAATACCCAGCTCATGATAGAAACTTAATGAACACTTAAGAGAGCAGCTAGATGGCACAGTGGGTAGAGTACCAGACCTGGAGTCAGGTAAACAAGTTCAGATGCAGTCTTGTGACCCTGAACAAATCACTCTGCTTGCCTCAGTTTCCTCATCTGTAAAATGAGTGGAATAACAGCACCTACCCTCCAGGGTTGTTGCGAGCATCCAATGACCAAATCATTGTCAAGTGCTTAGCATATTACCTAGTACATAGTAAGCACGATGTAAATTTTATTATTACTTTTATTTGTGGTGGTAGTAATTTCATTTGAGAAAGTACGTTAGAGATTACCTTGTCCAATTCCTCCTTTTTTAATAGATGAGGAAAGCATAGCTCCGGGAGTTCATGGCATCATAGGATCATAGATTTAGAATTCATACTCATCTTAGAAGCTGTTGAGTTTAACTCTCCCTGTTTTACAAATAAAGAAACTGAGACACAGAAAGATTTAATGACTCGTGAAGGATCACTAAGTGCCTAAATTAACTAAGTGCCCTAGACGGAATTTGAATTCAGATCTTCTTAATCTCAAGTTAAGGACACAAAGGTGACAAGAGCTAAGAATCAAACCCTAAATCTAGACTCTACTGAAATGACTCTATTGAAGAATACTAAGTCTTAAGCATCAGTATTAGCATCTGAGGTCTCTTCCAGTCCTAGCATTCTATAAACGGAAGAAGGAATCAGGGAGGGAAAAGGAGAGGGAAATCTCTGAAACAACCCAGTACCAAGGGATGTTATCAGAAAACAACTGAAGCAGACATCTGTTCACAAAAAAAAGTAGACAAAAACACACGCCTTTTGCAAGCCCCTTCACTGTGCCGCATCTTGCTTTTATCTCACATATTGAAGCAGACCACATAAGTCTGCAACTGAACTACTGCATGCCACAAAGGCCTTTTCAGTTAGCAGAGTCTGCATTGCAAGGAACTGTGTGGCAAGGTGGGGGCAGAGACGGGTTACACATGATGCCATTACCTTTTTTTGTTATGGAATAACTGTCATGAAGGCAGCATGGTTTCATCTGTTATTTAGAAGCAAGGATTGCACATTAAATACCCCCTCAGAATTAGGGAAGCAATACAATTAGAAAGGTGAGGAAATCTTTGGAAAGATAGATGAACACATTGTGTCATTTTCCAATCATATCTGTCTCCTTGTTACCTCATCTGGGATTTCTTGGAGGAGCTACTCGAGTGGTTTGCATTTTCTACTCCAGCTCATTTTTCACATGAGGAAACTGAGACAAACAAAGTTAAGTGACTTGCCCAGGGTCATGCAGTTAGGAAGTATCTAAGACCAGATTTGAACTCAAGAAGATGAGTCTTCCTGACTCCAGGCCCAGCGCTCTATCCACCTAACTGCCCAGATAAACAAAGGCACTCTGGAAAATCAGCCACTGAGTAAGAATATTTTCTATTCACACTATACCTTTCATGTAAAGTTCCCAAAAGAAGTAAAAGTGTTCATTCGTCTATCTTCCCTTGTCATCTCTGCACTAAGAGTGATGTTGGAGCAACCCTTCCTAACCGTGACAGTCACTTCCACTTAGCTCATTGGTAGCCGTAGTCAGCCATTTGCTTGGTGACCTGGGGCAAATACAATATTTTCCATTTTTCTGCTTGCCATATATTAGCCTGTGCTGCTCTCTGCTCCTTTCATCACTGGGCATCTTCACAAACCCTAAATAAGGACATTTGGAAATCTACCAGGTAATGTTATCAAATCTTTAGGTAGAGTCTTATCTATTGATTGGGTAGCAGCTATAATGACTGATCATATCTCATTTAACATGAGCTACTTTGGGCACTTAAACCCATGACTGGTACCTAAAGGATTTGTAAGGAGTACTGTACCACTCTCCATTGGTTTCTTTATTTCCTTTTCTTTTACTCCTATTCATTTTCGTTTTCTTGTCATCGTGTTTTCTTCTCATTACACCTCTAGCCTACGCTATGATGGAGCTTCACACTCAGCAGTGTCAGATGGGTTTGACTGATAATCAAGCCACACAAAAATTGTGATCAGACTCCATATATTTATTCAGAAAGTCCTGGGATACAACAAATTTGTGGTAGAAAGAGTACTGTCAGTGTTGGTACCCTACTGCCAGTGTTTAAGGAAATGTCATGCCTTTCTGTTAATAACAAAATCCATCACATTTTGTTTGATAAAGGTGGGAACGTAATATACTTTGCAGAGAGGGGCTTGTTGGGAAGTATCTATTATATCAAACCAAAATCAATACATATCTTAAAAGGAAAGATTGGTGAAAAGAGTTATCCTCAGGATCCTGTGAGAACAGCTTACAGATCCCTGGATGCTAAGTAAAAGTGGACAGGGACCAAACCACAGGGATAAATCAAAGTGTAGCTCCTGCCACTCCCACCTGATTATGATAGCTCTGTGGACCATCTGGTGATACAGGGAATAGAGCCTGGGCCTGGAATCAGGAAGACCTTGCTTCAGACCCAGTGTCGGACACTTAGGAGCTGGGTGACTCCAGGCAGGTTGTTGAACCTCTGTTTGATTCAGTTTCTTCAACTGAGTATAATAAAGGTACCTGCTCCCCAGGGCTG
>CM053769.1:661046475-661084279 GCA_028658325.1 Potorous gilbertii
AAGACAGCTATCATGTTCTCTATTAGTCTTCTCTTCTCCAGGAGAGGTAGCAGTGAAGGCAACTGCTATCAGAGTATTCTGGAGGTATGATGTGCACAGTTGATGATTTTCTGGGATAACCCAGGATGGATTTATAGCCTTGAAAGAGATGAGTCAGATTTTCTCCTCATAGTACATCAACAGATGGAGAAAGTGGCTGAGAACCAGGAATCTGCAACGAGTCCAAAGAGGAAGAGGAAAGGGCATAAAATGGAGAAAATAAACAAAAAATTGGCGGGGGGGAGACAAGGGGAGGTGTGAAAAACTTGGCACCTGTTAACTACTATTCTTAAGCTTTTCCGTAATGTCTTACATCCAACCTGCCTGCTCTGGGGGAGCAGGAGGGAAGATGAGAAAATATGTTTGAGAACTGATCACAGGCTATCAAAATCAAGCAGTGCATTTTTAAATAGTATTTTATTTTTTCCAGTTACATGTAAAAATAATTTTTAACATTTTTAAAAATTTTGAGTTCCAAATTTTCTCTCTCCATCTCTCATCTCTCCCCTCCCTGAGATAGTAAGCAATTTGATATAGGTTATATGTGTTCAATCATGTAAAAACATATTTCAATATTAGGTTGTGAAAGAAGACACAGACCCAAACGGGAAAAAAAAAAACATGAAAAAAATAAAGTGAAAAATAGTATGCTTTGATCTGCATTCAGATTCCATCAGATCTTTCTCTAGAGGCAGATTTTTCATCATCAATCCTTCAGAATTTTCTTAGCTTAATGTATTTCTGAGGATAGTTAAGTCCTTGGCAGTTAATCATCTCACAAAGTTGCTGTTGTGTATGCTGTTCTCCTGGTTCTGCTCCCTTCACTTTGCATCAGTTCATATAAGTCTTTCCAAATTTTCTTGAAATCTGACTCAAATAGTGTATTTCAAAGCTATCCTTGTACATGTGGCTCCCCTGGCCACCCCAAGGGATTGGAAGCCAGAAACCATTGAAAGAACAAAAGCAGTTGATGGCTGTGTACATTCTGGTGACAAAACATCTTATCTAAGTCATCTCTTTTAATTCTCAGAATTGAACTGTGATATTAGCAACTTAATTTCATTTTATATTAGAAAACTGAAGCTCAGAAAGATTCAGTAGATTTCCCAGGATTATAAAACTGGAGATTCTAATCCCAAAACCCTGTATCTGTAATGTCTTTTTAAAAGTTAGTGCCAAAAACCAAAACAACAAATCCAATCCAATTCTACTGCCAATAGTTTTATAACTACTTGCGAAAATAGGTCAAGGGTAGTGTTGAAAGGAAAAATAAATCTCATAATTTGGGGGAAATTCTGAAGAAAAAGTATGGGAGGAGATGTCATAGAAGCATAGACAGAAATAGAAAAAACGTAAGAGGCCATCAAGTTCAACCTTTTCATTTTACAGATGGGAAAACTAAATAGAGAAGTTAAATGATTTACCCAGGATCTCACAGCTAGAAAGTTAAGAGAGGTGAGATTTGAACTCAGGTTTTCCTTCCTCAAAGCCCAGTGTACTATCCACCATTCCATACTTTCTCCTGATGATATTGGCTGGGGTTTGGAGCCAGTCACTTATCTATGACCCTCAAGGTTGCTTTTTGACTGTTTTGTTGTTTTGGTTTTGGGCACTAACTTTTAGAAACATCTCCTTTCCTTTCCTTTTCATGTCTCTCAACATATGCCTGAAACAGACAAAATGGAAAAGAGAGTCATTTTGGAGTCTTGGTTCCTCACACCCTAAAGACATTCCTACTTAAAGAAGCCTATTCATTGAATGGGTGTATCTCACTCAAAGTGAGAGTCTGATAAGACCTTAGCTTAAAATGGTCATCCTGGGCCATCTCCAGGCATCCTGATGAATATCTGGCCAATGGACCCAGATGGCTCAGTAGAAGAAAGTGAGGCTTGTGATCTGCATAGCCCTCCCTCACTCAAATCAAAGTCGTCTGCAAGTCATGTCTTCATCTTGATGTCATGGTCTTCTTGGAGAACAAAGGACAAATACAAAAAACAGAAAAGGTTCCCCATGCCCTGAAGACATTCCTATATGTGAGTGAGACTGGGCATCCCATAAGAAATTATGTTTAAACTTTCAAACTTCTTAAAAATTAATGATTTTGTCCCATAGATCTTATACTAGTACCTGAAGCAAGTAACCCAGAGAGAGCACTTTTGGAGATGGTTGAACAGAATGGGCTCTTGGAAATTTTGTTTTTTTAGAAGTCTGATATTTGCTATTAATGATGATATCTGCTTCTCATTTTTAATATTGTTATCAATTAGTCAACAAACATTTATTAATATGTACTACATGTAAGACTAAGCTCTAGGAATACAAAGAAAAAAATTGGCCCTTACCTTCAAGGATCAGAGCTTAAATTTGAGATGATGAAAGTGGCATAGTTATGAGTGGCAGTGAAATTCAAGGTGACTATATCTGTGAATTGCTTATTCTTTTGCTGACTGACTGAAAAGAAAAAGAACAGTCAGTACTAGAGGGAGTGTCTTCTGAAGAGTGCTAGGTCTTCCATTCAAAAAGGAAGGCCAAACAACAAGAAGCAGTTTTCCATTAGTGCCAGGAGCCTGGAAAAGTATAAAGTGAAAAGATTTGGCTTAAAGGAAGCCTCCCTTTGAAGAGGGCTCAGAACTTTCCAGCTAATTTCAGCTTCCATCAGCTGTGCTGCTTGGTTTTGACCTCAAGAGTGAGCTCCTCAATTGGAATCTCAGCACCAGCAGAAATCAATCAGCTTTGGTACTCAACACTTCCTCAGCACCCTCTTTTGCCCCAATATCTGAGTTTTGGGAATCACAGGTACTTTGTTGCCCTAAGAATGAGGATCTTGAGTGTTTGATGACTGACTTTGATAGAGTTAGTTCTTCTCAACAATGCAAGGACCTAAAACAACTCCAAAAGACTCCTGATGGGAAATGCCATCCACATCCAAAGAAAGAACTATGGAGTCTGAATGCAGATTGAAGCATACTATTTGCTCTCTCTTTGTTTTAAATTTTGTTTTTATTTCTTTCTCATGGTTTCTCCCATTCACTCTAATTCTGCTATACAACATGACTAATGTGAAAATATACTTAATAGGAATGTATATATAGAGCTTATATTGGATTGCATGCCTTCTTGGAGAGGGAGAAGGAGAAGGAGGTGGAGAAATTTTAAAACTTATGGAAATGAATGCTGAAAGCCAGAAGTTAATTCATTAATAAAAAGGATGAGGATCTTGGATAGATAAGTCCCCATTTGGTGTTGGTCATCTACCGCCTCTTATGTCCTGGCACTTGGAACCTTATTTAATTCAACTCAACAATTAATTATTTAATGTCTAAAGACACTGTAAACACAAATAATAAAATATTCTTTCAAGGAGCTTACATTTTACTAGATCATACAAGAAAACTTTTAAGAAGTATTGAAAAGAAAAGAAAGAACAAAAATGGATAGAATGTCCAGGATACCAAGCGGAAAGGAAAAGAAGAAACTAAGCATTTAGGGAACACCCAGTTTGTGCCAGGCACTGTGTTAAGCACTTTCTTTTTAAACAGATATTCTCATTTAAACCTCACAACAACTCTTAGAAGTAGATGCTGTTACTATTCCCATTTTACAGTTGAGGAAACCAAGGCAGATAGAGGTTAAGTGATGTGCCCAGAGTCACAAAGCTAGTAAGGTCAAATTGGAGTCTTCTTGAGTCTAGGTTCAGTGCTTCATCAAGTCTGCCACCAGTTGCCTTAATACCAGCAAGAAAAGACTAAATTTAGCTCACCTAGAAATGCCACTACCAAATCTTGAAGTTTTAGAAACAAAGAGGATCTTAAAAGCAACCAGAAAAAACAAATCACCTATCAAAAAACATCCACTTCAATTGCATGGGATTTTTCTTCTAGTATTCTCCTTGTAGCCTTCTTCTCAGGATTATAATCAACTGGGAAGACTTGTTCTTTAAACTTCATCAGCTGGGTGGAGTCTGGAATCTATCACCTCAACCTGAGGCAATACCAAGCCCTGTCTTTCCTTCAGGCTCCATGCAACCAGATCAAAGGCCTCTAAGTTTCTGAGGTGTCATCATAGCCCTGGGTTCTTAAAGATTTCCTTCCTATACTTGAAGCAGACCTCTTGGACCAGAGCCTTCATTTTGTCTGAGGATAAGGATATCTTTTCATAAGCCCAGGGGGCTGGAAAAGCAGCTTTCTGGGCATACAGCTCGTCATCCAGTAGCATGAAAACTAGGAAATAGAGAGGACTGAGCTGCATTAGGCAGCAATCCACTCCAGTGGCAACATCTACTTCTCCAGGCATTTGGTGAGTAAACCTCTAAGAAGATTTGGTCTTCACTCACCAAAGATTCCTCAGCCTACACAAATAAGGTAAACCTGAGGTAGTCATGGCTTTTGTTCATGAACATTGGTTTGAAATCAATCAGAACTGAACTTGAATTATCAAATTTTTTCAACTCTTCCATTTCTTTTTATAGCACAGTGTGAGGATTCTCATGGACCCGATACCTCTTAATATATATATATATATAGGGTGAAGTAAGATACTTCTATCTAGGTCATAGATTTAGAACTGGAAAAGTCCATAGAAACCATCTAGTTCAAACCTTCAGTTTTACAAATGAGGAAACTGAAGTCAAGAGAGATTAAGTGACTTGCCCAAGATCACACCAGTAGAGGTGATGGAGTTAGTATTACAATCTCATGTCCTCTGACTCCAAAGTTTTTATACAGTACCCTGCTGCCCGTTCATGGTTTTCACCCATTCATGTATTTCCTTTGGTAAAACATTATTGGAGGAGGGCTGAAAAGGAAGAATGGTTAGGTGGCACAGTGGATAAAATGTTTGACCTAGCATCAGGAAAACCTGAGTTCAAATCTGGACTCAGACACTTACTAACTGTGTGACCCTGGTCACTTAACCCTGTTTGCCTCAGTTTCCTCATCTGTAAAATGAGATGGAGAAGGAAATGGCAAAACTGCTCCTGTATCTTTGCCAAGAAAACCCAAATATAGGGTCACAAAGAGTTGGACACAACTGAAAAGTGAATGAACAACAAAAAAGAAAAGCCTCTTTTCTTTTAGCTAAATCAAGGAAGGAAGGAAGGGAGGGAGGGAGGGCAGATTTGTTTAGTTTTGGCTTCAATCTAGATGGAGAATATTTTTTGGTATCTTTTGATGGAGCATGCCTCATGAACTTCCTGAAAGTGAACCCCTAGGGTCTCATCTTCTGTTGTATTGTAGATGTACTTATACAATATTAAATATTTACTTATATTAAAATATAATATATCAAAACTTCATAATCACCATGTACAGCAAGCTGAGGATCATTAATTTTGGCTCAAACATTGACATGAGGAAATTATTATTGGTGAATGACCCCTAATCTAGTATCTTTGGTGTTCTGGCCCTTGGAAACCTTGAGGTATCTGCTCAATATCTCAGATGAATATGGATAATACTTTGTATTGTAACTCCTCAATGTCAGCCCTCCCCTCTGGTCCCCAAGTAGCTTGTATGCTCCATGATGACAGAGACCATGGCTTTTATTTCTGTATCTTCTGTGTCTTGTACACAGTAGGAACTTAACAAATGTTGAACTAAATTGAAATTAAATAAATTTCAGGAATGAGAGCAGCTATAATTAGGAGAAACAATTTAGGGGAGTTAACCCTAGAAACTGAAACCAAGACAGAAGTGCCTTCTCTGTACTCCCTGGACCAAAAACAATTTCCGGCACTAAGGATTAGGCTTTTTTTATTTCCAGTTGCCTTTACTAATTAGAGAATTGGAGTTAATTGACATCCTTGTTTTAAAAGTAAATGTCTTTGAATGAAAGCATATTCATAGATTAATGTGAATTTCTTCCTTTCTTCAAATAACCTAATTGAGGAAAGCTTCTCTAGGAAAGAGGTGAGGAAGTAAATAATTTTGTTGCTTGGAGAATTTTGGAGGCTTTAAAGTGAGAGGGATGGGGACAGAAAATTCAAAGCAATCTGAAAGGTCCTGGGCATTAAGGGAGGGGGATTTTACAAATGGAAAGGAAAACAAAAAGGGAGATAGGAAGATACCAAGGCAAGTATCATCAGTTTTAAATTTTGTCGATGAAAGTGAGAGAAAACCCTTTTCTTCTTCCTCTTCCTGATACCACAAGTCCCTTACTCTCAAGATCCCAGGCTTGTACTTTAAGTCCAGTTCAGCTGTATTATTAACTAGTCTTTTTTGGTACTGGGAACCTAAACACTTGGTGGTGGTGGTGGTGGTGGTGGTGGTGGTGGTGATGATGATGATGATGGTGATGGTGATGGTGGTGGTGGTGGTGGTGGTGATGGTGGTAGTGGTAGTGGTGGTGGTTGTGAGGCAGTGTGCTCTAGTAGAGAGCTGGTCTTGAAAACAGGAAGATCTGGGTTCAAGTCCAGTCTCAGACCAATAGTGACTATGTAATTCTCTCAGAGTCTTGCTTACAGGAAGATGCTGACCTGCATTGGTAGAAAGAATTTCATCATCCTTATTTGTTATTGTTTGTTGTTAAACAACAACCAAAAAATGTACTCCTGCACCTTTTGTTCTGATCTTTGCTTAGTGCCAAAATGAAGCTAAGAAAATGCCAGGGTTTACTAAATTTCTTACATATTGTGCCAGATGCTGTGTTGCTCAAACATGAAAGTGATATAGTGTCATATAGTGCTTTATTCAAAAACTATTGTCATGCCTGAGGATGCTTAAGGATGTTGTTTTATTTCACCTAAATGTAGCCTCCCCAAAGGCATTTCTTGAAAAGAATTTTTAGTTTTAGATGAGTTGTTGCAGAGGCTAGAACTAAATAATCCCTAGATCCTCTTTCAACTCAAGCAGCTGATGACTCTGTGGCTTTACTTGCAACCTCAGCAGAATTAGAAATTAGTAGAAATTTTTTAAAGTCTCTCTTATTTCCTTCCTTTAATTAAACACCATTAATCCCCTGTACATCAATGTCTTTCAGTCAAAAGCACTTGTGATAATGTTTACTTGCTAGCAGTTACAGCTAGGTGGCACAGTGGCAAAGTGCCAAGTCTGGGTTCAGAAAGACTCCTCTCCAAGAGTTCCAATCTAGTCTCAGACACTTACTAGCTGGGTGACTCTGGGTAAATCACTTAACCCTGTTTGCCTCAGTTCCTCATGTATAAAATGAGCTAGAGAAGAAACCACTCCAGTATCTTTGCCAGTGGGGTCAAAGAGTCAGACGTGACTGAAACAACTGAATGACAAAACCGTGCACAATTAGGAAACTTGAAAAGAATAGTTTTAAATCTCCGGTCATGTTTGAGATAGAGAAGTTGAGCAAGAGCTGTTCTCTGCAAACCAACCATGTCATGGGTGAAGTAGGAAATGGTTGTCACTGCAGTTTCTAACTTCTAAGTCGGCACTACTGTCCTAAGACTGAGCTTTTGAGCAACCTGGTATAATCATAATACATACATGACTACATAGATAGAACTTCAGAAACATGAAAAAATGCCCTTCATAAAACCCTGCAGGGTTTCTGTGCTCAGATAGCATTGTTGGATTGGGAGATGAAAAGTTTTCAGGGAAGCACCTGGTGAGTTTGCAGAACTTCCTCAACAGGAAGCTCACTTGAGCTTACTCAAATGATTCCTTAATTTTTCAAAAATCTGTAGAATTTGAGCTTTGCATACTAATGTAGAATTGGTGGGGAGTCTGTTTGTTTCTAAGTTTTAGAGCCAACCTGTGCTTTCTTTGGGATGGGTAACTCCCAGCCAAGAAACCCTACCACTATTTGGTTTGGCCACTGCCTGGGGCACCGAGACTGTTAAGTGACTTGACCAGGGTCACACAACTGGTGTTTGTCAAAGACTTTCCACACTGTGAGAGTCTGGGTTAAGTTAGCATTTATTTAAAAGAAAGACAGAATAATAGAAGGAAGAAAACAATTGTGTATTATGCAACTACTATGTGTCATGTGCTGTGCTAAGTGCTTGACATATAGGATCTCATATGATCTTCACAACAACCCTGGGATGTGGATACTGTTATTTATTTCCATTTTGCAAAGGAAGAAATTGAGCCAAAGAGGGGTTAACTTATCCAGGGTCGAACAGCTAGTCTATGTGGAAAGAACCCTGAACTCTGGATGGGAAGACCCTAAGTCTCCCAAATATCTAGCTTATTTATATATATATTTCTTCATGTAGACAGCTGTCTAAGCTTTTGTGTCATGGACCCCTTTGGCAGTCTACTGAAGCCTATGTGCTCCTCAGAATAGTGCTTTTAAATGTATACATAAAATACCTAGGATCATAAAGGAAACCAATTATGTTGAAATACAATTATCAAAATATCTTTTTAAAAACAAATTCATGGACTCCAGATCAAAAACTCCTGACCGGAGGAAATTTTCAACCTTGAAAAAATTTCACGATTCTCTGAACACAGATCCAATCAAAGGACTTTTGTTCCTGAGAGCAAAAAAGAGTAAATAAGGTACAAATGAGCCTAAAGAAGCAGTAAGCTTGTCAGTGCATCTGAGGACTAGGAAAAAACAAAACAAAACAAAACAGAAAGCAACCTAAGAGGGAAGAAGGGTAGTGCTTCAGGAAGCCAGATAAAGTAACTGCCTCCAGTGCTGTCCTGTGAGGTTACTACATTTATGATATTGCTAAAACAGCCGTTTAACAATAGAATCATTGACAGTATCAGAGAATAAAAGCTAGGGAATTAGTCGATGTCTTTGTCCTTTCTGCTTTGGCAAAGGGGCCTGAGATGGTTTTTATATTTTTAGATGTCAGATGTTAAATTGAATTACATGTATAAGAATAAGTTAATCATTAGAAAACAACATGGAATGATGGAAAGAGCAGTGAATTTGCTAGTAGTGGGACCAGTGAAATCCCAGCTTGGCCGTTTACAGCCTAGATGACCAAGGGCAAGTCATTGATCTCTCTGGGCATCTGCTTCCTCTAAAATGAGAAGGTTGCACCAGAAAATCTATAAAATCCATTCCAGGTCTAGATCTGTGACGCTCTGATTCTATTTTCCTACCACATGCCCCCAGATTAAGGTGACCTCAGATTTGAGGCCTTTTGAGTCTCATCATTTGAAACTTTCTTTAATTTCTACATATTTATCTACTTCCTCTAGATAAATGAGTTGGTTTTAGGAGTTATCATGAATTGTAGAATTGTTGAACTGGAAGGAACCTTAAGATCATCACCCCTGAAATGACTTGCATCAGAAAAATTAAAAACTGAAAGCACATTGCATCACTTTCAGAAGTTGCCTCCCTTTGGGGGAAATTCCAAAGTTTTCATCTTCATGCCCATTTTTCTTTCCTTTGACTGATAACTGCTTTAGAAAATCACAAAATAGCAAATGTGGGTTCTTTTATATTAAAGTCATCTCATGATAATATCAGTAAAGGAAAGTTGTCAGGAGATTATTATGTCAGTCAATGATTCCCAAACCACTGTTTGTTCTTAGAAAGTACTATGATTTGCTGCACTTTTATGATGTTTGTTTTAGCAGTAGCAGATTTGCTTTTCTTAGACCCACATGAAAATTAGCTGCCATTATCATGCCAGAGTCAACATATGATTAAGAAATTTAGCTTGACTGATCTTCATTGATCAGTCCACCAACACCTTGACATACTTATAAATAAAATCCTTTTAATGGAAGGAAGGGAAGAGAGAGAGAGAGAGAGAGAGGGAGAGGGAGAGGAAGGAAGGAAAGGGAAAGAAGGAAGAAGCAACTTTAGAAGTATGCTGAGTAGCAAGAGAAACCAGTGTTGGATGAAAAAATCAATAGGAAATGTTCCTCAGAATGGATAATTTATATGAACATAAACATGAATCCACTGTATTGAAAGAGACTGGGTTTGATGCCAGATGAGTTGTGTTCCAGTCCCAGCCCAACTAGTGGAGTTGACCTTAGAGAAGTCATTTAATGTCTCTGAACGTTAGAAATAAATGATGCCTCACCAAGAGGTTTGGAGAACTGTACCCTCTTTCTTTGACTCTGTTAAAAACCTCTTATGTTTTCTTGATTGCACAAAACTAATTGTTCTCCCTGTTTCTATTGTGTCCCCTTTCCAATTCCTCTTTCCATCAAAATAATATTCCTAGGGCACAGGTGTAATTATGTTACTCCCTTATTCAAAACCCTTTAGCGGCTTCCTATTAATTCTAAGGAGAATAAAATTCCTTAGTTTGGTATTCAAAGTCTGATAAAATTTCATGAACCTACCTTTTCAGATTTATTTCCTATTTATTTCAAATGTATTGCTCCCCTTTGCACCAATTATATTACAGACAAATTGGAATGATTTTGTTGAGTAGTTTTTCAGTTGTGTCTGACTAATCCTGACCCCATTAAGTGTCTCCTTGACAAAGATAATGGTGTGGTTTGCCATTTCCTTCTCCAGCTCATTTTACAGGTGAAGTACAGAGGTAAACATGGCTAAGTGACTTGCCCAGTGTCACACAGCTAGGAAGTATCTAAAACCAGATTTGAACTCAGATCCTCCTAACTCTAGGCCCTGCACTTAATCCACAGCATCATCTAGTTACCCCATATATGAGATATTCCCTTTATCCCCATCTGGGTTTCTGCACAGGACAACATCACTCAGTGACTGATCCATCAACAAGCATTTACTAAGCATCTAATATTGAGTGTCAGGACTGTGCTAGATGCTGGGAATACAAAACCAAAAATGAAACATTCTCTGCCATCAAGGGACAGTACACACAAAAGTATATGAAAGATAACCAGGACGGGGAGGGAAAGGCTGAACGTTACGGGGATCAGGAAGGGCCTCATGTACAAGGTGATGGTTGAGCTTTGAAGAAAACTACGGAATGTGAGTGACAGTGGTAAGGAAGGAGTACATTCCCGGCTGGGGGTACAGCCTATGCAAAGGCATGGAGATGGGAAATGGAGTGTCATGTGTGAGAAATAGCAAGAAGGCTGTTTAATTGGATTGCAGAGTGTCTTTTCTTTTCCCCTTATGTCTCTACTCCTCCATTCACAAACCTAGTAAAACGTAAGCTCCTTGAGGTCAAGGATTGTTTTATTTTTGCCATTGTTTCCTGAACACTTAGGACAATACTTGATCCTAACAAAAATAATAAATTTTGTTACATTGAGTTCCATCTCTCCCCTGAAAATTCTTTTACATTTCTTCTAATTTTATTGATATTTTTGGCTTTACATCATCTTCATTCTGAATATATTTCTCTCCCCTTGTCCACCAAACTTTGTTCCTTGTAACTAAGAACAAAAATGAAAACAAAAACAAAATAGCTAAACTAACAAAACTATCCACCAAGTGTGAAATAGATCATAAGATCATAAATTTTGAGCTGGAAGGGAACTTAGAGGCTTTAAGTCCAATCCTCTCGTCTTATTTTATATCACTTTAAAGTTTGCAAAGCACTTTGCAAAATTGTTATTTTTTCTTTTATTCTCACAACAACCCTAGGAGATAGGTGCTGATATTATTCCTATGCTACACTTGAGGAAACTGAGGCAACAGAAGTTAAGTGATTTGCCCAGAGTCACACAGTCAGCAAGGATTTAGCCTCAGGATTTCTCGACTCCAAGTCCAAGGCTTTATTCAATGCACAGCCAGATGCCTACATGCTTCATGCCCAGGGTCCAACATTCTTCTAATCTCCTGGATCCTTCCAGGATGATAACAACCAGACATCTCCCAGGTTTAAAAAAAAAACCCTTCACTTGACCTTCTTCTTCCCTTGAACTATCAGTTTATATCTGTCTTCCCTTTCACAGCCAAACTCAATCAATCAACAAGATGCATTAAGTACCTATTATGTACCAGATACTGTTGAGAGCGCTAGGGATAAGTGAAACATTCGTACCCAACATGTACATATGTACAAAATAGATACAAGGTAAATTTTGGGAATTCCTAGAAAAAGTTGACTGTAATTGACTCAGCTTTTTCACCTCCCACTCAATTCTCATCCCCTTAAAAATCTCTCCTACCTGAATTACTTGAGTGAAATCATTTTTTCCAAGGTTACCCACAATTCTCTTCCTTGTAAAACTAAAGGGTTTTTTTTTCATTCTTTATCCCTCATTACTTTTTACAACATCCTCTGCAGCAACCTTTAAGGCACATTGATAACTTCTTTCTCCTGGACACTCTTTCATCCCTGGGTTTTCATAATATTGCTCTGTCCTGATTCTCTTACTTATTGTCTGACTGTTTCTTCTTAGGACGTCACTCATGTCCTGTCTTTGTTGGGTATATCCCATGACTCTGGCCTAAGCACTCATCTCTTCTTCCTCTGTATTCTCTTGGTGATGTCATCAGTTCCCATACATACAAGTACCACCTCTCATCTCTCTTCTGAGTACTAGTCCTACATCACCAACTACCTGCTAGATGGGCAGACCTAGTTAGCTAAACCTAGATGCTCCATAGACATCTTTTTTTTTTCTCTTCCATAGATACCTTAAACTCAGCAAGTCTAGGACAACCATTTTTCTCCCTAAACCCTACCTTCAAATGTTCCAAATTCTATTGGAATCATTCTCCTAGTCACTTAGGTTATCAATCTGGGAGTCATCCTTGACACTTTGCCTTCTCTTATGTCCATGTTGTCAGTCTTTCCTATTCTATTTCTTCAACATTTCTCATTTCTTTTCCATTCTCTTCACTCATACAGCAACCACCCTAGTTCAGACCCTTATTATCTCCCTGCCAGACTATTAAAATAGTCTTGAATTGGTCTCCATACATTCAGTCTCCCACCCATTCTCCATACCAACTATTAAATTGATATTTCTAAAACACAGGTGGGACCATGTCACTCCTCTAATTATGACATTTCAATAACTTCTTACAGCTTCCCTACTGTGTAACATAAAACATGAATACCTCATTCTGCCCACCAACGCCCTCTACATTCTGCCTCCAACCTCTTAGGGGAAAGAAGTGTGGTAGCGCAAAAAGAGCAATGTCTTAGGTGTTAAAGGAACTGGGTTCAAATTCTGCCTTTCATTTATCATCTATGTGGCCTTAAGCAAGTCATTTATAAACTCTGTTGGTTTCAGTTTCTTCCCTTATAAAATGAGGCTGTTGGCCTATGAGCTTATAAAATGAGCACCTCCAAATCTGTGATCCTGTCTTCTCAGACTGATTATGGGAAACACATCCTCTTGTGTTCTGTGCTCCAACCTTCCAGGCTTACTGGATGTTCTCCCTGTGCTGACACTCCCACTCCTTTCTCCATGTCTTTGCTCAGGCTCTCCCACCTCGTTTGGTTTTGATGAATTGAATGAAGGGCATATTTTAGTGTATTTTACCCACTGAGCTAACTAATGGAAGCAGTTTTATCTAGTATATCCCCAAGTTTTTACCATTCCCTACCTTTGCCACTTGTTGTGACCCCTTTTTGTCTCAGTTTCCTCATCTGTAAAATGAGCTGGAAAAGGAAATGGCAAATCACTCCAGTATCTCTGCCAAGAAAACCCCAAATGGGGTCATGAAGAGTCTGACACAAGAGAAAACAATTGGACAACAGACTCTCTCAGCCACCATCTCCTCTCTTCTGAGGAGACTACAAGTATTCAGAACTTGCTAACTCAATACCATGGTAAACTAAATAAAACATAATTAGAGAGATGAATTTTTTAGGAGAGGAGAGAATATATAAATCATTCCAGATCCATACAGAAATGATCTTTGTATGACCTGTTCATTTAATTTATTCAGTGTTGACCATGAAGAATTTCTGTAAATGGGGTCATCAATTTACCCAATACATCCGTCAAGCTGACTGGAATTGGGAGGATAGAGTAGTTCCATATGCTTGCAGAGAATTGAACTCTGTTCCTATCTCTGTGGATTACTAGAGTGCTTTTAAAATAACAAGGTGAATTTTATATTTACCGAACAAAAGCTCTATTTAGGGATTTGGGGGTGGGGGAGAGGAAGGAAATTCACAGTTAGGCTGTCCTGTCCCCCTCCCCTTAGGCAAAAGGAGCTAAACAGAGGTTCCCTGTAGTGTGCTTCTGGCAAAAGAATTTCAATTATGTATTAACTTATTCCTGTTGTTATTTTGTCATATGCGACATGGGGAGAGGGGAGGAGAAACATCCAAAGGTAGCCATATTTCTTATTTGTCGTTACTGTGTAATTATCCAAATTCCAGGTGGGGAAGAAAAAAAAGCAATGGTTTATGAATTCCAAATGCATGAGAACTCTTAGAAATACAGAATTTACATGTCAAGTGTCCATATAGTTGAAAGGCTTTCAAACTCAAGGGGTTTTTTGGTTTTGGTTTTTTGTTTTACTAAGCAAATTTCCTGAAGCATTCTTTCAATGTGGAGACCTTGAACACTCAGCCTCGGATTACAAGCACCTGAAAGGCAGAGCTCAGACTAGACATGAAAGACTTCCTTTTCTTATTTTCCTCTCATTGATAATCAGATTGGTTTTGATCTCTGCCCTTCCCCTCCATCCTGACTTGTGCCCTGATTATCGGTGCCCGCACAATGCTGTTTCAGTATCTCCCCTCTTTCCGTTGTAATTGAAAATTCTGAACTGGCCTGAATCCTGTCCATGGCCCCTTTCAAAGCACTCCTTCATCTTACTAATAGAGTGCCGTTCCTGTGTTTCCCACTAGTTTGGTTTTCAAATGTTTCTTATTCACTCCCATTTGTAAATCCTTTGAAGAAGATAAACGCTATGACTGAACTGGGACTAGAGAAAACTCAAGACCTGAAGTTCATCTTTTACTAAGCCTGCAACTCTCACCTGAGAGGTTTGTTAAAGAAACTGTCTCTTCTCCTGCAGTTTAGATGATTTGTGTGCTTTTACATGCTTGACATGTATAACTATTACTATTTATATTTGACCACGAACATATGATTATACATTTAAAGTTGAAAAGGACCTTGAAAGTTACCTTTTCCAACACATTTTACAGATGAGAAAACTGAGGCCCAGATAGGTTATGTGAATTGCCTAAGTTTATAACATGTGTCAGAGTGAGGGCTCCTAGACAGATCTTTCCTAACTCCTACGCCATTAGGCTTTCCCCAGATCAGCATTGAAGCGTTGGGGCTGGAGGATTATCTGGTCTTTGTAGGCAGGAACTCATTTCTCTTTCTTCCACAGTACTGTGCATGTAATAAACATTGATTGACTTAAAATTGTTGAAGATGATGCTCTTTTAGGAGACTGGGAAAACTTGAAAACTGATCCAAGTCCCTCAGTGTGGAGTCAAGATTACCTTGCCCCTAAGCAGAAAGAAACCTTGTAAACTGTGAGAATCTCATTAGATTTTACATTCACTACATTTTGAGAGGGATGGGATCAATGACTTAAATTTTGTATCAACTTCTAATTTAAAAGCTTTTTTATATTAATTTAACAAATATTTTTTGAGCACCTGCCATGTTCTACCTATTATTCTATATGTTATTTCATGAAAACACAGGTCCCTTAGGGTTCCCCAAAAAAAGTGAGTGAAACTGGGAGGATAAGTCTTCTGACGACAACAAGTTCAGTTTTCCTCACCCCTAATTGCATTTCAGGACTAGGACACAGCTATAGAAATGGCAATAACAGCTAGCATTTTTATAGTGCTTTGAGATTTGCCAAGGAGGGTTTTACTTGTTATTTGTTGATCCTCTCAACGATCCTGAGAGGTAAGTACTATATTTATCCTTGCTATTTTTCCATGAAGAAATAGGCACAAGACATTAAGTGACTTGCCTGGACTCACACAACTAGTAAGTATCTATGAGGCAGGATTTTGACTCAGATTTTCCAGACTCCCCAGTCTATGACTCTATGCACTGTGTACTCTAGCTGCCTCTGGTCTATTTGAAACATTTATTGTTTCCCCTGCCCTCCTTGACATCTAAAATTCTGCCAAAGAAATAGCTTCAACTGAGAGCTGGAGTTAGGATGAGGAAATTTAATTCGTACATCCTCCAGATAAGGTTCCCTCAACCAATATAATTTGACAATAAAATTGGTGACAACCCATTGCAACTAAACCCTTATTGTCAAATTGGGGAAATTCCACAGTGAAAGTGCCATTGTTCACCCATTTAATAGCATTCTTATGTAACTAGCAATTCCTGTAATCATTTCACCTAATGGCATGTTTTCCCAGAACCAGTTAATGAACTTAGATGAATATTTTTGAATTATTTTGTACTTTTTGAATTTTTGAACTTTCGAATTTTTCTGTATTTTATTTTTGTCCATGAAATTCCAGGGCACGGGCAATATTACAAATAATTGACTAACATGTTGCATGCTATGAAAACCTGAAACGTGCCTAGAAATCCTTTGGATTTAAAATGAAGAATCATTTCCTTGATATTTTGTCAATGTCCTGAAAGAAGGCTTTCAACAGTTGACTAGGTGTGAGTATATTTAGTTACGCATGTAGGTAGTTACTCAGAGGCCAGAAGTCACAGAACCAATTATGAGATTTCAAAAACAATGATTAATCTACTAGCTAAATATAAAGACACCTGGAACAAATAACTTAGATAGAAAGAGCTAAAGTTTAAAGTCTGAGAGTGCATATAACTTCTATTATTCGTTTCTCTCCCTTCCCTGGTTCCTACCTTTCTCTTTCTATCCCCTCCAAATCATACTTATAGATTTACTTTTATTATTTCAAATAGAGCTTAAACCTGACTATAGTTCAGCTGTATCTGGAAAAGGATACTGTTATGGGGGCCATCAAAGCCTTAGTGTGACCTCTTCTTGGACTTTCTTCCTTGTAGAAAAATTCTTCTTAAACCACATTCCTTACAGCATCTAAAGCAAGATAGTCAAACTGGTACAAAATCTTAGCCTGGCTTCAAAGTAAAAAGGGAGGAAAGGGGAAAATCAGTTTTGATTTGGTAGCCTCCTAGATTTATGGAAGCTGACATCTGGAAAGTTTGTAAGTCTACACAATTTCTCTTTCTTTATGTTCTTTTTATGTTGTCATTTCTTCCTTAGTTGCCACTGGAAAATACATAGTCTCTGACTTCAGTGAATTTGCTCTACCTTCCAGCTACTCTAGAAAACCACCTAATGCCACTCTTGCAGTTTGACCTGAGAAACAAAATCTACCTGTTTACATAAATTCTGCTTCCTTGCTTATGGATTTCCTGTCATCATATGTCAGCTGATAAGAAGTTCACAAATCTGTCTATATAGATTCTCTTTCCCCTGATCCTCCCATTTCACATCATTTGGCAGTATAAAATGCATTCAATATTCACTTACAAACTGTTTCCTGAGAAGGAAAGTGTATTTCTTATTCAATTCTCCAAGAATGAGACTGTCTACTATAATTCGTAATACAGGTATACTTCATTTAATTGTGATTTGTTTTATTGCACTTCTCAGATGCTGCATTTTTCTTTTTATAAATTGAAAGTTTGTGATAACCTTCATTGAGCAAATCTCTTGGCACCATTTTTCCAGCAGCATGTGTTCACATCATGCCTCCATGCTGCATTTTGATGATTCTCATAACTTTGAGGCACCACAAACTACACCCACATAAGATGGTGAACTTAATAGATAAATATTGTGTTTGTTCTGACTGTCTCACTAACCAGCTGCTCCCCCATCTCTCTCCCTCTCCTTAGGCCTCCCTATTCTTTGAGATACAACAATATTGAAATTAGGCCAATCATAAACCTACAACAGCCTCTTGAAAGGAAGAGGCAATCAATGCAACAAATTTCATTGTCTTATTTTAAGCAATTGCCATAGCTCCTCCAACCTTCTGCAGTCACCACCCTGATGAGTTAGCAGCTATCAACAAAGACTCTCCACCAGCAAAAATATTCAGATGATGATGTTAGCATTTTTTAGCAATAAAGTATTTTTTAATTAAAAGATGTACTTTTTTAGACTTAATACTATTGCACACTTAATAGAGTATAGTATGGTGCAAACATAATATTTACATGCAGTAGAAAACCAAAAGAATTCATGTGACACATTTTATTGAAATATTCACTTTATAGCAGCAGTCTGAAATCAAATAGGTAACATTTCTGATGTATGCCTGTAATTTGCCTGCTTTGTTACCATTTTCATTGAGAGGTAGCTTGTGTAGCGAATAACAAGCTAGCCTGGGAGTTAGAAAGGCCTGAGTTCTGTTCCCATCTCTGACACACACTAACTGTGTGTGGCCCCAGGCAAGTTATCTACCTTCTCAGTACTCAGCTAAGATTCCAAGTTACAGAACAGATAAATTGGTAGGGAGAGTTTCATCATAAGTTCCCTACGCCAGTGAAATCACAGTTTTGTAGGATCATAGCTATAAGAAGAAGGAGGAAGGGAGGGAGAGAGGGAGGAAGGAAGGAAGGAAGGAAGGCAGGCAGGCAGGCAAAACTCTTGTAACAGATAAGCCTAGTCAAACAAAACATTTCATATCGTCCATGTCCAAAAATGTGTCTCTTTCTGCATCGTCTCTCCATGAGAAGGTGGGCAGCATGCTTCACCAACAGTCCTCTGGAGTCATGACTGATTATTGTGTTGACCAGAATAGTTTTGAAATGATTTGTTTTGCAATGTCTATGTTACAGTATAAATTGTTCTAACTTCATTCTGCTTCAGACCATAAATCTTCTAGCCATTCTCCAGGCAGTGGATAACAGCATTTTTTTTTTTTGCAAACTCTACATTTCAAAGCTAAAACTCAACTTCTTTCTAGCTTCCCTATTTCTGTTAATAACTGCTCCTAGTCACTCAGAGTTGCAACCTTATTTTCTATATTGACTTTTTTCCTTTCCTTTAGCTGACAATTCCTGTCGAGTCTTTCTTTATAATTCCTTAACTTTACTTTCCCAAGTAAATAGGCCATATTGATTTTTCTTATTAATTGAATTAATTAGAATCTTTTTTTAAATGAAAAGAACAATTTTCTTCATTATATATAGATAAAATCCACAACTGTTATATAACTCCCCCGAAATAATTTCCATTTACAATACAACCATCTTACTCAGTAACTACTTGTCCAACAACCTTGACTCTTTGGAACATAGTCAAGAAGACGAGAAAGAAGGAAAAGAGACTTCCAGACAGCTAAAATCAATGTCACAAAGCCCATGCACTAAGTTTCCTGTATTTGACATATAAAAGAAGCTAATGAGGATGAATATCCTTGAGTTCAGATATTAGTCAATCTTGTTTTTGACATAGTTTTAAAAGGTTTATTTATCTAACTTCCATTTCTACAGCAGGGAAGAAACAACACATTAGAAGACCTGTGTTGTAGATAGATGAATTAATATAATCCAAATGAGGATGACTCAAATTACCACAAAGTTGATGAAGTTTCATAATATAACAGGTTTTTTTTTAAAAAAAATCATTCTGCAAAGATAAACCAAGAGGAAAAATACCTAAATTTATGAAACTATGTAATGTGCTAAATAGGAAAAATTTTGATTTGTACTCCAATCAACATATTCATCCATGTGTCAACAAACCAGCCACTAACCTATGGATGACTGCAGCCAAACAGCAAGCTAGAGACAGGAGAGTTAGGAATCAAACAGAAGTTTAATTTCAAACTGAGGGAAATGGGTCTGGACATATGTTTGGGGGGCCACCGCGAGTGGCGGGGGACCCGAGGCAGTGTGAGGAGATCCCAACACTTATGCCAATGGCTACAAAATGAGTTGTATCCCTGACAATGAGGGATAACAAAAAATGAGATAAGTTTGATTCATAGCAGGAATTCCTGGCTGGAACACAGGTACTTGTCCGGTGCTTGTCCAAACTCAGAGAACACTCAGTGCTGGTCAAAGCAATACATGGGTTGACCTTCCATTGTCTATTTTGAATGACTCGACGATTTTGCCCCAAATGGTATAGCCCTTTTTAAAAAAATAATTTTTATTAGTTTATTTATTTTTAGTTTTCAACATTCACTTCCATAAGTTTCAAATTTTCTACCTGTTCCCTCCCCAAGACAGCATGCAATCTGATATAGGCTATACACATACATTCCTATTAAAAACATTTTCAAATTAGTCATGTTGCTTAGAAGAATTATAATGAATGGGAGAAAACATGAGAAAGAGAAACAAAACAAAAACTAAAGTAGACTGTTTCACTCTACATTTCAACTCCATAGTTCTTTCTCTGGATGTGTATGGTATCTTCCATCAAGAGTCCTTTGGAATTGTTTTAGGCCCTTGTATTGCTGAGAAGTAGCCCTTATTTTAAAGTGTATCAGAACAGAAAGTACAAAGTTAAAAAATTTTTTTTAAACTTCCTTATCTGCAAAATGTGAATGTAATTTGCATAAACTTACTTCATAGTGTTCTTGTAACATGTCTTCTCTTGTTCATTGTTGCTGTTATTAAGTCCTTTATAGTTCAAAAATATTATTTTCTTTCTAGAGAAGAGTAAAATTATCATTTGCCATTTTATTAAACACCAAAATACAGAGTGAGTTTTCAGAACAAATACTATTATTATGTTTAGCTAAAACTTCTCCATGTTTTCATGGGGGAAAGACAAATATTTTTCATCTGATGTTTTTGCATAAATTTTCATATTATCATGAATATGTTTGACTATCACCAAATCATTTACCAGAGTAAATGAGTTTCACTGTTCATTGTAATTATAAAAAAGGCTTTAGTGTACATACTGCCAAGTTAATGAGGGAAGTAGCATTTAAATAATAGTCTACCTAACCAATTAGTTTAGCATCTTATTAAAATTTCATATATTCTTTGACAATATTCCAAAGTAGATTCTGCTACCATGAAATTGGAGAAAATAAATAGTGGATTGATACAAAGGCAAAATTAAAGGTTGTTTTCTAGATGGAGAGGTGTTAGCAGTATGGTGCTCCAGAATTTTAATGCTAGGGCCAGATTTACTTGACATTTTGATAAATGATCTGGAAGAGGGAGAAAACCATAACAAATGAAATTCTCACATTTTCTTATAAGAAAAAGCTTTTCAGGTTGTAAAATGTCACGCTGATGGAGAAAAACTTGCAGAAAAATCTCACAAACCTATATGAAACCAAGAAGAGTGAGAGCCCTTCAATATGATCAAGTGTGAGGTATTGAATGGATGGGAGAAAGGAGAAAGAAAATGACTTTTAAGAGGACAGTCTTCAGAAGACTTCAGTGTAATTTTCTATTGAGGCCAAAAGAGTACCAAAAATTATCTAAAAGGATTTTTTTTAACAAAACAGAAAGCATTGTCCTCAAGATGAATAAAACTTTAACCTTTATTCCTACAAGTAGGTCTGATCCATGCACATCAAGAAAAGAATAACAGCTATGAAGGTCCGAGACTAAAACTACTACAAAGTTGATAAAGTTTCATAATATTAAGGGCTTTAAAAAAATCACTCTGCAAAAGTAAGCCAAGAAGAAGCTTACCCAAGTTTATGAGACCATGCAATGTGCTACATAGGAGAAATTTTTGTTTGTATCCCAATGTAAGATTGGCTGAAGGCTGAATCCCCCCAAAGGGTCTTTAGAATAATCATTTAATCAAAAAGCATTTTTCTATGCACTTTCTGTAGTTCAGAGATGGTACTAACCACTGGAGATACAAATACAAAAGCAAGATAGTTTCTATGCTACATGAGCTTAGATTCTACCGCACAGCAGAGGGAATAGAAGAGAAAAAATGACTAGTACAAAAATAAGTAAATGCAGGTTATATACAAAAGAAATAGAAAGAGATTGGGGTGGGGCACTAACAACTGGGGGAATCTGATCAATTTGAACTTTGAGGGATGAAGAATTTCCAAGAGCTTAAGGTGAAGAGACGCAGCATTCTGGGCATTGGGGATGGGGCAGATTAGGGAATGATATGGAGGCAAAAAATAAAAGATTGTGTACGTAGAAAGCTGGAGTGAGGAGGAGTGATGGTAATCAACCTAGAAAGATTAGCTGGAAGCAGATTTTGAAGGGTTTCAAATGCCAAATGGAAGAATTTGTGTTTTATCATAAAGGCATATTTATGATCCCTGAAGAATTCTTGAGCCTTAGAACTGTTATAGTCAAAGTGATGTGGTCTGAAATCTGCTTTAGAAAAATCACTTTGGTAGCTGAGTGCATGTTTGAGTTGCAGTGGGGAAAGACTGGATTTAAAGAAAACAATCAGAAAGTCATTGACATAGTCCAGTTGACAGCTGATGAGGGCTAAAATTAGGATAGATATCATATGAGTGGAAAGAAAGGGAAGGATATGAAAGGTAATAAGAAGGTAAAATTGCAAGAATGACAACTCATTGGATGTGTGAACTGAGGGAGAGTGGAGAATAATTCAAAGTTGCAAAACTGGATGGCTGGGAAAATGGTGGTGTCCTTGACAAAAGAAATAGGGAACTTAGGAGGGAGGGTAGGTTTGGGGAAGAGTAGACATTAAAGATGCATGCCAGGAGCTTAGAAAAGAAATGAGTTGGAGATGCAGATTTAGGAGATATCTACATGGAGACAATCATTAAACCCATGGGATCTGATGAGATCACTGAAAGTGGAGAGTTGAGAAAGAGAAGGAGGGCCAGGATAAAATCCTGGGGTACATTAGTATATGCGGGCAAAATTAATCAAACAGATTGGAAGGCAACCGCTACAGAGCAGCATCATGGAAATAAAGGAAAAGAGAGTTTCTAGAAGAAGTGAGTGTTTAACAGTATCAAAGTCTGCAGAGGACAAAATTGATAAGGACTGAATAAAAGATCATTGGATTTATCAATAAAGAAATCACTAGCAACCTTGACTAGTAGGTTTGGAAGCAAGATTACAAAGGCTTGAGAAGTTAATGCAGGGAGAGAAAGTACAGGCAACAAAGATAGCTTTTTTGTATACGGGTTTAGTGGGAAAGGAAGGAGAGATCAGCTTAAAGGAATGACTGAATCAAGGAAAGAAGGGAAAGTTTTGAATAGCTGCTCTGAAAAATAAGAAGGAATTAATAAGGAAGGAGTAAAAGGATTGCCATTTGGCAGTAAGAGTGTAACTGAGATTGGATAATATATATTTACAATGACTCAGTCAACCCACTTGTGTGACTTGTCGAGGTGTTCTGTACCACTTGGGCAGGAGTGGAAAAGGTCCGTGCTAGGAGTAATCCAGGGCTGGAGTTTGGAAGAGGTTAAGTAGCAATAAGACAAAAGGGAAAGGAAGCCAGCTGAAGGATTCAGATTTTCAGGGAAGGAAACAAAGAGGGGCAGATTGAGCAGACATTGCTATCAAAGTGAAGGATAAGTTTAGGAAGGGCAAAATACAGAGATAAAGGGACAGAAGGTTGTGGTTTAGTGGAGGAGTTTGATTTAAGAATTGTGGAAGGCAAACTAAGTGTATGAAATGATGACAGGTAAGGCCATCATCCCTGTGCTTTTCTGAAGTTGAGTAAAGCTGTAGATCATGAGAGATGAGGGGTTTGATAAACTGGAAGCAGGTGTACTTGAAGCAAAATCAAAAGTGGTATGACCTATGCAGATCCATGTTAAAAATCTTTATTTCATATATTAAAAAGTAATCGTTCCTCATGACTCAATATGGTACGGGAAAAGGACTGGACTTAGAATCAACTTCTTGGTTCTGATTCCAGCTCTGATACTTGCCACCTGTGTAACCTTTGATAATTTACTTCACCTTGCTAGATCCATATTCACATAGGTATTAATGAGATTAGACTAAATGAGATTATCTGTAAATTCCCTTTCAGATCTAAATCTATGATCTTACGTTCTTATGACTTGTCTTAATGCTTTGTATTTGTTTGCATTTCAGTTTCCAACAAAGGCACAGCACCTTATTCTGTGACCACACCACCTCCACCTCCTCCACCAGCACATCCTGCCTCTCAAGCTCCTCCAGCCCCTTACCCAACACAACCACCAGTTCCAAGTCTCCCTCCCAGAAATATCAAAACTCCCCCTGAGCCGAAGTAAGTAGCAAATACACCCACCTCATTCTTTGTGTAAACCCGAAGATTGTAGTATAGCTTTCTAGTGGTTGATATCATCCACTGAGAATGGTTGACTTCATGGAAAACTTTCATTTGTGTCATTAGTATGCTCTTCGGTCCCCCAAAAATATCATTTTCAGGATAGATCTGCATGAACATCTGAACATCAACTTTCTGTTCATAATGTGCCTGTGACAGATTATTAGGCTGAAAGGAAGGAAATAGAAAAATGGGGACAGAGGAGAAATTAAGGAAGGGAATTTTAGTTAATAGAAAACAATGGATCTTCACAGCAAGGAATCAATGTAAAACACATTTATTAAACACATGTTCTGTGCCTGGCACTGCAATGATAAACACCACACAAATAGAGCTCTCCTGAAGCTTACACACTGTGGTTTGTCCTTCGTTCTCAAGAAGACCAAAGACATCAGGAGGGTGGTGTCTTGACTTGCAAGTGAATTGAAGTGAGGGAGGGCTGTGCAAAGTCATCAGCCTCACTCTCTTCTCCAGGGTCATCTGAGTCCAGTGGCAAGACATAGGTCAGAACCACCGGGAATGACCCCAGATGCAATGAGAGACCTCAGCCTTTTTATGCTAAGGTCTTTCCCAGGTCTCACTATGTCTGAGGTCACACCAGTGATTTAAGGCTAGGTAAGAAATGAGGCAAAAGATGGTCTAGTTTGCCTGCTCAAAAAAAAATAAAATCATACTGAGAAGGGAAGACTCTCAGGGTTTCTAACTAGAAAGGTTGGCAATTGCTATTTACACTCACTTTTGAGCCATCAAAACCCAAACAGTGGTCAGCTGAGGCTTAGATTGGGACCTATTATTAGCCCATCAGTGGGAGCCAGAGTGATCTGGGCTTAAACCATGGTAAAATAACTCCATTTGAACCCAATACCCTAATTCGGTATGGCAAGAACAGTTCACAAATAAGTATAATCAAAAGGAGAGTGAGGAGAGTACAAAGAAAAAGTCCTGCCAAAGTGCTAGAAGAAATTTGAAGAGGGAGAGATCCCCTTCACCTGGAGAAATCAAGGGAAGTCCTTATGGAAGGAATAATATCTGAGTTGAATTTTAAAGGAAGGTAAGGGCTTGATCAGATGGAGAGAAGAGAGAGAGAGAGAAAGAGAGAGAGATATTAGGTGGGGAGAGGAAAAGTGAGAAGGGTCCATTCCAGTCATGTTGGAAAAGAATGAACACAAACACAGAGGTAGAAGAGGAGAGGGTTAGAAGGAAAGAAAGAAAGTTGTCCAATTTGTCTGGAAACACATAAAGATGTGCTATAAGGTTGGACAAATAACTTGGAACCAGATCGTGGAAGGCCTTGAATAAGAGTCAGAGGTTTGTACTTTATTCAATATGCAATAGGAAGCCACTGAAAATTTATGAACAGAGGAGGAGTTTCATCATACTAGTTTTTGGAAGATTATTTGGGTAGCAATGTAGAGGATAGCTTAAAGATAGGTGAGCCCAGAGGCTTATTAGTTGGTATTTTTAAGCAAGAAGAAATGAAGATCTGAACTAGGGCAGCTGCATTAGCAGCAGAGAAGGGGCTGAAGAGAGAGAGACAGACAGAGAGAGAGAGAGAGAGAGAGAGAGAGAGAGTACAATTACACATAAAAATGGCAGGGCTTCACAACTCTTTGGATAAATGGGGTGAGGGAGTAAAGCAGAAATATTCAGCAGGCACATGGAAATATGGAACTAAAATAGCTAAAATTCTTTAGAATTATTGGGGTATAGAAAAACACATTTGCATAAAGAAGATAACTGAAGCTATGGGGATAGATTATATCCTTAAGTGAAAGAGTACATATAGAGAGGAGGACCTAACTTAGAATCTTGTGACATTTAAAAGGAAAAAGAGAAAGAGGATCCAGTAAAAGAGATGTAGAAGGAATAGGCAGGGATAGAAGTAGAACCATGGGAATGCCATGACATACTGCAGAAACAAAGTAAGGGAGAAGGAATCAAGAATGAGAAGGTGCTCTCTAGTACCACATATCACAGAGAAGTCAAGAAGGATTAGGAGAGGAAATAAAAGACCGTTGGAGTGTGATCATAAAGATGTTATTAATGACTTTAATGTCATTAATGAGAACAACTTCAATGGAGTGGTGGACATGAAAGTCAGGTTGAAAGAGGTTAAAGGTGCAGTGAGTGCAACAAATGAGTAATTTTGGCATTATATGACTCTGTGGTAATGGTCTCTGTTCTCTGCTCTATTCTAACCACTTCAGGAGTACGGTTTGAGTTTTGTTACACACCATAAAACTAGGATTCATCCAGAAGGAATTAACCAAGATGGTGAGGGAACTGGAGGCAGATTGAAGGAGCAAGTTACCTTGACATAGTCCCTCATATTGGACTTGTGGATGAAAGAGATATATGGACTAGAAAAGAGTACAGAGGAGTGAATTTAGACCTATTCTTTCAACCAAATTCAAAGGGCAGTCATTAATATCATCTTGGACATCTTCAGTGTCAACTTAGAGGAAAGTTTCTAGTGACCTTCTTCAAGATCTATTCTTGGTCTCCAGGGATTCATCCTTAGTCCTATACTCAGGATAAATGACATGAACAAAAGGTATAGATGGCCTATTTTAAAATACATAATAAAGTTAAGAAGACCTGAGTTCAAATGCAACCTCAGGCATTTATTAACTGTGTGACCCTAAGCAAGTCACTTAACTTCTGATTGCCTTAATAGTCTACCAAATTTTCACCACATAATCATCACAGATTTTATGCCAATTTTTTTGTGTACAGAAAGGTCAGGTGCAACCATTATGGAAGCTTTCTTTAATTTTACTGGCAATACTTAAAAACCATTACTAAACAGTCTTTGGTGCAAAATTAGGATGCATGGAATACTCGTGAATATACTTTAAAAGTGAATACTGACAAGGCACGTTCACCAAGAATCCGACTCAGGGATCACAGTGGTGGAGAGACAAGTAGGTATCCCTAGGACGCTGGTACACACATTGCTGCTCTCTTTCCCTTTTAAGCGGCGTGATGAACTGAATTACACCATGAAATGATTATGCAATGAAAGGTTATAAACCTTATAACCCTGGACTGGAAAAAATAACAATTATGAGGTGAAATACTGTACTCAAAAGATAGGAGGGAGGGCTAGTGTTGGCAGCACCTACCTCACAGTGTTGTAGCAAGAAGCCAAAGAGCTTAGCACACTTCCTGGCACACCCTGAATGCCTCATAAATGCTGGTTCCCATCCTTCCTCTTCACTAGTTCTCCACTGGGCAAAACTAGGAACAAAGAAAAGACATTACAAAGAGGTAGATTTTGGATCGGTGCAAGAAGAACCCTCCTGTCAGTTAGAGCTCACTAAAAGGCAAACAGACCACCTCAAAGAGTCCCAGGGACCCCTTCTGTAAAAATGTGGAAATCAAGGTCACGTGGCCAGGACTCCCTTACAGGGGATCTCTTTTCAGGTCCAGACTAGAATAGATAAACCTCGAGGTCTCTCTTCACTCTGAGATGCTATGACCTGTGAAACAATAACAAGAGTTCACCTAGGAAGTACTTAAGGTTTACAAAACACTTTCCTCACAGTAACCCTGAAAGATAGATAGTGCCAGTATCAACCCATCCAGTTTACAGATGAAGAAACTGAAACGCAGAAAAGCAAGTGAGTTACAATAACCACACAGCTAATAGGTGTCAGAATCTCTGCATTATTGGAATTAACCAGATCATTTTTGTCTCTCACCAACTCAAAGTACTCATGTGCTGCCACCCACAGAACTGAGAAAGTACCATCGTTCTCTCAGTCCTTTCTATATCCAAGCTCTGTTATGTTTCCAGGGCTGAGTCAAATTAAGCTTCCAAGATGTGTCCTGTGAACACTAAACATGGAATCAAATGACTCTGTAGTCTCTAAGGTTCTTAATTCCCAGAGAACAAGAACTGAAGGCCTTCTGAACCTTGGACTGTGTGTTTGATACCTCTACCGTAAGGATCTTCTCTGCCAGCCCAGGTTAGCACTCTTTCTGCAACTTTAGAGCAGGAGTTCTTCCTCTTTTCTGTGTCATGGATACAGGGGCTTACTGGAGCCAGCTCACAAACTATAGTGAGCTTATTGTTAAATTCTTGGTGTGAGCATTCACACCTCAGAAATCTGCAAGTGCCGTAACATTAGGACCTGATTTATATAATATATATTATAGTTATATTACAATAATTATTATATAAAATATATTTTACATATTGTCCACTGTGCAGTCTTAAGAAAATGTTGAAGAAAATATTGTATGATGCAGATTAAACTTTAAAATCTGTCATGTACATTTTTTGAGAGTCAGTTGTTGAACTTTTACCAGCATACCTTTGACAATCTAGTGAAGCCTATAAACAATGTTTTTAAATGGATAAAAAATAAAATATGTAGACTTACAAAGAAGATTAATTGTTAAAAAAAATTATTCAAAAGTTCATGGATGCCAGTTTTACTGACGTCAATGTCATTCACATAGCCAGTATGTGTCAGAGGTAGGATTTGAACCTACATCTTCCTGGCTCCAAAACCTGCTCTCTATCCAATGCTCTGCTACCTCAGATAGTATTATTGAACAGGGGAAAAAAACAATCAGGGAATTAGTAATCAGAGGGAAATTATATATACATATATGTATGTATGTATGTGCATGTATGTGTATATATATGTATATGTATGTATGTGTATGTATGTGTATATATATATATATATATAAATGTATATGTATACACACACATATTTCCATATAGCTGTGAAGGAAACAAGAGAAAACTTAGTCAAAATTGTAAAGTCACCTGAAGGGGCAAAATCTGGTGAAAACACTGGATTTGGAATCAGAGGACCCAGAATTGAGTCCCAGCTCAGTCACTTACTAGCTGTGTGAGCTCAGGTGTGCTACTTTTTTGAACATCGGTTTCCTCATCTGTAAAATGGCAGTAAATATTTACACCATCTTCCTTCTAAGGTTATTGTGAAGAAAGTGTTTTATGACCTTTAATTGTTCTCTTTCTGTGCCTTTTCCCCATCTTGACATGTATCTCCCTTCTTTTGGACCTCAAGATCTCTCTACAATATCTCTATCAAAACTTATTCTTAGATAAAGGTTCTAGCTAATGTGCCTATCAGTCCATAAATATCTATTATATACTTACTATGTGACAAGCACTGTACTAGGCACTGGTGAGACAAATACCAAACTGACACAGTCTCCAGCATCAACAAGCTTTTATTCTACTACTAATAAAGGGAGAAAGAGAAGGAATAAGTATTTATATAGTTACTATATGCCAAGCAATGTGTTAACTGCTTTAAAAAAAACTAATATTATCTCATCTAATCCTTCGAGGCAGATGTTCTTATTATCCAATGTTACAGTGGAGGAAACTGAGGCAAATTGAAGTTAACTGACTGGCCCACGATCACACAGCTAGGAAGTGTCTGAGGATAGATTTAGACTTAGGTCTTCCCCACTCCAGTCCCCAAGCTCTATTCACTGTGCCACCAGATGCCTCTAAAAAGATTAAAATATTTATGTCAGTAGTACTTGTATTTTAAGCAGAATGCAAAATCCTTGTATAAACCAAAGAATGAAACTCTCACAGGTGGGTTATCAGTAATCAATGATCAAAGAGGGCAGGTATTTGGGGGTCAAGGAATCTTCCCAGATTGCTGCAAGTCATACTATAAAGACAGTCATATGCTTTTCTGCTTTTTAAGGCTGGATCTAAATAAACTTGGAAATATAATTGAGAGATTAGAGAATCATGAAGGGATAATTTTAAAGACAGTTTAATATTGACCAGATTCGTAGTATTCGGAGTGGGGAGATTTCCAAATGAAAATTACAGGTAACAAATTGAGGTGCAGAATATTATTTTTTCTTTTTCCTTTTTCCCAATCCATGTAATATGTACTAAGTACCTACTATATGAAGAACACTTTTAGAAGCTGAAAGAGATAAAAAGTTTAGATAAAACATAGTCCCTGTCCTCATGAAGCTTACAGTTGAGTGGTGGGGATAAGACACTGAAACATAAATATAATACAGAGTAATTCATAATTGATGCCTTCTTCCCACCTGTGGATAGATAGATCCAGTTTCTGGGAAGTTTTTCTTTACATCAAACCCAGAACTCCTTCATCATAGGTTCAGCCCATCACTTTTACCTGTACCCTCCGCAGCCAAGCAGAACGAGGGTAATTTCTACAAAACGTTACTTTTCCAAGTGTATTGTTTCCCCATCTAGTGGCCAAAAGTTAAGTAGGTCCTCAAGCACCTGTCTTTACCATGGCAAGTATTTGCAGAGAAATTAAAACAGAGAGAACCACAGAAAGCCATGAGAGGAATGCACAAAGTAACTTCACAGTGAAACATTCCATGGTACAGGTGTTGAAGTTATTAAGAAATGATAACAAACTAATGTTTAGTTGCTAATTTTCTCTACTGAAGCTCTCTGTCTATTTCTGCTGTTCCACTGTTTTGTTTTTTTATTTCTACTGTAAGTGCCCCCTTTGTTTTAAATATATCAAGCCACATGACTTGGGTAGGGGAAGTTGGGGAAAGGCAGAAGGTATTTTTAATGCTCTTTTAAAATTGGCTCTTTCAGAGATGACCCAGGCTTTTAGTTTAGGGGTCATTCATTACATTCTCTTGCTGGTGGGCAGCTAGAGGTTTACTTAGGTAGGACCTCTAAAGAGATTCTCCATCCTGTGTGCTCATGGGATTCCCCATCTGCTCTTGGTCTAGAGCCCTTAGGTAAGCAGAAAAATACAAACTAAACACACACACACACACATACACATATAAAATAATCCCCAGACAACCAGACAAATAACCTTAGGGTAGTCTCTAAAAGAGCAAATTCTAAAACACTCATAATAACTGTGCCATACAGGCAGCCTGAGAGGTCACATGCTAAAGGAGCATTTACTTCAGGGAAACCTGAAATAAAGTCGGTGAGGAAGTGGTGCTAACTATGATTGACAGCAATGGAGGTGGAACTTCACCTAGTAACAATTAGTCCTAGTCATATGTGATTCATAAGTATAGTGATTTATCAATTAGGGAATGAATTGTATAAATATATTAATAGCGGCAACAAGGAAGGAAAGATATAAGTATTTATTAAATGACTATTTTATGTTCCAGGCATTATGACAAAGCACTTTACAAATATTATCTAATTTGATCCTTACAACCATTCTGGGAGATAGGTGCTGCAATGAACCACATTTTGCATTTGAGGAAATTGAGGCCGATAGAGGTTAAGTGACTTGTCCAGGTTTACACAGCTGGTAAATAAATATCTGAGGCTAGATTTGAACTGAGGTTCTCATGATTCTAGACCCAGAACTCTCTCTCTCCTATGCTACCTCGTTGCCTCTAGGGAAAACAGAATTTTATTTGATGATCCTCTGACTGTCAATATCAAGTGAGATATATAACACAGGAACATAAATGCTTGATAAAAGCATTCACTGTTGTTTGAGTCATCCTGTATAAAGTCCAAAAGGAAGGATTCTCTAAAAATGATGAGGTCCTTCTGAAGCTTCTGTTTGCAGAAAACACTACAAGATAACACTTTGTTTCACCAAACCCTGGAATACTTAGGAACCTCCTAATTGAGATCCTTGACTATTCAAGAGTCCAAGCTAACAATTAAAATCACACTGAAACAATTTAATGATGAGGAATTCATTGTCTTGGTTCATGGCAAAGGAAAACAAAGAGTTCCCCTTTTGAGGGCTGTTCCTCATGATTAGAATTATTTTTCATCAATAGATGGATAGAAGTGACTTTCCCTTGATTTTTATTTCTTATGTTCTTAATTTTCATTATTTTGATACATACTAAAGATATGGACAGGAATTACAGGGGATTAGTCAATCAAGAAGTATCTATTTAGCACTTACTGAATGCTAGGTATTGTGCTAGATTCTAGAAATACAGTGACAAACATTAACCTATTCCTACCCTCAAGGAGCTTTCAAGCTCTCCCTCAGTTGGGAGAGACAAGCTGTACATGTAAGCACATACAATATTACATGCAAAATAAATACAAGGAGGTGAGATGGTGAAGGTACTAAGAGGAGGGAGAAACAGGGAAGTCCTCCTAGAAGAGGTGGCACTTGAGCTAATGTCTAAAAAAATAGAGATTCTAAGAGGCAAAGGTGAGGAAGGAGTGAAGTTCAGGCAGGGGGACAGTCTGAGGAGAGGCACGAAGATGGGAAAATGGAAGTTAATGTATCATAAACCTGGAAATTGTAGGTTGAGCTAAGTAGTGAAGGGCTTTAAATGCCACATAGAGGAGCTTGTATTTCATTCAGGAGCCACTGTGGTTTCTTGAATAGGGGAGTGATATGATCAGAATTTAGGAATAAGGATGTAGAGACTGGATGCAAGGATGACAATTAGGAGTCTACTGCAATATTCTGGGTGAGAAATGCCAATGACCTGAGTTGGGTGGTAGTGATATGAGTGAATTACAGGAGGAAAATGTAAGAGATGTTATGGAGGTTAGAATTTACAAAATTTGGCAAATGATTAGATATGATGATTGAGGGAGAGAGAGGAATCAAGAATAATTCTGAGGTTATTGACCAAGAGGACTTGTAGGATGGTAACATTTCCAACAAAAATTAAAGAAATTGGGGGAAAGGATGAGTTTAAGGAAAGATAACGGGTTCTTGTTTAGATATGTTGCATTTGAAATGGCCCACAGAATATCCAGTTCAAAATATCCAATAAGCAGGGTAAGGACAATTTGGATCTATATTGCTGAAAATAGGATGGATACCAACAAAATTGTAACTCACTGAAATAACGAAGTCACCATTAAGTCACCATTATGCAAACAGGTGAATTTCCCTCTAAGTCCTATAGTTTGGAAACCAGTGCAATAGTGTACAGTGAGAGAGAACCTGTTCTATTTTCATCTTTTTCCTCTTTATGATTTTCAGAAGTTCAACAAGTGAAGAAAATTATGATGATGTTGATATGCAATCCAATGGTAAGATATGCTATATTAACCTTGGATTTTACTTAATCACTTGACAAATCAGAAAATGTTGTTGATCTTATGTTACTTTTGATTCATAAAATCAGGTTTACATGGAGATAGATATGAAATATAGAGAGGAAATATTTTACATAAAGATATATTGATGTATAGATATATATATATGGATATATACATGTGATTTACATAGCACTTTTAAGATTGATAAACTACTGACATAAGTTATCATTTTCATTTAGAGTAAATACGTTCTGAATTGCTTCTAACATGCATGCTCCACATCACAAAATGCTGAATTTACCTTTCTTTCAAAGGAGACATGATGGGATCTTTTGATTTGTTGGATTATTTCATGGAAATCCCTATACATGAATTAATGTCAATTCAAATACTCATAAAACAATTTTTTTTAAGTTGTATAGCCCTTATCTTAAAATGTATTTCCATTTCTTCATTAAAATATTTCCAAAGAAAACACCTAATTTCTTTATTTAAAAAAAAAACCTTAAATAATACTAAAATTTCATGTTATGGTGGGGAAAGTGATAGTTTTCATAAAATCATAAATTAAAACTTTATTAATTTTTGTTTGTTTCTAGACCTTGGAAATCCAGATGAGGTCGGGTAATTTGTTCATTTTTCTTTAAAAATAAATAATTTATATACTTTTATCTTTTCTGATGACATGCAATCATCATTTTAAAAAGCTTTAACAATTAGAATTTTAAAATGAATTGGGTATCTTCTTAAGTTGCTATGATCCAAATATGTAAGACCAACAATTAAGGGAATGAGTGTTTTATAGTATTATTCCTATAAAGAATCTCACAGAATTAGGACCCACCCACTCCCAATCCACCCCAGCATTATATTCTCTTGGGATGGTGCAATAGTTGTACAATTGGCTATGAGTCTAGCCACATGCCAGAGAGATTAGAAGGGGGAGAGGCGAGATTCTTTCAGTGTTTGCTATTTTCCTTCTAGCTCATGAGAAAGCATTTTAGGCAAGCCTTAAACTTTCATTCTTACAATGTATGTATGAGTCACAATGTTTTTAACTATTTAGTTTTCTCTTGAAATCAGTAAAAATTTACCATTAGCCATTTTTCTCTTATAGGATCAAGACAGCAGTGGAGAAACCTATGAAGACATGTGAGAGCTAGTTTTCATAAGTGATTCTTAAAATTAAAAAAAAAGATTAATGCAATATCCTTGCTAGGAAGCATGGGGTAACTATGCTAGAAAACCAAAAATCATTGTGTTCAAATGACAGGCATAAGGTAGGTCCGTTGTAACCTTTGACTCAACATGAAGGACTGAAGAGTCATGATGGACAAGTCAAAGGTGGGCAGAATCCCTCCACTACCTGGGAGAGCACTGCTTCTCTAAGAATGGTACATAAAAAAGTAAAATAAGCTGAGTGAGAGGACATGTGGGCTAACAGATAAATCACAGACTCAGGAAACAAAAAGTCATTTGCTCTCTAGTGTTCTTGGGGAAATCTCTTAATCTATTTGTGTCCAATTTTCCTAGTGATGAATGGTTTTTCTTTGAGGGATGCTATAAGAAATAACTTAAAGATTTGGTGTCAAATAAAAATACATCCCTGGAGGCCACATATTGACTTAGAAAACAACAAATGAACATTATCGTATTTTTATTTATTTTGTTAAACATTTCCCAATCCAATTCTGGCTCATTTTGGAGCTTTGCAGATCACATAATGCCTGCAAGCTCTGAGCTTTACCTTTATGCTGTAAAACACCAAGGCACCAGCTTCCTATGCATTAGAAAGTAATTATATTGGTTTCCAAATGAAATTGTAGGTATCCCAAGAAAACAAACAAAAGTTTCTTAAAAAATGAGTGAATGATGTGCGACGTGGTATTTCCTATTATCTTAAATACAGATACCTTATATGTTTAGTCCATCAAAGGCTGACAGAAAATTTCTGGGCACACTCAGATGTATGGTCCCCATATCTTTCAGTCATCTACCTGTTAATGAGAAAAGGGATAAGGAACAGTACCTGAAGTAGTCTCCATCTATTGGCCAAGTGGCTCTATCACATGGTAGAAAGAGCATTAGTTCTGAGTTAGAAGAACTGGACTCCAATCCTTCCCTGACTGTGTGATTTGGGGCAAGTCACTGGGACATAGTTTCTTCATCAGTAAAAATGATGGGATCAGATGAGCTAGCCCCTAAGGGCTCTTCCAGCTGAAGCCTACAGTCTGCATACATCTCCTCTTCCAGGAGTCCTCTAATATCCTGACAGGGCCTACAAAGCGTGTGGCTAGTTGACTCGAACCTGACCTCATTTTCACTATCCATGATCTGAATAACCTCATCAGTTATGGGTAGAAAAGTAGAAAAAGTTTAGAGACAGTGACAGCTAAGCCATCGGTTCCAATGCAAGCTAGGCAAAAATATCTGTTTGCAGAGAAACAACAAGAGAACGAGAGAAGAAGAGAGATAAAGAAGAGAAAAAACGACTGGAGCAAGAAAAGAAAGAACAGAAGGAGAAGGAAAAAAAGGAGCAAGAGATTAAGAAAAAGTTCAAAGTAAGTTGTTTATTATTAGGTCTTTGGCAAAAAAAAAAGATTACCTTTCTGAAGCTTTCTCCCAAAGTGCTTTAGAACTGATAATTATAGTCTGAAAAAAAGTTGTCTCAATAATCCTTCTTGGTGACATCTCCCTTCCTAATAGAGGCGTGCTTGGATTTAAAAAAACTTGATAAAACAAAGGTATAGACAGGTCATGAGCTACGTTACTGGATGAAATTTCTAAATTGATGAGGTCACAGATCTATCTAAGGATGTGAAAAGCTTCTCCATTAAAAGAAGCTCTCAACAAATGTTTTTTGACTAATTAAAAAAAAGTCAGAATCTCCCATTTAGCTGAAGTCCATACCCAGGAACTCGAGCTCACCAACATTTTAATACCAATGTTAGCTCTGAGGAGAAATAAGTAAGAGAATCTTAACTGATTCACATCTCAAAATTATTTTCAAGAGCCCTGGAGTTGGAGTACTGAACCTGGCGTCATGGGGCTTGAGTTCAAGTCCAAAATCTATCTGCCTTTGTAATCTTAAGCAAATCATTGTATCTCCATAGGCCTTAGTTTTCTCATCTATATAATAAGAGAGATGGACAATTGATCTCTAAGGTCCCTTCCAGCCCCAAAACTATGATCTCACAAATAATGGCACCTTGACCTGATTTACTCAGGTCCCTGAACTTGGTACTCTTGCTGTGCTGTGGCATCTAATATCTGCCCCACCCCATGTCCTTTAATGGCATCAAGATGGCATCAAGCTATTCAGGATATCAATAGATATCTGTTTCAAGCTTAGTTGCCAACTATAACAAGAGAACCCTTCCTTTCTGCATAACCTGGCCTTCCTCTGCCATTTTCAGACCTGCAGTGAGGCAGTAGAATAATAGGCTGACTATTCAGTGAAGTATAAGCTTCCTTCAAAAAGTAGGTAGAACAAATCCCCATGAAGCCTCCAGTGCTTTACACATGGGGTATCCCAAAAGTTTTAGTGCAGTTTGTAGTTATTAAACCTTAAAACTGCCCTGGGGCTCTTAGGACACTTGTTCATTAGAAGTTTAGATATACATTGTTTTGTTTATTGATTGATGTCAAGGTACTAACCTGAATCATTTAGAACCAATAGTTTCTTTTCAGCCACTGAGCAATAGGACTTTGTTCTTTGGGTCAGCTTACATCCTACCCAATCCCTGGTACCTTTTCTTCCTTAACCATTGCTGTACTAAATGTCCCCTAGACAGGACCTCTGATTATTGCCCTGGTCCAGGAAGATCAGATATGGTAGACAGGACAATAAGGTGTTTGGTGACTAGTCCTCCTCTTTGTATTAATTTGAATTCCTTAAAGCCCTAAAACCTAAAAGAACATGTGGACAACATACTATTTCTTGTTCCTTGAAGCTCACTAGCCCTATTCAAGTCCTTCATCAAGCTAAGGCCTGCTGTGATGTCAAAGGAGGGAAGAATGAGTTGAGTGTCAAGCAAGGAGAAGAAATTGAAATAATCCGCATCACGGACAACCCTGAAGGAAAATGGTTAGGCAGAACCTCCAAAGGCACATGTGAGTCCACAGTTCCTTCTTTTCTTCAAAATATTTTTTTCTGTTCTTGCTCTTTTGGTTCTGCTTTTTTCCCACTTGCACCAGTTCATCTAAGCTGTATTTATTTGCATTTTGCCTATCAGTCTTTCTCTGTAGAGCTCCAATTCTGCATCTAATTCTGGTCACGCACCACAAGTTAATGAATCATTCTTCACTCTTTGGGCACATGATTTGTTTCAGCATTTTTCAAAGTGTTAAAAATAATACTGTTACAATATTTGTGGATACACAAGTCCTCTCTTTTTTTAGGGTGGGGGAGTGGGGAAACTGAATTTGTGATTTCATCCATTTAGAAAACACTCAATGAGGGACTTCTACAACCATTCCAGATCCTTCTGTACAACTTATAGTCTTATAAAGTTGCCCAGGGAACTGAGAGACTAAGGGACAACCAGACTCACATATGTGGAAGAAGTAGGATATGAACTCAGGTCTTCCTGATTTGGAAGCCAGTCTCCTGTACACTGTACCATGCTTCTTCTCTCATCCTGTCCACTTGACCCTAATCTCCTTATGATCTAAACAAGGAATGAGGAACCTGAGGCCTCAAGGCCACATGTGGCCCTCTAGGTCCTCAAGTGCAGCTCCTTGACTGAATCCAAACTTTGAAGAATGAAG
>CM053769.1:661084779-661190329 GCA_028658325.1 Potorous gilbertii
TCCCTAAGAGGAGGAGCTTTGTCCACACACTTTGTTTATGCACTTCCCCATTTTTTCACACATTTGGGTAATGCTATGAAGCTCTTAAGTTTGAAGTATCAGTAACCAGTTAAAAAAATAAAGAACCGTTGCAACCAAGGGAACCTGGCAGAAACACGGTCCTGGGATACCTCAGTTAATAGTTTCTCTAGAAACAAGTCTCCTGTAGGATTATGATGCCCATTTTTAAGAGTCCACTTCATGATCTGTAAACAATGGGCACCCTAGTTGCCAGGAGAAGTTTGGGGGAGGGGGTTAAAGAGGAAGTGCTAGCATCAGCTGCAGAGCTGTCTAGTAGGGAGGTGCTGACAGACCTTACGTCCCTCTACTAAAGCTACTCTCCTCTCCCCACCCTCCACCCCACAATGAAGCAGAGCACAGGCCAATTTAATTGCAGGGGAAGAAAAGAGGTCACTGGTTATTTCACATGACAAAATTTCTTCCCTTTCTCTTCCTTTTACCCTTCCCTCTCATCCAACATCTTACTCCCCAACTTTTCTTTCTCTTGGAGCTGACAGTTGATAGTGTGACCTCAGGAAAGTTATTCAACTTTCAGTGAGCCTCAGTTTTTTTCCTCTGAAAGATGGAAATAATGATAATTGCATTACTTTGGGGAAGATGTGAGGGAAGTGCTATGCTATGCATAAACAATAAAGCATTATATTGTAATAATCTTTACAATTTACAAAGCATGTTTCTTGTAATGGTCTATAAAGTAGGTAGACTATGTCATTGTGGATTTGGTTTTTAGGTTTGGGGAATTTTTTTTGGAAGGATAAAGTACAAAAGGGTTTGATCTAGGTCTCAGATTTCATTGGTGTAAAAATCTCATTACCAATGAGAATCAGCAATTCATCTCTAAGACTTAAAGTCTTAGAAAGCTGCCTAGAAGTCACTGACCAAAGCTAAGGGATTTCCCCAAGATCACACTGCTAGTAGGTATCAGAGCTGGAACTTGAACCCAGTGCTTCCTGACTCCTGACCTACTGCCCTCTCTGCTACACCATGAATTTTTCTTGCTTCTTCCTTTCTCTTTCTCCCTGTTCTTCTTCCCCTTTCCCTCCTTCCTCTCTTTCACTCTGCTCCCCTTTTCTTGATGTTAATTAATAAATAACTAGCATTTATATAGCCCTCTCAGGTACATTTTTTTTACTGGGATATTTCCACAAGAAAAAGAAACCCATTCAATTCAACAAGCATGTATACTAATTGTTCATTATGTTCTGGGGGCAGCAGTGTGGTGCCATAGTGCACAGTGCTGGGCCTGGAGTCAGGGAAATTCATCTTCATAAATTCAAATCTGACCTCTTAGCTGTGTGACCCTGAGCAAATCACTTAACCTTGTTTGCCTCATGTTCCCCATATGGAATAGGAAACAGCAAACCACTCCAGTATCTTTGTCGGGAAAATCCCAGATGAGTTCACAAAGAGTTGAACACCACTGAACATTATATTCGAGGCACTGACTGCTCTATGGCAATACAAAAATAGCAATACAAAAACAAAAATGAAAAACCATTTCAGCCTTCAAGGAACTTATCATCTACTAATGATAAGAGCACATACACATAATATCAAATAGGAAATAAATAATTTCTGAAGGAAGAGTATTAGCAACTGAGAGTTTGGAAAAGATTTTTTATTTCCTATCTATAATTTTGATGATTATTTAATTTATTTGAAAGTATAAAATTATTAACAGTATAAAACCAAAATCAAAACCTAGAAATTCTGGTCTTCAAGGCAAATTTATTTCACCTAAGAGGTCAATCTGAACTTGTTGGCGTAGTCAGGTCTAAAAGGGGAATAATCCTTTGCTCAGTGGGTCTAGCCTGAGCTTCTACAGCATGGTCAACAATCCTGACCCACAATCTCCTGAGTAGAAATAGTAGAAGCAGAGAAAGAGCCAGGTTGGGATTATAGTAGAGGAATGCCACATTAACAGTACTCTCAGAGATGGCACCTAAAGTCTGCGTGATGCATTGGAGGTGATAAAAGACTTTGAGTCATGAAAGCCCCAGGCTAGCGAGAAGACAAAAAGCATGTCCCATTCAACTGACAATTCTTTATGCTCTAAGAAAAAAACCCTGGTCGCTGCACCTTGGTTACAATTCTAATGCAAACCTGTTAAAAGTTCAGAACCTTTAACTTAGTATGGTAAAATTTAAAACCTCACAAGGTGGGTACCAACATTTAACTTAATCTGTGTAGATGATCTAGGAGCTTTGTGATTCTTGGCATCCCCTTCTTACAACTCTCCCTCCTTTACTTCTGTGGAAGCTAAAGTGGATCAAGGGATTATTTTGTATTTTTCAGTTTCCTGGGTAACTACAGTGGAAACCAAAACAAAACAAAATTATCATGTGGGCCCTAATCTCCTGGGAATATATTTTACTCCTCAAGCTTTTTTATCTTGCATTATACTTGTCATTTTTATCTTCTCTAGTGAATTATCTCCTGACATATACCTTCTCTCTAAGCTTTTGTGGATGAATCATTCTATATGTATCAGAACATTTGACCTGTGCACCAATTTTTTCAGACCTGAGAGTGGCCTTAGTAACAAGAAACATCCTGACTCAATATTATGCTGTTTGGCAGTTTATATCCTTAATAATTTCAGTTCTTTCAGAAAAGATATGAGTTGCCACATACCATATTTCAAAAAATTCTCAACATGAATGTTTCATAGCCAAATACATGATTAATGAGTACAATTTTATGTATCCCACATTTTCTAATTTTTGTCTTTTAAAAAACCATGTTCAAGTAAGGACTTAATAAATTAAAGTTGATTTTGCTACAAGAATTCATGAATAAATAACAAATCTATTTTAAAAGGAATATTGCTTTAAAGTTGAAGGCATTTTTTAAACTTAGGTCATGTTCACTTGGGTCTCTTTTAAACCTTGAGGTTGTCTATGGTGAAATTTTATGCAAATATAGTGCATTTGGTCATTCTACAAGCATTTATTGTAGGCTCACCATGTAAGAGGGAAGCATCTACAGCTTAGTAGATGGTAACTAGATTTAGAGTTGAGGAAACTGGGTTCAAATCCAGCCTCTGAAATCCACAAGCAGTGTGATCTCTGAACCTCAGGTAACTCTAGACATAGTTATAGACATGAAATCACAGGACCTTGGCATATTGATACAGCATATAGAAGTCACTGGCCTGGAATGCCATTTGTCATTCTTATTCAGTTGTTTCAGACCTATACAACTCTTTTTGGGGTTTTCTTGGCAAAGATACTGGAGTAGTTTGCCATTTCCTTCTCTAGCACATTTTATAGATGAGGAAACTGAGGCAAACATGGTTAAGTGACTTGCCCAGGATCACACAGCTAGTAAGTGTCTGATGCCACATTTGAACTCAGGAAGATGAGTTACCTGCTACTTTATCCACTAGGCTACCTGACTTAAAAAAAAAAAGAATGCTGATACTTTCTTCCCTTAAAATTTAGAAACTGCAAATATTGATGCACATACAAAGTAGAATGGGAAAAGAGAGATACATGCACATGAAGGTTTAATCTTTACCATGTACTTTTTGCTCCTCCCTCAAAGTACGTGTAATACAGATATTCCCATGAGGCCAACATGTAATAGAGTTACTATTCTGTGTGTGTGTCTGTCTGTCTTTCTCTCTCCGTCTCTCTTTTTTCTCTCTCTCTCATTCCCCCTTCCTTCTCTATTCTTACTCCCTCCTTCCTTTTATTTCTCTTGCTTAACCCTTCAGGCTGGCTGAGAAAGCTGTTGCAGGCAAAAACTCCTGAGTTTGCAAGTTCAGAGTAGAGGACATGGTGCTGCCTTCCCTCTCACGCCCCCTGCTGGGGAGAGTAGGAGAAGAGCCACTTCTACCACTCATTTATCCAGACTCATCTTTCCCAGTTCTTTTACCCAAATAATATCAACCCAAACTAAAATTAACACTGAGTTTGGGGGTTTATTTTTTTGTCTTTTTAAAAAATACCAGCCATGGGGTAAATCATGGCACAAAAAAAGGACACACAAGTGAAAGAGAAGGATTAAGGGCTAGCCAGCACAGTCCATTAGAAATATAACAAGAAGCCCAAAGGTTCTGACTTTATGAGCAGGATATGGTGCTTAAGGCACCAAAGCACCTCATGGCCTTCACCCTTCCTGTCCCACCAGCATCAGTCAGTCGGATCACTGCAGCTATTAGTCAACTCAGTGTCTATGAATGAAAGATCTAGAATACAGCAAGCCTGGGTACCAGCATCTCTCCACGTATTCCCAAGAAGGACATATGTCTAATGCTCTTACCCTGCCTCCCCCTCCTTCATCCCTAGTCTCCTCAAATTCTCCAGGAGCAGAACACAACTCATGAGACTCTCCAGAAGGCTTCACATATAGCCCTCCCAGGCATTCTTGCTCCAAAACATCAATTTCTAGTGGATTTTGGGGTGGTTGTAGATCACAATGAAAGGTTATATAGACAACAAACATGTTATTTTCCAAACTATTCTGTTTGTTTCCCATTGACCTTATTTCTGTCCTCTTTTATACTTTTAAAAATGCTTTAGCGTTGCTCTTTTCTTACCTTTTTTTCCACTTGGTAACTCTACTGCTAACTCTCCCTCTTCTTCCCTCCCCCCAACTCCAAAAGAAAGAAAAACAAAGTCTTTGTACCAAATATGCAGAGTCAAGCAAAAGAATTCCCACACTGACCATGTTCAAAAATATGTCTCCTTCTATACCTTGAGTTTTTTGCCTCCCTGTCAAGACATAAGCAGCATGCTTCTCCTGGGCTCATGGTTGGCTAACTCATTACTTAAGTTTTTTGGGTTGTTTTTCTTTATATGATTTTGTTACTATAAAAACTGTTCTCCTGGTTCTGCTCCATTTGCTTTCCATCAGTTGATACATCTTCCTAGTTCTGACTTCTTTGATCATCTGTTTTGTAATTTATTACAACATAATAATTCTCCATTTTATATATATAAATATATATATATATATATATATATATATAAATCATGACTTGTTCAGTCATTTCCCAATTGATGGGTACCCCTTTAGTTTTGAATTCTTTGACATGATGAAAAGAGCTGCTATAAATATTCTTATACATATAAGACCTTTTTTAAATTTCTTTGGAATACAGGCTTAGTGATATGACTGAGCCAAAAGGTATGCACAGTTTAGTGACTTATAGAGGTGTAGTTATAAATTGCTTTCCAGAATAGTCATAGCAATTCACAGCTCCATCAATAGTATTAATGTGCCTGTTTTCTCAAAGCCCCTCCAACAATGCCATTTTTCTTTTTTGTCATTTTTTCTCAATCTTACGATTGTGAGATAGAAGCTCACAGTTATTTTAATTTATATTTCTCTAATTATTAGTAATTTGGAGCATTTTTATATATCTCTATACAGGTTGAGTTTCTTCCTCTGAAAACTCCCTGTTCACAGACTTTGACCGTTTATTAACTGAGGAATGGCTTTTGTTCTTGTACATATCAATACACATACACACAGATCTTGGAAATGAGATTTATCAGAAAAAATGCTGCAAGGATTTTTTTCCCAGTTAACTATTAATTTAACTCCATTAATTATGTTTGTGCAAAAACTTTTCAATTTTATGTTATCAAAATTGTTCACTTTCTCTTCTATGATCCTTTATACCACTAACTTTATATGAATTCTTAGGAAAACTTTTAAACAGAGGCAGCCTGTTCTAAGAATATCTTAGTTGAATGCATTAAATTAGGCTGATTTGCCCTAATTCTCAATTTGGCTCTTACAGCTCTTGAATCACTTAAAATATTAACTTTTATTGTGACATATTAAGCAGAAAATTCAATTTTTAATACAGGGATTGAAATTTCATATGACTAATAGGAAAAATAATGCCCTCATGGTATTTTTAAATGCTCTGTTGCAAGGACACTAATTTCTAAAAAACTGCATGATAGAATTAGAAGCAAATGGAATTGTTGTTCTTTGTCCTTCATTTTCAAAAGGGACCAATAATATTACAGGTGATGTTTTGACTTGTGCATGAATTGGATTTAAATGATGCAGAGTTGTATAAAGTAATTAGCCTCACCCTTTCTGAATCATCAAGGTCCAGTAGCAGGACAGAATTCAAGATGACTGACAATGGCCTGGGGTACAGTGGATGACTTTGGTATCTTCAATGCCTGACCAAGCTCTAAGCACTCCACAGTGCTGGCTTCAATTGCTTTCATGACCTTTGGAACAAATTCTTCTCATCTGCCCATTCTGCCAGGGAAAATTTTCACATGCTTGGGATAGACATTCTTCTAACTCACCAAGGGGTTTGGACCTGTCAGTTACCTTCTATCTGATTTAGCCCATTTGCTGAGACAGTTTCCTGAGGTATGGCCACTGTTATGCATACTACAGCTTCTTGGAGCTACAAGTGAGAGTTGGGTGAATCAGGTGGACACCAAAGGTAGATGAGCAACTCTGTAAAGGACTCAGCAAGCCCTCAAACCAGAGGCTAGTCCTCCCAGATCACCCTATGCGCCCCAGAAGCAAATGGAATATAATTGCATTGAAAGCCACATCTTGAACTAAAACCTGTTGGTTCATATTTTATTTGTTTCATTGCTATTGATTTGCCAATGTGAGGAAGAAAAATTGACTTCTCTTTATTTGATATGAGAGCAACCCTCTGACTTTCATTCATCTAGAATATGCCTTCTAAAGCTCTAAGTGATGTTACCACCTCTTTTTTAATATGAGATTGCTTTATATCCTTTTAACTGGAAGGTAACAATTTCATCAACTAACTCAGATTATCTATTTTTTTTCAGTCATAGTCAAAGTGGAAGCGGAGGTAAGATGAATATTTTATTGGTCATGTCTTTTGTGGTATAGCACTTGTACTTAAAGAAACTACTAGCATTCAGTTCCCAGATCTGGGATCTTCCACAAATCACTTAACTTCTCAGAACCTGTTTTCTCAACAGAAAAAAATGAGCATCATAACACATATATTATCTACCTTACAAGGCTGTTGTAAAACTCCACTGATATGATCCATGTAAAGTGCAATGGAAATATGAACTAAGATTGCTTCCAAACTAGTAAGGGTAGAGTTAAATTTACCTGTACTCTCTATTTGAAAGTTAAAAGCAATATGAAATGGTGAAATATATGAAAATTTAAGACATACAGTTCATTTAAGGCATACAGTTCATTTCTTATCAAAGCTTTGGTAAAAGTTTTAATATGAGGACAGGGTCTTGACCTGTGATTTTATTGGCACAGGAAACTTCCAAATGAGGTAATCCCTCCACCAATGCAGGTTGGAATTTAGAATCCCAGAGCGTTTCCTAGAGCATTGAGAGGTTAAATGATTTGTGTGACACACAGAGTGTATCACAAACAGGGTTTGAACTGGGTCTTTCTTGGTTTGAAACTAGTCTTATCTGCTCTACCACTCCAACTCTTAATATAAATGATTGTTTTTCATTAACAAGAGTATTTTTTTCTGCTATCAAAATCAAGGCATGTTCTCAACTCAGGATGATGACATTTATGATGGTGTTGAAGAAGAAGACGATAATGGGTAAGAACATGAAATTTACCATTTGTCTTTCTCACTGAAAACTGTAAGATTTTTAAAAATCTATCCTATTAATATAAAAGAGACAACAGAGTAGACATTATGTGATCAAAGAACAATTATTTAAACATATTAACTGAACAGAGCTGCCATTTTCACACTCATCAGTAGGAGTAAATCAGATACTGTAATTATACTAGACTTCACCTAGAATTATCTTTTCTATTTGGGGGACGAATACAGCAGAAGTGAAAGAGAAGAGAGAAAGAGCAATAAGTATTATTACATGCATTTAATTCAGTGACAATTTATTTTGTACCTAATGTGTGTCAAAATAAACCTCATCAACTGAAAATACAAAGGTAATTATTAGCTAAAATAGTAATTCTCAAACTTTTTGGTCTCAGGACCCTTTTGCACTTCTAAAATTATTGAGGACATCTTCCAAAGAGCTTTTGTTTATGTGGGTCACATCTATCAACAAGGCAGCTAAGTGATGCAGCAGATAGCACACAGGGTCTGGAATCAGGAAAACTAGTTGTGTGACCTTGGATAAGTAATTTGATGCCCTGTGCCTCATTTTCCTCCTATGTAAAAATGAGGAGCTTGAGCTTGATGGTTTTTGAGCTACCTCCCCGCCCTCCCTAGCTCCATGAACCTGTAAACCCCTGTGGGGAGGAAATGCTATATGGGTCAAAGAAGGCTTTTGCTTGGAAAGCAAAAACTTCAATACTGAGGATGGGGTCTAAGGTGAGGGGTAAGGGAAATCAGTTTAGGGATATGGAACGGCTAAGCTAGAGGCATCAGAGACTTGATAAATGGGAAGTAGCCATTTTTTTTTACAAAGAACTTAATCACTAATTTATTATTTGTCATGAACCAACAAAAACTCTGAATAGCATTGTAAAGATAATTGCAAAATGGGAAGAATGTAGCACAATGTGGTGTTTGTGATGTGGGTAACGTGATAATTAACTCTTCCTGAGTTTTAATCCTCTTTTTAAATGATTTAAATTGAAAAGTCAAAGATTTAGAGCTAGATGGGACCTTGGAAATCATCCATTCCAATCCCCTCATTTTACATTTGAGGAAGCTGAGGTCCAGGGAGGTGAAATGAATTACAACCTATAAACCATTGACTTTACATGATAAAGTAAATTGACAAGTAGATATTTCAAACTTGACCTGACTTTGTATTTTGAAAACCAGAAGAAACTTTAGTGAATAGCCAGGATGGACAACACAGCTGAGAGCAACTCTCAAGCAAAATTCATCAAAGAAAACTCATTTTAATGACTTGCCTTTAGGAGAAACTTGGAAGGTCTCTTTTCTTTCTTTCTTTTTTCTTTTAAAAAGGTACTGGGATATATATAGTTTGTTGACTTGGATATAATTTAGCCCTAAATTAGAATTTTTTTCAACTAATCCCAAAATTCAGTAATAACAGATGCATATTTTGAGCTAATATAATACTGGTTGGTTTTAGCTCTTTAGTTCCATCTATCAAAAATAATGCTATTCTAAAAGCATACATCTCCCTCTTTTTTGTAATTACCTTCTTTAGTCCTCAAGACAATATGACAAAATGGCAAAAGCTTTGTATTCAGAGTCTGAAGAACCAATTATGAATCCTGAGTCTGCTACTTACCACTTGTTATGTTTTTGGTCAAGTCATTTCACTTCTGTGAGAGACAGTTTCTCCATCTATAAAATGAAAGAGTTAGACTAAAACAACACTAACGTCCTTTCCTGCTCTTCAGTGCCATGATTTTGGCACTGGTTCTGTTAAGGAGTACATGAGTCGTATGAATGTCCAAAGGAAATCATGCCCTGCTTAAGGCTTTTAGATTGTTTATAATCAAAGGAAATATCACATAAGTTCAATGATAAATATGGATTTTTTGCTGTCTGAATTTTGACCCATAATCAATTTAGTGTGAATGATGAAGGCATCTGAATGTCAACTCAAACATCTTTACAGTTCAATGATTGCATTCTGATCAATGCATGCATGCTCCAAAGCTCCACGCTACAGGGCGAAGAGAAGAGTAATTCGTGGACCTGGGGGATTTTGAAGATGCTAAAGGGAAAAGATGACAAAAAGAAAAGTATACGAAAGAAATCTAAAGACACTGAGTCAGACAGTAACGAAGACGTAGTGTAAGAGTCAGTCAACGATGTGCCATGCACAGTAATGACACTAATATTAATCCAATGACTACTAATATTCTCATAATCAAGTAACACACATGCAAATTGTTTTTGATAAACTAGTTTCTTAACATGCTCTCTGTAATTAATCATCATCATATTCTTATTATTTTTTCTTTCACTCATAAGTTCACTCAACTAAGGGACTATATTTTTTATAAAACTCATTTTGCTTTCCCTACACACACTAGGAGTATACATTAAAACAGCTCATTTTTACATTGTGTGTACAGCTAAGGCACAACATCATAAGGATATATTTCATTATTTCAGTAATGAACTGATTGCTTTTAGATTGAACACAAGAGAACACGTTATCTTTCAGATATTAACTCGCTAGTTATGTATGAAATAAATAATTCAATCCAGGACATTTTTATTGACTACTCAGCAGTGAACCACATGCCAAATAAAGTATATCACATTTAAAGACACTTAGAACTTCAGTTTTTATTACTCTTTAAATTATCTATTTCTTCAGTGCTGTACTTCAGATAAAAGTTATAAGACTTTATCCTAATAAAACAAAGAGATGGTTTTTCCCCCATTTCCCTTAAAACCATGAGTGGAAAAGCCTTCCGTCTAAATTTAAAGATGATAAACAGTGTTCCCTTGTAAGAAAAGCCTTTACTTCAGAGATTTCAAATGAATTTGCCACATATACTTCAAAAACCTAGCCAGTCTTCCAAGGCAATTCATTATATATCACCAGGAAATTGGTTTTGAAATTTCTATCAGAAACAATAGTTCATCACTTTGATAAACAGAATACTTAAAATTTCTAGGAAGAAATGAAAAGAAATTGTCTCTACCCAGCACCACTTTAGAATAAACCACACTGCAGGAGGTATTACTCTATCATTTAACCACTTTGTAATGATTTCATATCACGTCTAAATTTATGATCTCGCACTGGGTAAAATGGACATTCCCCTCTTGGTCACCATTTTTCCTGTATTGTGTCAAAAAATTGAAATACATCGAACAAGAAATACTTGTATTATGTCTGTTGATTTGAAATTATGCTTTTTATAGTTCCAAGCAATCTTGAACCAGAGTTAGAGAATGGTGGTCAAATTGGAACTGGACCAATAGAATTAGTCAATTCAATTTGCTAAAGCCATCCATGTAACTAAGCAGTTTAGTGACAACCTGGGAGCACTACTGTCATGTCATATGACCTTGCCTTCTGGTTCTGTGAACTAGATTTATTTATTTTTACTTAACTGATTTGGTCAGCCACCTAAATATGACCTTGATGATGTCTTATTTACCTTGGTTTAAGGCAGATTTCCAAATGAAACTCAAGTTTTACAGTAAAGGTTGGCCCTTATTGAGGAAATGGAAGATGAGAGGGGAATGGCTATTAATCAATTAATTACAGAAAGCCTCCTGGTTATCACTTATTCACATCTACTCTAAATAATAAGAAAATATTTGAATTCACATGGTAATATGATTGTAACTATTTTTAATTTTTTCCAGTTTCCCAGCTCCTCCAAAGCATCTTGGATTGGGTAAGTAGAGATGATATACAGATGCTTCATTTTGTTTCTTGTTCTATGATGTAATAGGAACAGTTCTAAACTGAGAGGAGTAAACTTAGGTCCTAATCCTGGCTGTGCCAGGACACACTGTTTGACCTTTAAGCCAAATGCCCTTTATACACCCTGGGTCAGTTTCTGCATCAGTTAATTAAATTAATTGGACTAGGGAAATTTCAGAGATGCTCCCCAGTTCTACAACTATAATCTTTGGTCTGTGCTCACATATGTGTTGTAAAAAGTCCTACTTTAAGTGAACAAATGGATGGATAGATGGATGGATGAATGAATGAATGAAAAAGCATTTTTAAGGACTTATTATATGCCAAGGACTGAGCTAAGTACTGGAAATAAAAATAGGAAAAGCTAGATAGTTTCGACTTTAACGGAGCTCACACTCTAATTGAAAGAGATAATATATAAAAGAAATTCCAGCTGCAGAACAGCTAGAGAGGCCTAGAAGTTCTGAAGATTTACAAGGTACAGGGATAACCAAGATAAAAAAAGTCGTAGGTGTTAATTGAAGGTGCATATATTCTCATAGAGATACAAAACATATACAGAAAATGAAATTCAAAGCATGTACAAAATAACAAAAAGTAATTTGGAAGAGAAGACAGCACTGACCACTCCAAAGAGTGGGAGGGGTGGTTAGAGAAAGCCTCTCCTAGAAGGTGCCACACCATGGAGGTGGCACCTTAGCTGGGCTTTAAAAACTTTAGGGATAAAATAATTCAAGGATCTGCGATTTTGTGGACATAGATGACAATCCCTACTCATCTTCATGGATGGCCTTTGAGGTTAATTTTAATTTAAAAAAAAAATCAGCATATGGGTAGCCGCAAACCTGAGGAGAAAAAAAATGGGCTACTGGGTGATAGAGTGGATAGAGCACTAGGCTTGAAATCAGGAAGACTCATCGTTATGAGTTCAAATCCAGCTTCGGACACTTATTAGCTGTGTGATCCTAGGCAAATCACTTAACCCTGTTTGCCTCAGTTTCTTCATCTGTAAAGTGATCTGGGGAAGGAAATGGCAAATCACTCCAGTATCTTTGCTAAGAAAACCCCAAATGGAGTCATGAAAAGTCAGACATGATTGAACAACAGTAACCTACATGCTGATTTTTTTTTATTATAACAATTGCAAAGATCAGAATGAATGTGATAAAAATAGCACATTTTGATTCACTTCTTTCAAAATGGTACCAACTGAACATCAAATCTCTATTTTCAAATGAATATTAATCTTTTTTCCACTCCATCTCTCCTCTACTTTGGGTTTGGTTAGATGTAGGAGATGAAGTCTATGATGATGTGGATGCATCTGATTTCCCTGCTCCTCCTATAGAAGTCAGGTAAGAGAAACAACAGGTTTTCTGGTTCTATTGCCTATATCCCAAAAAGTCTTAGTGTGGTTTTAAGCTATTAAAACTTGCTTAATTAAATTAATAAGGGAAAAATTAGGCTAGAATCTAAAAAAGATTTTGAAAAAAACAGCAATAGTTATTGGAGTAAGCTTTTCAATGGAAATGAAATCAATATTCTAATTTCACTGCTTTAGGCAACTCTAGATAACATATGGAGAAGAGTATTAATGGTATTAAATAGTGGTATTAAACCATTTATTGTATAGAAATTAATCCAAAGTTATTAAAGCTTTAACCTGCATTGAGACTTTTGGGACATCCTGTACAAGTAGAAGACATGATAGATAATAGATTTATTCCTTTCACCTAATTGTACCAGCTATGTTCTTAGTCCTTATTTAACTTAAAGAGTCTCGCTTTGGCTTCCTTCTTGTTCACTGCCTCTTGCACCCTGCCATTTATCTCCCCAGCTCCTGAATAGCCCTATCTGTCCCCCTGCCTTAATCCAACCTACCTATCATTACAGTTGCAGGACCTGATGTTTCTGTCCTATCCACCTATCTCTTTCACTTTCATTTTGTTTCACTGTGTAATCACTCTGTAACTTTCAACTCAGCCCTCGGGCAGCTTGTTCAAGCTCCCACCATATTCCACAAGCAAATTATTTTCTCTCTCTCTCCTCAGTCATGTTCATTATTCACGCACAAAAAAGTAAAGAGTTACTTGCTCTAAAACCATTCTTATAGAGTAGGAAATTAATGACGAAAATTTTAGGCTCCAATCCAAGAAAAACAATAGTAACTATTGAAGATTTCCAGTGGAGGTGAAATCAGATACTCTAATTTCACCATTTTCTATATTTATAGAAAGAGGTCAAATTAGAGTATGTAATAAAAGCTTGTTGTAATACAGAGTCCATTTATCACATAGAAATGAATCCAGCATTGGAGAAACTGAGCCAGCACTGTAGCACTCAGTCAGAAAATATAATCTATTCTGTTTTGCACGTGAAATATTTTCAAGATTTCATGCTAACTCTTAAAATTCTTTCTGACATTCCTACCCTTTTGCCAAGAATTATTCAGCTGCAAAGAAGATGGAAGCTTAACTCACGGCCAAGTTTTGTTTTGTTTTGTTGTAACGGCTGCTATGCAGTTCTGGCCAACCTAAGTTCCAGAAAAGATTAATGGGGGAATTAAGACCTGAAGGTGTGGTGCCATCTAATTGCAAATGGAAAACATTCATTTTGTTTCTCCTAGTAAAAATTCTGGTATGGCTTTGATCCCTATTACTTGTGCTTCTTCTATACTACTATTTTTTTCAAGTAAACAGATGGAAGTTATATAAATGACTAATATTCACTCGAGTCAGAAACATATAGTTAGCTGTGTGCTGCTAAATGTTTAATAACCAAGTCCTGGCTGGGGCCAAGGAGGGTAGGGGGGAGGAAAAATGTATCCATCACAGTTTTAACACTTTCATTAACATTTTCTCTGTCACTTTATTAAGTTTAGATAACCAACAAAACAATAAATCAAGCCCTGATTTGTATTGTTTGCTGACTTTCAAGGTGCAAATAGTCTCACACTGAACATTTAACAATCAACTCTCAAATCTGTATGAGCAAGCTGTCTCTAGCGGACCCCTGTAAATACTTTGCCATAGGGTGACTAAAGAGTACTTGAAAGTCTTTCAGATTTCTGGTGAACTTTTCCGGCTTGTCTGAGAGACTTCAAAAGCCAAGAATACCTGCAAACCTCCAAGAACAGATATCATCTCAGTAGGCTTTGCTGTAGGTCTTTACCTATAGATGTATGATTTTTTCAGGCAAGGACAAAAAATGTAGAGGAACATCCACTCCTCCAAAATTTCATTGCATGTCACAGGATCACGTTAACCAGTAAATGTCAAAGGTCTTCAAGTCATCAAGAATTATTATAGTTTATTTATATGCTTCAATTATCTGAAAATTGATTTATGTTGTGATTTTGGTCTAGACCTATGAGCTCATCAGTACAGGAATTTCCTAATATGGAAACTCCTTCTACCAACCCAGAAAAGCAGCTGCTCAGTGACTAATAGTCTTGGAAAGCTATCTGGGGGCACTGAGAGGTTAAGTGAATTGCTTAGGCTTACACAGCCACTATGTGTCAGAAGTAGAACCTAAAGTCAGGTCTTGATGACTCCAAGGCCAACTCTCTGTCCATGGCACCCTCTGTATCTCTCATGTTGTGATTTTAAAACAGAAAAGATTTAGCTTTATTGGAAAGCAGTCAATTCCCTTGAAATAGATGTCTTTGCTCTTTTAAAGAAAGTTAATAACAAAGAATTTATACTAGAAATAAAAATATTTAAACTATCTGTTGAAGGAAAAAAATACAAACAGAATATTGTCAATTTGATTCTGTGAGTTGTAAAAAAAAAAACTGCAAGTTTTTTCTTTGGGGTTTTATGAAAACTGCTACATGGCTCATGGTAAATGAGACAGAAAACCTGAGGGTATAAGAGTCCAGAAGAAAAAATGGCTCAGTCACTCATGCACAGATAAAGTTCATGTAAGCCATTCCCTAAAGATAAGTGTCTCTAAGAGAATATTTTTCAGTCTATACTTAGACCAAGAAAGAATTTCCATCTGTACCTGGTCCAGTGTTTAATAATCCTCACTGTCAAACTGAAAAATTTTTCAATAAATGCTGAAAACAAAACTAAAATAATAAATTGAAGTTTTAAAATAACCCTCACCATTTGAAGTCAGCCTTTAGTTCTAATTCAGTTTCTACTGACACTTCCTTGGCCTCTTACCTCATGCTATGTCCTACAGACTTAGTAAGAAACAATTTGTCACCACTTTCTATCATCATAGGATCCTAGCCCTGTAGCTCTAAAGGACCTCAGAGACCATCTTTTCTAACCTCCTCATTTTACAGATGAAGACACTGAGGTCCAGAGAAGTTATCTCCTCCATAATAGCCCTACAAAAACCTCTGGACTTCGTTCCTCCAGGTCAAAGAGCCAGATTCCAGTTTTTTAAACCTTATCAGAAATATCACATCTTCCTATCTTTAAGCATTACTTTCTGAATTTATAAAAATCTTTACCAACAGCTTGACTAGAAAAGGAAGTTAACTGCTCATTGACCTAGAAGGGACCTCAGAAGCTAAATCTAACCCCTTTGTTTTACATATGAGAAAACTGAGACTCTGGAAGGTTAAGTGAGTTGCTTCAGGTGGCATATATCATAGGTGGTATCTGAACTGAGGGTCCCTTGGTTCCAGAGGCAGTATTTTTTTACACTAGACCACGCTCATATAGTTAGAGAAAAGGATAACAACAGATAAACTACGTATGTGTCACATTGGTACACACATAATATTCAAAGGGACAGGGTAGGTATCTTATGGAGAATTTTAGAAGAATATGGTTAAGAGTCACATAAAATGACAAGAAATGGATTGGATGCAATTAGTACTTGTGGAGAGACCATGGATACATCAAATATTGAAGCACAAAACCCTTGATCTTTTCAAGCATTCTCTCATATTTAAAAAAATACTCAAATTTATTTCAAATACATCCACAGAACTGATTTAAGGAAGAGTTTCCATTGACTTCTAAAAGAACCCCATGAAGCAGAAAGGAGACACTGAATGAGAACTAGAAGAAGAAAGTTCACTGACTCTCCTTTTAGAACATAATAAGATTCAAAATGAAGCATCAGGAATATCTGAACTAAATTGTTTTTAATGAGAATTTATTATACAAAATAAAGAGAAAATGTTATGCACCTAAAAAATTCATATTTAGCTGTTCATAAGGAGCTTGTTAATAAGAGGACTTTCAGAATTTCAAATTTCTTCCTTAGTCTCCATATTTAACCCTAAATCCATCTTTTTGTCCTTTGACTACTTCAGCATAGTTAAGGTAAAATATATAAAGACATTCCTTGGTGAGGGCAATGCCCCTCAACTCTAGTATGGTCACTTCCCATTAAATCCATTACCTGATCAAAACACTACTGACAACTCTTCCATCAAAAAAAAAGTTAGATACAAACAAAGAAAAAACATGTGACAAAAAGGAAAGGATAGGCATATATGAAAATTGGAAAAAGGAATAAATCTTAGCCAGTTCCAGTAGCTTTGCAGGCATTCTTTTTCTTCATTAAGAGTTTACTTCCTTTATTATTGATTTAGATTACCTATTATTTCTTTCCAAATTTTAGGTCAATATAATGAAAGTAGCATCTAGACAATAGTGTGTACATACATACATACGTACGTACATATATTATTAAAGTGACAAAAAGTCTGTTTGCTTGGCAAGGAGAAGGGAACTTTGTTAAGACTTCTTCATGAGCTCAGCCAAATCACTTAATTTTTAGGGCTCAATTTTCTCATGTCTAAAACAAGTGAATATGTACTAAATGATGCCTAAGGTCCCTTTGAGGTATAACATTCAATGATTCCATGTTTTATTTGGCAATCTATCTTGCGGTATAATTAGTTACATGATTCCTCAAGAAAATGGATAAAGTGAAATTCAAATCTATATTGCACTAGTAATAATGTATTTCTGTTGTACATATTCAGATTATGAAGGTCATTTCAAGTGTTACTATTCTGTCTATAATTCTGGTATTACAGTCTAGGAGTAAACTTTGGCAAAAGCAAACAAGAAGACTTAAAGAAGCTGAAAAAGCAAGAAAAAGAAGAAAAGGAATTCAAGAAAAAATTCAAAGTAAGTCAACGAAATCTGATCCGAAAAGCCAGTAAACAATTGGTAAACATTTCAAACTACAAATGAATTTACCAATTTCTTAAAAGTAGCAATGATATTCATTTAGTGGTTTTCATGGATGTCTTGTATTCATTTTGTACATGGTAATTACCCAAATTCACATTTTTAAGAGTGCAGTATTTGAAAGATCTTCAAGATCATAGTATTATTTTCCAGTCAACAATCCTATTGTTTTATTCACTTATTTACTAAAGAGATAATTTTTAAATATCAGCACTTTAGGCTTAAAGAAAATACTTTAAATTAATCAAGCATTTGATAAACATCTCAAATGTGTAAGGTATTATAGTGTTTATAAGAATGGGATATAAATAATAGCCCTACTCACATGGAGTTTACAATCTATTACCCAAATTTTATGATTTGGCTTATTGCAGACAATTGTACACTGCCTGACAGAATTTAATAAATTTAAACAAAATAAATTAAAAACTTGGTCACTTATTCTCATCCTATTATAATTCAGGGCCAAATAGTCATTTCATGCAACAAAAATGATGAATCAAGATATTAAAACATCTATTTTGGACTCCTAAAGTCAAAAATAATTTCTGATTGGGTTCTCATTTGCCTTTTCCACAAATGGGACCTGTTGATAACCCTATTATTTACAATTTGATAATATATAGAAGTTTGATTATGCAAATAATATCCCCTGATTCTTCTTCTATCTATATGGCTACTCCTTTTTAGTCACTTCTGCTGGCTCACCATCCATGTCTCTCACCCTCTTATTATGGAGATCCCCAAGTATCAACACTGAATTCTTCATATGCTCTCTCAACACCATGATTTTGATGTTCTTCTCAGCTCCTGTTATTTCAGTTATCATCTCTACGTAGAGATATGTGTAATATATAACGTATTATACATATATATACGTATATGTATCATATACATAGAGGTACTCACACAGAAGTCTTCTATCTCTTGAGTCCAACATCACTAACTGTGCTGGACAGCTCCACCTGAATTTTTCATAGATATCTCAAACACAAATTGTCTAAAATAGAATTCATATTTTGCTCAGAATTTATCTCACCTCTTAATCTCTCTATTAATTACCTTTCAGTCACCCAGTTTTACAACTTAGATGTTATTTTCTACTTCTCAGTTTCACTGACCTCACATACACAATTGCATATGTTGTTAAGGTGTCACATTTTGATTCTACTTCCACAACTTCTCTTGCATCCATCTCTTTTCCACTCGCACAGGCTCCACCTTAACTCATGTCTTTATCACTGCAGCCTGGACTATTGCAATGACCTCCTAACTAGACTTCATACTACTAATCTTTCTCTTCTCCAAACCACCCTCTCCACTGTTACCAAAATACTGTTCCTAACCATGCCCTTTCATTGCGCGAGCATCTTCAAGGACTCCCTAGTACTTCTAGGATAAAATGTAGACTCCTCAATTTAGCGTTGAAAGCCTTTCACCAGATACCACTAGACAACATTTTGCCTTATTTCACAATAATCTCCTTCACACACTATACTCCAGTCAGACTCACTATTTTCCTATTCACTTAATTTGTCTATCCTTGTTAGGATAGACAAATTCAGGTGCCAATTTGTCTATCCTTGTTAAACTGTTTTGAATGTGATCATCTGTTTAGATGTCATGTCTACCAGTAGAATGTAACCTTTTTGAAGGTAAGGATTGTTTTCTGTTTTCTCTGTGACTCCAGTGCCCAACATAGGATTTTGAACATGGCAGATGCTTAATTAATGCTTGCTAAATTGTTGGACTGAATTGAATATAAACATGGATTACCATGCAAAATTGTTAAAAAAAAAATTATTGTTTTAACAGAACATTTAGGGAAAATATAAATAATCTCTTTTGTTTTCAGTTTGATGGTGAAATTAGAGTCCTCTACACAACTCAAGTGGTGCCTACTTTAACTTCTAAAAAATGGGGAGCCAAAGATTTACAGCTGAAGCCAGGAGAATCTCTTGAAGTCATACAAAGCACAGATGATACAAAAGTGCTGTGCAGGAATGAAGAAGGGAAATGTAAGTCATTGCACATGCTTTGCACTATGTATCATATTCCAGTGCTGAATAAGATCAAATGACAAAATTGGGCATAATTTGGATAGCTCAGTGTTGGGTTGTTTTTTTAATTTGGGGTATATATACTAGAAAGCAAAAGGTTTTCATAAAAATTAACAAGCTTAGATTCAAATCTCTCTAAGTTTCCATGCAGTAAGTGAATTATAATAGACAGTCTCCAAGTTCTATTCTGCTTGGAATCCTATGATCCAAGCCCAGTGTGTACTGTATGTATAGATACTATGACATATTTCATTCTGAAATGCTGAATACTTTTTGTTCTGCCCTGGTTTTGAATTTTTATAGATTACTTCATATCTGTAATTCCAATTTACTATTTTACAACTATATTTGCTTTGATTTAATATTTTAATATTTTAATCTCCTTTTCTAAAGTTTTCAAATGAACTTTTTTTCAAAAATGTATCGTTTGTTTTGTTGAAAACCAAAGGAGAAGGGTAGTTCAAAACTATGTGGCCTGCTGGGACAAGAATAGATGCCCTCCAAAGATGATGCCCCTGGGGAGTGTACCCTAAAGGCTAGTAGAGCATAGGCAATGAGGGATTTGGGGAGAGAAAGAACCTTGGAGTTAAAAGCAAGGATGACAGAGTGTTATATAGGTACAGGTGGTATAAGACTTCTGAAGTGCCTTCTAATACTGAGATTGTGATTTTAGAAGACTGGAAGTTGGCCACCCAGAATGTTAATCAAAAGAATTATGGTGGGTTCTCAGTTGCATTTTTTATTAAAAAAGAAAAGTCGCTTGGGGATGAGAAGTGAAATAATGTTCTAGGCATGAGATGTAGGAAAATGTAGGAAAAGGGAACAAAGGGACAGGACGCTCTGGTTGGCTCTTGCTCTCAGGAGCATTTCTCTAGAACCTCTTCCCCTTACGGTCATTATGGATGCATTTCTCATCACAGAAACTTGGGGGAATGGACCCATCAAGCCATAATTAAGATTCTGAAAACAACCGTTCTCAGTCCATTGGTTTTTAGAAATATGGAGAAAAGAATATTGTCTGTGTATTATTACAAAGTGGCAACCGAGAGAACAACTTCTCAAGGAACATTTCAAGGCTTTCTACATGGATGCCAGGAAATTACTCAGAGCATACCATCATAAAACATATCTACTTTTCTCATCTACTTTGTTACTTGTATTATTGTGTTTTATTTACTCAGCCAACCAATTTTCATCTTCACCTACTTGTACTTCTCCGCTATTTTCACCTCTGTTCCTTATTTCCTCTCTGGATCTTACTCTTAGATTATTTCCCAAATCCTCTCCACTTAATTCATCACTTCAAGAGCTCTGTTAGCCATACTATAACTTTTTACTCAATATCTAGCCTAAAATATATAGTCCTTAGAAAAACATATTATTCAAAAACATTGAGACCTAACACTAAATAGAACTGAAGTTGAGTTCAGTTGCTATTTCTATCTAACCAGTCATATTCCCAAACATATTCCAAAATAATATTTTTAAGAGTTTCAGAATATTGTAACCTAAAATCAATTAGTGGCAAAATGGGGATCTTTACGAAGAGAAATCAGAACTATAAGAACATGACTGTGGTGAGGTAAGAAGATCTAATTTTACAGTTGTGCTGGGTAACCATAATTGATATTCATACCAAGCCAGAGAAAACAGTATAAAGGTCTTCTCTTCTCAAAAGCAAATGCTGAAGCACTAAATGAGGGGATGATTAAGACAATAACGAATTGGAAGGGTATCTCTTGAGCACTTATTTGACACTTGGCACTGAACTAGTCTGAGGAGAGGAGTTGAGAAACAGCACAGCAGAACATATAGACACATAAAGCAATACAAAACTGCCCACAGTTAAGAACCAGATGAGTTTGATAATGAATGAAAAGGCAAGTCACAAGAGGCAAAGATTCTGCTTGGACCAAGCATTTTGGTCTATACCTGGAATTTCATTGATGTAAGGAACTCCTGATGAGGAAGTTCTTATACCAATGCAAATCTGAAAGTCTTCTACAACTGGTAGCCTTAAAGAGCTCTTTGGAGCACTGAGAGGTTAAATGATTTGTCTGGGATCACATAGTCTGTATGTGTCAAAAGCAGGACTTGTATGCATGTCTTTCTGACTCCAAAGTCAGCTTTCCATCTACTATGTGAAGCTGCCTCTGATGTGACAGAATCATGGGGATGACCCCAGAATATTCAAAGTTATTACAGATGCTTAGGTTTATAAAAATCTGCCCATATCCTTTCCTCAATGATACATGGACACATTGGAATTGGGATATTTAGTGAGTTGTTTCCTGGTTATCTCTATGACCAAGGAAGGAAGGTATCTTGTGGACAGAGTTGGAGAGCTATAAAATACCAACAGAAATGTCTGAAAAGCAAGAAGTTAAATTAATTACTTGATAAGTCCAAACCAAACAAAACAAGTGGTTCAATAATTTTTTAACCAAATTAATTCATTATATTGATATTGCCTAAAAATATTTTGAGGACCAAAAGTCAAATTTTAGCAAAAAAAAGCCAATTTTATTCTGCGTTTGTCAACATGAAGGTATGTTGAGTTAAGCAAATCATTTTACTTTACTATGCTTTAGTTGTTATCCATGTACAATGAAGTTAATGATGGAATTTATCAGACAGAGATTCAGATCCCCTGCTCTGATTTTTGTTGTCTGTATGAACTTGGCCAAGTCACTTAACCTCATTATGCTTCAGCTTCCTCATCTATAACATAAGATGGCATCTAAGATCCTTTGGAGCTTCACATTTATGATCCTCTGATTCTGTGACTGATTGGTGCAATCTTTCCAGAGCAGATTGTAACAGGCCAATCACTTCCCTAGTCACAAACATTGCACCCCACCTTCCCAAAATAGTTTTGAGGAAAAGTCTATGAAAGTAAGCAAGATTTCACTTCAGTCCCATAAGCGATCAAGCATAGTTAATTGATGGATGAACTTAGACAACGGTAGACCAAGATTCAAATTCTGCCTCTGACATTACTGCATTAGTTGGATGGTCCTAGGTAAGTCATTTAACCTCTAAGCCCCAGTTTTCTCATCTATAAAATGATTACACTAGCACCTGCTTTATTGGGCTACAGTAAAGATCAAATGAGGTGCTATAAATAAAATGTTCTGCAAACCTTAAAGAACTGTATTGCTTTCCACTACCATTATTATAACGAATCACTTAGGAATAATTAGTTCATGTATTTTATTTACATTATGTCTAATGTTGCCAATAGTTAATAATATTATATGAGAGGGACATGTTCTTTCTGGTTACTACATTCCTCAGAGCCCTGGGTAAGAGTCTACAGCATGACAACATCACCAGACATCATGTTACAAGTGCTTCTAATATCTAATGTGATGAGGATTTCTAGCATCTCCAAACTGTAGAACTCAATGCAGACTTCTGGGAAATATGCCCACTTACACTTAAAACTGTAAAATGTTTTAAGCACTCATATGTAGGTTATTCCAAGGCAATAAGGTGGTGCAGAGGATAAAGCACTAGATCTGGAAGCAGGAAGACTACTCTTCATTAGCACAAATCCAGCTTCAGACACTTTGCTAGTTGTGTGATCCTGGGCAAGTCATTAAACCCTGTTTGTGTCAGTTTCCTCATCTGTAAAACGAGCTAGAGAAGAAAATAGCAAACCATTCCAGTATACTTGCCAAGAAAACCCCAAATCGGGTCACAATGAGTTGGATATACCGAAAAACCACTCAGCCACAGCATGTTATTCACTTAACCCTTGCAGTAATATTGTGAGGCTATATTTACCTCACAGTTTTACACAGGCCACAACTGAGGACCAGATAAATAATTTTCCCAAAGCTACATGGAAAGTAAGTGGCAAGTCCGAGACTTTGATTGGGCCTTCTAATTCAAATCTGTTCTTTTCATTATGTTGCCTTCCCTTATATCCTTTCTGTAGACCCCCAATACCCTATATCTCTCTCATCAGGATATGGAATCCATAACATTTTATAAAAGAGGGAATGCCCTATGCCTCATAAATGGGGCATATAGTACATGCCTTTCTTGAGATATATGAATTAACCCTATAATCTCAAGCCCTTAAGTTTCCTTGATCTAATTTCCAGCTCTAGCCTACCATCATGATGGGTAATAAATGATTATCTCAGGTCTGCTGTGTGACACATGAAATCTCTTAGAGCCATATATAATTCCTAGGTAATTGGTCAAGCATGCTTGGGTACCAGCAAGTAGTATACATGTGTTCATATGTATATTCAGATATACACATACATATGTGAATACATATATACATATTATATATGTGCTTATATTACATATACATTTATCATTAAATGATCTTAACTTTCAAGATGAAAGAGACCTCAGAGATGATCTATATCTAACCCCTTCACTTTACAGATGAGGAAAATGAGACCTAGAGAAGAAGTTAAGCAACTTATTCAAGGTTACAAAATGTACATCAAAGGAATATTTTTTGCTTTGGGGATGCTGGAAATTTTTTTAAAGGAACCATTTCCCAATTCAGTTAATTTCTCATTTTGGGGGTAGCTTTATACTCCCAAACATCCAAATCACTCACTAGTTGGAAGTTGTCACTACACAAAAGTCGAACAAACATTTTGGGATAGAATTAACAATCACACATGAGTGTGGGAGTTCATTTCTGAGCGAGTTCTGCCCTACCAAATGTCAACAAAGCATTTGTTTTATATCTGTGTGTTCTCTCCTACTGAGGGGAGATTTCTAGACAAAAATTAGATCTCTTATCTGTGGCAGTCACTTTCATATGAGCCTCTACATAATTTACAAGGCTTTAATACAGAAGCTGTTCTGTTTCATCAAAATCCACCATCAGGGGTATTCATGTGTGAGCAAAGACAGGGTTTGTCAATTGTAAATAAGATTCATTTCTAGAACTATAAAGTGTAGATTATATAAAAAATTATAGTGGAATAATTCATTTCTTTCTGATGCATCATGAATCACCTTTAATTGCATTAGGTTTTTAAAAGGATTCAGAAAGCAAAAGCACCATAGTATTAGAAGTCATAACCCTGAAAAAATCCTGTTCATTATAAATGGAAAATGATTTTGCAGCTGAGAGGCACAGAATTGGTATATTATTTCAGGAAACTGAAAATAGCAATAAGGTATCAGTTACTTTATCCTCCAAAGTACCTCCTCTAAATGCTACTAAAAATAGTTAACATTCATATATGTATGTGTATAGGTAGATAGATAGAAAGAGATATATAGATAAAGGATAAGCTAAGTGATATACAGAAGAGAAATACTTTCTTTGGAATCATGAGCAGGCATGATAGAGGAGGGAATGTTGTCAGTGTTTGAGAATCATATTGTATCAGTAAGCCCCAACCCAACATACACTGGGGGGTCTGCTATCATAGGTTCTTAGATCTACACTCAGAAAAGGAAAGGGGTTAACAATCACTTTAATCGAGCACATGTATCAGTCCTTTGACTAAACCCATATATCATTCATCTAGTTCAAGGGAGTCGACACCCTGTACCTCAAAGTAAATACAGAGAAGTTAAAAGTCAAAAGACATAGCTTCCTCTGCTTGACCATAATTCAACAGACAGGTACAGTTGCCTGACCGTAATTACAAGAGAGAGAAGCATGACACCTGGGTTCTCAAAGCTAGGGGGTCTCCTTAGAGGTTTCCCAGAATCCCCATCAGGCACTCAAATCTTCTTACCAAAACCAAGCCCCCAAATAAAACCTCATCCTCAGAGTCTATACACTTTTTGGAGCCAGAGGGCATCATATCCCTTGAGAACCATTAACAAAAGGCTTGGACCATCTTACAAATCTTCCAAGACCTGACAACGGGGAGGAAAGATCCTCCTCAGTCACATTCAAATAGAGACATTATACTTCTTGATTATACTAAAACAAAAATAGCAAAAGATCCTATTTTACTTGCCATTACACATATAGAATTACTTTTATATAATTCATGATGTTCAGGAGAAATAGCTGAGCTCCTTATCATGAATGACCATGAATATTTCTAATAAAAAAGGCTATGTTCATGCTTAAATACTAATGATATTTAATCCTGCACCACATATTTTCTGGTAAATGATTTTAAAAGACACTGTCATAGTTGCTTTAGTAACACACTTATTAAAAAATGCCATATCAGCATAGGAACGGACTTCAATTTGATCGAGTGTCATTGAGATTCTTTGTACCTTTCTTGTGAAAACACAAACCTCTTTTAATATGGATCCAATTGATTAAAAACTGAAATACATTTAGCTCTATATGATAAGAATAAAATGAGAGTCACATCTCAGATGATAATGCCTAACTTTGAATGCATTTCTCCAATCTCATCTCTTCTCATTTTAATTGGAAGCTGTTAGGAATGCATGCTAGCACAAAATAATACTGACTTTCCGCTGAAGACTTGAGAGAAAAGCTTTTGTCACTGTAAAATAATTAGCTTGGAGTTGCATAAATAAAGGTGCCATGGAAACTTTTGCCACTGTAATTTCCCTAAATAAAATTCTTTCTGAATGCTTTTTTCCCCATTAAATATTTATAAAGAAAAAAGTGAAATGAAGGTAGAAAAACATCCAGTTCATGGATAAAAAAAAAATGTAAGCAAGTATCCAGTTTTGGTTTTGTTTCTTGGCATGAACTGATTTTATGCAAGTTGATATGATTTATTCTTTGTGGCCCTGACACAAAGAGTCAATAATTTGTTCTAAGAGCTGAATAATTACAAAGGTCATCTAACATGAGACAAACAAACGGCATTGAATATGTGGTGACTTCATCTCCCTTTGGGAATTAATGTAACTTGTGATTTTTGTCTTAATCAAAGAGGGAGATGTCTCTACATGAAAGTAAGGGGCAGGCATTTTGGATTCAAACAACCCTAAAATCAGCATCATCAATTTTTAGATGTTCTTTTGTATATAATCTTTCTTTTTTTTTCTAATACATGCTTCAGTGAAACGAAAAGGTAGGCATAAAATGATCTGAACTTGGAATTTTTCAACCTTATCATTATAATATTGTTGCATATTTCAACCTTATTGTTGCATTATAATATTGTTGCATATTCTTTATTCTCCAGTAATTTTGATACCTGATAGACCACATTAATCCATACATTAGAAAATGGCAATCATGGGCAAATGAGCTGTCAATACTAAAGAAAACATAATGTTTATGGTTTTATTTCCTTTGAAAGACAGTAAATTTCTTCTCATGAAAATATTGGAGAAGAATATTCTACTGTTGTGGAATTCTTGATGTCAAAGGTTTTGTTTTTTCCTAATCTTTTATCTATAATTTGCTAGAATATATTTTCAGCCTTTAAAATGATTCTTTTTCATAATAGTACAGACCTCAAGAGTTCTTATGAGGCTGAAATGAAATAATTTTATGTGAAGCCATTTACAAACCTAAAGCACTTCATAAACGTGAGATATTTTATATTTATTAGTTTTCTATGCTAAATCAGTAATTATGACTTTCCTCTGTGTTTAATAAATGTTATATCCATAACATTAATTTTTGCGTACATAGTCTTGTTTTCAGCTTCTATCCTCCAATGCACAAATTAATTCAGATAGTAATAGTAACTCATATGGCACTTTAAAGTGTGCAGAGCACTTTGCATACATTCTCTCATTTAAGCTTCACAATTCTGTAAAGCAGATACTATATATATCATTATACCCATTTTATGGTTAAGAAAACTGAAGTTCAGAGAGGTTGGATGACTTCCACATCATCATACAGCTAGTATATGTCTGAAGCTAGATTTGAATCAGTCTTTTCCTGACTTTATATCTACTGCATAATATTGCCTCCCTGGAACTAAGAATAAATCTAATGTGCTGCTCCAAAACCAAATAGGCTAAAAGACTCAATTGATCTCATTCACCAAGATAAATCCCTAAAATTCTACAGGCCTGTTAATTCCAGTTCTTTAGATGCTGTATATGCAGATCATTCAAATGTGACCCAGTCAATCTTTCAGGAATGTTCATGCTTTTATAGGTCTAATTTAGATGGCTTTACTCTTCTCAGAAACCTGGTTTCTGGATACATAAATTGTAATTATCTCAAGTAGAAAACCCAAAAGCAAAACAAAACCAATTGTGAAAGGTCAGTAATATATCATGAAATGTAACAAAAACTGGTAGAAATTTGCAAAGGCAATAGTCATGCTATCGCCATTTTAACTTAGAAAAGTTAAATACAGTGATAGCAAATAAGAATCAACAGCAGTCACTTAACTAATGTATAAAATCAAATTTAATCTGGTGAAGTAAAATGTTCATTATGTTATAGTTCCTATATTATATTACTATATTATAGTACATAATATACAATATAATACTATATTGTAACTTATATATACTATGTTATAGTAGATACTATATTTACATGTATGTGTGTGTGTATACACATACACACATACATATATATTGTATTTATTCTTCATTGCCAAAGAAGACCATGCCATCAGGGAAATGATGACATGACTTAGACTTAGTTTTGAGTAAGGGGAGGGAAGGGAAGGGAAGGGAAAGGAAAGGAGAAGGGAAAAGGGAAAGGAAAAGAATCTAGCCAGTAAACCCCAAGCTAACTGGGCATCCCATGTACATACACACACACATATACCATAGCAGGAAGAGGACTAGGGACAAGAAAAGGGGGAGGAGGATGAGCAGAAGGAGAAGGAGGAGAGAAATCCAAATTATATAATATCTGAGTTGGAAAGAATCTCAAAGACCATCTAATCCAACTCATGCTTGAGCAAGTACCTCTTCTATAATATACAAAACAAGTGATCATCTAGCCTTGAAGCCTCGAAGGCCTCCAGGGAATGGGAAAGCATTACCTCCTGAGGAGGCCTATTCTGTTTTTAGATACTTCTAATAGTTGTTAGGGAGGTTTTGTTGTTGTTTTTTTTTTTCAATCTGCAATTTCCACCTTTCGTGCCCAGTTCTGCCCTCTAGGGCCAAGTTGAGCAAGATTAATCCCCCTTCTAAATAATAATCTTTAAAATTCTTGACTATAACTATTTCATTTACCATAAGTCTCTTCTCTAGGTTAAACATCTAACAATCCGTCAACCAATCCTCAAGTCTTGTCCTTGTCTAAATACTTTCTACCAATATTCTTCCTAAAATATAGTACCAGAACTGAACGTAATAGACTAGGTATGGTCTGACCAGGTCAGAATATAATGAGATTGCTTCATTCTTTCTGGATTCTACGCATCTCTTAATGTAGTATATATTAGCTTTTTGAGTTGTCATATTGCATTTGAAGTCCACTCAAATCTCCAGACCTTTTTCAGAATAATTAGTCTAGTTATACTTTTCCCACATTATACTTCTGAAGTTGATTTTTTGAAACCTGTATTTAAGACTTTATATTTATCCCTATTAAATTTTGTCTTATTATATTTTACCAATAGTTAGCAAGGAGCATCAGCAACTGTTGTCTTTTAATCTAAATTTTTGAAAAGATTTCTTCTAGTTGGGGGGAAGGAAAGTCAGAGGAGGTTAGGGGCAGAGAAAGATATTGGAGAGAGAAGAATGTTACCACCTCGAGTGCCTTCTGGTCTTAGATATTGCAAATACAAACTTCCATTTCTTAAAATTAAAACATATTTTTCTAAATGGCATATTAAAGACTTTTTCCTATTTCTTTTTATTTCATAGATGGTTATGTCCTTCGGAGCTGTTTGGTGGACAAGTAAGTAAAAATTATCCTTCAGTGCTATATCTTGTTGCAAGAAGGAAATAATTTTGTGGCTTTTGCTAGTTTTTCTTGTGGTAAGTGGAATAACAACTTATGCTACATAAATGTGAAAAGTATTATATTCTACATTAATGATATTGGTTGTGATTACAATTTAGGTTTTCAAAAGATGCAACTATTATAGTAGCTATACTTTCTGCTAGCTCACATAATTAATATTGCAAACTCATAGGTCATAGCCACAATTTCTCTTATTAATACTTTCTGACTTTGTTCCTAACTTACTCAACTAAGTTAATCAGTTGAGCAAACAGTGATTTCTCTCCTGTAAAATGAAAAGAGTTGGACTAGATGGCCTTTAAGATTCCTTGTAATTCTATGCTGTGTGACCTTGGGCTAGTCACTTACCTTCTCAGTGGCCCAGGCTGCTAGCTCTCTATGACTGCAGGTTGTCCCAAAAGCCTTAGATCAGTTTTAAGCTTTAATAGCTTGTTAAGCTTAACTCGTTTAAAGCTACATTAAGACTGTTGGCTCACTTTCTGTATCAGTTGCAGAGCAACTGCTGATCGGCACCTCCGTGCTGGTGGAAGGAATTACCTCTTTAGTAATTCCCTGCCCTAATGAAATCACAGGTTTTCCCTAAGGCCCTCCCTCTCAAAAAAGATCTTAAAAGTCTGTGATTCTAAGTATTTATTTAAACCTAGAATCAATAGGGTATCACTATAGTCCAAGTACGGCAGTAACATGGTCACACTTACACTTAGGAAAATAATTTTGGCAGTTATATAAGATGGATTGGAAAGGGGAGAGACTTGAGGCAGGGGAGTAATTTAGGGAGCTATTGCAAGATGAAGGAAGGGTCTGAACTCAGGGGTATCTGTTGGAGGAAAAAGAAGGGGATGCATTGAGTAAGGCGGTGGTAGAATGGACAAGATTTGAATGTGTTGGGTGAAGGAAAGCAAGCAGTCAAAGATGATGCCAAGGTGGGAATGGAGGGATGGTGGGGCCTTCAGCAGAAATGGCTAGTTTAGAAGAGGAAGTATGTTGGGAAGCAGAGGAACATGCAATGATATCTGCAAGGCAGATCACAGTCTATCCTTGCCTGTTCATTCTGTGTGGTTCACTTTGTCATACTAAAAATTAAAGGGGGAAATCAAGACTCTAATTCACCAGTCACTGGCCCCTACAAGCAGAACTCACTCTTGGAGAGTGACCTTATCAATTTACTATATCACTCCTCACAGCAATTACTTCAAACATTTTCATCCGTCACTCCTCCCTGGCATCATTCCTCCCCTCCACACCCCATGCCTCCCACCCTCATCCCAACTCTGCTTTATACTTCCCAGAAAAAAAAAGAGGCCATTTGCCAAAATTTTCTCTTTTCATCTCATTCATTCAAATATCTCCCTCACTATCTCATTCATCTCATTCATTCAAATATCTCCCTCACTATCTCCTCCTTTATCCCTTTACTCACAGAGCTGTTGTCATCTACCAACAGGCCCTCGTTCCTTCAAGGCTAGACTATTGAAATAGACTTCTGGTTGTTCTCCTTTCCTCAGTTTCTTCCCCACTCCAGTGTATCCTCTACTCAAAATCTTCCTAAGGCACAGATCTGACCGGGCCACACTGCCCCCCTCAAATCAAAAATTAAAACACTCCAGGGACTCCCTATGACCTCCAGGATCAAATAGAAAACCCTCTCTTCTGACTTCATAACCCGGCCACTTCCTACCTTTCCAGTCTTCTCAAACATTTCCATACTCTTTGATCCTGCAATACTGGCCTTGGGTGGATTCTCACAAAAACATTCCATCTCCTAACTCTGCCTTTCACTAGCTGATCCTGTGCCTAGAATATTCTCCCTTCTCATCGGTGCCTCCTGACTTCTCTAGTTTTCTTCAAAACTCAGGTCAAATTTCACCTTATATAATAGAACTTTTCCAGCCTTTCCCCACCCTCAGTGCCTTCCCTAAGACTCCTCACATTCATACTGTCTATGTCATGGATTATATATTTTCATGTTTTCTTCCCCACTGCACCTCCCCCCATTAAAATGTGAGTTCCTTGAGCTCAGGGACAATGTTTTTGTCTTTCTACATCTCTCCAGAATTTAGTACAGTGTCTGGCACATAGTAAACTCTTAGTATATGTTTGTTCCCTGACTTAGTATATGTTTGTTCCAGTGGAGTAGACCCACTGTCTACCACAGTCACAGTGTACTCTAGGGGCCAGGAAGTAAGGGATGGGACTTTCCTGATGGCACTTGCAAAGCTGCTGCTGTATATAGGTTCTTGGAAACCCTGAAGGGTTAGTATGCTAAGTTTTGAAAATGGGAGGTTAGAAATTTGCAAAATAGAGGGAACAGGTAGAGTAGGGAAATATTGGAAAATAAAGAGAGGTGTGGTTGTTCTAGTGGCAGCTAGGTGGTAGCACCATAGTACAATCAGGCATCAGACACTAGCTGTGTGACCCTGGGCAAGACATTTCACCCTGTTTGCCTCAGTTTCCTCATCTGTAAAATTTACTGGTGAAGGAAATGGCAAACCTCTCCAATATCTTTGTCAAGAAAACCCCAAATGGAGTCACAAAGAGTCAGTCATGACTAAAAAACAAACAAAAAAACCAGCAGTTGTTATATTGGAGACAAGCCCCACAGTTAGCTGTCACAGCAAGGATAGGATGTCACCCATCTTCCCAACCTCCATGTGGTTGATCACATACCCTTATTGGATCACACCTGGCCTTGACCTTGGGTGACTACTCCTGATCAATATAACAGACATTAAGCTCAATTTTTTTTCCACCCTACCATAAATAACTTGCAATATTCAGTGACTTAGGAGGACTGTTGAATGCAATCGTGCATAGAAGGAGAGCTTCCTATACTTACAAATTTGTCTGCCTGAACCAATTCTTGTAATAGTCTTCATTCCCTGCTCCTCTGGGCTAGTTTTGGGCATTCACTTACAATATTCCAGTTCAGTATGGTCTTTTGACTTGACTGTTCATAATTAAAATCTGACTTTTGGCTCCAGTGAAAGCTTGGTTAGGAGGCAGAGGCTCTTAGAAAAATCAGGACCCAAGATATTTTAGAAGGCCCCAGTGACCTCATCAGATCATCTCCCAGGAAAATAAATGAGCAAAGCAGAATCAGTAGCAAGTTCAATTCAGTTGACCATGTATAAAACACCTACTTTGTGCCCAATAGGACTCTAGGCACAAAAATGTAACAGTACCTGCCTACAAAGGGCTTACATTCTATTGAGAGAACAGTATGTATGTAGATAAGTAAATGCAAAAAATACGTGCAAAGTAATTTTAAAGGAGGACATTAACAACGGAGGAGATCAGAGTAGACTTCCTGTAGGAACGATTGAGCAGAGCTCTGAAATGAGCTAGGGACTGAAACCAGTAGTTGAATACCCAGAATCAAAGAATTCCAAACAACAGAAGCGTTAAGGTGGATTTCAGAACTGAAGCAGAGGTGCAGGTCAACAACCTAAAATCAGACAGGACCAAGCAGATTAGTGCTATTAAGAAGTCTTAAAAGATTCACAATGGCAAATCACCTGGTATCTGGAGTTAAGTTAAAGGGAACAATCCCTGTGGGACAGAGAAACAGCACTAAAGGCTGCCTTTGAGAATAGAGCACAGAAATCCATTTAAGTGCTGTAGCTTTGCGTGATCTAGGCCAGAAGAGCTTCTGCTTCAAATACTTTAAATTTCTAAATACTGAACTTATAACCCTAGTTAAAAGTTTCTAATTATATTAAGTAGTAATAACTTAAAGTTATGTATAGACTGATCACAATTCTCATTACAATGAGAGTTCTTTAAGGATAGGGAGTTGGGTCTCATATATACCCCACAGTATTTAGCACACACAAAAAAAATGTATTGAGTCAGTCAGTGATAAAAAATAATGATGTTTGGAAATAGAAATCTTGTACGTCGAGTCATTAAAGTATCCAAAAGCATTTCGTGGATGTGTCATATATGCTTAATTACCTTTTATCCATCCAGTTGGATAATCCCTCTGCTAAGGCATATTCAAAGCCTTCTAAGCTTTAAATAGAGGTCTGTGTGAGTTATTGTGACCATAATGTAGAAAATAAACAATCACTTTTTAGAATTACATAAAAATACAGTCATATATTTTCGTATCATTGCAATAACCACATTTTAGTTCTTAACTTTGTTCACTTCCATTTTAACAAATGGAAAATAATAACTGTATTTTCCACGCCAAATATAAGTGCATTTTATTCAATACTCAAAGTCCAAGTGAAGTCATAATTGTACTATTCATGAGTGTAAAGTGCAGTGCTTTGGGATCATGGTGAATAGCACAATGTTGGACAGAAAGTAGGTGCTAAATAAATGTTTGTTAGTTGGTTGATTATAATGAATAATTATAAATAATTAGTATTGTTGAATTTGTTAACATAAAAAAAGTGGATTAGACAAAAACAAAATTAGAAGAGAAAAACTAAATTATAATGTAGGTACTTTTAAGTATCAGAATGCCTGTTTCATAGAGATGAATGAAATAAAATTTTCAAATATATTGTTATATCATATCATGTTACCTTCTTTTTTCATATTAATTCCCTATTGTATAAAGAAAATGATTTCATTAAAATAATATCATTAAATGATAAATTTTTCATTTTTACAGTGAAGGAGAGATCTATGATGATATTGCTGATGGTATGTTTCATTTTTTTAATCTGCAGCATATTAGCATATTTGTTTATGCTAAAGCCAACTGAGTAGTGTCCATACACAGAAGGGGAGAACAATTAACAACTTAGTCTAAATCATTAGTTTTTAATAAAAAAAAGATTACTGATCATCCATAATATTCTGAGCATTTAAAAAAAAATGTATTCCCAACACACAATGAAGCTTACATGCTAAAAATTCCTATGTTGCAAAAACATTTTTGCCTCAATTTTTGCTATTAACTCTTTTTTATGCTTTGATGCTCTCTACCTGTCACACAAACTGAGAGTACATGTGAATATTTGTTTTGTGGCTTGTAAGACATCCTGCCTGAAACTTGTATGTTTTTTGCCTTTGAGACAGTCCCTAACAATAGTGACCAGACATCCCTGGAAATTCTGCATCCCTAGCTTGCCGTGTAAGAATTTTCCTGTATACATAAAATCATGGATTTACATCTAGAAGGGACTTTTAGAGATCTCCTGGCCCAACCCTTTATTTTAGATATGAACAAATTGAACCTTAAGAAGTTTAAGTGACTATTAAATTCATATGGGTTGTAAATGGCAAAGCCAGGATTTGAATCCAGGTCTTTGGATTCCAAAACTAACTTTTTCTTTAACTACTACACATTATGCAAATAGTCCGTTTTACTCTACTGTCTTCATTTATTGCCTTCGTTTATTTGGCTCTTACTCCACATTTGAACAATAATCTGTTCTCCTACTAAAACCATTTTTCTTTAACTTTTACTTGAAATTAGTTTTTCCAACTATGAATTTAGGTAAAGTCTACCCTCGTTTCCACTTAAAGTTTCCAACTACTCATTCAGCCTGCATAGATGTGGTTCCTTAGAAACAGAGAAAGGAAAAATCTCAAAAACACACAAGCACAAGCTTGATTCATCTGGGGCCATAACTTTATAATTTGATGAACTTGGACTGAAGCTCTGCTTCTTGTCCAAATGTAAACAAATTGAGTTTGGTATTCAAAGCCCTTCATAACCTTTAACCTATCCCACCACCCCCACTCTGCCTTATCTTCCCCACACATACTTTTCAAGTCTTCTTACCCTTGGGCTCAGCAATTACCTCCACAAATTTCTTTCTGTAATGTATGCAAACCCAGAATGATTAAGTGATGAGAAAAAGAAGTGTCAAGGACTGTAAAAAAAAGGGGGGGGGGGGGTGTTATTCTTTTTTTTTTTCAAAACAAGGGATCTTATGAAACAATATTCACTTATCTATCTTTGAAAAAAGAAACACTATAGAAGATTCTCATAGAATAGAAACAGAATTAGATGTAGAAGACAAGTGATAAGATAAAAGTGTTGCCATCTGTGTTTCTTACACTATTGTTTCCTAAAATAAATCATATGACATTTTGCCTGAGTTTGTTCCAAAGGTGGAAATTTTACCCAACGAAATGTCTATACTTCATTCATTCAACTAAGAAATTTTGCTTCTCTATATACATGATTTCATCGAACAATTTTAAATAACCTCCACTATATTTCTAATTTTCATGTTTAAGATTATACATCATTTTCACATTCCCCAATTAGTTTAGTAACTACATTATTATTTTAAATGTTCCTTTATTTTTAAGTTATATTTCTTCTACTTTCCAAACTTATGTTTACTTGGCTCTCATATAGAGAGATCTACCCAATTTTTTAAAGTATGAATTACATCCAAGAGATTATAACATTCATTTTATGTTTTTATTTGTTATTTTACTTATGTAAGCATTTTGATTTTAACATGGTAAATGTTAATATACACATGATATACAATGTGTAACATAAAGAAAATAAAAGACTAGTGTAAGTTAAATCCAGTACAAATTAAAATCCCAGCTCTTTCTTAGATAGAGAACAAATTTATTTCATTTTGTACGTTCAAAATGTACATTGGATAGTGAGTTCAGTACTTCCTTCTGCTACAGTTATCCTTGATACATTCATTCATCCAACTCTTGTAGCCAACATGATAAGATGCAATCACAAAAGACATTATTCCCCCTTGGAAAACTTAAGAGTATGTATATGGCTTCTAATTATATTGTATTCTTTTTTTTTCAGGTTGCATCTACGACAATGACTAATAACTCTCCACTTTGGTAGCTATCTAGATCCTAATAGCATTTTCATAATTGCCATATTATTAAGATGTAACAGCAAATGAATGACCAAAGTATACTTTATTATCACTCACTTGTTACTAAATTTCAATTCTCAACATAAAGAACTGAAAATCAGGGGTCCTTTGGAGTTGTTTATACTGAACAAACATCCTAGAAGAGCTCCTTGATGAGGCTATATATCAGCTTCTTCTACCATAATCATGAAGGAACTTTTTTTAGGAGCTACCTGTTCAGTACTTCCAGGATATACACAGTTCACTGATAAGAAGTTGCTGGACTTCAGTAACAGCACATTTGGTAAAGAAGCATAAAATGGGAAACATGTCATGAGTATGAACCCCATCATATTGACTTATGATTTAAATCACGGAAACAAAAAAAGTTGGCATCCAAGAAGGCAATTCCTCCACTTTAAAAACTCTTCTAAAAGTTTGCTAAAATTAAATTATATTCATAGTACATTTTGTATTTTAAATTTTCAGAATGTCTTGTCTGTACTTGTTAATTTGGAAAGCATTTTAATTATTTGCTGGAGAGCTTAAGTTATAATTTGTGTACAGTCATCTAAGAGAAATGTTTTAGTCTTTAAAAACCATCTCATGGCTGACTTTTGATTTGCAAATAATCTGATCCTACTCATTATTTAAGGTGATGTTATCTGAGAAATAGCATGGGCCTAAGCTTTGACTAAGTATAACCATAACATTATGAATGAGTGGTTCATACAGCATATGAAGATTCCTGGTCTTATTTCAAATCTGTTAGAGAGTCTTTAAAACTATATTCAGCACCTCTTCCTGTAAGAATTTTTCTTTGCCAGCAGGGGGAGTACAAACGAACACACTGCTAGAACTAGATCCCTTATTTAGTCATACGCTTCAAAGTCAAGCCAGAACCAAAACCAAGGGTTATATATTTCGTTTCAATTCTTTTCTCAAAGAAAAAAAATGTTTAAATGAACATGAAAAAATTGCATAATTTTTGTGGCTTCCAAAAATAAGGATCCAATATTTAATACTGTAGAAAAGGTCAGGATTCCTCACTACTCACAGTCCACTTGCCTATATAAAGAGAGAACTGTTAACCTCCCTGATGCTAAATTTTCACATCTGCCAACTTAGAATGTTGAATTATATAATTTATAACGTCATTCCCTTTCAACTGTTGAATTTCTTTGAGGATGATAAATATGTGGCAGAACATGTTTGTCTTTTCACAATTTGATAGCAAAATGGTAGTAACATAGAGTAGGTACTCAATATTTTTTTTGTATGGGGTTGGGGGCTGATTTGATTAGCACACAATGGCTGTTGAATTTATGCCATTTTGTTTATTTTTCATGTGTATCATGTGGCTATTGAAGAATTCCAAATAGATCCACTTTTTCCTCCCATTTTTTCCTGTCTCTCCTTTCTGGGGTAATGCTGAATAAATCTGATCCTTTTTCTATATGATAGCACTTTAAATACTTGAAGATACCTATTATGTGTTCCATAGTTGACTCTTTGCTAAAATACCACTCCCCCTAACCAAAGAATTTTAAAGTTTTGTATAGAAAACTACACTCTTCAAAGGGTTAGTCTGGGTGCTTCCACACAGAGGGAAAATTGTATGCACACAAATTTGTTTTAAAAAAATGATAATTCTATAAGAAAGAGAATCTCAACTCAATAAAAGTGTTAAAAGATCCTAAATATTTGAAAGATTTATTTTTTGTGGTCTAACAGATGAAATTTTGACGTGTGTGATGAGAGAGCTACCAACAATGTATTCTGAAAATTTCTCTAGTTTGGGAGTACTCTAATTGTTTCACAAATTGTAACACATTAAGAACACAGACTGAAACCAACAAAATAACTTTTTCCTTTTTATAAATAAAAGTATATATTCACAGGGACGGCACAGAAGAAATATCTGCTTACAATGGAAAGAAATATTCTCTCCAATAAATTTCTCAGAAATAACTTTGTAAAATGATTTTTGAGCATTGAGTAATACCAAAAGCCTGCTGTTCTAGATCTGGCAACAGGCCTTTGGGTTATGTATGGTTTGCATTTATGCACCTTTCATTCAAAGCCCCATGCACCCTAAAAAAAACATTTTAAGTAACTATATTTTTGTATTCCTCTTTATGATGTCTTAATCTAGGTGATTTTTTAAAAGAATATAGTGACATACTTTACCTTAGAAGACCAGGATTTATTCAAAATCAGGTAAGGCCTATTTTAGGGAAAGCAAAACATGAAATGACTTATTTCAAAGTTATGGTTTGTCTCAGTCTGGCAAAACATAAAACGCTGAAAACTTGGTTCTCATTCTTGAGCAAACACATCACCCCTGAAGCATACAATAGTATGGCATTTAAAAAAACCCAGAACTTTTAAATTGCATGAAAAAAAGGCATTCACTTTGTTTTGCATTTCTAGATGAATAAGACTATTTTGTTCTAAAATCTTAGAAGGGTGATGTGTACAAATGTTCTTCAGAATAAAGCCTGTTTTTAACTCGGATTTGTGACTTAAATATCACTATTGTCCCTTGGGATCTGAATCTTTTCATGACTGCGTATGTGTACATAAACGCACGCGTACACACACACACACACACACACACTAAAGCCTTATTATAACAATTTATTGCCAATGGTATGAATCAAATCATGTCATCTACAAATATGGCAACTACAAATAGAAGGTGTCTGCAATGGCTTGATTATCGTAGAGGAAAACTGATACCAGTGTTATCTCAAAATAGTATCATGAGAGGATGTCACTCTTATTTTTTTCTCATACTTTTTTTGACCCTGTATACTCATTTAGAATCTTATAGGTTGTAGGTTGTCTACTTAGAGATGGTACAGAGGATAGAAAGCTAGAGGTGGAGACAGGAAGACCTGAATTCAAACCTAACCTCAAATGTTTACTGTCAATTCTTCTATACCTTGAAATCTGCTTCCTAAAAACCATTCAGCTATGTAACATCATATGATAAATACAGAGCTTATGGAGAAAAGGGAGCTAGGGTCCCAACACCCAAAAATCTTACCAATGAAATAAGAAAAGATAAGAACTCAAAAAAAAAATGATAGCACGGTTTTAAACAACTACATGTTAAATGGTTAAGAAATATATAAGTACTACAATAAATGATGACTGTATCTGGAGCCTCAGGGTAAGAAAATCTACAGGCACGGGCAATAAGGGTAGAATGTGTGGGTTCTGACCAGTCCTCCTCTTCCCACAGCTCCTTGGCTCTTGGTTGCCCCAGAAGATTTATAATGACATTTTACTTTGAAAAAGATCTGAAATTTACTTATGGAATTGGGCTTTGAAAGGTTTACAGCTTGTGAGTTATTATGGAGTGGTGCAGTTTTCAGCAGTTTTGCTGTTTCTTGTAGACAAAATTTTGCATGAGAAAATATGAAGATCCAGTTATGGTTTAATTATTCTCTAAAGCGTCAATAACAATGGAATATTTCTCTATAGCAAAACTCAACTACTGGCTGTGTGACTATCCATTTCTTTTGGCTTCAAATTCATCATCTGTCAAATGGCGATAATCCAAAGATAAAATGAGATATTTGTAAAGTGCTTTGCATACCTCTCAGTGCTACATAAATGAAAGCTATTCTGTTACTGTTACTCTTATTTGGTAACTACAAAGCACTTATGACTTAAATATTTCAGGTGAAGTGTAATAGAAATAGAAGTGGATTTGGAATCAGACTTGGATTCAAATTCTGGCTCTGATGCCAGTTGGCTAAGTGCCCTCTGGCAAGTCATTTAACCTCTGAACCTCAATTCCCTTATTTGTAAAATTAGGATAAAATTCACACTATTTTACAAGAGGACTGTGAGAATCAAAAAGGATTATTATGTAAAGCATTCTGTAAGGCAAGAGAGATGTATAAATGTTGGGGATCAACATCTCTGAATTTAGATGAAGTGGAGTAAGTCATAGAAAACGAGTAGATGTGTGAATTGGGAAGTTGCAAAAGTTTAGGACAGCATCCATGTGCTGTGTTAGAAAGAAAGACTGAACTGGTCACTGAACTCACTGAAGCAAAACAATGTCCTGGGAGGTACATAGGAAAGGGCCAGGAGGATCTGGATTGGATGATAAATTTGAATTGAATAGATTTTAAAGAATGCTAGGTTGCTGGTGATAGTGGTAGAGGGAGGGTCTAGAATTGGCAATGAGGAACAAGAAATACTCTCACCTGTGAGTAGATGAGGGGGAGTATGAATACAAATGAAACCAGTGCTAGAAAGAGAGAAGGGAACCAGGTCTCACTGAATACCAAAAGATAGAAGACATGCAAAAGGAAGATGTTTAATAAGAAACCAAGGTTCCTAATTATGGAGTAGGTATTAGCATAATGGAAGGGGTGGATAAATCCAGAATAAAAGACAGGGAATACAGTCTAAAGAGATGGCAATAAGGGAATGAATAGTTGGGGATAAAGAATAGGGTTTGTATGAAGGGCTGTAAGGAAGGAGGAGAGGCAGAGTATAACATGGTTGGTCATATCACTTAAGAAAACTATGCAATTAGATTTTCAGTTGTACTATAATTTTTTAAAGCTTTATTTTACATTTTTCTAAATTTTTGTCTCCTAGCAAGGTCAATTTATTTGTTAGAGAATTGACTCCGATTTTTCAGAGATTGTTGAGTCTCAAATGTTCTTTTTGGCTCTTCTTTTAGTATTCCTACATCCATTAATGGATACTGGAAATGTCCCTCTCAGAATCACCATTTGGTTACCTGTGGTCAGGAAAGAAACACAAAGCAGAGAAAGCAGCTAGGACTTTGAAATCTGATCTCAAGTCACCCAGGCAGCATATGTTCTGGCAACCATGTGTGAACAGGTCACCATTTCTGCCACAGTATAAGAAAGTCACACTCTCCCACCATCTCATGGAAATTACAGAGAAAAGCTCAGAGTCCTGACATATTCAATATATGGGTAGAGAAAGCCATCAAAAGGGCAGGGTTACTCCCTTTTAAGGTCTACTAAATAGGTGGCTCTTTCTGATCTAACGACCAACCTTCTCTGAAGCATCCACCTTCCCTGCTACTAACATGAAACCAAAGGATTCTATGTCCTCTCAAAGTATCAGGCCCTTCAACATGAGGGTAACATCCAAAGGTCACCTGGAAGCAGGCAGAGTGCAAGGTCACTACTTTATTGGATGTCCACTATTAATAGAGGGATGGTAGAAGTATGAAATGAGAAGTAGAATATCATATTGGATAAAGAATGGCCTTGAATCCAGGAAGTGGCTTTCAAACATGTATGACCCTGGGTAAGTCACTTATCCTCTTGTTGCTGTAAGCAACTCTCAGAAACTATAAGTTGCAGATATATAGTCCACCTGCATTTGCAGAGTCTCTTTGGAGTTCCCTATACCAATGAAATTACAAGTGTAGGCTTTATCACCTCTCTTGATTAACTTCTAATTTTTTTCAGTGACTAATTTTTAATATCAAGCAAGGCAAAAAATAGAAATAAATATGCTTGCTGAAGTTTCTACTGTCATGGAAGGTGTTAGCAATAACAATAAACAACATTTATTACATTTCAAAGTTTACAAACTGATTTTGCTCCTTACAACAACCATGGGAGGTAAGTACTATTACTACCCCCATTTTACAGATGGGAAAACTGAGGCATAGAGAGACTCAGTGATTGCTCCTGGGTCCCATAGATAGTAACTGTCTGAAACAGGACTCAAACTCTGTTCTTCTTAATTCCAAGTCCTGTGCTTTGCCCGCTGGATCACCTAGGATCCCCACTTAGTAAGGTCTTTCAGAAATTCCTGTTTGTGGATGGCATTGTGTGTTCAGTACATAAAGCCCTGGAACCCTGCAGAGACTCCTAAATGAAATTCATAATCACTCAGAATAGTTTAACCTACCTATCCACAAAAGAAAAGTCAAGTACATAAAGGATTTCTATTACTCCATGGGCAATAAATAATTGGATGCATGTCCCATGGAGCTGGTCCTTGGACAGATCTTAGATAGAAGCTGCTGTTGGACGATAAACATAGCCCAGAATTGTCAGAAGCAAGACAGCAAGATAAATTAAATTGGGGAGTTTAAATAGGGCTTGATTTCAATAACCAAAAGCTTCTTCCTGGAATCCGTCTTTTTGACAACAATATTCTACTGATGTACTGTGATTGCAAATCATGGAATACTACAATCTTGGAGGAGTCAACAGACATTAAGAGACAAAATGATGGGTATAAATATACTACAGTAGGTTTTCAATTACGAATTGTTTACAAAATGTGGTGAAAAACATATCATCAAAGATAGGTAAGTGGAAAAAGGAGGTGGTCTATTTCTATAGAGAGAACCAGAGATAAGAAATAAACAACCATTCTTTTACAGTAGTAGCCAAGTAAAGTCAAGAGACCTGGAGGAAGCTCCCCAGAATATTGGGTGGATGTCCTGGGGAAGAAGTGACAGGAGGATATGGATAAAAGTTACACTGCTTCAGAAGGCATATGGGTTATAATTTTTGTCACTAGAGGCAATACTCACATTAATGAGATCACAGATGCATTGAAGTCTTCTTTGTGTATTTGAATATGTGTATTTATTGATGGTTATTGAGTATATACATATATTTTTAAAAGCTACATAATAGCTGTGAATAGAGTACAGTATATTATGTGATGATGTATGCAAGAAGTGAAGGATATAATTCAGGAACAGTATAAATAGAATACAAAAGGATCTACTAATGTAGTGAGAACCTAAGAAAAGAGATGCAGATTCCTGGTGGTTAAGGGGCCAGCTAGGTGGCACAGTGGATAGAGCACCATGCTGGGCCCAAAGTCAGAAAGATCTGAGTTCAAATCCAGCTTCAGATACTCACTAGTTATGTAACCCTGGGCAAATCACTTAACCCCTATTTGTCTCAGTTCCTCATCCGTAAAATGGGGACATACTGAAGAAGGAAATGACCCTCCATTATCTTTGCCAAGAAAATCCCATGAACAGGTCCATAGGGTCATGAAGAGGCTGACATGATTGAACAAAAACAATAGTGAATGAATGTGTCCTAAATAAAAGGATAGATTTCACTGAAGTTATAAGTAGTACACACAAAATATAAAAACAGGAAGCTAAAGAAGGTTTGTGTCTTGCTAAGTAGATCCTTTCCAAGGGATTTATGAAAAAATATGGACAAGAATGGCCAATGGACAAGAGTGATCAGTTAGAGGGGTTGTGATCTGCCTTGAAGAAGGCAGTGTTCACAAGAATGAAATTATGAGTCACTCAAAATACCAAAGTAAATATGTATTTATTACATTCTATTTTGTATTGTATTTACTTGTTTGAACAGGTTTTTTTCCACTAACATTCTGTTCTGATGCCTCATAATAGCTTAGAGGCCGTCTTATAATTCCTGAATGCTATGACAGTAGAGTAAAAGTTTTGGCAGATACCCCCAATCTGGAAAATTTTTGAGTATAGACCCAGAAATAAACTGTGTGTTATATGAAGATCAACCTATATAAGTGTAGAACAGAAATTCTTAATTTTTTTTATAACATGGACTTCTTTGTCTTTCTCAGAAAGTCTGTAGATGTCTTCTCAGAATAATGTTTAAACTGCATTTAAAAAATGTGTAGGCTTACAAATAAAGCCAATTTATGTTCTAATGCAGTTATGAAAAAAAATTTAAAACAAGTTCACAGATCAGATAAGAAATCCTGATGTAAAAGAAATTATTACTAGAAAGATGGTCACCAGTTGATGACTTTTAAAAATTGCTTCTTTATTTATTTTTGCTACAATAGATCATGAAGACCATCTACTATGATGTCATGAGTTTTGGCAGAGGAAAATCTTCACTGACTAAATCATGGATTTTCATGGCATTGAAATTAGAAATGTACATCTTCTTTTTCCAATGATATTGTAAGCTCTTTAACCATCTTACTTATCTGTGTAGTCCTTACAGTGCCTAGAATAGTGCCTTGTACATAATAGATGTTTGATAAATGTCTTTTGAATGGAAGAGTAAATGAATGTCTCCTAAATGAAAGGGCGGATTTCACTGAAGTTACACAAAAACTTTGCCTGACATAGCATTCACAGCTATTCGGCAATAACTTTTGTAGAGGAGTGAATAGTTTTAGTATATTGTAGTATCTTTACTACTGGAAAGTACACATCATAAATATTACCTTCTAGACTGGAGGAAAACAGGGAGTACAAACTATACTTTTGTGGCCAATATTTGCTTTAGCAAAGTTTAGAATGAAAGGCAGCAAGGTCTAGACCTAGGGTAGGTCCCCAAACCAGGATCTAGTGGAATCAACCTCTGAAGTAGGAAAACCTGAATTCAAGCCTTTCTTCTGACACATACTGGCTTTGGGACCATGGGCAAATTATTTTACTTTCTCCTTGCCCTAGGGCAGTTCTCTGAGATCAGATAATGCAGAAAAGGTACTGACCTGAATTTGGAAAGATGGATTTCCTCATCTAAGGAATTCCCAATACCAGTGAAATCACAGGTCCTATTTGTGTCCTTTTAATAATTCATTCTAGATGGCTCTAAATATTGCTGGCCAGCCTGTTCTCACACATTGCATGAACTCATTTGAAAAAGAAGAAATGAAAAGAGAAAAAAAAAACTCTTCAAATGTAGAATTATCATGTTTTCAACTTTTAGGAGAATAAAATCCTCTTTTATGAAAGTCAGGAAGAAAGAAGAAAAGAGAAAGAAAAGGAAATGGGGCAATTTTGAACTAGATTAACCTACTTCTAAGAATGTAAAATTAGAAAACAAAAACTTGCAAGAAACATTGCTTCAGTGTGGGAATATTGTAAATTGCATGCTGATTCAAGGAACATGATATTTCTACTCTTAACAATTAAATTTTAAAACTAAAAAATGACATTCACATTTATCCAAGGTCAATTTTTGGTTTTGGTGCTTCAGGCTGAACATTTAAAAGAACATATTAAGAGCTGAGTCATAATTTTTCATAACATTATTGAGTTTCTGTCAAGCTAGATTCTCCTGGTACCTAAACCATTCAATCCCAAACATCCTTGTTTTGAAAAAACTGAAAATATGTGTATACACAATCCATTTTTTTCCTGCTTTTCCTATCACCCTTTATAGGATGTAAGTGAAGAGTCTCAGTCACACAAACCTAAAAGGGGACCTGGCAGGAATGTGTCGGTGGGGGTGTGGCAAGAGTGTTGCCATGGTGATTTGGTTGTAGCATCCAGCACACTTGCTAGCAAAGGAAATTGCCCTGACATTGAAGCAATACAAGAAACCTTTTCCCCAGTCACAGTGCTTCCAAAGTATATTTACAACCACAGAAATTCAAGAGGGGGTGAATGGAAGGTCTACTCTCTATGCCAGGAAAGGAAATAGCATATCGTTATTCCACATATGAAAGGGAGTGGGGAATCTATGACATGGCTTGTAAATCTATCTGTAAGAAGCTTAGCAGCCCCCTACTTGGGAATAATATACATATAACCCATTTCCCGATTCTACTAGGAAGGAACTAAAAACTGCATTAGTCAGTCCAGGCCTCTAAGAGGTGAGGGAAGTGAAAAGAATTTGGGCTGGCAGAAGTTGGAATTAAGAGCAACCTTCTTCCAGAGTCATTCTCTGCCATCAGCTGGTCGAGAGGGGAAAGTAGTAGATCATGGGGAAATGAACTAAGTTTGAATGTGAGTAGTTCTTACTCATCAGCTGAGCTGAGGCAAAGGAAGTAAATATTGGGAGAAAAGACAAAATGGGGATTGGAAGTGACCTCACCCATGGTAAACTGCTAAACGGTTGTAAAGTGGACCAGTCTCCTTTAGAGCTAACTGGCCTAGGTAGATGGGAGTTTACCAAGAGTCACCCAAGGCCAAAATTCTATGGATTCTTTTTTTTAAGTGCTTGGACTTTCTGCTTATAAAGTAAATTCTAATGTGTGCCAAGTTAAAGCCTGAAGTCCACAGAAAACAAGAGCAATGAATAGACTCTACTATAGTTACAGCAAAATAAAATATCATGATTATAGCACATAAAATAATAAAACATTCTATAATTCCAGATTTGGTGAGATAGAACCCCACACTAACAGTCTCCATGCACATATGCAAAGAATCAAAAATTAGGAGCTTGGGGATAGGTATTATGTTTGTCAGGGAGGGGGGTTTTGATTGCTCCTTCCTCACCTTCACACACACCCCCACCCCAGTAGAAATGATTTGGGATTAAGGCACTGAAGTATTAAGGAGATAGTGACATTTGGTAATCACTTTTCAGAGGGTGAACTTCTTCCACAGTCAAAAAATTGTTTGGCAAAACTGAACATAGGTCATGGGGGATTTAAATAGTGCTAAACCCTAAAAAGCGTCAAAAATGGAGGGAGTTTAAGAGTTGAAGACAGCGGAGACAAGAGCCAGCAGTTGGGGAAGAACCCAGGTCTTTGTCATTTGGGAAGAAGAGGGAATTTTTCTCTCTTCTCTTTATGTCATAGCATCTACCCTTGGAGCTTCTTTACCCCAGGGAGACAGATGCCCCATGAAGTCACTGGAGGGTCAATTGAAGACAGTTTGAGACTCAGTTGATGAAGGTATGGATATAGAGAGACAGTCATTTATGGGCCAGAAAACAGCTTCATTGAGGGTGATCGCTGGCAGCAAAGCCAAGGAAGAGAGAGCCCAATCTGGCAATGGTGAATCAGGTTTTGTGAGGAATACACTAAGGAGAAAAAGGACCTCAGGACCCTACATGGCACTTGGGACTATGAGTCACTTTGACCACATATGTTTATTTATTTTTGTGCCTTACTTGCACTGTGTTCCAAGTACGTCATCATTCTTCTTATGGATGATGTGTGCTTGGGGCCAGAGTATACCTTTTTGGCCTTTCTACCTAAGCAAGATGATCATCTTTATCATTTTTATTCAGAGATGATAGGATCAGATTTGTATCTAAAAGTAAACCTCGAGATTATCTGGTCTAATCCCCTGATTATACAGACTAGGAAAATGCAGCCCCCCTCACCCTCCTCACCAAAGTTAAGCAAACAAATGTCGAAGGTCATAAAAGTAGCAAATAGCAATGCGGAGATGTGCCCCCAGGCCCTCTGATTCTAGCAATATTTCCACTGTTCCAAACTATGAAATTGTAAGCCTGTTGACATCCCTGATATCTTATTCAAAATTTTTTTTTAAAAACACAAAGATTCTTTTGTGTGGTTATTTATCCTTTCACTAGCTTAAAGACTACATACAATAAAATCTAGTTGTAAAGATTACAGCAGCTAGGTAGTACAGTGCATAAAGTACCCCACATGGAGTCAGGAAGATTCATTTTTCCGAATTCAAATGTGGCCTCTAACTTGTGTTACTAGTCACTTAAACCCTGGGCAAGTCACTTAACCCTGTTTGCCTTAGTTTTCTCATCTATAAAGTGAACTGGAGAAGGAAATAGCAAATCACCCCAGTATCTGCCAAGAAAACACTAAATGGATCCATGGAGAGTTGGACATGACTGAACAACAACAAAGATTACACATAATAGAAGTATGATGGCTGAAATGTGCTGTATGCAATTTGAATAGCATGTGGATCTTAAGAGCACTCCTTAGAATTGAAGAACTCACAACCAGTAGTTTAAGACGTGAATATATACATATGCATATACATATGTATGTTTGTATGCATGTGTATACATACGTATTACATATAAACTGTGTGTCTGTGTTTGTACCCAGATTTACAGACTCTTCTTGGTTGCTATTAGGTTGATATCTGTGATATACAGACCCAATTCCTAGGACTTCTCCTACTGGTAGCCTTCCTTAAGGATTGTGTTGCTTGTATTGACAAAATTACCAGTTATCATCAGAGTACAGTCTTGGAGTCCTTGTGAGTTTTAAGGTGATTCCGCTAAGAGGCTACTTGAGGAAGCAGATCCCCAGAGAAAGGTAAAAGCACTCAAGGAATGCAATCTCCAATCAGAGATTATCAGAGACATAGCAAAGCTCTAAAAACAAAACAGTAGCAGCAAAACCCAAGAACATGGAAGTGGAACTTCAAGGTGGGGGTAGTGAGGAAGAGGATCTGAAATGGGAAAGGGGAAGGATGACCTCTGTTGGGAAGTTTTAGTGTAAAAGAATTTTACACTGTGAAAGGAGGGAAAATGGATGACTTGGAGATAAAAAGAATAAATCTGAGCCTTTTTCAGGAGAGGAAGGAATTGGATCTTCTGAGAAGGAGGCATCTGCTTATTCTCCAATGAATGATAAAGTAGATTCGCAGCTGCTTCTGATAAGAGATCACCCAGTAGGAGACAGAGGAAGAAGAGAAGCGTGATGATGGTTGAAAATCCCCTGCTCAGAAGTACAGAGATGCTGACAAAATCAGTCTGATTATAACAATAGAGAGGGCTGTTGTCTTTTCAGGGCGTGTATCCAAGACATAATAGAGAACCTCCCAAGACTTGTCAAAACAAATGACTACTACCCACTTCTGGTGATTGACATGAGCACAGATGATATTGCCAGAAGGAACCTAGAAAGCAATGCCAAAGATTTCGAAGTCCTGTATAAAAAACTGAAAATCATAGGGACATAGTGTTTTTGACACTGCTTCTCACTGAAAGGGAGAAAATTCAAAAGAGAAAAAAAAAACTGATTTGTTAAGTGAATAGCTTAACTCGAGGGAGGGAGGGAAAGAGAGAGAGAGAGAGAGAGAGAGAGAGAGAGAGAGAGAGAGAGAGAGGAAAGAGTGGGGGGAGAGGGAAGGGGAAAGAGAGACAGAGAGAGAGAGAGAACATTAGCATAGAGTTTGTATTTCTGGACCATGACTTAAAAATATAAGAATGATAGGTACTTGGCCAGGGATGTGACTTATAAAAAAGCTGGGTGTCTTGAAAGCAAAACCAAAACTTTTAAACTAAAAGAATGGAGGATGGGGAAAAAAGTATCTATGTATATCCTTTAATATAATAGAGATATAATGTAGTAAAGACAATGAAGGAAGGACGGCTGTTGAGATACCCATAAATTCACAGGAAACAAAATTTAAAAACTGAATCAGTACTGAAATCCAGGCCTCAAAGGTATATTATACAAAATACACAAAAATCAGGTAACAAGCTAAATATACTAGAAGTCTTAATTCAAAGAAGTAAATGTTATTCCAAATATTTGCTGTTCAAATGTTTCTTCTCATTACTGATAACGTGATGGAATGAAATCCATGACTGGAATATGGCTGAATATTGTTACACTGCTTAAAAGAAAAAAGAAACAAATTTAGTAAGGAGTGGGAAGTGAGCAAAGGTTGATTTGTACACCAAGAAGAGAAACTCATGTGAGGAAATCTGGGGACCAGAAGGGGACACGTGATGGTAGGTAGCATTTGAACAAAGATCAATGGAGAAAGTAACAAAAATGAGGTTTTTTTAATTGGATTATACTGGAGACCACCTGAATAGAAAGAAGAAATATCTGTTCAAGAAACAGAGTATAATACTGGCCTGGACATGGTAGTGCTGGGGGACTTCAATGATCTGGATATCAGCAAAAACAGAAAGAAAAGCAATTGAATACTACTAGGCTTGCCTTGACTTCTTTATAATTTCAACTTTTTAAATTTGGAGGAATAAACCAGGAGAAAGTCTAATCTGAAACTGACTGTCATTAAAAAGGTAGAATCACTTGCTTCAGTAAAAATAATGAAAAGTGGAGGGTGTTATTCAAAAAAAATACTCTAAGTCGTTATTGATTAGAAAAAGGTAAATTAAAAAACTCTGAAATATCTCACACCTGACAGAATGGATAAACGATAGAAGTGGGAAATAACAAATATTGGAGGAAATGTAGAAAAACTGGGACACCAGTACACTGCTGGTAGAACTGTGAACTGATCCAAACATTTTGGAGAGCATTCTGGAAACATGACCAAAGAGTTAGAGAACTACCACTATTTGGTCTGTTTCCCAAGGTGATCAAGGTAAAAGGAAAAGATGTTTTAAATATTTATAGTGGCTCTCTTTGTGGTGGCAAAGAACTAGAAACTGAAGGGCTGCCCATAAATCGGGGACTGACTGAACAAGTTGTGGTATGTGATTGTGATAGAACACTATGGTGAACTAATTGATTTTAGAAAAACTGGAAAGACTTGCATGAAATAATAAAGACTGAAATAAATAGATGAAGAGAATGTGATAGACACTAACAGCAATTACTGTTCTAAGAGCAACTGTAAATGGCTGTGTTTTGAATATTATAAATACTCAAATCAACTATAAAGGACCTGTGAAGAAAGATACTATTCCCCTCCAGAGAAAGAACTAATGAATAAAAATATCTATAGTATAGTTTCATACACACACACACACACACACACACACACACACACATCCATGTGGGGTGGGAAGGGAGGGAGAAAAAAGCAAAAAGTGCATAGTAGAGAACAAAAGAAAATTCAAAAGGAAGAACAGAAAAGCAGAGTAGTTTTGAAAATCATGTGTAGTATTTATTGCATAGCTTTTCAGAAAAGTAAACTGAAATGGAGATTCATAGTTTCCTATTGAAACCTCTTTTTGTGTTGTGTACACAGGAGGGGTATTTAAGTTCAAAATGAATTTTAAAAAAAAATTTTAAAGTAGAGGGTAGTGCTGTTAGAGTCTGTGATAGACAAGGAAAGGAAACCTAGGCATAGTGTTTTGGGAGGAACAGATTCTAAAACATTGAGACAAAGGATAAGGAGAATCTTATGGATGAAAATTCTATGGGAGAAGTCTGCCCAAGAGGGGAGGGAAACACTGAAGAAAAAATTGAAGCCAAATATGGAAATAATTATAAAATAGGAGTTGTCTAAAGAGAGGGATTTGGATGCACTGGAAACTCACCCATAAGTTTGGACTTTAGTTGATCTAGACCTGTGAATTCTCTGGTACATGGAATTTTTATTTGGAGATTTTTCTCAACCAATATAAACCAGTAAATGCGCTGCAATGGATAATTTTAGAGAAGTACCTGCGACGCTAAGAAGTGACAGATTTTTTTTTTAAAGAAGATATATGAAGAAAATATGAGGGTAAATAAAAGTAAGTCCCAGGAAATGATGAAATAGAGACGGGTTTTTTTTAAAGCTACTTGGAAAAAATGAGGAAGATCAAAAGAGGAGACAGGACTACTACCTGGGATAGATGAGATGATGGTAATTAATGATAAAGAGAAGGCAGAACTCAGTTCTAATTTTGATTCTGATTTCTGCCAAAGAGAATGACCTTTGAATTGGAAAGGACAGAACAAAAATGCTCAATAAGAAGCTGAAATCTAACTTATTGAGAGATAAACCATACAACAAATATTGTCATAATATTCATTGAACATAACAGTTTTTCCTTAGGAGCTACCTTTATGTATAGCTATTCAAAACACAATTCAAAAACAAGTAAAATTGAATTATTATAGCCATACTTTTGGTAGAAGCAAAGACTAGGAAATAAAATAGGTGTCAATGGCTAAAGAAGTTGTGATACATGAAGGTAATGGGATACTACTGTGCTGAAAGAAATGATAAATATAACGAATACCAGGAAATATAGAAAGACACATATGAACAGATGTCAAAGTAAAGTAAGTAGAACAATATAGGAAAACAATATAGAAAATGATGTCAACAATGTAAATGGAAAAAATAAAAAGAGGAAGAGCCCAAGCTCTGGCTAGGTTGGCCAGTACACACAGACTTTGCGGGGACAGACAATACAGAATCTAGGTGAAATGTTACATTGCATGTTCAGCTGCTATATAAACTACACTATTTGCTGATGAGGTTTAACTGTCTACCTCCTGGAAGAGTACAACATAAATATAAGTTACTATAGAATCTTGTTTTAAGACTTTCTGTCATTACATGCTTCTGAGATTTTTTGTGCTTAACATCTCTTCAGTGCATAGGAAATAAATACCTGTCTCATAATTTATATTGTACACTGAGTACCTTTCTGCTTCTCCCCTTCTGGGAAAAGTAGACATAACTTAAAATTTAACTTATAAGCAAATGGTCCCTGGGGTTACCAGTATGGGATGTATTGAGCAGAAAAGTATTGGGAGAAGGGAACCTAATCCCTCTTGTTCCATTCCCCCAGGACTGAACCTAGTCCCGAGTACATAACGAGCCCTTTAGTGGTAAAGGAGAGAGAAGCTCCCCAGTACCTCAGCTTTCTTAGTGCCAGCAGTGGCCCTTATGTTAACTATTCATGTTTGCATACTTTAGTTGTGTTTTTGTATGAGGGTAAGGAAAAACAAGGTCAATTTGATGGTAGAGTGCAGTAAAGAAAATAATGAAGCATCAGTCTGGAAATAGAGGTTGGAATCAGGTTTATATACCAGACAGTGAGGTTCATATTTGAACCTAATTCATAGGGAAATACTGGAGTTTATTAAGTAGGGGGCTGACATCCTAAGAACTGCACTTTAGAAAAGTCATTGGATCAGCTAGGATGAAACTTAAACTAGAGAGAACAATTAAGAGACCATTGTTCTAATCCAGGAGACAGGTAGTAGGATGTTGCTATTTATCCTTCATTCTTGAAGAGGACCCATGATGTTGGGGTAAAATAGAAGACGGGTGATGACCTGCACTTGAACTGGTTTTAAGGGAGGCCGAATTGCCCCTCTCTTTCTTCCAGAGCCATCGAAGTCTAGGAGTAAGACAAAATGTCAGGATGACTGGCTATGCCCCCAGGATGCAGTGGATGACCTTAGCATCTTTGATGTCTGACCAAAACTCTCAGTGCCCCACGGTGCTGGTTTGATCACCTTCATGACTGTTGGAATAAAGTGTTCTTATCTACCCATTCTGCCTAGGAAAGTCTTCACATGCTTGAGATAGATACCCTGCTAACTCACCAATGAGTTTGAGACATGCTGATTACCCTCAACTTGATTTAGCTGGCCCAACAAGATGTTTTACCAAGGTGGGACCACTATGCTTTCTACAGCTTCTTGGAGCCACAGACAATAGGTGGACACCAAGGGTGGAAGAGCAGCCCTGAAAAGGCCTTCACAAGCCCCCACACCAGAGGTACTAGTCTTTCACAAGCATCCCGTATGTCCCAGTGATGGAAGAGTGAGTGAGTGGAGTGAAAGGTACAGATGCAATAGGGAAGAAAGGAAGTGAATAAGAATGTATATAGCACCTATTACATGCCAGATGGTATGCTAAGAACTTCTTATTAGGGTCTCACAACAACCCTGTACGGTAGGTGCTTTGTACTCATTTTGCAGTTGACAAAACTAAGGTAAACAGAGGTTGCGACTTACCTAGGGCAAAACAGCTAGTAAGTATGCAAGGTCATATTTGAACTCAGGTCTTAACTCTAGACCTAGTTCTCCATCTACTGTACTTTCTAGCTACCTCATAGCTCTGATAGGGGTAGAAACAACAGAAGCAGGCAACTTCTTAGACATGTGAGCTGATAATAAGGATTCCAGGATGACCCGAAGGCTGCAGACCTGGATAAATGACAGCATGATGGTGCTCCCATAGAAAACTCAAAGGAGAAATGGGGGGAGGAGGAATCATGTAATTCTGTCATGTGCATCACAAACCTTTGATGCCTGTTTATCCTATGTTACACACAAAATGAAAAATGGCAGAGGGGGAAGAGAGGCAGAGCTCCTAATCAATGGGCAACAGGCCCAGAGACACCCTTCCCCACCCCTTAACAGAATGTGCCTACCTCAGCTATGAGGCAATCATCACGAGGGAGTAGGTATGCTGGGAGGGTGGGGTAGGGGGCCAGGATGACCATAACTACCCTGAGGGGTGGATGCCAGGTGGTAAAGGGAGGAAAGTTGGGAGCTTACATAGCAGCAGGAGAGTATGGAATGAGGGTGGGTAGTAAAAGGTGAAGGTTAGTTGTGGTTGTGTTAGAAAGAAAAACCATGATTGGTTATTTAGGAGAATTGGATGGGACCCATCTTCCCAATTACCAACTGGTTAATTACATATTCCCTGGGGCCATGCCAGGGCCCTCAGTTTGCAAACCACAGAATTAGATGTTAATATAATTATATAGATTTATATTTGGTTACATGGCTACACTCAAGGACCAAACCTGAATGTTGGAAAGAATTCTCCAGTGGAATGCCCTCAGATTTGTGCTGCTCCAACTTTTATCAGTGACTTGGATAAAGGCATAGATGGTATCCTTATAAAATATGCAAGTGATATAAAGTTGGGAGGGCTAGCTAACACAATTGACAGTGGAATCAATATCCCCAAAGGCACGGAGAGGCTAGAACTCTGGACTGAATCTAATGAGATGAAGTAAAATAGGGACAAATGTAAAGTCTTACATTTGTATTGAAAAAATCAACTTCAAAAGTACAAGATACAGTAGGCATGGCAAGATATCAGTTTGTCTAAAAAACTGTATTTTTTTAGTGGGCTGCAAGCTTAACATGAATCAGAAATATAACACTGCAGGTAAAAAGCTAGTATGTTCTTGTTCTTCTGACTCCAATTCCATCCATACTCTTGGGCTTCTTTAAGAAGGACATTTTCTTCCAGAAATAAGGAGGTGGTAGTACCATTACTAGCTAGGTGGGGCTGTGGATAGAGTTCTGAGCCTGAAGATAGGAAGACTCCTCTTCCTCAGTTCAAATCAGGTCTCTGACACTTATTAGCTATGTGACCGTGGGTAAATTACTTAACCCTGTTTGCCTTTCTTTCCTTATCTGTAAAAGGAGTTGGAGAAGGAGATAGCAAACCATTGCAATATCTCTGCCAAGAAAGCTCCAAAGGGGTCAGAAAGAGTCAGATCAACTGAACAAAAATATTTAGAACAGACTTGTTTAATATTTACCAAATGTGACTCCTAGAGGATTCTTTTTTTCTCAGTGTTACTTGCTATTTGTAACCTTATTTCATAATGTTTGTCTTCATTTGATTCATACTAAGCCTAACTGGTCTTAGAAAAAAATGCCTCCTTTCAGATTTCTAAGCACCTTTGCCAGAAAAATTCCTAAAAGAGCTAGACATAAAAATAACGAGTGATTTCCATAATCACAGCCTCGAATCAAAATAAGGAATTACCACTTATGGGGAATACCACCCAAAAATTCAAGCTAGAGTAAAATGTCTATCCTTAGTCCTTGTAAGGACCTGAGGTCAGGAGACACTCGAGTTTGAATCTTGCACAGTAATAACAGCAAAGATTTATATGGTACTTATCATATGCAAAGCACTTTATAACCATTATTTCATTTGACCCTCACAACAACCAAGGGAAGTAGGTGCTATCAGTCTTATCTCCATTTTACAGATGAGGAAACTGAGTCAAACAGAGATTAAGTGGCTTGTCCAGGTTCACATAGCTTGCCTGGAGTTGGGTTTGAACTTAGGTCTTCCTGACTCCAGGTTCCAGTGCTCTATCCACTATGCCACCTAGCTGCCTATATGTCTCTAAAATCTAGTAGATCTGTGATTTTGGACAAGACAATCTCTCTAAGCCTCAGTAAATGGGAATTAATTATATTTTGGGTACCTATCCCAAAGGATTGCTGCTATAAGAGTCAAGTAAGATAAGGTAAAGTATTTTGTAAACTTTAAAGTCTATACAAGAATCAGCAAATATTATTAATACTCTTCTGTGACTGAGGTTAATTCAAATACTAATTCTAGTAATAACCAGGGATATAGGATTATAAAATATATCAACTTATTCTGTTGCATATCATTCTAAATGTGTGACTTTTCACAAAACAGGATGACCAAAATTAGTGGTCTTAGTCATAAGTGTAGCTATGGAAGAGACTACAATTCATCTAGTTTGACCTCCCTCAGTTTATAGATGAATAAACTGAGATCTGAGAAATATTCAAATGACTGAACCTAGATCAAATCAGGTCCTCTAAATCCAAATCCAGTCCTCTTTCCATTTCACTATTTGATAGAGTGATGAGGAATGTTAGGTAAGTCACTTTTTACTTTAGAAGTTTCTCAGTTGCCAATAAAGAGGAAGATTGTGCACTTTGATAATTTAGTAACAACATCTTCTGTTGTATTTGAGTTTTATAGCTTTTCTGGTTATTCAGTCATGTTCCATTCTTTGTGTCATATTTGTTGCTTCCATGATCTATCCATCTCATCTTCTTCCATCCCCTTTTCCTTTTGCTTCAATCTTTCCCAGCATCAAGGTCTTTTCCAATGATTCTCCATCTTCCCATTATAATGCCAAAGAATTTAAGCTTTAGATTCAACGTTTGACCTTCCATTGAATAGTCTACATTGCTTTTCTAGTTTTTTCTTAATTTACATTATTGCAGTCATTATATGGTCTTTTAGTTTTCTTTTTGGATACTACACTTCAATAGGATCATGCAAGAGACATCAGAGGTCATTTAATCCAACCCCCTCATTTTTTTTTTTACAAATGAGGAAACTGGGACTCAAAGTCACCCAGGTTAGTCAGTGGCAGAATTAAGATTTGAACCCTGGTCCTCTGAATCTAATTCCATCATTCTTTCTCACTGCACCATGCTGCCTCATTTCAAACAAGCCTTCCCAAGTTTATTTGAATTCTTTTTTTTAACATAACAATATCCTGCTACATCCAAAAACAAAATTTGTTGTGCCATTACCGAAACCTCAGCCACATATTTTGTTTGCAGTTTTATATGAATACAAATAACAATAACTGGTACTGATAAGATGCCTACTATGTGCTAGGCACTGTTCTAAGTGCTTTATACATGTAACTTCTGGTCCTCACAACAACCCTGTGAGGTAGGTACAACCCAAATGGTGCTGCTATGAATATTTTTGTACATGTGAGTCTTTTGTTGCTGTAATTAATCTTTTGTGTATATAAAAACAGTAATGAGATAACTGGATCAAAGAGTACAAATAGTTGAGTAACTTTTCTTCTTGCATCATTCCAAATTGTTTCAAGTGACTTGTCCAACTCTCCACATTCCTAGCTCCACATAGGGCACTCTCTTTGTTATATTCTTTGAGGTTTTATATTCTATTCTATTGATATTTTGTACTAATAAAGGCAATATATTTATTCCATTGACAAGGTGACAACAAAATGAAAAGTAGAGAATGAGTGGGAAAATACTAGGAAGATGGTATTTAAAATTAAAAAATGGATAAATTGGAGTCATTAGTCTGAAGTAAACCAAATGAATATAGGAAAGAACAGGCTGAAGTCCTAATTCAGGAAAGAAAACAAACTATAAGAAGGAAATTAGGATTTATTTTGTGAAAATATAACAAAAAATTATTAGAAGTCAAGGTAGAAAACAAGATGACGATGAGTCGGCACTGTAGCATCATACAAGATCTAAAAGATATGAAAAAAGAACAGGAGAAGAGAAAGCTGTCAGTGAATGGTCTCAATTTTTTTGGTGAAATGTGAAGTAAGATATTCACATCAGAGAATAGGGGGCAGGGGAAAGATTAAAGAGAGATGATAAAGTTTAGAGTAGCCACTATGCTGAATGGGATAGTAAGTCAGCTAGGAAGGAGTAAAAGGATTGCCTGATACTGCGAGGACCTATTTGAGTTTATGTAACATAAACTGCTAGCAGACCTGGTAATCATGGTCTTGGGATTTTTCTCCAGCTTCATTTGATATCTCATGAAAAAGAGAAAAAAAATGTAGATGATGGGAGTGATCCAAGGTTGGAGTCTGGCAAAGCATGATCATGACAAGGAGGAAAGGGATTCCAGTGTAGAGAATTGGACTAATTCACCAAGGATCTAAATAGGAATGGATAAAGAGTGTGCTCATTTCAGGGAGGATCTTTGAAAGAAATGGAGAGTGGCTTTTGTGGTGGCAAAGAACTGGAAACTGAGGAGATGCTCATCAATTGGGTAATGGCTGAATGAGTTGTGGTATATGCATGTAATGGAATATATTGTTCTCTAAGAAATGACGAGCAGGAAGATTTCAGAAAAACCAGGAAAGACTTACATGAACTGATGCTGAGTGAAGTGAGCAGAACATTGTACACAATAACAGCACCATTGTGTGATGACAAACTTTGATAGACTTAGCTCTTCGCAACAATACAATGATCTTAAGACAATTCCAAAAGACTCATGATGGAAAATGCTATCTACATCCACAGAAAAAACTATGGAGTCTGAATGCAGATCAAAGCATACTATTTTCACTTTTTCTTTGCTTTTTCCTTCTTGTGATTTTTTTCCCTTTTGTTCTGATTCTTTTTTTACAACGTAACTAATGTGGAAACATGTTTAATATGACTGTACATGAATAGCCTATATCAGATTGCTTACTCTCTTGAGGAGTGGGGAAGGGAGGGAGGGAAAAGAATTTGGAACTTATCTTTAAAAGTGAATATTGAAAATATGTAAAAAAAGAAATTCATTTTAAAAAAGAAATGAGGAGTAAGGAGAATAAAGGTCATTGAGAGGAAAAAATAATTTGTGGTGAAGGGTCACAAGGCATGGGAAAAGATTATGACCTTATAAAGAAATTTCAAAGTCAATGAACATGAAAGTAGTAGTGAGTGATCATAAGAACAAGGACATGGATGTTTCTGGTGTTGCTGAGGTAGGTTAGAGCCGTAGGTGCTGGGAACTGAATTGATTGAGGAACTGGGAAGTTAAGGTATTTGAGGGAGCGTCAATATGTATGTTGAAGTATTCAAGTATGAGGGCAGGAATTGTGGTGGAGAGACCATGAGCCAGATACTTAACTCTTCAAGGAAGGAAAGAGAACATCTCAAAGATGGATGTGTAAAATCTACCAGGATCTGGATTGGTTGATAAAACTGAATAATGTGAACCTCAGAGGCGAATAGGTTGCTGACTGATTGTAGTACAGGGAGAGTTTGGAAGTGACCACTGGGATCAAGGAGTATTCTGAGTCACTTCCCATGAAGAGTGAATCAGAGGGAATGAGTAAAAACACATCCAGTACTACAAAGAATGACCAGGGATAGATAGAGAACTGAAAGTAAATTTGGATGCTATTCAATCCAATCATTTTATAATGTGGCCTAGAGAGGTCAAATGACTCCTCCAAGGTTACACAATTCATATGAATCAAAGGCAGGATTTGATCCCAATTCATAATAGCCTTACTCATAATAACTATACATTTACATAGAGCTTTACAGTTTTCAAAGCATTTTCACATGTATTATCTCATTTTGTCCAGTTTAATCTTCACAAAAACCCTGAGGTAAGCAGGACAAGAATGTTTATTCCCATTTTTCAGGTAGGGAGACCGAGGATCAGAGAGATGGTGACTTGCTAAGTAAGCATCCTGCAATTAATAAGTAGCTTCAAGTCTTTTACCAATAAAGTCATATTTTTCCCCCTTGGAACTCATATAGCACTGCTTTGTAACTCTCTAATGAATCTGTCAGCATCATTAATACACTGTATTATAGGTAACTGGGTTGGCATCTTATCACTTCTAAACTGTAAGTTTCTTTAATGAAGAGACTTTGTCTTATTTAAAGTTTGTATCTTTACACAACGACATACGCAGAATAAGTGGCTTAACAAATGCCACTGCTTGATGTTTCTCAAATTCTAACTGAGAAACTGACAACATAAATAATTTAGGTTAAAAATAACTGTGGGAATGGAAAATTTAAAAACACTGAGGTTCATAACTCATAGCTTTTTGTGAATTAAAATTAGTACCCTGAAATTCAATTTAATTAATATTAAATACCTTTAAAAGTACAAAAACAAGGATAACTAAGCACTGCTATATGCTATGTCCTAGAGAGTAGTCTTGAGGATTCAATTAATCAACAAATATTTATTAAGCCATCAGTATATGTGTGTGGGGGTGGGGGAGAGAAGTCAGACTGACAGACAGACAAAGAGAAAGAGACAGAGAGAGAGATTCTCAGATCTCTGTATCTAACACTGACACCTCTCTTCTGAGGTCCAAACACACACATTATAGATACACAGACACAGATACACACATCCACACACACACCCTGCAAATTTATATACCCCCTAGAAACATGTCTGGTCAGTATGTCAACAGAGTTTGGTGACTCGTGGTCTTAGGCAAACAACAACTCTGAAAGACGCAAAATCCACATGGCTGGAGCTTTTTATGCCCCTAGATGATCAGAAACTGCCTCAGCGAACTCGGGTCCCAGGAACAGCTAATCTTGGACCTACCCTACATTACCTGTAGAATTTGGGGGAGAGAAGAGGAAGAAATTGTATAAGGAAGTTGGGGCCATCAGGGAAGCTGGGGTTGAAGCAAGATGCATTAGGGAAATGCTGGTCCTATCGTATGCTATCCCTTTCAGGGAAGGTCCCATGGTTCTTCTAGGGAATTTTCCTCCATTTAAATGCTTACAAAGCTTGTAGTAGAACAGTCCTTCTTACACAGGCCAATATTAAGGAAAAAAACAGGGAAAGGGGAAAAAAGGAAGAAAAGAAAAACAAAGAAAACAAATAAATGTAGAGGACAACAAAAGAAATCCTAGATCTTTTCTCCTCCTTTGAAAGAACTAATTATTCTCATTTTGATAATGTGGGAGATGATGCAGTTCACAATGAGTCTCCTCATGCAAGGTGGTGACAGTGAACCAAAGCAGCACCACAGACATCAGTCCTAGCACAAATAAGGGTGCCTCCAAGGTAGTTGTAGATTTCTTCTCCCTACATAAGGTGTTAAAGATGAACCAGAGTAGCTCTAAGAATATCACGGCTACAAAGAAGCACTTGTGGACTGGTCAACAATTCTCTGTCATGTATGAGGGTCATTTAGTGGCTAAGAGGGTATAAGCCTCTTGTATGCCACCTGTACCAGGGTATAAATTGATACAGAGGCTCTCCTTCTACTGCCACCCACCTACACCCTCCTGGACCACCTGCCAAAACTCCCCCCTCACCAAGAGCCACATCAGGGGAATGATAAAAAATCTTTGCCCCTTTCTTCCACAGTAGGTAAATAAGGACTCCACTTTCAAGTGACTCAGAATTACCACAAAGTCAACTAAGGGATCCCCTTTCTTCCAGGTAACTATATATCCACAGAGTTATATGGCAACTTTTTAACTTTTCCTATGCTATTAGAAAGCAAGATGCCCTACAAAAGTACCTTGGTCCCTAAAGCTCATTCTGGGAAAGAGTTCCCTGAACCATCAAAGAGGAAAGAGAACCTTTCAATTGAGGTGATCTGAGATACTTTTCCGTGGTATATAGAGCTCTCAGGATAGGGTTGGGGGGTGGTGCACAAGGACCTCATGGTGAAGGCAGCTCTGTATGAGAGAAGGGAAAACGAAAGGAAAGGCTGAAGGAAATCAATCAGATCTATGTAGTTATTTCTTATCAAATAAGTTAACCTGGAATCTGGATCCAAGAAACCACTTTACCATTCTTAGGCAGCATTGATTTGTTACAGATATGGCTTCTGGGAGGTTGGACATCTGACATGGGCAATCAAATGCATAATAATGTAGCTACTGATTAGTGGAGAAAAGCTTCTTGCCCTAAAATGGGTGAGTGCCATTTTGCCAATTGGGGATGGGTTGTGGGCCACTTGGGTTAGGAAAAGATGCCTTGTCTTTAGTGAAGGGGATCATTTTTGTGTCCACCACAGTATCACCATCCATATGTCCAAACTGACACCAGACTCATTCTCCAAACTCTACTATTCTTGGAGCAGTTCTAGCCTGGTTGCTTAACATATATTTCTGATGAATGCTGACATTCCCCACAAACCATTGTATGTAATGGGGAGCATCACTGAAATTTTTCCATTGGTCTTGATCCTCAAGAGGAAAAACCTTTGATTGCCCTGTCCTATACTCTCCAGACCACTTGGCCAGAACCATAGCTCATACCCAGGTGTATCACCAAGGCAATATTCCCAGTACTGACAGCAACTATGAATACGGCAGTGTAGTTCTGAATCACAAAGTGTAACAGACTCTCCATGTAGAAGGCAGTAGAAAAACATTTATTCAGACACCATAAAGCCAAATCCCAAAACCAGAAAGTCAAATCCATCATAGTAACCAATTAGCACTGCAGGGGACAAATCCATTCCCAAGCCTACCCTTGCCCCTATAGAGGTCTTCCCACAATCAAACACTCACAAGACTAGCTATGCTTGCATGCATCCTTTTTCCTCCACTCTAACTTCTCTGGCCAACTTTCTCCAGCTCTGCTCCATCCTTCTGTTCCACCCATTCAGCAAGCTCCTCCCACCACATGTGATTTAGGCTTTCATGTGATTTAAGCAGGTCATATGGGCTTATTATTGAATGAAAAAATCTTCAAATTAGGCAAAAATACATTAACAATACACCAGGAAAAAGTATAGATGATCTTCTCTACTCCATCCCCTAATGCTTTCTCACATGCCAGCTCTGTAGCCTGGACCTCAACCAACTGCAAAGACTTGCCAGTACCTCTACATCCTACTGTATTTCCTGTTACCAGAATAGTGGCTTCTGAAATCCAGTTGCACTACTCTTTTTTAGTGATTAAAGCCATCAGTTAGCTAGACAAAATGGCATTTTTTAGGAGGCAGGTCTTTATAGATGGGAGCCCACTGAGCTAGTAAAGGAGGCAGGGATCCAAAGTCTGGATTGGAGGCTTTATGCTCTGGCACAGTCACCACCTGTTTACAAAAAGCACCAGTACCAGAGGAACCCACACAAGCATGATTTCTAACGTACCAATTAGCAATCAAAGTCAAAGTGCTTAACCCAGCTTGCTGGAGAGACCATCTTGCATCATCCCACTTACAATAGGCAATTTAGGACAAAGGGTGATATTATGAACTTATATCATCTGTTCACTGAGCAGTCAGGGACCAGTAAGAGGCAAGAAAGTGCTTTTCAAAAGTGGTATAGTGACTGGTTGTTCTAGGGAATTTGAAACTCCAGACTCCTAACAGTGGCTTATTCTGCTTCCAACTTGGTGCCTGCCACAGGCAGGCCTGGTATTTATAGAGACCTCCAGAAATACGAATCTTGCAAATCTTAAAAGAACTCAAGGGCAAAGACTGTTAGTGAGCTTATTTTATAACTTCCAGGGCTGTCACCTGTTATGGGCCCCACTTGAAAGACATAGACCTGTAGGTGACTTAGTAAATAGGGGTCATAAGAATACCTAGTTAGGGAATGTAGGATCTCAAGAAAAATCTGGGGAGTCCAATAAGTTTCTGAGCTTCCTTCTTAGGTTGTGAGGAAGCAAGGGTCAATATCTTATTCTGGACTATGCTTGGAACCCTCTGGGTTTTCTCTACTGTATTCCTTGAAATCTGATTGGGCCTCCATCACCGTGGCCTCATCTGGTCTGGTAAACCTTATACTATCCATATCATGGTATGCCGCAGTGCTCTCCAGGAGGGAGAGTTCTTTCACATGTATGCCCATTCTAATGTAGCAGTATGAAGGAGAGTGCAGGTAGTCTTGAGGAAGGATGGTGAAGGCACATTGAACTCCTCAGGTGAAAAACAAACTGTTCCTGCCTAGTCTCAGTCACAGGAAAAGTTCTATAGCATTCACCTTAGGCCTGGGCTACCTGGTCTACAACACAGGAACAGTTTTAGAGATATACATGATGACTTTGTTTATCGTCCACTGTAAGCTGCTAGGTGCCATTTGTCATACTCACATGTAACACAGGGTTGTTGGAAGGTGATATAGTACAAAAAAGTATTCCAGCCTTCTTCATTTTCATCACTGAAGAAGAAATATCATAACTACATGGGATGATTCCAGCAACTCTTAAGAGTTTCCATTTGACCTTATCTATAGTAATATGCATGCCTAGAAGTCATTGAAAGGATCCCCACAGAAACTGAGGTCATAATAAGCCTTTCTTCCATGGACTGCCCTCAGTAGCTTTCCCTAAATGATCCAAATGATTTTTAAACTATGGGTTGGGATTCCATATGGGGTCGAATAACTGAATGTGGAGGGTCACAAAAAATTTCACAACAGTAAAAGGTTTCTGAATGTGCAATGACTAAAAATTAATTCGGAATCAAATGTATAATGAATCCAAGGTGTTTCTAGCAGCACTTGCCCATGTTGCATCCTGCAACATCCCTACAGCCTTGGTTTTGAACACACATGTGCACTTTATATTGTGCATGCAATGCCAAGGAATGCTGTCAGAAACACCTTAACTCATATTGGATACTATTATATGTTATGAAATACAGTGTTTTCACCATACATACAAAGTCTTTAAATGAATTTTGGCTTGGGAGTAGGACAGACTTTCCAACAATTTCTGAAGTGGCCCTAACCATACTTTTGTTATTTTGTACTATGTCTTTATGCAAAGCAATGTGCTCAGAATTGATGATTATAAAATCAAAATATCGATCAGCTCTGAAAAATTCTGAAGATGTTTCTTGTCCTTCAGTATCAAATACTCCACTAAGATTTAATTTTTTATGTAAAATTAAACAAGAACATACATCTCATTAGTAGGCAAATCTGCTTTCATCTTTAATAAATGGTAAAATTACATGTAAACCAAAGAATTGTTTTAAAATAAATTTCTTTATGATTTCTGATCAGTAAATGTTTGATTTGTATAACTATTTTATATATCTGTATACCCAGGTCACATAAAAATTTCTCAGCAAAAAAGGGGTGGTGAGTGGAAAAAGTTTAAGAAACCCTGCCTTGGATAATACTTCAGGCTTGGGTAAGACTAAAGGGCCTCTAGAGCCCTGGAACTTAAATTTACTGGGCCTCAAAGGATTGGTCATCAATTGCTTTATCAATCTGAAGTTTCAGTAGCCACACCTAACGCCCCTCCTGAGAATGGTTAATTGGTCTCTGACCACCTAACATGGCAGTGTTGGGTTAAGACTTCTCCCTCAAATCTTAGAATACCTTTTTGCATGGACAGAAATATTTGCCCAAGTCAATCTATCCAGACCTCCTGCTTAGATTTCAATAATTGATCAACCCACACCTGTATGGTTGTGTGGTGGAGGAGAACCTAGCTAAAGTCAAAAACTATCTGGGCAGGGCTCCACGCAGAACGCTTGGGGGAATGCATAAATCCAATTTATTAAATGCATTTCATTTAGGAATATCACCGACTCCCTTGTAGATCCCCAACTGTGAGCTGGCTGCCATCTTTACAAGGCCATGTGTGAATAATCTTATCAGCCACCTAAAAAGAAACAATATTATTATTTCTTCTAAAAGCAAATTTAGTTCATGCTTTAAAATAAGAGTTCAGAGAGTTGTCTGAGGCTATGGAAAGTCCACAGCAGAGAGGTTCTTGATATAGGTTCTATTAAACCACACCTAGGGACTCTTCAAGTTTCTGTTTGAAAACCCCCAGAAAGCAACTGAACCCTCTCCCAGTGAACAGGGACCCACCTCCTGAGTCTTCAAGACAGGAAGTCACTATCCTCCTCCAGAGAATTGTTAAATCCTTTCAGTTGTGTCTAACTCTTTGTGATCACATTTAGGGTATTCCTTGGTAAAGTTACTGGAGTGGTTTGCCATTTCTTTCTCCAGCTAATTTTACAGATGAAGAAAATGAGGCAAACGAGGTCATCACACAACTAGTAAGTGTCTGAGGTGAAATTTGAATTCAGGTCCACCTGACTCCAAGGCTGGTGCTCTATAAACTGCACTACCTACACCTGCCCTCCTATGAGTAGTGACAAGATAAGCCTGAACCTTCCTTACCCTGGGTGGGAGTTCCCCAGCCTCTGCCCCAAGTCTGCTCCCCTCCAGTCCCATGGCTCCAATCAGCAGGAACCCAAACCTTCAGATCAGAGATCAAAGGGTTGATTCTTTGCAGGAATCCTCAGTACCCCTTGAGAGAGATCTCTTCACTTGTGAAGAGATCTTCACAAGTGAAAAATACTAGTTGTATTAGCTGTCTTTTGACTTTCATTGCATGGTCCCTGAAAGATGAGAGTTCTGTTTTTAGCTGCTGCTGAATGCACCAGCCCATTTTACTCTGTCTGACTGCACTCACAATCCAACTTACTTGGAGCAGTCAACAACATCCAGGGAGTGCTGGCCTTGACATTTTCTTTACCCTTTCAGCAGCCTCCTCCAGCATCCAATAAGCTAATTCCTCTGCCCACAGAGAGGACTCTCTATAGACAACCAGGAGAGCTCCGTCAAGAGGGAGTCAGGGAATGTCCTGCCATCTGATCATGTGACCCTCCTCCTCCACATTTCAGGGTTCTTCCCCCAACACAAACACTATTTGAGCCATGAAGTCTTTTCATCTAATCCTGATCTGCCAAAACTACATCAAATGTATGAGTCACTCCACTCTTAGTCCAGGTTTGATAAAAGAAAGTATGGACAAGTCACTGGACATTTAACAAGAGGTTTACTTTGCTCTAAAATAGCAAGAAAATGCAGTCAGGATAGGGGTTTTATGCCCTTAAAAAGCAGCATTATGGAAGGGGAGGTAAGAGAAGAGATATTAGACCCCAGAATTAGCTTTGTCCTGGGTCTATCTTATGTTGGCTATAAGGGGAAGGGGAGTGGAAGGGAAGGAAGCTGTATCAGGTAAACTGGAGTCAAAGGAATTTACTTCAGGAAAATGCTTGTCCCATCACAGTATGGATATACATATGTGTGCTAATATATTTAAACCTTTTACTGCTTGCCAAGCCCTGTGCTTATACTGGAGGAACAAAAATAAAAAAAAATTACAGTTTATGTCCTTGAGGAACTTAACATTCTATGATAAGAGGGAAGGGGAGAAAAGAAGGCAAGGATGAACATGAAAGATGAACCTATGTCTTTGGGCTCAGTTTCTGAACCCTCACGGCCTTGGCAATTGGTTTCTCCACTGCATAGCTAACACTAAAGGCTGAGTGCTTTCCTCTAGTACTGTTGCTTATGAACCTCCATCTGCTGTGTTTCACCCCAGATCAGTAGCTAATTAATACCCCCATTATCATCAACTGGCATTTACAAGGGATATTTTCAAAGAATATAGGTCAAGGACCTAAGTACAACCCCAAATGGGAGCACACACTTCACTATTACTCCAGTTCTAAACTTAAAGTAATTGTTACAAAATATTCCTTCCACCAAATTTACTGGACACAGATAGCTCAGAAGAAGTAAGTGAGGTTGGTGACTTTGCACAGCCCTCCCTTGCTCAAATCAAAGTCAACTACAAGTCATGTCATCATCTTGATGTCATGGTCCTCCTCGAGAACTAACGATAAACATAACAACAACTTCGAGGTATGGTGTAGCAGAAGGATGGCTTGCTTCCTAGCTTGAAGGATGTGGTGTCTCTAATGCCAGATTGATTAATTCATTGGGTCAAGCAGGTACTTCTTCAGAGTTAGCTCCTCACAGATTACTTACTCCAACAGCAAGACTCTGTAAACAACTTGATGGTTCTTCTGACCTTTAAAAGCTCACAAGGTCATGCCTTTGTCCATTCTATCTCTGATACTAAGCCACCTAAAGTCAGGAAAAAAGACATATAGCTAAGACAGAAGAAACAGCAACATGTGTTCATAGCCAAATCAGGGAGTGAGGCTGCTATCTTAACCAGAAGCCCACAGCAATTCCGGATTCTCAGTGGCCACCTGGGAAGAGAGTGAGACCTGGTCTGTTCCTTGCTTTCATATGCATTCTCAATTCCAGCTCAGTAGCCAGTTAAAGCCTTTTTACCGTCATGCATAAGAAGGCAGGAAAAAGAAAATACCAGGGACTGCTCTGAAGCCAATCAATTACTCAACTAGCATTTATTAAGTATCTACTAAGTGTAAGGGTTAGGGTACTGGGCTAAGTGCTGGGGGTACAGAGTAAGGTTAAAAATAGTCCCTGCTTTCAATGAGACATTGTGTAAAGAACTCTGTCCAAACCAGGGATATACAAGACAAATTGAGATAATTTCAGAGGGAAAGACCTGATATTAAAGAGGACTGGGAAAAGCTCCTCTAAGAAGATGGGACTTTAGCTCAGATTTGAAAGAACTAGGAAAGCCAAAAGGCAGCAATGAGGAGTGAGAGAGCTCCAGATAGGGAGCAAAAGAAGCAGAGAAGGGGTTTAGATATGCAGGCGAACCAGAAGAAAGCAGTGTCACAAAAACCTGGAAAGAAGACAGCATTAATTGGAAAGTGAAAGACAGTGTCAAAGGCTGCAGAGAGATCAAGAAGAATGAGGTTTGAGAAAAAGGCCATCACATTTGACAACTAAGAGATCACTAGTAACTTTGAAGAGAGGAATTTCAGTTGAATGAACTAAAACTGCACTCTCGCTTGAATGATGAAGTCAGAATCCAGACTACAAAGAGTTAAAAAAAAAAAGGACTGGGAGTCAACCTGTGGTAGATAGTTTGCCTACTCAGGGAGTTCAGCTACAAAAGGAGAGACATAGGATAATAGGTAGTGATAATGGGTGTATCAAGTGGGAGTTTTTTGAGGATGGGGAGATGGGGTACAGATGTGAGCAGAGAAAAAAAGGGTTCCTTTATCATGCATTCCCTCTCTCCTCATCTCTGCCTCCTGGCTTCCTTCAAGTCCCAGCTAAAATCTCAGGAAGCCTTTCACAATCCTTCTTAATTCTAGTGACTTACCTCTGTTGACTATCCAATTTTTTTATGATTTATGTTTTATTCCAGTTATTTCCAATTTATTTGTGTATATATACATACACAAATCCAGAAAGAGAGAGACAGAGAGAGAGAGAGAGAGAGAGAGAGGAGAGAGAGAGAGAGAGAGAGAGAGAGAGAGAGAGAGAGAGAGAGAGAGAGAGAGAGATTACTTGGGTACATATTTGTTTGCATGTTGTCTTCCCCCACAATACTGTGAGCACCTCAAGAGTAAGGAACTGTCTTTGGCCTTTTTTTGTATCTCCACTGCTTAGCACAACGCTTGGCACGTGGTTGGTACTTTAAACTGATCAGCGACTGATTTGGGCTAAGCTTCCATGATGGCAGAGAATATGCTCTAAAGACCAGGCCTTCACTGTACAATTCTCCTAATACATGAGTAAACATTAAGTATATACAAAGTAAGTACGATATAATTTCAATGGAGTTGGGAGGAATGAGTATGGGCAGACTTTCCAGCTCCCTCCTCTACCTCCCTCTGCTACTGTAGCAGGTAGAGTTCTAGGAAAACTTACTACTAATTAAATTAAGTATTAAATAATTATTCGACTCCTGGAAGTGATACAGTATTGTAAGCAGAGGATGCTTTTGGATGTCCACCTTTCTGATACACCATATTAAGTCTCACATCCACTTGGACGCCTGGCATCATGGTATGGCCAACATCAGGCTAATCTCCAGAGAAATAATATTAAGACTAGAAAATTAAAAAAACCAGCCAACCAGCCTCAAACTGCAGTATCAGGCTCTTTCTTCCAGTTCTCCGTGACCGCATAAAAAGTTTGGACGTGCTCCGCTAAAAGACAGACGGTCTTCTTGCCGGCATGACATGGAGCCAACACGCCTCCTCGTTAAGACCCAAGCCACACGAGTTATAGAGCGCGAACAGGCCACGGTGGGCACCAAGGTTACCTAGTGGTGTCCTCGAAGTCCGCGGTCCGTGGCAGTGCCACGCGGGGCTGCCCTCGAGGTCACGCACGTCCCAAACCCCTCACTGCGCTCACTACACGCGGGGCTGCCCTCGAGGTCACGCACGTCCCAAACCTCTCACTGCGCTCACTACACGCGGGGCTGCCCTCGAGGTCACGCACGTCCCAAACCTCTCACTGCGCTCACTACACGCGGGGCTGCCCTCGAGGTCACGCACGTCCCAAACCTCTCACTGCGCTCACTACACGCGGGGCCCGGCTCTGCAGGTTAACCCCGCTTTCCGCTAGGCGCCCCCCCCCCGCCCCCATGAAACCAACTCTCTTCGACGGAATCTCAAGTGAGTGGAAAAAACACGGGGGGAGGGGAGAGTGTTTTATGGGTAGGTGGGCATGGAGTGAGGGAAGCGGGGAAATCCTGCGCGGACAAACACAAAGCACGGGGCAGCTTTGCCAGTACGACGCACACGCGAGGGCACGGGTGGGCGGCCTCGCCCCGCGCCATGGAGGCCGCCCTGGGCCGGCCTCACGAGCCTCCCGGGGGAATTCCCCTTCGAAACCCGGGGCGGAGGTGGGGGAAGCCTCCTCGCGGGGCACCCCGCGGCCACGCGCTCGTCCGAGGCGGAGGGGGTGGGGGTGGGGGTCTCGCCAAGGCCAGCCTCGCCGCCTCCGCCGCAGGCACGCGCGCCTCCGGCCCCGGGCTTCCCGCTCTGGGCCCCGCGCTCCGCCCCGCCCCCCTCCGGCCTGGCTCGCGATAAGGGAGGGAGGGGGAAGGGGAGGGGGAGGAGGAGGAGGAGGAGGAGGAGGAGGAGGAGCCAGGATGCGGAGGCCAGGCCCGGCGAGCGCAGGGCGGGGCGGGGCGGGGCGGGGCGGAGGGAAGGAAGCGCAGGGCGGGGGAGAGGGGAAGGGGGCTCTCGCGCGATTGGGCGAGGTTTCCGGTGTTGTGACTGAAGCCCGTCAACATGGCGGCGAGTGTCCGCGGCCGCTCGCTGAAGCACCTCAGGATACGAGGTAACCCCTCCGCTAGCCCTCCCCTCCGCCCCGGGCGCTCCCCCTCCCGGGGCCGGCTCTCCCCCTCCCCCCCCGGGCCCGCGGGGCGGGCTGGGGCCTGCGCCCGGGGCTCCGGCCGTGAGCGGGGCCGCCGCCGGCCTGCGAGTCCTAACTGGGTCTCTCTGTTTCGCGCAGGGCGGAATGACAGCGGCGAGGAGAACGTCCCGCTGGATCTCACCCGAGGTAACCTGCGGCGGCGGCGGGGGCGGGCGGCCCCGGGGGGAGGGGCGGGGTGCCGGGTCCGAGCCGCGGGCCCGGGACTGCCCGGCGGACCCATCCCCCTTCCCTCCCGGGCCGCCCTCGTCCCGGGTGGGTGGCCGCGAGCGGGGGAGACCGACTCCAGGGCGCTCGGAACGGGGAAAGGAGGTAGTCTGTCCCGCAGCTCCGCGCCCCTCCATCCTGGGGGCGGCCCGGGGGGGAGCTGTTATTTAGGTGGCGAGAGGATGTCTCGGGGAAGATCGACCACATCCTGCCGACTTCCCCCCACCCCCCCGCAGCCTGTTCACCGCCTCGGGGGAAGGAGGGATCGATAGGTTTGCGTGCGGCTGCTGCCTGCGGGGTGTCCGGTCCGGCCGCCGGGAGGGTGACCGGGCAGAGCCCGCCCCCCACCCGCCGCAGGTTCATGTTTACCGCCGGCTGCCGCCGGGAAGGCTTGTTTACACCGTCTATTTTGAAAAGACCTCCCGTGCCCGACATCCCTTCCCCCGCCGGCCGTGGGAATGCGCTCCCCGCTGCCTGACGGGGGCTGATCCGAGGGCCGAGCCTTCCCCGAGTCGGGCCAGGTTCCCTTAGACTTGTTCCTCCGGTGTGGTCTGTTTTGTACACTGTCGAGAAGCCGGAAAAAGCCCTTGAACTTTAAGTTCTGCCCAGCTGCCTCCAGACACACGTTCAGTCTCCATTTCAAAATAGAGAAAAACCTAAAGTAGATTCTGTAGAGTTCAGTTATTACAGGAGGCCCATTGAGGCTATTTCTGACTGCACAGGCTAGTAAGTATAACAGTTTTCAGTATTTTTGGTATTCCTTTCACATCTTGGCAGCTGTGAATGACGGGAAGGTTAAGCTCTCATGTAGCTGTCCAGATACAATAGAACTGCCTTATAGGTAATGGTTGATTCTTTGAGTCTCAGGATTTGGATTATTTTCAAATAAAACAATTTTTGAATTAAAACAATTTAGTCTTTTGAGTGTTAGAAGCAGCAATTAATTCACTAAGTGGAAAAATGATACTCTTTAGTAAAATTTTGGACATTATAATTGCTATAAAACTTTTTGTCTTCTGACTGTAAGGAAAGTATGTGATGTTTTGAGTTGCAGTAACTGGGAAAATACGTAATCAAAAAAGTGTTGTTTGTCACTTCCATCTTCAGAGCTTCTCTACCAAAATAATAGTTCCTAGAAAACTGAAACTTACAATGCTAGTCTTTTACCACATGTAGTTTGTTAGCAATTTGATTTATATCTGAGCAGTTTTTTTAAGAGAGATAATTAGACGAACTCCAAATGGAATTCGTGCTTTTAAATTGGCTTAGTAATTTATTATAGTGGGTTAACTGAGGTCATGTATGTATAGTTGATGACCAAATCTTTGGTGTATGGCTAGACTACTGGTGACCTGATAATTGAATGTTCAAATTTGATTTCAGGTAAGCTTGGTTTACTGAGATTTGTCTTCTTATGTAGCAGACCTTGGTTTTTAAACTTCACATGTGTTTTTTCCATTAAATGCCTGTTGTTGTGTCAACTTAACAGACATTTATGAAGTGCTTAATATATGCCAGGGCATGCTGAGGGCTGGAAATGCAAATATAATAAGTGAAAAGAAAGATATCCCCTGCCCTCAAGGAGCTTATATTCTAATGGGAGGAAGACAAGTATAAGGAGAAGCTGAAAAGTGGGAAAGGAAGGAAGTTCGTGGGGAGAAGGGATGTGGGAAATGGAAAGATGGACCAAAGAGCCAAGTGGGTAGTGAAGCAGTCAGCATCCTGTGGTTTGCACAGTTGTTTTGTTTTAGGGATAATTCAAAGTAAGTAGTTTTTGTCTCCTAGAGACCTTTATATAGTCCAGTTATAACAAAATCTAAACATAAGAATAAATGGAAAATTATTTTTAAAAAGCTGTGTATAAGATGTGAGAATATAACATATAGAGGAGTTTGGCTTGAATAGGTCTATAAGATTGATTGGCACTTTTGTAGTGAAAATATTTTTTAAACTGTAAGTCAGAGAAGTACTGGGGTAGAACTGTAATTGTTTCATTGGGTAAAGAGGATTTGTGGACCCAATCTGAAGAAAGTTAGGACATTTTAGTAGTGACCCCGAGTCCTTTTCTGAGTCAACAGAATAGTAGGGCAGTCTGGATAGATGCATCAGATGTATGTGAAATGGATTGTCTTGTGTAAAATCAGGTTGGGGTGCCAACATTTTAAATGCTCTAGTAATTTTGCTGTAATTTCAGTTATTTATTTTATGTGAAATCATTTACCTCTGTAAAATAGAGGCTTTGGTTGATATGATAAGTATAAATCTTGATATACATCTGTTACATAAAATGAGAAGTATGTAAACAAAACTGAGAGAGGGAAGGGGAAAAAAATTTGAATTATTATATACCTAACACGAAGAAATTATATTAAGATGAAATTTGAGGTTTTTTCAAAGCCAATTAGATCTGAAAATAAGCTGATAGGTCTATGGTTCTTTAAAGCTTGTAAAGTGATTTACATGCATCTCATTTGAATCTAGTAGGATAAGTAGTAACTATAGTTATTATCACCCCCGTTTTGCAGGTGAGGAAACATACCTAGAAGGGATAAGTTACTTTACCGTGGTTCTGCCGCTAGTAATGGTCTGAGGAAGATTTGAACTCAGCTTTTTCTGATTCTGAGTTCTTTCTGCTATGTGTTAACTTTTCTGTTCTTTTCAAGTCTTTGTGACCTCATTTTGGTTTTTCTTGGCAAGAATAGCAGAATGGTGTGACATTTCCTTCTCCAGCTCATTTTACAGAAGAAGAAACTGAGGCAAACGGGGTTAAGTTACCTACCCAGTATCTAGCAATTATCTGAAGCTGGATTTGAACTCAGGAAGATGTCCCTCTGACTCCAGGCCCAGCACTCTATCCACTTCAACACCTAGTTGCCCTTCCACTAGATACGCTGCCGTATATGGGTATCTGTAATACATCCCTTGAATGTAATAGGAGTAAAGTAATTTGTGTACACTAAAGATGCATGTGAAAAGTAATAAGTGAATAGTACTTAGAGGAGAAAGGGATTTTTTTGTTTCGCAGTTCATTCAAATATTGTCTTACCTATTTAAGAGCTCAGAAAACATGTCTTTTATTTTGTCTACTATTTTCCCCAGTAGCTAGTATAGTGCTTCTGACATAATAGTAATAATGTTAATTACATAGAGCCAACTTTCACTAAATGTCTGTTGATTGATTGAGTTGAGATCAGTCCAAATTGTAACATTACTTTCTGTTATTTAGGAGGCTTCTGTGCATAGTGGATAGGTTCAAATCCTGCCTCTGATACATACTGGCTGTTTGACCCTTGGAAGTTCACTAACCAGTTCACTAACCTCGGTGCCCTCGGCCACTTTCTAAGACTTGAGAAGTTTTTTTCATGGGGAGTTCTTTCTACCATTGAAATCATGCTGTAGCCCCTGTCCCGAACCTCTTCATTGTCAAATCTAGCCATTCAAATTAATTTGTTGACTTCCCAGGTATTTACTATGCACAGCATTAAATCTGTTTATAACTTTGTTAATATCTCCTTTCCCTCTATTTTCCATGAATTGAAACCCAGATATCCTCCCTACTACTTTTACTTCAGGGATTTTTTTCTGGGACAGACTTTAGTATAGGGATCCATGAACTGTTTTTTTAGAAAATGTCTTAACCTGGGATCCATAAACTTGAAATATTTTTTTTATAACTATTTCAATATAACTAATTTCCTTTGTGATCTTAAACTTTTCATCTTTTAAAAACTTTATTATGAGAAGGGATTCATAATTTTCACACATTGCTAAAGGAGTTCCACAAAATGTACCCTGGCTTTATTGTTGGTCTGAATGTCCTGTCTGACACTTAATGAATTGAAGATGAACCGAATAGTAAAATTAAGCTACGCTTAAGGTCTGTATGAGTCAGACCTTCATAGTATGATTTGTTTTCAATGAATTCCCAGATTAGAACTACCTCTGTTTAATTGTAAATATCAGATAGATTCCAAAACAAAATATAAATTTTTTTGGATCACATCCTTTTTTGTTATCCTGCCAGCTCTTTTCCCTTTGCTTAAATAACTGAGTTGACTATCTGATTGTCAATAAACATTTAGAAAGGGAAAATAGTAAGAGAGACCTAAACTTTAAAAAGAATATATTCTATGACTAGTGAAGTCCTTCAGTGATAGGAAACTGTACTCTTTAGAGAAAACCCATTTGACTTTGAGATAGCTCAAGTTTGTTTGGAAGTTTTTCCTTGCATCTATCTAGCTGAAATCTGTCTGAACAACTTGCACCCATCGCGTCTGGTTCTCTGTCTCTGGAGCAAAATAAAAACAACTCTAATCTTGCTTCCACGTGGCAGCCTTTCATGTAGTTAAAGACAATTATCATGGTCCATGGATTCAGTATTTCCACTTCAACTCATATGTCATGATTTCAAGTCTCCTTGTGAATCTGCTTGTTCTCCTTTGGGAAGGCTTTTGCTTCCCAATGTTCTTTTAAGATATGGTACTCAAAGTTGCTGCTGAGATGTGGGGGGAAATGAATTTTAAGTTGAAAGACCTACATTAGAATTTTGTCTCCACTACTTCCTACTTGTGTGGCCTTGATTAAGTCAGTTCTCCCCTCTGAGCCTTGGTTTCCTTCTCTCTTAAATAAGGAAGTCAAGGCAGATCATTTCTTTGGTCCCTTTCAGCTCAAATCTTATGATCTTAAGACAACTATTTGTTTTTCGTGTTTTCTTGTTGTTTGTGTGGCTTCCTTATTTAACTTGTATTTGTTCCTCTTTAAAATGACTGTAGTCTAGCATACCTCCACCGTGTATAAGAATAGGAGATGATTGTAGGTAGAATGTGAAACTGGTAAGGGCAACCTGATAAGGCCATGGAAATGAATGGTATTGAAACTAAGAGGCAATGCAGAAGGAGAATTGGTGAGATTGAACATGGAAAGGTGGCAGTGAGCCATGAGGAGTGATGGAAAGAAAGCACAAAAGCAAAGGTAATTCCAAATTTGCAAGCCTGAGGCAAACCTGATATTATGGTGTTACTAACTAAAAGAAAAAAAATTGGGAAAGTTGTGTCTTTGAGAGGGTAGATAATTAGGATCAGAGATGTAGAGCTAGAAGGGACTTTAGCGGTTTATCTGGTCCCCATGTAGGGAACCTGTGGCCCCAAGGCCACATGTGGCTCTCCAAATTCTCAAGTGTGGCTTCTGTATTCAGTCAAAGGGCTGCATTTGAGGACCGAGAAGGCCACGTGACCTTGAGGCTGCAGGTTTCCCACCCCTATCTAGTCAAACATACACACAGCTCCTCTCAGTCCTGTTTTGCAGGTGACAGACTGAGGCCTAGCCAGAGGAAGTGACTTAGCTGAGATTTCAGAGCCAGTAAATGGCTGAGTCAGTATTTGAACTGAGATCCTTCATTACAAATCCAGAACCTTTTCTATTGTACTATGTAAAATAATAAATAGTAACCGTTTCTCTTTTGACTAGAAACCCTGAGGATTGTTCTCTCCCAGTTTGTTTTGTTTCTTTTTTGATTAAAGGGGCCTTCTTGTGAATAACTACTTAAAGAGACCTATTTACTGAGTGGGCATTATCTCGCTCAAAGTGAGAACCTGCAAAGACCTTAGCCTAAAACGGTTTGGATATTCCATTGCATCCTGGGCCATCTTCAGTACTCCTGATGAGTATCTGGCCACTGGACTCACATCATGTCATCCTCTCCCTGGTGTCATGGTTTAATTCTACCTTTGATAATAGATTCAAGTTTTCAGTATTTATAGTTAGCAGAAAACTACGTTTGAATTCTGCCTTTAGTACTTAGTAGCTGTTTGACCATGAATATATCACTGAATTTCAGTGACCTTCAGTTTCTTTGTCTCTAAAATGGGAATACCATCTTCCTGAATGGTTCAGATAAGATATATATATATATAAATGGAATGGTTTCTCAACTTTAAGGAACTTCAGCAAATTCTGCTTTGTCATTTGTTTTGAAAAGGTGAATTTGTTCCCACAGTTGATACATGGAGGAACAATTTTGAGCTTATCTCACATAAGCAAACACAAAATTCAAGCTTTGTATCTGAGAGAGCAGAAAACAAAATTGCACTAATTCACAAGTATTCACAAGATGCAGTCTTTCTAACCTTCAGTTCTGCATTCCTGCTTTGAGTCTTTTTCAAAGTAAAGTGCCATATTTATTGTATATATCCTCTGGTGCAATAGAAGCCAGGGGCTGGAGATTTATTTTTATCCCCATCCCACCTAACACCATGGTTGAGATATACTTCTCCTGACACTCAAATTTTACCAGTCCCTGCCCTATGGGAACCTGGGCAGGTTTTGTGTAGTATTTATGTATTTCTGAACTATTAACGTGTATAGCACTGTGCTGCTATTTGTATTTGATCCCTTTTTCTTTTTATCTGTCACTGATGAGTTTTTGAGTGTTGTGTTCCTAATCCCATTTTCCTAATAAAGCTCTGTATTTTTTTATTGCTTGATTTTGCATAACTGATTCTAGGCATGAATATGTTGACTTACAAAAGAACTGACTGTATATAAGTGTCAGTTACTATAGTGTTTAGTTTTAGGTGATATTGGAACATCTGTCTTGCAATTAGTGCTCAACCAACTGGAGATAGGGCACTAGAGAGCAGATGGTGGTCAACCGAGACGAGGTCTTGGAGACATCAGCATAGAGAAAGTGTAATCAGAAGAAGAAATAAAGAAGAATCTGTTAACCTTAGAGAACACTGTTAAGGTGCATTAAGAACTGCAGTAAGCCAAAAAGAAGGAAAAAGTAGCTAGGAATTGGAGAAGAAACAGCAGTGTTGCAGAAGTTGAAAGGGAGAGCCTTTAACGAAGGAAATAAAAGGCAGGTTTGTGTAAGGGCATTGGACTTGGAAGACCGGTGAGTTTAGTTCCATTCCCAGATCCCTGAAAAGCAGCAGTTTGGCCCTGAACAAGTTACGTCTATGGACCTTTTTCATTTGTCAGATGAATAAGTTCTACTGTGATCGCTGAAGTCTCAGCTTTATCGTTTTATGATTATACCATCTTTTAGGAACCACAGGAAAGTTAAGAGAATGCTTTTTGTAATTCCATTAAACCCTTTTAAACCAGTCTTTATAATTGGTGATATGTATGTAAGTATGTAAGACATAATACTTTTAAGTTATAGTTAACTCACATATTGCAAATTGGTAAAGATAAAAACATGGCAGTGTTCAAAGTTGGAGGGATTGTGGAATGATGGGCACATTAATACATTGGTCAAATTGTAAATCAGTGTGACCACTTTGGAAAGCATTCTGCGATTATGCAGATAAAGTGAATAGTCCACACCCTTTAAGCTGGAGGCTTGATCACTTGGTGACTACCCCAATGAAGCCATCGGTAAGAAGAAAGTTCCTACAAGAGTATAATGGCATATTACTGTGCTTTATGTAAGAAATGATATATGTGATGAATAGAGAAGCGGGGAAAGAGCTATCCGAACTAAGGCAGAGTGAAGTAAGAAGTACCAAGAAAACAGAATAAAACAGTACAAATGGAAAGCAAGTACATACCAAAGAATCAAAGGTGAAAATATAACAGTTTCAAAAATCAAGTGTGATTTGAATGAAGAGATACAAAAACTGCCTCTCTTCCCACCCCCTTGTGGAGATGGGAGGTCAAACAAGTATTAAAATTTCACATTTTTTGGACTTTTAAAAATTATTGCACAGTTATGCTGATTTTCCCCCTCTTTTTAAAATTAATAATCCTTATATGGGATGGCTGTCTGGGAGGGGAAGAGGAAGGATTTTGGGGATAACTGATAATGTAAGAAACAAGACAACAATAAAAACTGATTTAAAAAATAAAATTGACTTTGGCAGTGTGTTTTTTTTTCTGTGTTTAAAAGTGGAAACATATTTAATATTTTCCTCACTTGTTTCTCCCCATCTTTGGTTATATTTGTTCCAGTAATCTAGAATGTTCTTGTCTCTACCTATTCTTTCAAGATCACTTCTCTGACTACTACCAAACTAGTTGGCACTTAAATAATACTGTATATTATTCACTGTTTCAAGTGTGTCAGCCTCCTGTTTCCAACAGGAAGGCTACAAACTGGATTTTTGAAGTAAGAAGAACTAAAGAATCTTGGCTCTGCTACTTATCTGTGAGCTGGGGCAAGTAACTTTACTTCTGTGGTTCTCAGTTTCCTCAACTGTACAGTGGGGTTGGGGAGGAACATGGACAGATACTTGCTTTCCAAGATCTCTTCCACAGTCTAAAATCCATGATCCTACATATTATATACTTTTTCTCTAACTGTCATGACATCGTATTCAGGGCTGTTCATAACAGGCACTCAGATACTTACTTTTAATCATCTAACTACTAATAAAAATTCTCTTAAATCATAGTAAAGTAATGACAGTAGAATGATGATACTGCTTCATGTCTATAATGTTTTAATATCTCTCATTTGGAGAATTAGAGTCTATAGATAATCCACAGTCTGAACTAAGTTGTTAAAACTATAAATTTGACTATACAAAAGATTTGAAGCATAAGCCTATACTTTTTAAAATATATAAGGTTTCAAATATAAGTAACATCAAAAACATAACATCCATTTAGATGTAGTAATTTTTCAATATTTAGCAATGTGGAGCTGGTGATCTGTGTTAGAAATTGAAAACTCACCAAGCTTTATAGTCTCTATTCTCTTGCTTTGTTCTCTTTTGTGTTGCCTCCAGCACATACTTCCTGTGTATAATTAACACTATACATGGCACAGTGAGCCCTTAATAAATGCTTGTTGATTTGACCTTAATCAACTTTTACCTAATCATAGCTGGGAAGGGTCACAGATAGTATGAAATAGTGAAAAATGCATATTACATATTATCTTCTAGTTAAGTTACACTATTCACCATTTCCTAAAAAAATTCCGTGCTATCTCCTCTGGGCCTTTCTTCCTACTCTTCCTTAAGAATCTGGAATGACTTAATCTCCCTTCCTGTTGGTAAGCTAATATGCCAGCTCATATTCCATGAAGTCTTCAATTTGAAATGATCTCTATCTCCTCTTAAAAATTTTTTATTCTCCTTTATGTATATTTGTGATCTAATGCGATTTCTGTACCTGCATTATCCCCCTTACTAAGTTGTAAACTTGAAGGCAGATACCAAAAAGATCCCCCTTTTGTACGTACCTCAGCCCCTAGCACAGTACCTTATATACACTAGATTTGTTGACTGATGTTTGTTAACCTTTCAGCTGACTGTATATGGATTACCTGCAAATTAAAATCACAGTTCAACTTCCTATCACCCCCCCCCACAGTAGTAATATATGATCAGAAAATTAAAAGTAATTCTAATAGTTCCATAAGTGAAACAGTTGGAAAGGTAATTCTGAGGGGAAGAATATGAAGACAAAACAAAAAGGTCCATATAGTTCAAAGAAAATTACAAAGGTTATCTGTTTGGGTGTATTGATACCTCAGCATTCCTTTGTTAGTATATAAAACTGAGTTGACATTGCACTCTAGGATGTAACCGCATACACATATAGGCATGCAAATGCTCCATTCTTTGCTTTTTCTAGTCCTGAATCTCTTCTGGCTTGACCATATTTTCAGAAACTCAAGACCTTGATAGAAAGAAGCAACAAATCCTTACACAATTGAGCCATACATTGAAAATACCTGAAAGTGTACAATGTGTAGCACTTGTGGACCTCCCACCTCTATGAAGGGGTAGGTTCAGGATGTTTTCTCATCGCTCTTTATTCAAGCAATCTTTTACAATTTTGTTAATTAACTTCTTGGGGTTTTTTTGGGGGGGTGTGTACTTAACATTGACATTCTTGTAGTTACCATGTATATTGTTTTCTTGCCTCTGCTTATTTCATTTTGTATCAGTTCATCTAGATCTTCCATGCTTCTCAATTTATCACATATGTCATTTCTCACAGCACAGTCATATTCTATTACCTTCATGTATCACAATTTGTTTCGCCATCCCCAAATCCATGGGCACCTACTTTGTTTCTAAATCTTTGCTTTTGCAAAAAGTACTGCTATTTTGGTGTAGAGATTTTTTTCTTGTTGATAACTTCCTTGGGGTATAAGCCCAGCAATGAAATCTGACCCAGAGTATGAATATTTTAGTCACTTTATTTGTATTAATTTCAGATTACTTTGGAAAATGATCATAACATTTTACACTTCCACCAGGATCATATTAGCGTGCCTATCATTTCACAACTCTGAGTATGGCAATTTTTGGTCATCTTTGTCAACTTGCAGGGTGTGGGATAAAACTAAAGGGTTGTTTTGATTTACATTTCTCCCATTATTAGTGATTTGGAGCATTCTTTGTAGTTCTTTTGAGAAGTGTTCATCTCCCTTAACTACTTACCTATGAAGGCATTTTAGCAGTCAGAAGTTTGTGGGTACATATTCAGTGTTTGAATATAACAATTAAGATTGAATTGACTTTAAACAAGTAAAACATCTCTTGAAATTCTTTTTTATGTACCAAAATGAACTTTTGGTTATCCTTAGTGGATTTCCACTTTGTGAATTATGCTTATTTACCTGGAGTCCTTTGGTTTGTAGAATTAGGGAGATTATAGGATATTAGAGAAGGAGAGTATATGAGAGGAGAGAAAGTATGAGTATCTGGCCACATTCTTAAACCAAACAAATTACCTTGGGGTTTTCTATTTTTAAAAATTTTATTTATATCTATCTCCATTGATAGGGTTAATTGAGAGTAGACTAGTTAAGACCTGAGGGCTTTAAACGTTATTGACCATTGTGGTTTTCTGATAACATTTCATATAAATTGAAGAATAAGGACTATTGGCAACAAAGCACCAAATCTCTACTTTTCTAAATTCTAACAACTCATTTTTTCACTTTTCAATAATTACAGTGTGATTGGATAGAAATATTTGGGATAGAAGTGTTAGTTTAATAGGTTGATAAGAAAAGAACTCTCTTGTTCTTTGAGTTATCATTTCATAGTACTCCTATAAAGGGGGCAGGGACTTTAATCTTTCTGTTAAATCTAATATAATGCCCCATGCATAATAAATAAAACATGGAATTTATGTATTGTTAATCATAGGATCGTAACATTTAGATCTGGAAGGGAATTTAGAAATCATCTTGTGAGTCAAGATGGTGGAGTAGAAGGAAGCAGTGAAACTGAGATCCCATCCACAGTTCTTCCAACAGATCTGTAAAATACATCAGACCAAATCCTGATGGAGAAGGTCAGAAAAAGTCCCAGTGAGTCCTTTAGGCCAGACTGGTATAGAGAAGTCTGCAGGCACTAGACAGGGTTGGGGCAGGAGTACTAAGCCTTTGGAGAACTCTGTCGTCCTGGGAACGACTGCTTATCAGCACAGAAGGAGGTCTCAGACTCGTACTGGGCCTCCCCAGACCCATATTGGGGCATTGCAATTGGAGACAGGTACCAGTTGGCAATTTTGTCACCTCCTACCTAGTTCCAAGTTGATGATACAGGGTAGAGTGAGAAGGAGACCTAGGTGGTGTACCATGTACTGAGAAAGAAGGAAGTTCAGAAAGCCAGTAGTAGCAGCAGTGCAGCTTAGATCTCAAGCATAAAGCAGGATCTCACTTCCATCATCTAGTCCAGTCTGAAGAGAAATAACCAATACAGGAAACTCAGACCAAAGGGGAGTCTATAATACTTCCAGTTTGAATCAATAGCACTTTTTAGCTGGCTAATAAAAATTTGGAGTCCAGTAGCAGCCTACCATTGTAATGACCCAGACCACGGACAGGAAATTGGAACAGTCAGACTTGGGGTGGAGTGGGGGTATAACAGTCAGACTTTGTGTTGAATATGATCTCTATACGTCACTCAGCTGTTTCTGAGAACCTGGAATAACACATCACTCAATCCCAAGAAAGCAACAACAGGACTAGCCCAGAACTTCCCTTCAGAAAATCGACAAAGCCCAGCCCTAACATCAAGCCTGAAGTCAGGAAGTAGAATGGAAGAATGAGCAAACCAAAAAACAGCCCCACTGTAATGATCTCTTATGGTGGCAAGGATGCTAAAGACACAAATGACTCCAAAACTACTCTCAAGCAGTACCTCACAGTTTACATGGGACCACAAAGTTCAGGCCTAGACTTCCTGGAAGAGATGAAGGAAGAGTTTGAAAAGAGTTAAGAAATTTTTTTAATAAATGGAATGAGAGTGCTTAAAGGAAAAAATCTGTGGAAAAAAAAAATGGAAGGTGAATTAACAATTTGGCACAAGAGGTACAAAACTTTGCCCAGACAACAAACTTCCTGAAAATTAAAATGGACCAAACATAAGCCAAAGACTTCATGAGGCAACAAGAAATAATAAAGTCCAGAGGCTGGAAAAAAATAGAAGAAAATGGAAAGTATCTCATAGCAAAAACAACTGACCTGGAAAACAGTCTAATGAGGAAAAACATTTAAGAATCACCGAACTCGTTGAACACTGTAACCAGAAAGAACCTAGACATTCTATTATAAGAAATCTTAAGATCTTAAAAGGAAACTTTCCAGATATTTGCAGTAAAGGCTTAGTGGAAATAGAACTCATTACTTAGTTTTTGAAAGAAACCCCAAAATGTAAACTCCCAGAACCCTATAGCCAAAACCCAGAACTTCAGGTCAAAAAAAAAAAAAAACTTCAGCTATCTCAAGTACTGAGATGCCATAGTCAGGATCACGTGTGATTTACCAGCCACAACAATAAAGTAATGGAGAACTTGGGATACAGTATTTCAGAAGGAAAAAGGTATGAAGTTACAGTCAAGAATAACTTACCCAGCAAAACTTGGTATAATCATACAGGAGAAAAATGGATTTTTAATGCAGTTGATCACTTTTTAGCATTCCTGGTGAAAAGACCAGAGCTGTGGAGAATCTTTGAAATTCAAACACAGGAGTGAAGAGAAATATGACAAGGTAAAGGACTAAACAAGGATAAATTGTTTATATTCAAATAAGGGGAGGTGATAACCTGTTTCCTCTGAACTCTGTTATCATCAGAGTTCATAGAGGGAATTCAATTAGACAAGTTCTTAGAGTAGGTCTGTTGTGTCTTGATACTAAGAAAAGAATGTAAAGAGAGGAAAAGATAAATACAGGGTGGAAGGTGGCAAAGGGAAAGAATAGATAAATTTATCTCTTATTGTCAGAGTGCAGCAAGTAGCTATCTAAGTAAAGTAGGAAGAAGTAGGGGAGGACACTTAAACCTCATCTGAACTGATCAAAAGAAGGAGGAAATCACAGAGCTCTGGGCATAAAAATTCATTTCACTCAACAGGAAAATTGGAGGGAAAGAGCACAAGATAGGGGAAGAGAATTAGATGGAGAGCAGATTGAATGACAGAAGCAAAAAAGCCTCATATGAAAGTGCAAAAATATCTGAGGTAGTGCCCATAAATTAGGGAATCGATAAATAAGCACAATACTCTTGTGCTGAACTTTTATTAGTATAGTGACCATCCACTTTTCTAAAAGACTGATGATGAAACGTATGCTACCTACTTCCTGATAGGTGAAGGACTCAGTGCCAAATGAAACCAATTTCTTAAAGACCTGGCCAATGTGGAAATTGGTTTTGATTGCCTATTCACAAAAAAGCATTGGGGAAAGTTTCCTTCAGAAAGTGAGATTTTAGTTGGGACTTAAAAGACCAGTAGTCAGGGCAGAGGAGGGAGAGTATTCAGCTGATAGATAGATGGAATGGCTTGTTTGTGGAACAGCCAGGAGGTTGATGTCACTGGACGGAAGAGTATGTTTCGGCGAGTAAACGTAAGAAGACTGGAAATACAGCATTTAGTATTTGCTCCTGGAGGCAACAAGAAACCACTGGAGTTCATTGAGATGGGGGATAACTTTTTGGAAAAGATCCTTAAATGTTTCATTTTGCTCTGCTGGATCCAGTATGTTTTTATAGCTAATAGACAGGTACCATTGTACCTGTCTTGTATTTTCTGCACGTTTCCTCTAACTCTAGCTGTAAAGATATGGTCTTCTGTGTTTATGAAAGTCTGTCTTATCAACACATATGTCAATAATTCTCATAAAGATATTCTTTTTGTTGATTTTTATAGAAAGGAGCAAATAGAATGGTATAACCTTGATAACCTTCCAGGTTTTTTTCTGGTTGCAGTTTCATCTAAATCTCCCCCTCTTCCCCAATTTAGTATCCTCCCCACTCTCAGATGTCTTCTGTTGTTTCGACTGTCAAGTCTTTTGTGTTCTCAGTCATGTTGCCTTAGGTGTGGCCCTCTGATTTCCTTTCTCTGTTCTTGATGCTCTTGGTATATGTAGTTTTAATTCTACTTCTTGACTCAAGGCCCATTATTCACATAAGTATATCAGAGAATGATCTCTGTGTGCAGATGAGAGTGTGCAGATGCACTCATTCTACTATGATAAGCACACATTAAGTGCTTACTTTATTAATGATGAAAAATAAGTTTGTTACAGGAATCTTGATAGATTTCTATTTTTCATATCCTTAGACTCCTAGTTTTGTCTTTAGATGGCTCTTGGGTTCATCCAGCTTATTAAAAAAGCAGTTTTTGCAAACTCATTCTTTCCTGTACTGTTTTATAAAGCAGTCCTATTCACAGCCTTAAACTACCTTATATAAGATTTTACATGATAAAGAGAGGACATGCTAAATCAGTGCATCCTTTGACTGCCATTTCTCTACTTGACAATGATATCAAGTATTTGCTAGCTCAGTCAGTTTCTAGGCTTTGTTGGACTCCTCATTGGTGATTGCCTTACACCAATTAAACTTCAGTTCATATTTTCCCCTTGATCCATTTTCCATATTTGGCATTACTGGTTTCTTCTACAGGTACTAACAGTCTTTTAAGTGCCAAATCTAATATCCTTTTCTCAGTTCTCATTCTTTTTGACTTCTTTGTAGCCTTTGACACTGTCAGTCTCTTCTCTTTGATTAATTCTTTCTCTTTAGGTTTTCTTGTCACTCTTTTCTCCTGATTCTCCTACCTATCTGACCATACCTTCTCAGGCTCTTTTGCTGGCTCTCCATCTACATCATACCCACTAACAGCGTGTGCAGTGGTGCTGTGCTCTGGTCCCTCTTTTTTCTCTCTGCTATTTCATTTGGAGAACTCATAAACTCCCATGGATTCAATAATCTCTATACTGATGATTCTCAAATCATCTTCTAGCTACTGTTACCACTACTGCTGCTACTACTACTACTACCACTTACTACTATTACTATTGCTACTGCTACTGCTGCTACAACAGCAATGACTACTACTACTACTGCTACTACTCTTACTATTGCTACTGCTGCTACGGCTACTACAACAGCAATGACTACTACTACTACTGCTACTACTCTTACTATCGCTACTGCTGCTACAACAGCAATGACTACCGCTACTAGCTGACATTTATGTTGTGCTTACTGCTGCTACAACAGCAATGACTGCTACTGATGCTACAGCAGCAATGACTACCGCTACTAGCTGACATTTATGTCGTGCTTACTGCTGCTACAACAGCAATGACTACTACTGCTGCTACAACAGCAATGACCACTACTGCTGCTACTGCTGCTACAACAGCAATGACCACTACTGCTGCTTACTGCTGCTACAGCAGCAATGACTACCACTACTAGCTGACATTTCTGTCGTGCATACTGCGTGCCAGACTTTGTGCCAGGCATTTTACAGTTACCTCATTTGAGTCTCACAACAACCCTGGGAGCGTAGGTGGCAGTTTGATCCTCAATTTACAGATGAGGAAACCAAGGCAAACAGTTTAGATGACTTACCTGAAGCCGTATGGCTAGTGCTTGAGAATGAATCTGAATGCCGATTTTCTTGACTGCAGTTAGAGCATTCTATCCACTTGTCACCAAGTTGCCCCTTATGCAGCCCTAACCTCTCTATTTACAACTTCCTCTCTCCAAATACCTATTTGACATGTTGAACTGGATATCTTATAGTCATCTTCCAAAACTGAAGTCATTATCTTTCCCCCTGAAATGCTCCGCTCTTTCTAACATCCATCTTTACTGTAGAAAGCAGCACATCTTTTGAACACCCAGGCCTACAGCCCTTGGTGTCATCCTTGACTTCCATTTTCCCTAGTATACTCCCTTCTGTCTCCCTTGTAGTCCTCCCCAATCCAATCTACTATGTGCTGTCACTTCTAACTTAACAACATCTTTGGTATTTACCCCTTACTCTTTAACAGTCACTACTCTCGTAACCTAAGGCCTGGGCTGTTTTAATAGCCTGCTATTTGGATTCAAGTTTCTCCAGTCCATCCTCCATTCACCTATCAGAGTGATCTTTATAAACCTTAGATCTGACATTGTCTACCTCCCTACTCCATTAACTCTGTCTCCCTTATCACCTCCAGAATCAGATGTAAAATCCTCTGTTTTTCAAAGCTTGTTAACCTAGCTTCCCTCCACCCTATTTCCAGTCTTATATTCCTTCCACCCTGTACTCTGTGATTCAGTGACACTGGATTCCTTGCTGTTTTTCAAACACGGTACGGTGTTTCCTGACTTTGGTTTTTCCCCATGCTTAGAATTCATTCTTTCTTCATGTTTGCCTCCTGGCTTCCTTCAAGTCACAGCAACATCTCACGTTCTATAGGAAGCCTTTTCTGTTCCCCCTTAATTCCAATCCCTTTTCTGTGATTATCTACAGTTTATTTTGTATATATCCTGTTTTTACGTAAATGTTAGCATCTTGTCTTTTGAGACAGGACAGTCTTTTTTGGTATCCCTGGTGCCTAACGTAATGCCTGGCAGTACTAGGTGCTTAATAAATGTTTATTGACTTAATAAATGTTTGAATAGGCAGTGGCTTTAATTATGTGACAAGTCTTCTCATTCTAATTTGATACTGATTTTGATCTGAACTGTGAAAAGTGAATATTCCAATTTTACACAGACATCTAATTGAGAAATGATTCCCATATCAGTAACTATTTCCTCTCTGATCACATAGTTCCACCACCACCACCTACTCTTTACTCTCTATCACTGATGGCATGTAGTGAGTGTAAATCTTGCATATAGTCTTCTTATAGCGTTTGAGTTCTTTCTCTTGATTCTGAGATTTTTTTCAACAGTTTTTGCCATCCATCCTTATGCCAACTTTGCATTAAATTCACTATTAAAGTATGTGTTGATTTAATTTGGAGGGTCCTATCAAGTTCTTAGGTAGGAAGGAAATAAACATTAAATACTTACAAATATTACCTCATTTGTTTCTCTTAGTAATCCTAAGTGGTAGGTATTATTATTAACCTTATTTTACAGTAGAGAAGCTGAAGCAGTTGTGTGACCATGGGTGACTTGCCTTTGCCTTGTCAACAAATGGTAGAATGGATAATATCTATGAAGATTATTGGAAAAAGCAATATTGGATATATATTTTTAAGGAAATGTGGAAAAATTCATTAATAGAAATTTTAGAAAAAAAGGAAATTATTAAAAGCTTTAGGTAAAAGGCTTTAGAAATAGGAATTGTATAGTTCTTTTAATATTATTACCTATTATAATTGTATTTAAAAATACAAATCTTAGTGGATCCTTTGAAAGGTTTTAGCGTAAATTTAGTATACTCTATTACAGCCTACTTTTTTTATGTCGTAGACACATTCATCAAAGCTTAAAAAAAGTAATATCTTTCAAACAGTTATTCTGTTATTGTTTAATATCTGAGTTTGTTATCTGTTATTGTTTAATATCTAGTAGCTCATCTGAGCTACTAGAGTAAATGTCTTTTGGTAGGCATATTTTTTCCTTCGGTGGTGCTTTATTATTTTCTCTCAAGTCTGCCTCCTTTTCAGTGACGAACCTAAGCAGGAGTAATTTTCCTAAGTGTCATTAGTCAGAAACTACTGCACTTTGAACTATTTAAAGACAAATATTTGTTCCATGAGTTGTGGTAGATAATGTACAGTACAAAAGAAGAATAAGACATTGGCTCTGCTATAAGGAACTTTTAATTTGGAAATCAAAACATCTACAGTTGGTATATTACAAAATTAAGCAACTGTGGTCTCTATCACTATCTACATAATTGGAAGGAATGAATTATTCCAAATAGTGTATTTTGCTAGGAAAAAGCTGAGGTTTTACCCTTTAAGAAACTTTTTTTTTAATCTTAAGTGTGACTACATAACATCACTATAGTGAAAATATGCTCAATAGGAAAGTATATGTCGAACCTATACAGAATTGTATGCTGTCATGGGGAGGGAGGGGGGTAGGGGGGGAAGGTGTGGGGGTATAAAATCTTAATTTTAAGGAAGTGATTGTAGAACATTTATAAATAAATAAAATTAAAAATTAAAAAAAAAATAAAAATAAAAAAAAAGAATTTTGGGTGGAAATCTTTCAAGGAGGGTGAGTTGTATAGGAGAGAATTGGGAGAATTTATACTAGTTTGAATTTCCTACATGCTAGCTATATGTCAAAGCAAGTCATTCTACCTTGCCAAGAATCTCCAGTTCTTACTCCAAAATGAATGACCCCCTTCCAACTTAGTATCTATACAATATCTATGTAATATATGCCTATCTTTATTATATTACTTGCCTTTATAAGCAAAATATACAGTATGAGTTTTTCTCAGTGACTTAATCATAATTATAAACATAAGTTTTATTGTCCTTCATTGTAATAGAGTGATAGACTCAACGCTTCATTTTTGTTGTTCATTTGTTTAGTCATGTCGAACTCGTCATGACCCTATGGACCATATCACACCAGGCCCCTCTATCCTCCATCATTTTTCAAGGGCTGTTCAAGCTCATGTTCATTGCTTTTATGACAATATCGATCCATCTCATCCTCTGCCTTCCCCCTTTGTCTTCAGTCTTTCCCAACATCAGGGTCTTTTCCAATGAGGCCTGTTTTGTCATTATGTGACTAATGTATTTTAAGTTTAAGCTTCAGTCTCTGTCTTTCCAAGAAGTAGTTTGAAATAATTTCTTCAAGTATTGACTGATTTGATTTCCTTGCTGTCTAAGGGACTTTTCAAAAATCTTCTCCAGCATCAGAATTCAAAAGTCGATTCTGGGCTCAGCTTTGCCTATATGGATCATTGTTGCCAAGGTGATGTCTCTGCTTTTTATTATGCTGTCCAGATTTGCCATAGCTTTCTTTACAAGGAGCAACTGTTTTAATTTCATTGCTTCAGTCATTGTCTACAGTGATCGAGGAGCCTAAGAATATAAAATCTGACACTGCTTTTATTTCTTCACCCTCTTTTTGACATGAAACGATTTTTTTTTGAGGTTAACCTTTCTCCCCCCCCCCAAATTTATTAATTTGTTTTCAGTTTTCAGCCATCACATGAAGTGATTTTTTAAATGTTAAACTTCAATAATTTTTAAATTGCCTCTCTTGGATCTATTTTCTAGGACAGTTGTTTTTCCAACAAGATATTTCACATCTGCCATTTTTTCATTTCTTTGGTTTTGCTTTATAATTTCTTGATTTTTCATTAAGTCATTAGCTTCCATCTGCTCCATTTTAATCTTTAAGGAATTATTTTCTTGAGTGAACTTTTGGACCTCCTTTTCCATCTGGGCAATTCTGCTTTTTAGGGAATTCTCATTAGCTTTTTGAATCTCTTTTGCTATTTGGTTTAGTCTTTTTTTAAGGTGTTTTTTCTTTAGCATTTTTAGGGTCCCCTTTAGCAAGCAGTTAACTTGTTTTTCATGATTTTCTTGCGTCACTCATTTCTCTTTCTAATTTTCCTCTACTTCTCTTACTTGATTTTCAAAATCCTTTTCGAGCTCTTCCATGACCTGAGATCAATTCATATTGTTCTTGGAGGCTTTGGATGCAGGAGCTTTGGCTTTGTTGTCATCTTCCGTTTGTATATTTTGATCTTGCTTGTCACCAAAGTAAGATTCTATAGTCTGATTCTTTTTCCTGGTTTTTGCTCATTTCCCCGACCATTTACTTAAGTTTTGAGCTCTTTGTCAAGGTAGTTCTCTGCTTTTAGTGGGGGTGGGGGGTGTAGTGTCAGCCACTCAATCCCCCCACAATCTGTGGGCATGGAGCTCCAGAAATAGCCACCACCTCTGCCCCTTCTGCCACTGAAGGTGGCTATTCTACCCTCTCTGCTGCCCTGGGTCTGGGACTGAACTACTCTCTCACACAGGTTCCACAGCTTTTTTCCACTGACCTTCCAGTTTGTTCTCAACATTTTGGGGTTGTGAAGTCTGAAAACCACTACAGGTGCCAGAGATATAGTCCTCTCGAGGCCTGCTCAGGTCCCATCCATGCCAGCGCAGTCCACACTGTACTTAATGTCACCATTCAAAAATTGGTACAAGTCAGTTTCTTTAAATCCATCATTTCTTATGGTATAATAATATTCTTTTACATTTAGATGCCATGATTTTAGACATTTCCCAGTGAAAGTCATCCATTTAGTGTCCAGTTCTTTCCTATATTAAAAAGTGCCACTGCAGGTACTTTGGGGTTATTTCCTGAATTTTTTTCTCTTCGGAGTATATGTCTAGTAGTGGCATTGCCAGATGCCAATTGGTGGCTTTTAGAATATAATTCTAAATTGCTTTCTAGAATGGTTGGAGCATTTCACAGCTCATGAACTGTGCATTATTGTGGTAATTTTCCCATAGCCCCTCCAAACAGTTGCCATTTTCATCAATTGCTTAGGTTGTCAATCTGATGAATGCAAGGTGTTTTTCAGTTATTTTGAAGTATTTTTTCCCATATAATTGTTGACAGCTTTTTTTTTCTTTTGAGAACCATTTGTTCGGAATCTTTGATTATTTATCTGTGGGGAAATTGCTCTTATTTATATCAATTCACTATATATATCTTGGATACCACACCTTTATCAGAGAAGTTTGCTACAAAGATTTCCCCCAGCTCTTTCTTTTCTAGTTCAAGTTGCATTGATTGTACAAGAGCTTTTCATTTTATGTAATGGAACTCATCTCTTTTTTCTTCTGTGATACTGTAATCCTGGTTTTGTTACATTTTTCCTCATTTTTGAATGGGAAAAATATCCCCTTATCTCTAATTTGTTTATGATGTGACATTTTATATCTTGTTCATTTATCTATTTGGAACTTACTGTGGTGAATGGTTTGAGATGTTGGTATAAATCTAATTTCTTCTAGACTTATTTAGTGGTATGGTACAACAGAAAATACTGATTGGACATCAGGATACTTGTGTTTAAGTTCTTTTTCTGTGTTCATTGGGCAAGTAAGGGGTTATATCAAATACTTTCTAGATATCTTCTAGGAAGTCATGTATATTGTGATTTTATAGATTAGGAAATGAGACTGAGAGATTGTGATTTGATTTGCTTAAGGATACTTAATAAGTAGAAGAATCCAGGTCTTCTGTTTCATACCTTGCACTTTTTCCACTCTACCAGATTACTGCATTGCTTCTCTCTCATACTAATACAGTAATATTACAGGTGAATTCACTTAATTTTTTAATAATCCTTAAATTATAATTCTTTTATATCTATGTAGTAGAGGTTAATAGCCAGAAAGGATATTAGAAGCTTTGTAATGCCACTCTTTTTAGAGATAAAGAAATTGAGGCCCGTAGAGATGAAGTTACTTGTCAGAGATTACATCGGGTAGTGAGTGGAATAGACTCAGTTGATGTTTGATAAACTAATATAACCAATGTAATGATTGACATAATTTTACTTTATATGATTTTTTTAGTTTTATTGTGGGTGGTGACTATTGGAAGAAATATTTTTCTAAACTTTGGTTATGGTATTTAGCATGGAAGATTAAACTTTTACTCTTCTTGACGGTGCTTTTATCCTTCTGGACATTGCTGGCTGCTCATGTTTGATAATTATGAAATCTGTATCTTCATCTAATTAAAAATAATTTGCACCCTGCTTAAACTTTTTTTTTGTATGTTGCTTTATCTTTTAAAAAAATAGTGTTTTCCCTCAGCTACATATAAAGACAAGTTTTAACGTTCATGAAAAAAAAGTTTGGTTCCAGATTTTTCTTTGCCTCCCCCACCTCCCCCTTCCTTGAGACAATAAGCAGTGTTATTCATGTTGTAGATGAATACACAAACCCAAAGGTTTAAAAAAACCTATGAAAAAATATAGAAAGTGAAAAATAGTATGCTTCAATATGCATTCAGACTACATCAGTTCTTTCTCTGGGTGGTGAATAGCATTTTTCATCGTGAGTCCTTTGGAATTGTCTTAGATCATTGTATTGTTAAGAATAGGAAGTCGTTTATAGTTGGTCAGCATACAGTATTTCTGTTACTGTGTACAGTGCTTTCTGGTTCAGCTCTCTTTACTTTCATCATTTCGTGTAAGTCTTTACAGATTTTTTGAAATCTACCTGCTTGTCATTTCTCATAGCACAGTAATATTCTATTATAATCATATACCACAATTTGCTCTGCTATTCCCAAATTGATGGATGTCCCCACAATTTCCAATTCTTTGCCACCACAAAAAGTTACTATATTTTTTGTATAAATAGGTCCTTTCCTCTGCTTTATATTTTTCAAAACAGTTTCACGTACATTTTATCCTCAATGACATACTTGAGGGCATGGAAAGTACACCTAACCCAACACAAAATTGATGGCTGTTGACAGTTGAATGCCTTTCTTCCCATTACAGCTGACAATTGGTGTTAAGAAAAGAAGCTAGAGTCCTTTCTTATATATTAGTTAACTGATAATTTACTGATACTTGTTGCTTTTTGGTTTCAAGTATTCACTGAAAACATTGCCAAAATATTTTTAAAATCTTTACTATGTGATTCTCTTGTTTCCATGTAATGCATCAATGTCAAGGGAGGGTAGGACGTGAGAGGATTTACTTTCTGATCAGTAACTAATAATTCTTTGAAATGTAAATTTCTTTTAAAGAGGAATATCAGCTTTTTAAGTTAGGATTACTTCAGTAGCTAATAAGAGGCTAACTAGAACTATAATGACTTTATGATTTTTTCTTATCTCAAGGTTAGGATAAAGTTACCTTCCCCTCAGATAGAGTATGATCTGAATTCTGGGAAGTTTGAAATATTGGAAATAATTAAAACAAACAGCTGAATTAACCATTTCTTTTTATTATCACTTGTTCACAGTTTTTGTTTTTTTAAAGCTATCTGTTTGCTATCACTCCCCTCTCTCCTTCACTTGAAAAAAAAAAGGGGGGGGGAGCCTCTCCAAAATAATTTTATATGACTTTCTTTGAATTGTAAAAAAGTATTCATGGCTGGTATCATTCAAATTAGGGAAGAAGGTATAGGATTCATATAAGAATTCATATAAGATAATAGGAGTCCTGAAGTGAAGGATGACTGTGTGGCTGAAGTGGAACTTGGAGCATTTGTGCTGTTTCTTTGTGTTTGCTGTATTATTCTGTAGGTTGATTCCTAGAGTCAGGGCAACTTTCAAATGGAAATGTGGCTAAGACTGGCAGAAAGATCCTAATTTCTCTTTGGCCTGATATGAGCCATTATAATGAAGTTTACTTGTCTTTAATTTGCCTCATTTGTGCTTCTGTTTAAAATTGCTAAGACTTATCAATCCATCTGGTGAAGCAGTCACCTGTACTTGATTTGTATTAGAGAGATTACCTTCTAAGTGATTTGTATGAATACTTACCTCATTTCTGCAGGATTTCTTTTCATGTGTAAGAATACTGAGTATTAACTGCTGCTTAGCTATATCTAGGTCATAGTCTTATCACACCAGTCCATTGAATAGATCTTCCCTCACTCCAGTTCTATAACAAGTATAGACACAGCATTAAATATCTGGTGTTTGTTGTCAAACTCATACGAGGAAAAAGAGCACATAAAACTACAGTTAAGCATAGTAAGTTTTTTGCAGGAGAGGACAGCTTCATTTGTGTCTTTATCCTCAGGGTAGGTGCCTTGAATATAGTAGGCAGCTAATGTTAAATTGAAATTTTGACACCTTTCCTTGTCACTTTCCTTCCAAATTCTCTAGTTAGATGCCAACTCCACACCTTAGAAAGGCATTACTGACATTCATGTCTATTCTTCTAAGCTTATTTTCTCCATTGGGTTTGGACAAAGGTAGTTATGATCTATGTACATGGGAGAAATTACAAAACCATGGGCATATAATATTTGTTGTTTAGTGTAAGACAGATAAAACACAGCACACTTGAGGGCTGCTAGCACAGGTTCATTCTTCATTTGGTCAGATAGGAAAGACACTAAAAAGGGGTTAATCTTACTTTATTCTAGTCTAATTCTCTCACAGGAGGTTGCTGATGGTGAGAGCACAGACTTCTACAGCATTCCCTAATCACCCTTCCCACAGGGGCTGATAAGGTCAGGGGGGGGTCAGTTGAGACAGGTGCAACTTGTGTTTCCCCTAAATCCCCTCAAACCTCAATGGGGGCCCGTTGAGGCAAACACAGATTCTCCCCAAGCCTTGTTGGGGGCCGATGAAGGCAGGAGTAGCATTCCAGTTTGTGCATTCCATCCTAAGGTTGCCCCTAAGCTCAGTGGGGTACAGTTGAGCCTCACAAAGCTTTGTGCATTCAACCCTAAGGGTTCCCCATTCACTACCTAGCGATCACCTGTTTCATAGGCCAACAGACAAAGAAGGCATATTGCCAGCAGTAGCCTCACAAGTTTACTTCACCCCATCACTGTAACTCACTGCGCAGCCACAGTGGATGTTTCTGTTATTTACCATTATATAACTATGTGCAGGTATGGTGGAGATGTTTGGAAACATAACTGTACTTATCTTTTAAAATACCAGGAAAATAACTCATGTATTATCAGAACTCTGCAGAAGGGATAAACTGCTGAATCCTCTATCCCACTTTATTCAGACCTTTTTAATCATCGTCATCATAATTATAACTAACATTTATATAACACTTACCATGTGCCAGGCACTGTGCTAAGTAAACAATTTACAAATATTGTATCATTTAGTATGAATTGTGTAGAGGCTTAAAGGAAAGTCTTTACCACCAGGAGCTTCTCACCCTTGCAAACTGAGTTCATTTTACTGTCAGCCTTCACAGTGAGGAAGAAGTTAGTCAGCCCTTCTCCTTGATTAAGTGATTCAAGATTTTGGTTGTTAGAGTGGCATTAAGACCCATCCCTACCTACGTGCTAAGCTCGGGGAAAGAATGTTAACCATAATTTAGGAAAAGGGGTCACTTTACAGTTTCCATTGGTGCTTCTCACCAGCTTCTAATAAGCCCTGGAAGACTTAACCTTTTCCATGCCCATATAATAAGTCTGATATCAGGAAAATTTTCTTGATAAACTGTTGAGAATTGGAGTGGGTTGCCTTGAGAGGTCATGGCTTCCTCTTTCTTTCAAGCCAGAGATTTTTTGGATTAACCATTTGGGGCTAGCGTAGACTTGTTGTGCATGGGGGTTGGACTAGTTAGCTGCTGAGATTTGTTACTGTCTCAAGGTCCATATAGTGGGTTGTGAGGAGAGCAGAGGGGTAATTCAGGATTGACATTTGGTGAAAGTTTTTAGAGATTTTTTTTATAATTCTGAAATTAAACACCAAATAAAACATAGTAATTTCCATATAAATAGAATAGCAAAAAAAAATTATGGATTTTTATTATGTATAGCTTGCTTGTGGCAAAGCTTAAATCATGACAACACAAGTTATTAAAGGATTTGAGAATGGAGGACAGTGTGAAGTTTAATTAGTAAGCAGAATGAGAAAAGAAGCAGGTGAAGTCTGAATCAGGAGTACTGGTTTTTGACCAGGTATTGAGGGGTAAAGGAGTTAGAAGTTATGATAAAGGCAGAATAATGTTTAAGAGGGGTAAAGCATAAAGAGAAATGGAATAATGACAGGTTATGATCAGATAAGAATATATTTATATGTACATTCGTGTGTATATATACACATACGTGTATGTGTGTATATATATTATATGTGTGTGTGTATATATATACACACATGCACATACAGAGAGAGATTATGAGTGAGTCAGTCACAGAAGAGGGATGTTTTTGGGTGATGACAGGATCTAGGGCAAAACTCATCTTTTTGTGTGGCTGAGTTTCATGGGAGTAGTATATCATGAAAGTTGAGAAAAATGAAGACCCAGGAGGTTTGGGTATTTGAGGGAACATCAATATGATCAAGTGTTGAGGAAGATAGTAAGCCAGATCCTGAACTCATTGAGAAAGGTTGGGTGACTGGAGCGCCGATAGACAGTAGTTACCATGGTCTGATTTGGGTGATGTGTTTTAATAGTCAGATTCAAAAAGAAAAGGTTATCCAGTAGTTATAGCCTAGTAAGAATTAGTGGCTAGTAAGAAGCAAGTATTCTGACTATCCTTTTCAGGTCCACCGTGTATTTTGGTGGGGGGGGGGGGGGGCAGGGCGTGGAGGGGAAGTGAGTGGTATGAGAGGAAATGAAGCTAATGCTTGAGAACATGGTCAGGGATGTGTAATCTGGGGGAAACTAAATCTGAGTGTTAGAAAATGGAAGGTGCATGAGAGAACTAGAAGTTAGGCATTCCAGAGGGCACAGTAGAAGGTACAGTCAGAGTTGGAGGAGCAGGACATGGGAAGAGTAGTGATAGTAGGATGGGTAGGCTACAAAAACTTAAATAAAGCCTTCTCAGACACCTGAGACATTTTAAATTATATGATGCTTGATACTGTCTTTTCCTTCCTGACAACTAATATTTTACCTGTTCTAGAATACTGGACTTTTTCTCACTTGACAGCTTCTCCCTGCCCCCACCCGTTTCTTCTTCTGTAAAGTGGGGATAATGCCTGTACCATGTATCTCAGAGTTATAAGAATTAAATGAGATAATGTCTGTAAAGTATTCTGCAAATCTTAAAAGTCAAACACAAGTGCCAGTTACTGTTATTAAGATGGAAGTAGTTGAAGTTAGGTACCATTTTAGGAGACAGAAGGCTCAGAGGACTGGAATTTTAGAACAAAGGGCAGGAGGAGTAAGGGCTTCATCAAAGAAATAAAATACTGAATTGTCTAGAGAATAGAAAAAGAGAAAACGTAGTGTTAGTGCCTTTGGAGAGCGTCTCCTTTTTATGCTGTATGTATCCAGGCAGTTCTCAGCTTACTTGGAGGTAAGATTCCTGGAAAACTTGAAGAACTCAAAAACACAAATGCTGATGCATTGAATCTATGGAAAATACAGGGTTATATTCTTGCAACCACCAAAACCAGTAATCTTTCACTTCAGATTGCTGAAAATGCTATTTCTAACCCAGTTTATCCTTCTATTCTCTGGACTAATTTTCAAATGCCATGCACCCCAGATGGATGTCTTTTCTCATCCTTTTTCAGCTCCTTTTTATGTATTGTTTTCTTCTCTCTTTAGAATTTAAGCTCCATGAGGGCAGGTGCTGTCTCTCCTTTTTCTTATGTTTTATTCCTAGCACTTAACACTGTATCTGATGTATACGAAGTGCTTAATAAATATCTTTTCTAAGCTCTAGAATCTTGTGATCCCAGTATTGATTACAATTTTATTGTGGTATGATTTGTGAAGGTTGTATTTAGACTTTCTGTTTTTTAAAAATAATGTATTTATAATTTCTGTGTCCTAATCTACTTTTATAAAGGTTCTATGTCATAATGAAATATATTTTAATAATGTTCTTGTTCAGAGGACCCCATGAGACTTGCACTATGCTTTGGGGGCATAACTGCCACTCAAAACTTGAGTTTTAAAGGCAAATAGTGACAGCAAGCAGTGAATATATGGGAAGCTCTTTACCATGGTAGGGTGAACAAAGCCATTTTTTTCTTTACTGTGTATTAATGCAAATATTCTATTGCCGATGCATGAGTGAAAATGAAATTGCTGATAAAAGCACAGTAATGCTTAAAGTCATGAAAATTAAAACACCATGTACAAATGTTGAGAATTAATTGTTTGTACGTAATTGTTTGCATGTTGTCTCCCCCATTAGATTGTGAACTCCTTGAGGGCTTGATACACAGCAGGCACTTAATAAATGCTGACTTGACTTGATTGCTGTCTTTAAATATTTGAAGGGCTGTCACTTGGGAGTGGGATTAAACTTGACTCCAAGTGCCTTTGACTTCAGAGGGCAGAACTACGAGTGGAAAATACAGAGAAATAAATTTAGTTTTTCTGTCAGGAAAAACATCTTAACAAATATATCCAGAAGTAGACTGAGCAGTCTCAAAGTGGCTGTGGGTTTCTCCTTATTTGAAGACCTTTTAAACAGAGGCATGAAATGGACCATCCGAACATGTATCTTGGACAAACCTTGCAAATGGACATTGAATTGACTTGGGAGAAATAGGTTAGATTGTATTTGGGAAATTGTGTAAAACTTTTCAATTATCCCCAACATTTTCCTTGAATTAAAATCCTGTTTTTAATGCTAGTGCTTTTGTGGTGACTCAATATGGCTGCAAATCATGGAATATTACTGTCTCTAAGGAATAAAATGCTTTGTTCACTGGTTGAATGATAGGGGCAGAGCACAATGGAGAGGTACATACTGGATATAGATAGACCAACAGCAGGTTGCAAACAGCAGATTGTGTGTAGGAAGGAGTATAAAAGGCATTAATAAGGAGATGTTAAATAGAAAAAGAAGATGGGCCAGTCATGGAGTGATGATGGATAACGACTGGACAACCTGTGGTCTGCGTTGGTATCCTTGTGATGTCAAGAGATTGAAAGAAAGAGCCACAAAATATATTGGGTAGGTACCTATTCATGATTTACAAGAAGACATGAACAAGAGTCATTCATAGATGGGTTGCTTTTTACATCATTGGGAATGTGTATACACATGAATAGGATCACTGATCATCCATGTTCAATTTACTTTTATTCTTTTAAAAAGGAATTTTGTTTCTTTTTATAATATGAGCTAACATTTCTCTTATTTTTATGTTTTCACTAAAATATTTTCCCTAAGGATATCTGCTGAACATTACAATGTTAATTAGCCTCATTTGGATTGTCCTATATGTTTGATAATTTTTATTTTAAAATATTTCATAATTCAGATAATCAGGCATGCTACTCCTCAAAAATTAACATTATTGAGATTTATTAATGTTAATGTTAAATGTTATATATACACACACACACGTGTGTGTGTATATATATATATATATATATATATATATATATATATATATAGTGTTTAGAGTATGCCAGACCATGTGCTAAGTGCTTTATAAATATTTCATTTGATCCTCATAACAGTCCTGGGAGGGAGGTACTATTACTATCCTCATTTTATAGATGATGAAACAGGCAAATATAGGTTAAGCGACTTGTCTACACGCAGCTAGTAAGTATCTTAGGTCAGGTTTGGACTCAGGTCTTCCTGACTTCAGGCCAGTGCTTGCTGTACTGCACTACCTTGGGAACTTCTATGGGTTACATCTTAAATTTGAAAAAGGTCACCACAATTCCCTCGGAGAGAGAAACTTTGTGGGAATGGAAAGAGAAGTGACTACTCCTAGTTATTTAATGTCTCAGGGCTTCAGTTCCTTAATTGTTGAATGATATCTAAGACCTCTTTCAGTTATATACATGATGTGATTCTATAATTTATAATCTAATAGTGGGAAAAAGAAGATAGATTACTAGGTTAATTTAGAAAACTTTTTTGAACATACAATTTTTTCTGGCTATTAAAGACAACTGTTTATGTGACTCAAGCTGCTGAAAAGGAAAATATAAAAGTGGGAGAATAAAGTTTTAGAGAAATTTTTAGAATTTTATAGGAAAATAAAAAGTAAGCAGGAACAAGGAATTAGCAGGTATTTATAGAAGTCCTGACCTTGCTAACTTTCTCTTACTGCATTGGGTAAAATGAACAGAACATGTAATTAGTTAATCAGGACAGCTAGATCACCCAAAATGTCCCTCCCTTCCCCCCTCTTCCTCTCTCTTCTCTCTCTCTGTTTCTGTTTTTCTCTCTCAATCTCTCCACCTCCCTCTTTCCCTCTCCCCTCTCCCTTTTTCCTTTCCCTTTTCTCTTTCATACCCATGCATACAGACACACATACACATACACACACCGCTACTCATTTAGCATGTTCTAAATATCTATTTCTAAATTATAAAATTCCAGTAATTCTGCCTGAATGACTTGCCAGTATGTCAGTTTATTTATATAATAAAAAAAATTTCTCATTCATATTACTAACAGTCTTATTTTCCCATCATTGCCAGTCATAGAGGTAACATAGCCACCATACTAGTATAGACTCAGAATTCTTGTTATCTTCGACTTTTCTTTTTTGTTCTCACCACATGTTGAAGAAATCACTAAATTTGTACTACTTTTTAAAAAATGTTTTCAAAGTCTGCTTCTTTCTATTACTTTACATATTCAAGTTTTCTGAGTATTTTGTCACCTTATATTTAGGTTTGTTGGTTTTCTCCTTCCCTCTTCCTTTATTTTGTACAAAATAGAGGAAGATTCTGAGCAGTTTTGCCTCATAAACTCTAGGAAGCAGTAGAGGAAAGATCAAGTTTAGGGAAAGTTCGGCAAGACACTAAACAAAATCATGATGAGGGTTATTTAAGGATGAAATGGGAAGGAGGACAATAGATGAAAAATGAAGAGATCTCTAAGGAGTTTGACAAACTCTTTTCATTAAGACTTTCTGTGAGTACTCCACATTTAGACTCTAACATCAGAGTTGAGGGTTTGCCATTCCAAGAAGTAGAAATGGCATTAAAAAAACAAAGGTGGGAAAAAACAGCTTAACTAATTCAAGCATACATAGAGGTCTTTGCTTAAGGTGACAAACTTTTGAGGGAATTGAGGAACTGAGTCTCAAATACTCTAAAAGAAAAGAGAGTATACTAAAAGTTTCAAAAAATGTTGGACCTTTAAACAAACAAAAAAGATGAATAAAGGGTTATTAATAACTATTGACTTAAAAGTCTCTTATTCCACTGCTTCAGAATTTTTATAAGAGTCTTAAAGGTGATTATATGAGATGAGATAAAAGTATGAAAAGGGAACAGAACAGATAGCATTTTGTAAATAACACTATAGTGACTGTATCTTGACAGTCACATAATTAAGATTTTAGAGCATACAAGGTCCCCACTGTGCTTATTTATTGAGTATACAAAATATGTTATTTGATAGAGTAAAATGCCTTATTAAGACTTTTCGCCAAGGGAGGTTTCTTTCATACATTCACTAAGATTATACAAGATTTTTTGAAATCTATAACAGAGAGTTTTGTTCAACTGTCATCATTAATAGCCAGCAAGGCGTAAATCAGGGAGAGATGTATGCCAAGGATGTTCTCTACTATCATGGAATGTTTCTACAGTCTTGTTCCTTGTGTTCATCCTTCGTTTTTGAACACCATGACATCAGATAAGTGATGACATGACTTGCAGTTGACTTAGTTTTGAGTGAGGGAGGGCTGTGCAGGTCACCAGCCTCACTTCTCCAGAGTCATCTGAATTTAGTGACCATATTCTTCAAGATGACTGGAGATGACCCAGGATGCAATGGGAGACCTTGGACTTTTTAGGCTAGACCTTTTCACGTCCTCACTGAGAGGGAATTAACTCCTGTTGAGTGAAGAAGCCTCTTGAAAGTAGTCAGGGAAAGGCCCTTTTTATGAGCTGAAGAAAAATATAACTAAATCAAGCTGGAAGGGAAAGAGAAATTGTTATTGTTGATAATCATTCTAAGCCAGCCATTAAGTGGAGCTTGGGCTGGGATTTGCTCTCATTGATGGGGTCCTTTATCTTGTTTGTGAATGACATGATTGATTGCATCAAGCCCAAAATGGTTTAGGTAAGAACTCATTTGTCTTATGTGATTTCTTTATTTAAGACCCAATTTTCCTAAGTGGCATGCAGAATCACTCAAAAAAGTTTGGTCTATGTATCCTCACAGAATAATTTAAGTGTATGAGTACTATTGTCTAGGCTTTGATCTGGAATTTTGTGAGCTGTGCATTGGGTTGGTGTGTCAAATCATACAGACATGTGCATGTCCAAGCACAAACCATGAAATTGAGAGATAGCAGGCTGCCTTGGGGAAATTGTGTGGTGTAATGTTAAATATCTCCCTGAAAAAAGCCTGGTCTCTCTCTCTCTCTCTCTCTCTCTCTCTCTCTTTCTTTCTTTCTTTCTCTCTTTTTTTTAAACAATAATAGTTTTCTTGCGAAACAATATAGCCATAAATTGTTGAATAATTTAGGAGCTGGAGAGTTAAAATTGCAGGTTACTCAAAAGGCAGTGGAGACGCACATAGTAGGTGTGAGTAGTCTGCAACATGTTATCAACCAAGACCTGCATAGAGAAATGGCATAAAGGATATTAGAGATATATAACCAGAAAAGAAGGTGGGCTATTCATATGAGATTGATGGATAATTGTTAGACCACCTTTGTGTTTCATTGGTATCCAGACAAATAGAGGAATATTATCCAGCAGATTAGACAGAACCCCCGGCAAAGATTTAATGTGACTTTGTGGATAAGTTTTGAATAGAGTGGTCATAAATGTGTTTTCATCTGCATAGCTAGTTTGAGTACCAACATTAGTTAGATCACAGAACCATCAAAGTATGGATCCAAAATGCTAATGTAAAAATGATCTTTCTTTACTGTCATTTTGACTATATAACTACTCTGTTTAAAAACTTTTGTGTCTCCTCCCCGCCACCCTCTCCTCCCCACCCCCCGGCCCCCACTTCACTTTACATTAGTTGGTCAAATTAAACCTCTACCGTCTTGGGTCAAGGCTCTTTGGTAGCCTGTTTACTTTTATGTTTCTCTTATCTCCATTTTACTTCTTTCCTTCTATTTCGGTAAATGACTGTGGATTCTTGCATTACATTAAAAAAAAAAACAAACCTGTTTAATTAGCTTTATGATAAAGTTTTCATAGCATTGGTAAAGTAGCCAATAATGAACTCTATAATGTTTTCTGAATCATATAATTTTAGGTCTCTGGCCAGACCTGTGATTTCTTCATTGGCATACTCTTGGGGAAGAAGATTAACAGGTACTTCCTCATTACTTAGTGTGCATGAGCTGCCTGGGCACCAAAAGGTGATCACACAGCCAGTAGTAGGTGTCAGAGGCAGGACTTGAACCCTGGCCTTCCTATTCCAAAACCTCTCATAAATGTATGTAGAATAGGTATGGTATTCCTGTCCTGATTCCCCTTCCCTTTTTAAAAATTGTTTTTCCAAGACCTTTCCATATTTCTACTATACATATTTCTACTGTAACCTACATTATATACGTCACTCCTTTTGGTCGACAGCATTTTGTTATACTGATAAATCACTGTGTCTGGCTGTGCTGAGACCATTGGGCACTTAAGTTGGTTCAAAGTTTCTTTTTATGGTTTCTGTTTCTAACAATGGAATTTTTAGGACAAAGGTTATATCTTGTGCATTTCTAGATTTCTTTCTCAAAGACTGCACACACTTCAATTGGCAGCAGCAACATGTGTGTGCTGATTTAGCTTAAGCCTTGCCAATATTGGATTTTGTTGTTTTTACTTAATTTTTGCCAGTTTAATGAGTAAGTGGTGCCCTAATAGTTTTAGATTGCATCTTAAAAATTTTGTATGTTTTATTATCTTATTTGTATTTTTCTCCCTTGTAAGTTCTTAGTTTTCCTTGATCTATTACTATTACACAGTTGATTAGTTCTTTTAAATCCTGAAAGTTAGGCTATCATCTGTTATCTTCACTGCTTTTTTTTTCCTTCATTCTATTCTTTGATTTCTGAAAGTAACCATAGGATTTTGGAGCTGAGACACCTTAGAGCTCATCTAGTTCAGTTTATTTTAGAGATGAGGAAACTGAAATCCAGAGGGAATTAATGATAATGTCTAAATTTAAACAACTAATTATGACATAAAGTGAAATTAGAATTGAGGTCTCCTGCCTCCCAGTCTAGTGTTGTTCGACTGTATTAAAGGGTATTCTTCCCTATTTTGTGAATATCAGTCTAGTTTTCTATGGCCTATAAGGAGTTTTCTCTCTTTTCTTGTTCAAGACCATCCACAAATGTAACAAAAAAAACTTCACCATCTCACAGATGGCGATCTGTATTGGCTCTAAAAGCCTGTCTCGGTTTCCGCATCTGTAAAATTGGAATAATAACAGCTCCCAGCTCTCAGGTTGTTTTATGAGGCTCAGATGAAGTAACATATGTAAAGAGCTTGCATCCCTTAATGTGCTGTATGTGCATGATTGCTGTCATTATGATTTTTCTTAATTTTAATTTCTCAGTTTCAAATTCTCTTCTTCCACTTCTTTCCCCACCTATTGAGAAGGCAAGAAATACTACTCATTATACATATAAAGTCATGCAAAACATTTCTTGATAACCATGTTCCCCTTTCTCCCCACCCTCTCCCCCAAAAGCAAGAAAAG
>CM053769.1:661190829-661292354 GCA_028658325.1 Potorous gilbertii
ATTCTTACCAAACTTGTTCTTTGCCTTTGTTAATGCCTCTTGCCCTTAATCCATTTCTATCTATCTCTTCAACTCTGGCTTCACTTGGATTCATGCCCCATTCTTGGCTTTTCCGAGCGATTGCAATGACTCACTACAGCTATCCTAAAATTTCTTGTCCCCTTGACCTTCCTTTATTCTCAGACTGCAAATCCTCACCCCTGTTTGTCCCCCTCCCCCACATTCTGTGTCACTGTCACCTTTGAGACTGCTGAGTCACTATAGAAAGCAACAAAATCAAGCAGATTTTATCCACTAATGATGCCTAACATAGGTCAGACCTTTGCTGTTGACAACCCATCTGTTTTTCATTCATAGGGGTACTATGAATTCTACATTTTATTTCTTATATTGACAATTAGAAATCTTCTCATGTCACCAAATACAAATCTTACCATTCAATCACCACCACGCTCCCAATTAAAGGAGATGATTAATCACTGAGATGGTAATCTTACTGAGAGGATAGGATTATAGATCTAGAAGGAACATCTTGAAGCTAGCTAGTCCAACGCTATCATTTTGTAGGTGTAAAAATGTAGGCCTAGAGAGGTTAAGTGACTTACCCAAGGTCATACAAGTAGCCCATTTCAGGGGAAGGATTTGAACTCAGGTCCTCTGGCTCCAGAGTCAGTGCTCCTTCCATTGTCTGTCTAATCTAATTGGGAGCATTCCCCTTAGCACTGTTGAAATAATATCCCATTTCTCCTACTACCTTGCATTTATATAAGATCATAAGATTAGATCCAGAAGGTGTCTTAGAAGTCACCAGTCCAACTCCTTCATTTCACAGGTGAGGAAACTGAGGCATAGGGAAGTTAAGTGACTGACCCAGGGTCACATAGCTAATTGGTCAGATTTTGAACTCCTGTATTACTGACTTCTAGTCCTATGCTTATTTCTTTGCTGCAGAGTGCTCAAAATACTAATATATGTTATTCAAGTTTGCTAAGTTAGGGGAAAGTCACTGGAAATATTAGGCTTAAACTTATACACAAATATAAAGTAGGAATACTTTTATGTTTATAAGGAAAGTGTAATATAGATCATTCAGAGTGTAATTAAAAATAGTTGAAAGCATGAAATGTATGTCATCATCAAGTATGAGACTAGCTATAAAGTGGAAGAGAAACATCTTTAATAAGGGAATGAGGTCTCAGAATTTTGCTACCTCTGTGCATCAGAAAACAACATATTGTTTGCTATGTTCACAGTAGAATGAATATTAAGTGCTTTGAAAGGTTATACAAAGTATAAGATCCTTACTTTGTCTTCTGGCAGCCTTACAATATAGTTGGAAAGATTAAATGCTACATGAATGTTGCATATAATGGGCTATTACTTCAAACATCATTATTAGCATTGTATATGAGTCAAAAAAGAGGAAGAATAGGCAAAATAGGCAGCCACCTAGGGCACAACATGTATGAGATACAACCAGAAAGACTCTGCCTAATGATAGGTAGATACCTTACCACATATTTTGTGGTAAGCCAAATTATGTGTTAAAACAGCAATTCTCAAACTTTTTGTTCTCAGCATGCCATTATACTATCAAAAATATTGAGGTCTTGTTTATGTGTGTTAGATCTGTATCTGTAAGCATTCAATGAATGCTTAAAGAATTTCTGAGAGGGGAGAAAAGTCTTGGGAAAATTTCATGAAGGAGATAAACTTTGAAGATAGTCTGTGAGAGGTAGAAGCAAGAAAGATAACATTACAGGCAAAAGAACAGATGTAATATGATAACATCATATAGCCCTTTACAGTTTGCAAAATACTTTTTAATATCATCTTGTTTTGTCCTTAACAACGCTGGGAGACAGGTGCTATTATCCCTATTTTGCAGATGGGGAAACTGAGAATTCCTCAATTTAAGAGCTTAACGAATTTGCCCAGGGTCACACAAGAAAAAATGTCTGAGATTGAATTTGAATTCTGGTCTTCTGACTCCAGGTCCAGTGCTCTATCTGCTATGCTACGTAGTTAACTGTAATCAAACGTGTAAAGGGATATACGGGATTTCGGCTGGATTGGAGGGCTTCTGTTAAAGGAATAATGGTAGATAAGTTTGGAGAGGTAGGTTTGGGCCTGCTTTTGAAATACCTTAGATGCCAAACTGAGGAGTTTGGACTTTTATCCTTTTTTTCTTATTCATTTTGAGTTCCTTTTTGAACTTTTGTCTGTGAATGAGCATAAATTTACTCTTCCCACATCCATTCCCACTCCCTAGTAAAAAAAAATATTGTAACATGAATAATCAAGGAAAGCAAATTCAAACTTTGAGCATGTTCAAAATTTCATTTCTCATTCCTTGTCTGTAGTCTTTTATACTAAACAGTAAGGAACCACTGAAAGGTGGTTTTTTTGGTCATAGAGTGACAATATGAAAGCTTTCTTTTAGGGACATTAACTTGATGGTACGTCTTTTGGTTAGATTAAAAGTGAAAATCTCTGAAATCATAGAAATTTGTTAAGAAATTTGTAATAATCCAAGTGTGAAGGACAAGGACCTGAACAAGGTTGATGGTAATAAGAGTGAAAAGTAAGGGATAGGCATGAGAAAAAAAACTGAAGAAGAGTATGATTTGTCACATTTGGGCCAAACAAAATCAGAGCAACTTACTTGAATGAGAAAAATTTATTAATTGGTTAAGAGATCTTTTCATTATATAGCTCTCATAAAAGTTTTATATCTTAATATAGAGAACTGACACACCATGTAAACACCTCCCCACCCCACAGTCCCACTTTTATGTGGTAAAAAAGCAATGTCTTTGTCTTCTTTCAAGCTAGATATTAAAGAGATTTGGAAAAATATGGGTAACTAGCACTTTTCTCACCTTTTTTTGTTTTTGAAAAATAATTTTTAATAAAAGTTATTTATTAAATTATTTAATAAAAGTTATTTATGTTAACAGATATTTTAAAATAATCAGTTTTAATTTTTAACGGTGGTAAGTATTGATGGATATAAACCTCATAAATAAAAACTCTGAAGTCTGAGACAAATATTTGAGATATTCTAATGTAAATAAAAGTTATATTAAAGGCAACTGAACTGGGATTAAATGTAGTGATTAATGACAGATGATGATTCAGTGTTAGGTGGTTCTAGGATTTAGTCTGACATGAGTAGTCATTAATTGTTCAATTGAAACTTGATAGAAAGTCTATAGTAAAATGTTTCCAAGGATTTGTGCTTTATCAGTGTCTTGGATAAAGACATGGAGCCATGCTTACCAATTCCACATGACAAAGCTTGAAGTTGTATGGGATGGCAAGATCCCTGACTCAAATAAACTACTCAAAGGCCTCTCAAAGTGGTGACAGAAAGTTTATTTATTCGATTCTCAAGATGCGGGGTAATTTCTCCACCAGGTGGTCTGGAGCAGGAAAAGCCAAAGACAAAGGAAAAGCAGTGATTTATATAGACCCTAATGCAAAACCCTCCTCCCACCACTGACCATTGTTCTCATTAGCTGAGAAATATGATCTTACATTCTAGACATGAAATCTAGCCAATCCCCTTTGAAATGAAGGCATTGAAAAGTTATGTAAGTTTTATCCAATCGTTGAGACCCTAATGCACTACATAGTCTATATTCTTATATGGGAATTATTCCACAATGAAGGCATTGTAACCTGAGCCTCTCAGTCTCCTTCACCCCTGGGAGAAGAATGACAATCTGAGAAGTCTTCACTGAATCTATTCCACTCAAAGGGACAATTAAAACACTGGATGACAAGGATGGGATCCAAAAAAAGATCTTGACAGGATAGAACATTGGCCTGAATCTAAGATAGAATAGAGATACATGTGTTATCTTGGACTTGGGTTAAAAAAATCAATTTCCCATGTGCATGTTGGAGAAAGCTTACTTAGCATTTCATCTATATTCTACTTTTGTTGGAGAATCTTTGGAGCAAGGGAATCTGTTCTAGGCAACATATCTTCTGAAGAACATTGATAAGTCTTAGATGAGGGCAACCAGAATGGTAAGTGATCTCATATTTATATCTTATAGAGCTCACATAGAAGAGCTATGGATGTTTTTAACCTGTGGAAGAGAAGTTGGGATATAAATGTCTTTGATATCTGATATATTTGATTCTCTGTAGATATATTTGATAGCTGTCTTCAAGTACTTAAAGGGATGTGATTTGAAAGGACTGACTGGGTGGCCAGGTTCAAGAGGATGTCGGTGAAGTCCCAGATATAGAGTTGGGGTTGAAAGGAAGCCTGTGCTAGCTAATAAACTTAAAAAGGATGAAGAATGGTCTGGAGGCCAGTGTGTTACAGTTATGATTCTTCGTCATATTCAGCCTACTAATACCTTGGATCATGAATAATTAAAATAAGTGTACTTCATGGCATCATCGAGTGTTTATGTTAAATATTATTCGTTGCACTTTCCTTACTTCCATAAGAATTGGGCAGATCTCTTTGCAACAGAAAGATCACTATCAGTCTCTGTTACAATAGAGTTCCAATATTGTAGGTAATGGCTCTTTCTTTCAAGCAATATTTAATGCAACAAAATGCCAGTACCACCAAGTCAACAGTTGCTACATGTGAATAGAAATGAGTTCAGTGGGGCAGGTAAGTGGCTCAGTAGATAGATTGTGGGGCCTGGAGTCAGAAAGACTACCTTCTTAAGTTAAAATCTGGCTTTTGACAATTATATGTGTCACCCTGGGTAAATGATTTAACCCTATTTGCATTTGCCTTAGTTTCCTCATACATAAATTGAGCTGGTGAAAGAAATGGCAAACCACTTCTAATATATTTGCCAAGAAAACCCTAAATGGTGTAAGAAAGAGCCAGACATGACGGAAACAGCTGAAGAGCAACAGAGTTCAATATCTCTGAGAACCTTGTAACATCTTCTAAATTTTAGGATTTTGGCTGTTGTAGTCTTTATGATATACATGAGGGAGGGTGGGGAAATGGACAGAGAACTGGTCTTGTAGTCCAAAAGACCTGGTTTTATTTTTGACATATTCTAATCTGTCAGTTTAAAATTACTCTTTATGTCCCAGGCAAAATCCAGACTATATACATAAGAAAGCAGTTATAGATTTTCATTACTAGAGAGAGAAATTCTTCCCTGTAATTATGAAATCACAGGTCCTAGTTTAAGGGAAAAAAGAAGGAATAGAAACCTTATTTATGGAGTTAGAGTAGCAAAGATTTGCCTATGCTCTTGCTGATGCCATACATTTTAAGTTTTTGGGTGGGATATCAAACTCCTGAATCTAAACTTGACATTGCTTAATGGTTATAGTATGTCTGAGGCCCTTTGAACTAACTGATGATTTAAAAAAACAGAACTTTTTATTTTTTCCTTCAAAAATTTTTATTGATGGTTTTTGTTTTTTACTTTAGTCATTTCCAGTAAACTCCAGTACCCTTTATGAACAATTGGGCATTCAGAATGTTCAAAGGTTTGTCTCAGATAATAAGCTTAGAGATTGATAGTGAATTTAATATTCATTTTAGATAACATATTTGACATAAAGTACCTGTAGTCCCACATCTTTCTGCTGAAAAGAGAGGAAGTATTTTTCATCATTTCACACATTTTTGAGTTGAAAGTGACCTTAAAGAGGATTTAGTCAAAACATTTAATTCTCTCATCTTATGTAAAACTCTCTTGGCCTTGATCTGTCTCATAGAAACAGGTGGCCCCTTGGCAAGGGAAACTTCTACAGATGAAGAAACTGAAGGCTTATATAGATTAAATAAATGACTTGTGTCAGATGAATAGCTAGTTACTGACAGAATTAGGATTGGAACCTAGATCTCTTGCTCAGTGTTCTTTCCACTTTATGATGCTCCCTCTCTATGATATCCCAATTGGGATATCATCAAACTTTGAGCCTCTACAGACTTCTAGAAAACAGTCATGAACTCAGAAAGGGAAAACAGCCTTTAGGAAAAAATAGTGATGAAAAGCTCCAGTCTAGGAAGAGGATTATTTTTTATCTACCTTCGGATCTGAGGGTGACTTATAATTTTGTATAAAATTAATCTACTTTGGTTATCTGGTTTTCTCTTTGGGAAGGGAGGGGGTAATTTTTAAAGTTATTTTTTATTAACAGTTATCAAAAGCATTTTATATACAACAAACAAGAAGTAGACTTCTTTTATTATACTGTGAGCTTCTACTACAGTTCTTTTAAAAAAAAAGATTTACTCTTAAGTTACCATTGAATAAGAATTTAGAGTCCTTGAAAGAAAGGAGGAGAAAAATCAGTTCATCCTTAGTTTGAAGTCATACGGTATAAGGCCAAAAAGTCCTATCTGTTATTTTTAAAAATAGTTTTATTTATTTATTTTTAGATTTCGACATTCATTTCCACAAAATTTTGAGTTTCAATTTTTCTACCCATCCCTCCCCTCCTCCCACCCCATAACACCTTGCATTCTGATTACCCCTTCTCTCAGTGTGCCCTCCCTTTTATCACACCCCACCCTTATCCCCATCTTCCCTCTTTTCTTGCAGGGGAAGATAAATTTCTATACCCTTTTACCTGTGTTTCTTATTTCCCAGTTATATGCAATAATAATTCTCAAAATTCGTTTCTAATACTTTGAATTTCAACTTCTCTCTCTCCCTCCTTCCCTACCCATCCCCACTGAGAAGGCAAGCAATTCAATACAGGTTATATATATGTGTCATTTTGCAAAAGACTTCCATAATAGTCATGTTGTATAAGACTAACAATATTGCCCTCCATCCTACCCTGTCCCCCGCCTTTTTTTGTATTCTCTCATTTGATCTTGTCCCTTCCCAAAAGTGTTTACTCCTGATTACTCCCTTCTTCTATTTGCCCTCCCTTCCATCATGTTCCTCACCCCACTTGTCCCCTTCTCCCCTACTTTCCTGTAGTGTAAGATAGATTTTTACACCAAAGTTGAGTGAGCATGTTATTCCGTCCTTAAGCTATATGTGAAGAGAGTAAGCTTCACTTTTTCCCTCTCACTTCCTCCCTTTTCTCCTCCATTGAAGAAGAGTTTTCTTATCTCTTTTATGAGTGATAGTCTGCCCTATTCCATTTCTCCCTTTCTCCTCCCAATATTTTCTTCCCTCACCCCTTAATTTAATTTAATTTTTTATGGATATCATGTCTTCTGATTCAACTCAACCTGTGCTCTTGCTTGCAATATTTTCTCCTTGACCTGGGAACTCTGAAATTTGACCACAATATTCCTAGGAGTTTCTCTTTTCGGGCCTCTTTCAGGAGGTGATCGGTGGATTCCTTCAATATTTATTTTGTCCTCTGGTTCTAGAATATTAGGGCAGTTTTCCTTGATAATTTCATGAAAAATAATGTCCAGGCTCTCTTTTTGATCATGGCTTTCAGCTAGTTCCATAATTTTTAAATTGTCTCTCCTGGATTTTTCCAGGGCAGTTGTTTTTCAGTGAGATGTTTCACATTATTTTCTGATTTTTCAATCTTTTGGTTTTGTTTTGTAACTTCTTGGTTTATCATATAGTCATTAGCTTCCCTGAATTCCACTCTCATTTTTAAAGAACTATTTTGATCAGTGAGCTTTTGAACCTCCTTTTCCATTTGGCTAATTCTGTTTTTTAAAGCTTTCTTCTCCACATTGACTTTTTGGACCTCTTTTTCCAATTGAGTTAGCCTATCTTTAAAGGTGTTATTTTCCTCAGCATTTTTTTGGTTCTCCTTTAGCAAGCTGCTGACTCGCTTTTCAAGCTCTTCTGTAGCTTGAGCCTATTTCATATTTGTTTTGGAGGTACTGGAGGCAGAAGCCTTGACTTCCTCTGACAATATGCATTGTTCTTCCACATCCAAAAGGATGGAAGGAGATACCTGTTCACCAAGAACCTTCTATGGTCTTATTTTTTTTTTCCCTTTTTGGGCATTTTCCCAGCCATTTAGTTACTTGACTTCTGAATCCTTTGTCAAGAGGAAGGTCCTAGTGCTTCTCCTCCCCCCAGGACTGTGCTCAGGGCTGAGGTTCAGATCCCCTGCTCAGTGCCCCCAGAGGCTTTAAGCTGAGCCGCTGGAATAATGCACCCAGGCTGCTTCCAGGTCACCATAGCTGCCTGCTGTTGCCACTACTGCCTCTGCTGCCGTGTGGGGCCAGTGCTGGGGGCACCCTGCTCCCCTCTCGCCCAGCTGAGAAAGCCCTCCCACACGGACCTTTGAAGCTTTCTTTGTGGGTTGAGGGATCTGGGACCCTCGCTTCTGGATATTCTGCCCTGTAGGCCTGTTCCTCCCCATGTGGCCTTCCAGGTTACCTTTGGCTGGAAATCTCTCTTACTCTGTCTTTCTGTGGCTTCTGCTGCTCTCGAATTTGTTGAGAGTAATTTTTTACAGGTATTTTGTGGGCTGTGGGGGAAGCGCTAGAGTATATGCGTCTTTTCTACTCTGCCATCTTGGCTCTGCCCCCGTTATTTTTATTAATGCATGTATACATATTGTCACCTGAAGTAATCTTTGTATTGGGATAAAAATTAGTGTTCATAGCAATGACTTCAAGAATTTAAGAAATAATCAAATATCTTTGCCATATAGTATGTTTGAGTACATTAAAAAGTGTATTATATATTTAGTATTGCATTTCATTCATTCATTTATTAAGTACCTAATATGTGCCAGACACTATGTACTATTGCTCTGGGGAAACAGGCAGAAGTAAATCAACTCTTGCCTTCAAGCAACTTAAATTCTAATTGGTAGACAACATATACACATAGAAGAATGTATAATGCAGACATGCAATAAATACAAATTTTGTAAGGTAGTGCTTTAGCAGATGTGGGGAAATGATTCAAGGTTTTTTAAAGAGCGTGGTACTTGAAGTGAGTCTTGAGAAATTAAGAACTCTTAAGAGGCAAAAGTGAGGAGGGAATGCATTTCAGGTATGATGTCTAGCCATTGTGCAAAGAAGGAACATTAGGTGTATGGAACAGCAAGTAGGTGAGTATGATTGGATCATAGAGTTGTGGGCAGGGGATTAAGGGTACTAGATAGCAGAAAGGTACCACTTGATTGAAGATACTTTAAAAATAGTTTTATATCATCATCTATTGTTTTAACATTTTACCTATACTTCCCTTTAAATCTCTTCCTCACTCTCCTGAGAGAACCATCTCTTATAACAAAGAATTACTTTTTAAAAAGGAGAAAAAAAATTCAGCAAAACCAATCAATGCATTGAAAAAAAATCTAATGTGACACGAAGTATTCCACACCTGAAAATCCATGGCACCACAAAGCCGTTGGAGGCGTCAAAATTCATCTATCTTGCAATATTCAGTTTTCACGTGTTTTATGGTCATTTTTTAGTCAACATTATCATAGTCATTGCATACATGGTTATCGCTTCCACATCACAGGGCTTAGGGTTGTCGTGCCACCTCCCTCATCCTCCCCACCCCCATCTGGAAAATTTTTTGGCCTTCCCTTTGTACCAGAGAAGATCTGGATTATTATGATATTAAAAGATAAACTATGTTGATACTATACAGTGCTATACATATATTTTATGCCTTTCTGAATTTCTAAACTTTTTCTGTTGGCCTTCTCATGTTGTCTACAGCTTCTAGAAAACTTCCAAAATTTCTCTTTTGATTTTTTATGCCCAAAGTTGCAGTGTAGAATAATAACTGTATTGTTTTCCTGCCTCTGAGTACTTTCTATCAGTTCTTTTAAGTGTTTCTGTGCTTTTCTGTGTTCATTATGCTTTTTGTTTTATAGAGTATGGTAGCACTCTATTATATTCACATATACATTCCCAAGTTTATGGGCATTCCCTTTTTCCATTTCTTTGCCATCACAAAAGGTGCAGCTATAAATATGTTGCATGTGGAGTCTTTCTTTTTTTTGTTAACAGTATTGCCTAGCAGTGGAATTTCTAGGTTAAAGACTTAGGGACTGCTTAGTCACTTCCTCAGCATAATTTCAGTTGCTTTCCAGAATGGTTGTATGAATTCACCACTCCACCAACAATGCCTTAACACAGGCCTTTCTTTCTTTTGGTTGTTTGCCAGTTTGTTGGGTACAGAGTGAAATTTCAAAGTAGTTTCAATGTGCATTTTTCTTATTAGTAATTTGGAACATTCATTTAATAGTTAATAGTTTTAGTTTTTTGCTTGAGAACTTTTGTTCATATTCTTTGACCACTTACCTTTTGGGGGAATATGAAGACATTTAAGTGCCAAATTGAGGAGTTTGTATTTAATTCTACAGGTATTAGTGAACCACTGAAGCTTATCAACTGAGAGTAGGGAAAGATGGGGTACATACGAGTTGTCCTTTAGAAAAATTACTTTGCTGGTTGTAATTGAAAATGGATTGTATTGGGGATGATAGCCTTGAGGAGGGGAGTCCAGATAGGAAAGTATTGAAGCTCAGGAGTGTGAAGAGGGCCTAAATTTTAGAATTGATTTCTCAGTACCTTTAAACTGAACTACCTCCAGTGCAGACCAGCTTTGTGTAATCTGGTTCAGCTGCTTTTCCCATTTCATTTCTCATCCCATTTTATTGTTGAATGTCAGACTCAACCTATATTTTTAATTTACTCCTTCACATAATTAAGGCTTTAAGATTCTTGTTAAACTTAAATGATTATTTTTCAGAATAGGAATGTAAAATTTTGGTCTTTCCTACATCTGTCTTAAACCAGTGTTTCATTTATCTTATCTTGGTGGTGATCCGTATGTTCAGGGACCCCTACAACATATGTCTGCTAAGGGGAAACACAAAGATAAATAAGACAGATTTATGTGAAGGGCTCCCCATACCTACAGACAGAGGCAGGGTAGCTAAGAGTGTGAAAGGCAGCTGGGAAGACCTGGGTTCAAATCCTACTGCCATTACTTACTAGTGCTGTGATTATCTCCAAGTGTCATTTTCCTCTTGTAAAAAATAATCAATTATTGTTGTAGAATCTTCCTTGCAAAGTTATGTGAGGCTTTGTATGTTAAGAACTTTACAAATTTCAGACTACTATGTCATTACTGATCATCATCATCCATCATCTGGAAAAACATTTAAATGATAAAAATAGCTATATAAATAATTTTAAAAATCCTTTTTAAATAGTTAGTACTATCAATTTCATGCACCAGAACTAAGGATCTAAATATTTCAAAGCACAGCTGTTCTATTATCTTCAGAGTTCCCTTATATAGTGAATAGTTTCAAAGACAAACAGCCTTTTCCACTTGTAATAATAGATTCCTAATTAGGGAACTGTGGAAACTTAATGGTTATATGCAAGTACAGTTGTAAAATATAATAGGTTAAGACATGGAAATTGTAGTAGCACAGCTAGTGATCGTAAGCTCTGTAAGTAGTAGTTTCTAATAGTTATTTTGTGGTCTTCTAAAAAGTACTTTAATTTCAGTGTTGTATTTCTAATATTGTTTCAGTGTAGGAAAATCCTGTTAAGTGTCATTATAAAGCAATGATCTGTGTGATAAAAACTGTTTTCTGTGGCTTGATGGATGTCCCATGATAAGAATGATTTGTAAATGTGTGCACAGTTCTTTTTACATAGAATAATCTTATATAAATAAGTTCTTTCTTGAGTCCCTTATCTGCTGTTAATACTTAATAACTTAAGAGGATGGTATGGAAGACATAAATAATTTGAACCATCATGAAGTTCTTCTAATTTTTTGCTTCTGTCAAATAGCATCATTTTTCAATTTACCTAACCGTTTTCCATCACATTTATCATTCCTATCATGAAATTTGCTATGAGCACCTGTCAAAGCAATTTACAAAAAAATCCACAGGCTTGAAGGAAAGATGGGATAAACTGTTTTTGCAGTTAGTGGAGAATGGTAAAGTGATTCCTTACCTTGTAGTTGAATAATATGTAAAAAGTTGTATCCCATTCTGTTAATATTTGGAGTCTACCTGTGTAATAATATAGGGTTTATTTCACCCATATACTTTTCCACCCATCTGCTCTTGCATCATCTAAAAAAAGAGTAAGAAGAAAGTTAAAATGTCCTCTCCAGCAACCAGATTTTTCTTTCTTAATTTTTCATGTATTTCCTTCTGATATTTGACAGTGACATTTCTCAAGTCTGCTAGAAGTGCCAAATAATTTTGTCAGCCAGGTGATGCAGTGGATAGAACACTGAGCATGGAATCAAGAACTGAGTTCAAATTGAACAACTGTGTAACTTTGGGCAAGTCACTTAACTGCTCTTTTGCCTGAGTTTCTTCAGCTTTAAAATGGGATGATAATGGTCTCCCTTACCGGGTTGTTGTGAGGATCAAATGAGGTAATGTTTGTAAAACATCTAACACTATACCTGCCACATAGTGGCGGGGTGGGGAGGAGAGGCAGGGATGTGTCCTTCCTTTCTGATCCTTAAAGCATCCTAATTGTTTAAACTGTCAGCAGCCATCCTCTCATAGATTGAGAGGTCACATGGTCTAACCCAGGGGTGGGGAACCTGTAACCTCAAGGTTACATGTGGCCCTTTAGGTCCTCAAGTGCAGCCCTTTGACTGAATCCACACATCACAGAACAAATGCATTTTTTAATGGTTGCACTTAAAGCAGAATTTCTATTTTAAAATTCATTTTTCTAGTGTGCTTCTGACAATGTGTCTGAAGCTACATATTTAACATTCAGTGTTTTTGCCCCATAGAGATTTTTTTGGTTATAGATACCAGATAGTAAAGGGGTGATTTGATATTATGTTTAGGTTTTACAGAAAATACAGAAAAATTCATTTGAAAAACTGTGTAAGATGTTGAAATTTTTATAAATTTAAAATGCTAATTACTACCTGTATTATGGACATAAACATCATACAAAATTTTGCAATATGAACCGATAAAAATTATTTTACATTTTAATTTTTGTGTATGTGCTTATTTCTGAGTATTCAGGCTCTTGTGTTAATAGATTTTACTCTGTCACCTGTGACAATCTGATGTCATAGGCTCGTTCCTTGTAGACCAACATTTCTGAGATTTCCCACAGAATTAAGCTTCCATGAAAAAAAATGAGGTCCTTCCAAAGAAAAAAGTTGTAGCCAAAGACAAGAACACATCTCAGACCTATTTAGTTGCTTTGCAATATGTGTCAGTCACGTACACTGTGTATCAGCCAATATGAAGACTAACCATTATTAATAATTTTTTACATGATAAAAAATTCACAACATTTTTTGGTATAGTCTTTCTTCAGTAATTTACAAACTCCAGTTATACTTTCCCCATCCTGGTTATACCCTCCCCATCCAGTTACTTAGAACCCCAGCTATCATTGTTCAAACCTTGTTCTTATTCCCCACCACCCAGTCCCTTATTTCCATTCCCCTCAACTTGCCTTCCTAATGACCTACTCTAAAGCTGTCCATCTCTAACACTGCTGTCTGGAATGCCTACTCCACGGGTAGCAAACTTGCTTTCATTTTAAATTGTTAACTTTCCCACTCCTTCCATCCTCTCACTGAGACCTGGTTCTCTGTTGGGTGACACAGCCTCCATTTCCAGCACTGGCTACATATACTATCACTCATTTATTCCTGACCAGTGACTCTGTGGTTGAGATAGAGAAATTGGATGCTTCATGCTTCCTATTGCCACTTTAAAGTTCTCTCTCTACCATCATCACTTAATAATCTTTCCTCCTTTGAGGAAAGATCTGTCTCCCTATCACTCAATCAAAATTCTGGCAGCTGTTGTTTGCTGATCTCTGGGATCTTCTTTCGTTAATGAGTTCAGTGCCTGTTTTACAGTCTTAACTTCTCAATTCCTTTCTTCATATTTGGAGACTTCAGCATACATATTGATAGGCCCTCGCAGTTTACCAATTTACTAATTTCCCATGACCTATTCATCCAGCCCACTACAAGCAGGCAACAAAGACTCCAGTTCATTGCACATGAACTCTGAAATTCCCTTTTGATCACAATCTATTTTCATTCCACCTCTTCCCTTTGCTTGCAATTCCAAACACTCTGGGACACATTTCCAGTCCCTGGACCCCGCAGTCGTCTCCCAGGATGTCACTTCTGCGTAGCTACACTCTCTTCCCTTCTCCATCTTGACCACTTGGTGAACCAGTTCCAACTTTACACTGTCCTTTTCTCTTAATTCCTTGTCTTATCATATATTTCTCCACCTTCAAATTCTCTAGAACTCTGTGGTGATCATTTGACTCTTGGGATATATCAGCAATTTCTGCCAGATTTTGTGGTTCACTTGAGGAAATTTCAAACGATTCAAAGGGTTTTCTTGAAGTTCACAAAATTAATTTGAATTCTCTTAAATTTTAATAACGTTAGTAACATCTATAATAGATCATTCATATATATATATATATATATATATGTATATGGAGAAAGTGAGGGATAATTAATTATAAGCTTTGCAAAACACATATATCTTGATCTTCACAACCACTCTGAAAGGTAAGTGCTGTTTATCCCCAATTTATAGATAAGGAAACTGAGAGACAAGTAGAGGTTAAGTGGTATCTCCAGGGTCCTGCAGTTATTACTCACCTGAGGCACAATTAGAGCATGTGTTCATTATTCCAAGTCCAGCACTTTATCCATTGTGCCATCTACCTTCCTGTTTAAAAAAAAATACTGCAATTATAAAATGGTTAGGAATCATTACGATATAAGTGTGTTTATTAAGTTTGTTGATATTAAGTGTCTGGAGTGGCCAGTGTCTTAGATATGGTAATTATAATCCCAGTGATTGAAGAAAGTTGGCAATATTGATTGAGAATGCCTATGGCATGGGCCAACACCCCTAAAATAAACTATCTTTTTAAAAAACGTGAACATTAAAAGAAAAAAGTGTACAAAATTATTTAATTTAACTATTGATTGTAAATTGCTTTTAATTATTTTGACCATTTAAAAAGACATTTCTTTCAATTCAGTTAAAATTCTCTTCATTTTTTGTCCTTTTTTGTCACTTGTCTCCTCAATCTTCCCACAACATGTAGGAAGTATGTACCATTATTTCCTTCCTGCTTCTCTATTGTTTATAGTTTCAGCAGTTCTGAGTGGCTGTTTTTAAATTCAGGATATTTCAACAACTGACAGATTTTTGCCCCCAAATGCTCACTTATATCTTTACATAATCTAAAAAACACATGTTACCTCTGGACTTGTCACACAATGAATAACTAATGCTGGCTGTCAAGATAGGCAGTCTATCCTTTTAGGAAAACCACTGAAGTATATACTTTCCTTGTTCCTGTTTCCCGAGGTCTATTGTTAAATCATAGCTTTGCTATCAGTTGCACTAAGGTTTTGATTATAGGCTTGGCTGCCACTCTTAGTCTTATTTTGTACAAGCCAAATATTTTGGAGGGGAGAGATTGAGTGTGGATAGAATTGAATCAGTAAACAGGAAGGAATAATGTGGGATAGTTCATTTGGAGAGGAAAAAATGGCAAGTACAAAGTAAAAAGATCTGAAATTAAATCATCTGCAAGTGTCAGTAATATGGTAATAATTTTTTAGGTTGTGTTTTTGTTTTAAGTAATGCATGATACTGTGTTATTAATAGAAAAGGTTGTAGAAACCATGATGTAATTACTCTGTACTTAGCATCAGTATGAACCCTATTAGATTACACATGCTCCTTACATTAAGGTTTTGAATACCAAAAAAAAAAATGTTACACAACGGATGAATTATGGAGTGATTAGTTATGTTTTAAAGGAAGTGTACTGTGAATCCATGTGTAAAGTAATGCTCTTAAAATATGATTATCTAAAACTTTATAATAATTTAATTGATGTAAATGTCAGTGAAATAAAACTTGGATTTCTGCATCTTGAGCAATAATTTCCAGAAGAGAAAAAATACAAACATCTTAAAAATACCTCTCTAAAGTACTTTCTGTGATCCTACCCCAATAGAAAGTGTTTTAACCTGCCTCAAATTTTCATAAATCAATGATTGTTTTTACCTGGAATCCCTAGCACCTAGCACGTAATCTTAGCTTGTTAATTATTTTTGTTATTTTTTTTTTTTAACAAAGGGAGTCATGCTCTAATGGTAAGTGGTCAAAGAATATGAACAAACAGTTCTCAAAAGAATTGCAAACTATTAACAACAATATGGAATATTTCTTCAAATTGCTTAGAAAGGAAATCCAAAAAAAAGAATTCTGAGGTTTTATTTTATACCTGTAAAATATTGACAGATGTCCTAGAACAGAGAAACAGTTTTGAATGGGCTGCATAAAAACCTGCAGGTAATAAAATGGTGGTTCTAGCAATGGGTCCAGTCCTTCAGGAAAACAATATGGAATTATTAATTATGTGTACTAAATTGTACACCATTTAACCTAGATACCTTGCTCCTCAGTATGTATCCCAACAAGAAAAGTCAAAATGTGGGCTACAGCGCTTTCTGTGATCACCAGCAGCTGAATACAAAATGGGTACCCGTGTATTGAAGAATGGTTAACAAATTATGGTATAGGAACACAGTGACATATTATTCCATAATTTAGTGAGTATTAAATATCTACTATGTGCCAAATATTGTGCTAGACATTGGGGATCCAGATAGAAAAAAATAAAACATTCCCCACTCTTAAAGCCAGCCTACACAACCTGCAACCAGCCCACAGCTTCTGGCCCATGGGGATGCCAAATTTGGGCATCCTGCAAAAAATGTAGAGGATATTTTCCTCCACAGGCTCCAGGTTGTTGTAGACCTGTCCTAAAGTTTTTACATTTGATCAAGGGAGACAAAAAGTACATATGTAAGTGTATTAATAATAGAGAAAAATGAAAATAAGTTAACTAGTTAATTTCAAAGCAGGGTAGTGTAGCAGTTGGTTACTTGGAGATAGGGAAGAAGCTTATGAGATGGAGATGACAAGGTAATACATTTTAGTGTAAAAGGCATAGAGACTGGAAATAGAAGAACATGTGTGTTCATTTTTCATTGTCAAAGAAGACCGTGCCATCAGAGAAATGATGGCATGACTTGCACTTGACTTTGGTTTTTGAGTGAGGAAGGGCTGTGCAGGTCACCAGCCTCACTTTTCCTCCAGAGCCATCTGAATCCAGCAACCAGACATTCATCAGGATGACTGGAGATGATCCAGGATGAGGCAGTTGGGGTTGTGACTTGCCCAAGGTCACAGAGCCTAGTGAGTGTCAAGTGTCTGAGGTGAAATTTGAACTCAGGTCCTCCTGACTCCTGCACTGGTACTCTAAACACTGCACCACCTAGCTGCCCCTAATGGAAGAACATATATGAGGAAGAAAGAGGAGGCTAATTTGATTGGATTATAGTGTTAGGGTGGGGCATAACGCATGAGGCTGGGGAGGTAACTTAGGGTCAACTAAAAAGCTCACTAGGGTTGTTTATATTTCATTCCAGAATCAATAAATGAAGAGAGGGATAACATAGTTGCTACTGTACTTATGTAGAGTGGAGGTATTGGCCATGTGTCCCAAGTCTAGCCTGAGCTAGATTAAGATGTAGTTGGAAAATGTTTCTTAAATAAAAATACAACAAAACATAGATATTCAAATTCTCTATTTTGTGACTAGGAAAATGTTGTATAAAAATTTATTTTCAGTTGTCTCTTCTTTTGCACAGAGCCTTATGATAACTTAAGGGAGATTCTCCAAAACGTGGCCAAATTACAAGGAGTATCAAATATGAGAAAGCTCGGTCACCTGAATAACTTTACTAAGGTAAGACACTTGGGATTTTCTTTTTCTGATTTGTTGGTGACACTTACTAAACATTTTCTAACTTTTCAGTTCTGACCATCTTAAAATTTGACTGATCAGTTATTTGTTGGAATAGTTGCTTACTTTCATCTCATGTCACATTCTAAAAAGAGGATAAATATTGGTCTTAGAATGTGGAAAAGCTTTAGTAGCAAAGTAGTATTTTGACCAAAGTTAGTTTCCATAAAATGATATGCTCTTAATTCTATTAGATCTGACAGTGGAATGGTTTGTTAATTACATGTAATTGTTGTTCTGTAGGCCTTAGCGTTTTGCCCTAAATCCTGTGATCCAGGAAAATTTTTTGGGAATCCTAGGAAAATGTAAAGCCAGGTAGAGAATTTCCCAAGAAATGATACTCTAGTTCCCATGATGATCCCTCAAAGGATCTCTGTTAGGCCAGTGTTTGGGGTAATCTAAGAAAGGCCAAGTGAATTTAGGGGCTTTTCCCTATAGGTTTATTTCAAGAAGCTAGCATATCTTGAAGAGCTGAAACTATCCTATATACTTAACCAAAACCCCCAGGGAAGTCCCACAAACTCTTGCTTCCAAGTATGGTATTACTAAAAGTAGGGTCTTATGAGTGAGACTGTAGCTACAGTGTAATATCTCTTTTTAAAAAAAGTTTTTTTTATCATCAGATTAACAAGATAATCTTTTTTTTTCTCTATTGAAGTACACATTTTGAAAGCAATAGTATTTATTTTATTCAGGGAGCCTAGAAAATAAGTATAATCTTAATAATTAGGATACTAGATTATAAATATATGAGACCAACTTAGAGCATTCAGCTAACAAAGACTTAAGTATATGCCAAATAATGTACTGGATGTTGGATATGAAAAAACAGAAACTGAGCAGTCCTTAACTTCAAGTTTATATTCACGAGGTGGGGGGAGGAAGAGGGAGCAGGGAGGAAGAGAGAGAATATAATATGGTGTGTGTACATGTACATACACATATATAAAATCTATACAAAATATGTAAAGTAGTTTTTTGGGGGAGTGGGGAGACACTAGTAAGCAACGGAGTAGGTGTTACTTGAGTTGAGGTTGGAGGAACTAGGGCTTCTAAGAGACAGAGGTGAGCAAGGAGTGCTTTCCAACCCGGGGAACAGCCTGAGCAGAGACCTTGGTGTGACATGGAATGTTATGTCCAAGGCCTGTTTGGCTGGAACATGGAGTGTATAAAAGGAGGTAATGTGTACATTGGGACCAGTGTAAAGGACTTTATATGTCAAACCATGGAGTTTACATTTGATTCTACAGGCAACAGAGAGTTATTGAACAGTCAAGGAATATTGAGGTAGTTAAAGAATATTGGGTAGTTCTTTAGAGGATGGACCAGAGAGGATAGAGTTTGGAGACTAGAAGACCCTTTTTTAGGTTCAAACCACTTGTTCCAATCAAAAGACCAGGTGGTGGATGTTAACTTGAATTGGGCTGGTGGCTCTGTGAGTAGAGAGAAAGGGACTGATGGGAAAACTATGGTAGAGTGAACAAGTCTGACAGGTAATTGACTATGAGGAGAGCTTAGAGATCTGAGTAACTAAAATGATAGTGGTACCCTGTACAGAAATAGGGAAATTAGGAAGAGAAGTGGGTTTTGTGGGGCAAGAAGGGAAATTAGTTCTTTTAAAGACTGTCAGGATTGAGATAGGTGCCTTTGGGGCATTACTAGGAAATGTCTAATAGGGTAGTTGGTGATACAGAGCTGGAACTCAGGAAGAAAACTAGGACTGAATATATATGTAGATATATAGATATATACATACACATACACATATATATGGAGAGATATGGAGAGATATATGAGATATAGTCCCAAACTTGAAAACTACAATCTCCCCAGAGCAAGAGGATTCTAGTGCAACATGTGGAAAGAGGGAGATAGATTTAATAGAACTTGAGAGTTCAGAAGTCAGATGTTCCTGTTTTCCTTACCATCACTACTCTCTTTCTACCCCCACTTAAAGAGTTCGAAGGATTTTGGACTCATAGAAGTCAGATTAATTTTTTTTTTTTACTTCAGAATTTTTTTTTGTCAGTTCTCTTTTGTCTTGTATTTTAGAAAGAACCAGGTGAAGCAATTGACTTGATGCATATTTGTTGGAAATAGAGCTGCCACAGTTTATGCTATGCCCTTTATAAATTCATTTGTAAATGAATTATTTAAAGTACTTAAATATCTCTGATATTTAGCAGCCCACTAGAGAAACAGATTTAAATTGGGTATCAAGCTATGCCCTTTATAAATTCATTTGTAAATGAATTATTTAAAGTACTTAAATATCTCTGATATTTAGCAGCCCACTGGAGAAACAGATTTAAATTGGGTATCAAGAGTGAGGAGCTAAGTTGGTCTTTGGGTTGATTAACTGAAAGATGTTATTGGAAGGTCTCTGACAGTAAGGTATGATTTGGTCATAATTAAGTATGCTGTTCAATAGCAACTTTATGTGGAGGATTTCTATATTTTAAAAAATTCTCAAACTAAGATTTATGTTTTAGCTAAATTTTTTTTCATATGCTAATACAAACAAATAATAGGAATGACAGGTGAAGAAAATCTCCGCTTTTAAAATATGATCCTCTTGCTTTAGTACTGTGTATAAATTTAGTTAATGGAGTTAATTATACTTGGTCCTTACAATTAAAATACAGTGAATTATATCTTAACAGTTAAGGTTTCTTTTAAGGTACAGGCAGAAGAATCTAATGGTGTGATCCTGTAACCACATGACTGTCACACACTCATGCCTGTTTCCTGACATCATTCTGGTAGATAAAGTAGGATGTAACTGGTAGCAACGGTTTTTCACATTCTGTCTTCATATTTTGTTAAAGTATCTTAAATTCTATATAATATTGAACAGTTTTTTAATTCTTAGAAACTTTATACTTGTTAACATATTCTAAAACTACTTGAAGTCTTTCAAGCATTTCATTTTTATTTTAAAAACATTCAGAAGAATCTTATTTTGAAATAATTTTTCTATTAAAAACTCATACTATAAAGGAAAACTCACATAAAATTAAGGTAGTACTGATAATACAACCACAATTTTAAAGAGTTACATTTATCTGTTTAAAAAATTGATTTGGCAGATCTTAAGTATTACAAGTTAATTCTTATTACCTGTTAACAATAATAAATTTAACATCTGAAAATAATCTTTACGAATCATGAAATCCAAGTTTTGTGTAAATGTTTCTTTTTAGCCATTTTATTTAAGGAACAGATTCACACAGATTGACTATTCATTATAAGTAAAACAAATCAGTTCTGTTCTGCTGATTACCTGAAACAAAATCTTTCCTTTAAATAATAAAAACTATGAACCTATTATTAAAGCTCTTAGCTTAATTTGTTATGTTTAGTAATAAAAAAGATTATGTAGCATATTAATTTGATAAAATATTTTGTTAGATTTATAACCACATAGTTTATAGTTAAAATAAGTGTTTGCCATTTGAAGTTATTAAATATTGATCTTGCCTCCTTTTTAAATTACTTAAAAGGGTCAAATTTAAATAGATAAATTATGTCTGTTTCAGTGAGATGAAAAGTGAATGATTAAAGGAGACTTTGTGTGATACTCCATTAGAGCTTAACTGAGTAAGCTTAAGAATCCGAACTCAAAAGAATTTTTTTAGATGAGCCCTCTGCTCCACAAACTAAATGAAAAATATTTCTTTTAACCAAAAATCATGTTTGCCTTGTCTTTTTTTCTTTGTCATATTTGTGCATAGCAAGTTTTAGTTTTCTTGGTAGCTTAGGTCATTTGTTAATAATAATTTCAGCCTGGTTCTTGACAAATACTAAAAGCAAACACTTGATTATATTAACTAGCTGCTATAAATAATAAATACCAAAATTTATATCCCACCTATTATACTTGAATAATAGATGAGGCTATGTGGTTTGTTTCTACTTCAGATTTCGAGTGTTTTCCACTTAGAAATTTCTTAAGATTGTAGTACATTACCACCAGATGGCAGTAGGCAGCCTGTGTATTGAAATACCTATTACAATCATAAATTTTCTGTACCTAATACTTTCATAAATGTAGCAAATAATAAACAGCAGTATAGATCCTTCTTATATAGAAAAGCTTTTAAATTCAAAAACAGACAGAATTTGGTACTATTTACTAACTTAATTTTTAGGAATTTAATTCAGAAAATTTTATTTCAACTCTCCTCTCACCCAGTGTAATTTTGCTTCATTACTGATAGTTTTAAAGCTTTTTTTAGTGAAAAATGGTCCTTTAATATGCTTGATTTCTGTTAATGATAGGAGGGCTTGCTTTTATACCAGGCAAATGAAATAAGAGCATAAAGGACATTAGCTTTCTTACCCCAAATACATAAAACTCCATGAATTAGTCTCTCTTCATTTAGAGAAGGTAACTTTCCCATTTTTTGCATCTAAAGTTTTACCTTTTTTTCTTTGAGAAATTTGTCTTTTCTCAGCTGTTTTCATTTTAAACTAGAGCTAGGTTTAATGGTTTAATGCATATGCATTGATTTTCTAATCAGCTTGTTATTTACCCATTTCATCACACTACAGCTTTAGATTCAATGCCTTAAAGAAAAAAAGGCCAGTATTCCTTATGTAAGACATAACATTTGAACATATTTGAAGATATTTTAAGAGTAAAAGTGATTTTTATGACATAGCGAAAACTTGTATCCCAATCGGTTTTTATGCTTCACTCCAGAAAAGCGCCTTCCCTCAAGGTTGCTGATCATGTACAACAATCTTTATACTTCTCTCAAGGAATATGCAATCTGTCTTCTGGAGGAATTTTTGCTGTTCATCTTGCCCCATTATATACATAAATATATATATATATTTTAAAATCAGTTTTTGTTGTTGGTGAGGTCATAAAGCGCAGGATATAATCCCTTGATTAAAAAACAGTATCTAAATTCAGTTTTGCTTAAGTCTCAAAAACTATTTATAAAGAATAATTCTATTATTATCAAAACATAGTCACTGAAGCTCTTGTAGATGATTATTTTTTGTGAATGTACTTAGTTTTGAAAGTATATTTCCAAATTGAATAGTTTCCTATTAAATTTACAAGTTTAAGGATAAAAAAAATCATGTGTCAGCTGTCTGAGTTGGCATGTGGATCATAGATTTTTTGTAGTTAATTTCTGGATTTTATTTATTTTCTTAAACATTATAGAAGATTCAAATATTGCTTATTAACAATCACTATATAGTATTAAAATGGTTTTTAAAAACCTAGCATTTTTACTCCTCTGAAGGGGTAGATAATTGGAGAAGCATAGGACTTCAGTTGACAGTAGACAACTCCTTTCAGGTTTATGTGTATGATAGCAAAATTACACTAATCTGTAGTTCATTGAGTGCTACTACTAATAAAAATGTATATAAGCTTAATTTTTTTACTGTGTGTAAGGAAAATAAAACATAATTAGAACCCTGAAGTACTGTAAGATTCTTAACTGTCTTCTGAATTACTTAAGATTAAAATTCAACTGAATTTGTTGAATGTTTCTCATGCTTTGTTATGTTCTTATTCTTTGAAAACTACTAATATAATTTCTGGTTAACCATTACCTTTCACATTACACAAAAATTGTAGTTCTTTTATTTACTCATTGCTGATAAACTTGTGTAGCTACACTGTGGTCCTCTAGATAAAATGTTACTACCTTTTTTTGTTCTTTTGCGGAAAGAAAAGTATCTCCAAAGAGGAGACTAAGTGTAAAGAAGAGGGGAAAAGGTAGCAGAAAAAAATTTTCAACTACTGTACCTCTACTGAGTGTACATGAATGACTATACTCCACTCTTTCATTTCTAGAATCTCGCTACTAAGTTTTGCTGACAAATGTTGCCTCTCCAATATAGAACATAATCTCTCTTGATCTCTAATTTCATTTATTTCATCATGAAGTTTAAGAATTCTATATTACTGTGGGTTATGATTCATTCACACATTTGTAAAAGATTAGGTAGTGTCTACTAAAAAATGGGATATATTGACCTTGTGAAACATCTAAACTTTACTTAAAAAATAAGAGAATAAGTATAACATAATTTCTAAATTATGATGAAAGTCTGATGTCATTTCATGAACTCTTTTCTGTTGTTAAGAAATATGTATTGTCATAACTGTCAGATCAACTAAATTTTATTTATAAAGAAAGATTTTTATTTTTCACCAAGTGGACTTTATCTGGAAAGAGATTTATGAAAGAAAATTCTATAATTCATAAAATTAGATTGTGTTTCTGATTTCTTCAGCCATTTAAATGCACCATATCTGTTTATCTGCTTAGCATGAACTGTATTATACTTCATAAGATTACATTTGATTCTTCATTATCGTGAAGGACCAGGGCCTTTTTACTCTGAACCCAGCCCCTGTTTCCTTTTATTTTGTCTCTTAAGTAATAGATCTTCAGATCCTTCACAAATGATAGTAAAACTTATTATCCCTCATAGCTTTACTAATGACATATATACACTAAAGCATTTTCTTATTTTGCTATAGATTGTAGTTGTGCCTGTTGTTGGATTATCTGGTATTGAAACTGTTTATGAATTTACAGAAAAGTAAGTCAGCTGCCCAGATTATAGTGTTTATGACACTTTATTAAGCATATTTAATAAATATTCATTGAATGAATGAATTTCTCATTCTAAGTCTTTTGCATTAAGGCACTAGTAGCAATTCAAGAAACTTCTGTGCTTATATAAGATAACCATTGTTAAAGGAATGTAAGTTCTTTGAGGGCAGTGATTTTTTTGTACTTTGTCTTTTTATTCTTAGTTCCTCACAAGTAATAGGTACTTAAAAAGTTCTTATGTAATTGTACACTGCAAAATTCAGGTTAAATTAAAACTTAGATGTTTTTTGGAGTGATGGGAGTTTTAGGTATGGAAACCTAAGGGTCCATGTGTAAGACCAATATTTTCCCAAAATGAAGGAAAAATGTTAGTTAAATTAAAATGCATTGCTTATCTCTAGACCATTAAAATTAGAAACCATTTACAATAAAAAAATTTTGATATATTTAAATTTAAGCCAAATGAATTTTACTATATTTTGTGTATTTATCCTGAATGTAGATAAAACTGTGTGTGTGTGTGTGTGTGTGTCTGTGTGTGTTCACAGAGAATTGAAAGCGCAATGGAATTGTAATTAGAAGACCTGGGTTCAAATAGATTTTTTACAGATAGTTGTATATTTCTTATAAAGTGACATAAATTACCTGAGCCTCAATTTAATCATCTTTGAAAAGGGGTATAATATTTATACTACCTGTCTTAATGGGTGGTTTCAAGGAAAGTATAGTGAAAAGATTAAAATGCTGTATGAATGTGACCTGCTATTTAAGGGATTTTTTTTCTTGACAGCTTCTTTGTAATATTGGCCACAGTGAAGAAAAGCTAGGTTTTAATTATGAGCATATCATAATATGGTAAGTACCTTGACATCTTTCCTGAATTATAATTAGATATTTCAAAATCATGAATTTTTAAGGTATTGATAGGTTAGTAATACTTAACATATCTTAAAATACTTTAAAAATCGTTGTAAAAATTAAATAATTTATACAGTATAATGATGCATAATATTTAGTGGTATTTTATAGTAATGTATAAAAGCCAAACATCTAATCTAATAATTGGGTTTTGAAATTTGAATTTTTTTCTCTATAATTAGAAACGAAAGTATCAACTAGGGTAATTTATGTATTCTAATTATAGATAACAATATTTTTTATTTTCATCAGTTTGCGATTAGCTTTATTGAATGAAGCAAAAGAAGTACGAGCAGCAGGATTACGAGCCCTTCGGTATCTCATCCGAGACTCAAGTATTTTGCAGAAGGTGCTAAAGTTGAAAGTGGATTATTTAATAGCTAGGTAATTTTTCTATGGTTGTCTCCCTTGCTTATATTTTCTTTAACAGTAGAGACTGTACATAAAGAAATTCTTAAAATTTGGTGTATTTATTTTAGAGGAATTATTTCTTGGTTCTAGGAATCCATGAATTGCTCATTTGGAATAATAGAAAGCTATAAGTACATGTTCACCCACAACAAATATACTTATAGATTGTCATGTAAGAATGTTAACGTATATAATTTTCTTTTAGAATATTTAAATTTTATAATTTTTACAAGTTTTAGCCATTTTTTTCCTCAAATAAAAAGCTTTAAAATGTGTAAAAATAGTTTAGGTGAAATTAGGTTTAGCAGATAATTTTTTTGAGTAAGAGTTTTCAAGTTATATCAAAGTAGTTATAATAAATTAAAACTGCAGTTTGCATCACATAGGCCTTTTAGATATTTGTAATGGTCAGAATTTATACATTCCTTTCTGTTAAACTTGGTTCACATTAATATTCAAAAGTAAACTACTTCAGGAAAATGAAATGTTTTTTTTACCTGATTTCACTGCACAACTATTTTTGTTGACATGTATGTGATTCAATGGTTCTGTGAATTATATACAATGATGTTTATCTCTTTCTGATTTTTTTCAGAAGAAAATAGATATTTCAATATAAGTATTTTTCACCAGAGATATAAATATTAGTCAATTAACCATTTTGAAATATTCCTTGGATACATAAAATCTCAGTAAAAATTATGTCCTTTTTTTTTTAAATAAATACCATGTTGACATTGCGTTTTGTAATAGTTATCTCGTAAAACTAGCTTGTATATAAAAAATTGCTGTCTAATCAGATTTTTTTTACTTATTAATGTCTTGCATAGGTGCATTGACATACAACAGAGCAACGAGGTAGAGAGGACGCAAGCACTTCGATTAGTCAGAAAGGTATGCCAGCTGTTTTGTTGCATTTGAAATATTTATTAAGCATTTACTTTGTTCCAGGCAGTGTGCTTTGGGAATATGTAGAAAAGCAAAAATACCCTTTAGGTGCACACATTTTTTTGAGGCAGACAGTATGAAAATATGTTTCATTTCTCATATTAGACATAGAGAGAGTAGATGGGAGATAATTATTCCTATTCACTTTTGATGAAGATAGGAAAACCCTTATAATCACTGCTTCCTTATTTAAATGCTTATTAATTCTACAGTACATTTTTTTAGTGATAAATACATCTTTAATATACTCTTAATCAGAAATTTATGTTTTAATCTAAATTCTTACCATGCCCTTTTCTTATTTTGTTACAGAATTTTTTAAAATAACATTTTATTTTTTCTCTAGTCATGTGTAAGAAAAATTTTAAACATTTGTGTGTGTGTATGTGTGTGTTTTAAGTACCAAATTCTATTCATTTCTCTTCCCTCATCCCTCCCTAACATGGTAGCCAGTCTGATACTAACTATACACGTGCAGCCATGAAAACATTTCCACATTACTCATTTTGTGTAAGAAAACTCAACCAAAACAAGGAAAAGAAAGAAAGTGAAAAATAGTATGCTTCAGTCTGTATTCAGGCTCCACCAATTCATGAGTCTTTTGGGAATGCCTTAGATCATTGTATTGCTGAGAATAGCTAAGTCATTCCCAGTTGTTGTACAATATTTCTGTTACTGCGTATGATGTTCTCCTGTTTCTTATCACTTCAATTTGTGTCAATTCATAGAACTCCAGGTTTTTCTGAAATCATCCTGCTTCTCATTTCTTATAGTAGAATAATATTCCATTACAATTATATACAACTTGTTCAGCCATTCCTCAGTTGTTGGCTATGCCTCATTTTTGTTTCTTTGCCACTACAAAAAGCTGCTATAAATGTATTTGTACAAATAGGTACTTTTCCCTTTCTTTGATGTCTTTGGAATGTAGACCAAGTAGTAGTATTGATAGATCAAAGGGTATGCACAGTGTTATAGTCCTTTGAACATAGTTCCAAATTGCTCTCCAGAATGATTGGATTAGTTCACAGCTCACCAAGAGTGCATTAGTGTTGGTGCATTTTTAGTTCTAACTCTTAAGTTGAAATAGTTTTGTCTGGTACTAGAGTTTGACAGGAGGAGTTTGCACACTGGCACTTTCTACACTTATGGGATCGTAATGTTGTACCACTCTTCCCTCTCTATCATCTCCCCATACTGACCAAATCATGTATTTTTATGATAGCATAAAAATCGTATCTATGATGCTGGAGAAGTGAATTAGAGCCAAGAGGCAATAGGGAGTCATTGGAAGTTTTTTAAGTGAGAAGTACCATGATCAAATCTATGAGGCAGATTATTTTGGCAGCTGTGTTTAGAATTCATTGAAGAGGGTTGAGCCGGAAGACAGAGGCCAGTTACAAGGTTATAACAGGGTATAGAAAGGTATGAAACGTTGTAGAAGTAGAACAACTGACAGGAGTTGTTGTTAAGAGAGAAGGAAGAGTCAAGGATGAGTCTAAGGTCACAACCATGGATAACTAGAAAGAGTGTGCTGCTCTCCACACTAAAGAGAAAGTTTTTGGGGAAGGGATTGATTTGGGGGGGAGGGGAGAGAATGATGAGTTCCGTTTTAGACATGTTAAGTTTGAGGTCCCTTTGTTCACACAAGTAATAGCAGAGAAAGCAGATGGTAGGGGTAAGTCAAGGTTGAGAATTACTAGAGCAGGAAGAACAGTTGGACAGGGGAAGGGTAAAGGGCAGTTACATTTGAATTGACCAATGGTAGGTTCAGGATTATGGAGAGAGGAAAGTGAAGACATACCAAGAATGAAAAATCTAGAGAACAGGTGGCTAATGTCTTACAGGCCATTGATTACTATGGACTAGAATTGAAGAGAGAGATGAGGGCCAGATTTGAGGACCATCTCTATTGGCACAGATGAGATCCTTAAGGGAGAGAATGTAGAGAGAAGTGAAAGGGTTCAAGAGAGAGCCATAAAGGAGACTGAGTTTTCAGACAGATATGATAAGAGTATAGTGCCACTGAAGACTGGGGAGGAGAGCATATCTAGGAGCAGAGGAAATCAACTGTGTCAGAATTTGCTGGGGTGCCAGCCTTCCACACTCAGAGAAAGAAATATGGAAGTCATTCGCAGATTGTAGCAGATCATATTTGTGTGTGTGTGGGTTTTAGTGTATTATGTTTTGATTTGTTATATGATTTCTTCCACTTACGTCAGTGCAACTACATAGCATCACTATAGTGAAAATATGCTCAATAGGAAAGTATGTTGAACCTATACAGAATTGTATGCTGTCGTGGTGGGGGGAAGGTGTGGGGGGATAAAATCTTAATTTTAAGGAAGTGATTGTAGAACATTTATAAATAAATAAAATAAAAAATTTAAAAAAAAAGAATTTGCTGAGGTTCAAGAAAGATGAATACTGAGAAATAATCATTTGATTTAGCCTTTGAGAGGTCTTAAGTAACCTTTGTAGAAGAGTGTTTCAGTAGAGTAGCTTGGTGTAGTTGGAAGCCTGAGGAACTGGAGTAGAGAACAGTTCTTTCTAGAAGTTTAGTGTTCAATCAGTAAACGTTTATTAAGTGTATACTAGGTGCTAGGCACTGTACTAAGTTCTGGACACAAGGCAAAACAGTTCTCCCTCTTGAGAAGCTTACAGTCTTAACAGTGGGGGGTAGAGGAGAAGGTGAACAACATGAAAACATACATACATGCATATATATATCTATTTTTATATATATATATATATAAAACAAACTATATATGAATAAGAAATAAGTAATAGAAAAGGCATTGGGATTAAGAGACGTGACTTCCTGCTGGGAGTGTTCCAAAGCTAAGACTTTCTCTAAGTATAATTGACAGTATGTTAAGGGGGCTAGGGATTCAAGGGAGGTGATGGTGTAGAGTTGAATTGGTTCACCAAACAGTCAAGATGGGGAGAAGAGGGAAGAATGACTGATGTAGGGGAGATGGTCTGGCAGAGAATTGAGGGGTTAAGAGGTTGAAGGTCATGAGTAGATGAAGAATAGTGTTATATAATGGGAAGGCAGAGAAAAAGGTAAAAATTCAATTTATTATGATCCAAAAGAAGATTTAAGAATTCCTAAAAGTTGAATGGTGTATTTGTGGGTGATAGCAAGATCAAGGGATATAACCATCTTTTTGTCTGAGGCTGAGGTAGGGTGGAGGAGGTCATGGTGAGTAGGTTGGGGAACTGAGTGGTTAGTGTATTTGAGAGAGAATCAGTGTGTATGCTGAACTTTTCTAGCATTAAGTCGCAAGTTGGGAAGTGGAGAAAAATTGTAAGACAGGCACCAAACTCAATGAGAAAAGAGAAGAACCTTGGAGTCCATGAACAACAGCTATAAGGATTTTGATTGGTTGGTAGATGTGAATAGCATGAACCTCAAAGATAAGGTAGTGAAAGAGAAGAATCAGTTAAAAATATAGTTTGAGGAGAAAATGGAAGGGTCAGGCAAAGCTTTTTGTAAAGATCATAGTTAGTAGGGAGAAACCATTAGTCAGCTGTTAGTCAGGTAGCTGATGTGGAGTGATATAGTTCACAGGAGCCAAGGATATTGATGAATTGGAAGGCCATGGTATTTGAGGGGACATCAGATACAGTCTCCAACATCTAAGTAGTAGGGGTGAAGAAGAAGCCTGAGCCAGGTACTGAACACCTTTAAAAAAGAGGGAGAATGGAAGTTGTTAAATTTTTAATAACAGATCCATATGGAGTGGTTTAGATAGAAGAAAGTATTTAGCAAGGCTCTCTGATGTAGGAGAGATCAGAATAAAGATAGAGAGTAAGGTAGAAAGTCATGAAGGATAAAGGGATTGATAAGCAGCATAAAGAGATGAATGGAATTTTTTTTTGAGCTGCTGCACACTAGGGTTACATTGGCTCAAGTTTTATTTTAATTTTTAGTCAGAGATCTATTTTAAGGAAATATTGTAGCAGTAGTTGGTAGAATAGATTGCATAGGAAAAAACTTTATCAGATATCCAGTTTGAAGAATACTGAAATAGTCCAGAAAAGAAATTTTTTTAAAAAAGCTTGAATTAAGGTCTTGGCAGTTGAAACATAGTAAGGCATGGTTTTAAGAAATAGTATGGAGTTAGAATCAATAGACCTTAGCACTTGATTGAATGTTAATTCAAACAGGGAAGGAGGAGGATGTCAGAGAAAGATTTCAAGCTTGGATAATGTAGAGGATGGTTGTCCAGTTAACAAAAAGTAGAGAAGACAAGAGGGAATTGGGGTTTGGTTTGGGGGTGACAGGAAGTACATGTTCATGTTGTATTTAAAGTGCTGGTGTGCTGTCTAGGAGGAAATGTCTAGCAGATAGTAAATGTGGTTAGAAAAAAAATTATATTGTATGCTGCTTGGTAGTTGAATCAGTTGAAAGAGATCAGTTAAGAGTGAGAGAAGGCCTAAATAAGAGGAGGCAGCTTTTAGTGGATAAGAGGAGAAAGGAACCAACAAAATTGCCTCATTTGTATAACCTTGAGTAAGAACCTTTACCTGTCCTGACTTTGGTTTCCTTATCTGTCAGAAAATGAGGGAATAAGACTAAATTGTCTCTAAGGAAACCTTAGCTGTAAGTCCTATGAGCCCATGTAAAGGGAATTTTCTGCTATATAACAATACCCTCAGTATAATGCTATATTTACCCTTAAAAGCTTAACCATGGAAAATATCTTACTGTAGTACATACATGAATAATACTTATTTTAAAAAACAATATATACATACATAATATATATTTAAACAAACATGATATATACATATAACATAGTCCTAGGCTTATAGTAGGTATTCAAGAAATTCTTTTTGATATAAAGAGATGATATTGGAAATAAAGAATCAAGGCAGTTCTGTTCAGCTATATATTGTAAAAACATTCACTGGTTATCATTTTTATCCTTTTTTTAAAGTCTGAGTTTGAGACACATCAGGACATAAGCATATTCTTAACATGCACCTTTGAAGTATTGTAGTAGGAATTGAACATGTTATTACTTAAATCTTAATTGATAATGAAGGAATTAACTCCAGTTTCTGACTCTCTTCCCTTCCTTTCCTCCATCCTCTTTACAGATGATCACTGTGAATGCTTCCCTGTTTCCCAGCTCTGTTGCCAACTCATTGATAGCTGTTGGAAATGATGGCCTTCAGGAAAGAGATAGAATGGTTCGGGCTTGTATTGCCATTATCTGTGAACTAGGTAAGAATTATATACAAACAGAATAGAAGTGTAATACTTTTTAAAGTGTTTTATATGTCTCAGTCATTTAAAACAGTAAATTCTTTAGTCATTGCAGGAATATACGTAAAAGAACGGTAAGAGCCTGTGATAGAATGGAGCAGTCATTCTTCAGTAGATCAGCTATGCCTCCTGAAATGTGATACCAGTAAATATATCCAGACTCATCTAATTTTACTATTAAATAAATTCTGTTGACTTGCAGTCTGATGATGAACACTCAATTGGCCACTAAGTTAAAAGAGTAAACTAATTATGCTTTAATATACTCAGAAATTGATAAAGTAGGAAAGAGAAAATAATACTTCCTACAAAAGTAAGCTGTAAAGAAAGAAGAAATTGCTAGTATTTTGCATTGCCTTATGAAGGGTGACTATAAAGTAATGGTATTGCTGGTGGAAGCAAACAAAAATAATTATCGTGGCAGGGACTTACGTTTGATCTTGAAGTAGTAGAATTTTGAAGAATCCATTGATCTTGAACTGCCTGGTAGTGAAGGTCAGCATAAAAATTGAGTGCTTATTATTTAGAGCAAAGAATTAATGTTCAATTTTGCATGAGGTTAAAACTGTAAGCCATTTACTATTTTTAAAAAGGTAACTAGAGTAAAATATGATAAAGATCAAGAGGTCCTGACTCACTCAAAATACTCAGAAAAGGTAGTTGAGGATACCAGTAATAACGACTGACTTGGTCATCTGTTAACCCACAGAATTAAACGCAAATGTTAAAAAAGCACAGGAAAAGGCTTAATCACACTGAAGATTAAACTGTGAGAATTATGGCTGAAGAGTTAAATTTCAGCGAAGAAAGAGATTTACACTTATGTCAGGATACAAAGAAAATCTCTGCCAAGATTGTGCCATTCAGTTCGGAAGATAACAAACACAGCAAGATTAAACAAACTCTTGTCTTTTAAGGAATGCTAAACAAAATAACTCTTTTTAAAGGAAATTAATAACTGCTGATCAAATATCCTCCTGGTATGACCCAGAAACAAAGCATCAAAATCTACTTTGGAAACCACCAATTTTCCTGAGACTCAAGACTAGTCAACATATTATAGCTATAAAAGAAGAATTTAATTTTTTGCACTGCTACGTATTTCTTCCAGTAGTATGGTCTTTCCATATGTTACAAGTGTGTCCTATGATGCTAAGTTGAAGAGTCATACATAAAATGAAAACTCATTCTACCCCCTTTCACGAATGAATGAATATCCAAAATCATTTGCCCCATTTATTATTTATATTTCACCGACAAGTAAGCTCCTATAAACCCTCAGCACCGCTTTTTTGGGTACTTCCTTTTTTGGTAGCAAATCACTTATGACTTGGTCTTAATATTTCAAGAAAAGGAAATGATATACCACCTTTTCTAATCAGTGTAAGGAAAGTTTGGTGATCAACTCAGAAATAAAGTTCAAAATATTAACACTTAACTAGTAGGAGTTATTTGCTGTTGATCACTTTTTTAAGAGGTAATGTCATCTCAGGCAGAAGACCAAGGTATTGTAGTGCCAGGGCAATACCCACATTAGTCTCTATGGATATGCAGATGTATTTCCAGGGTAAATTGGCAGAATATAAACTCTCTTCCTCAAACACGGAACCAAGATATTTATTCAGATATCAGAAAGCCAATTCTACCATAGTAACAAGGAAGTTTGTACACATTACCAACAGAAGGAGGATCGCCATCCCTGAGCCTTCTTTCGGGTAGGCTTCACCCAGGCTAGCTGCTCTGCTCTGCTCTGCTCTTCCTGCTGCCTCTCTTTCAGCTCTGCCTCACTCTCTCTTCCTACTGGGAGCCATCCTTCTCCTCCCATTTAGCAAGCTCCTCCTACTATGGCCTTCATGTGACTCAGGCTGTGGACTGGGCCAGAGCTCAAAGCAGGTCACATGAGCCTATAGTGCAGGGAAGATCTTCATATTGCTTTAACATTACAGATATCTAGGTTTTAGTCCTGGTTACTGTTACTAAACTAGCTGTATCACCTGGGGCAAGTTATAGCTTCTCAGTCTAGATTTCCTCAATAAAAAGGGCAGATTATACCATCCTGTCTTCATCACACAGTTCTTGTGAGGGTAAAATGATATAAGGTATGTGAAATCCCTTTGCAAACTGAATAAAATATAAATGCTAAAATGATATTATTTCATATTACTTACATGCTTTCCTTTCTGAAGTATGCCTCAGGAGGCTGTGAGGTACAGTAGAAAGAACATTGGTTCTGGAATCAGATGACTTAAATTCAAACCTTGCTGTGTCTCACTTTCCTCAGCTATAAAAAGGAGTTTGGACAGACCCAGTGTTCCCTTCCAGTCCTAGATTGGTGATCCTATGATCCTTTGTTAGTTGAATATTTTATAGTACTCCTACAGGTCCAATTTAATTTATGTCTGATATATTTGTCTCTATTTCTTTTTCTATTAAAAATCATGTTGGTGACTAAGCATTGCTGAGACTTGATCACTTAACATAAGATTTTAGAATTAGAGGCAACTAAATTTTCTTCTTTTTTAAGAAATTTTCCCCGAATTATGCATCCTAATACCATACTTGTCTAGCTTAAACTGAAATTTAAAACAGGATCAATTTTTCTTTTTCCCATTTCCCTCCAGCCCTTATGAACCTCTCAAGATAGGAATTAAGTGGCTGCCCATTCTTCTAAAAGCTTTCTACCTTCTGTGAAAATCTAGATGTGCCTAAGGTATATTTGATTAAGCCTTCTTTCCTTGAATACTTTTTACTCCTCTCCACAAATGTGTTCATCCTATGGAATTTGACAGGAAAATAAAAGGGCTAATATAATGTGACCTAGCACAAATAACTGCATACTGGAAAGTTCTTGAGACAGGTATTACAAGGCATTTGTTTATGTAGATCTTATTCCAAAACATCAGTCATTAAAAGTTTCATATGGAAATGTTGAAACTTGTCAGAAATTCTCTACGGTGTTTAAGGAGTGAGTTGTGGCACAGTGCTTAGCTTCGCTATTTAATAACTAAGCTTAGCTTAGCTAGTAACTATATTCTGACTTACAGTAAGTTTTCTATGGAAAAAAGATTTTGACCCCTAAATAGTATTACTCAGCTTAATTCACCCACCTTATTTACCAGACGTGGCTCCAAGTGACTCTTGGCTGTTTCCAAAAATCAAATCCACCTTAAAAGGATGAAAGTTTGTCACCATTGAAAATATTCAAAAGAATGTGATGAAGGCTCTGAAGGCATTTCCAAAAGAGAAGTTAAAAATGCTTTGAGCAGTGGCCTGCAGCATTGGAATAAATGTATAGCTTTCCAAGGTAATTACTTTGAAGGGGACAAAACTCTTTGATTTGTAAGGTCTTTCTATGTTAAATCACCAACATTACTTTATAGTCACACCTCATATGTAATAATTTATTAAATTTTAGATCATGTATTGAAGTAAAATAATTGCCATTTTTGTCTGAAAGTATGTTTTGCTTGTCTCACATATTAATCTTATTGTTGAATATTCAAATTATAGTTTTCAAGTTTAACATAATCTTTAAATTTATCTGCAGTGCACTTTAGCATCACTGAACAAAAAGGTCTTTGTTTTTAAGTCACCCATGTTGTTGTATACTCATATAAGTGTAATTGTCTTTTTATTATTTATGTACCTAGAGAGGTTTTTTCTAGTACAGTTCTTCTTTTCTTTTTTTTTTTTTACTTACAAGTTTTGTTTCTTTTCCTTTAGCACTTCAGAATCCAGAGGTGGTGGCTCTTCGAGGTGGACTAAGTACCATCCTAAAAAATGTGATTGATTGCCAATTAAGCCGAATAAATGAAGCCCTTATTACTACAGTTTTGCACCTTCTAAATCATCCAAAGACTCGGCAGTATGTGCGGGCAGATGTAGAATTAGAGGTAGACGTTGTTTTATTTTTTCAGTTTTATACATTTAGGTTCTTAATTTGAAAATCCTCACAGCACAATATCAATTTAACACACTCAATAATATTTATTGTACAGTTTAACCTCATTCATTTTGTCTTCACTAATTAGGGATTTATGATTGTTGATCTGAAGGTTACTATTGGTCCTTCTATGAAGAAAGGACTAATTAATCCCATTTATAAATTCAGGAAGGGAGACTAAGAAAACCTACACTGTGAAATTCTTTGTTCGCAGCTAAAGCAGTGTATTTTTTATTATCTGTAATTCATATTTTTTATTAATTCAGCTACACTTTCTCCCATCTCATCTGAAATAGTGAGGTTAATTGTGTGGAGAACTTACTCAAAACCCTAAGAAGAGATATAAGTTCAGGTATATAAGGTGAAAGCAGAGGTGAGAGAAAGTAGACTCTGATGGTTATTTGTGTGTGTATACACATTTTTATCATTTACTATATCCTAGATTCTTTACTTTAAATTAGGGGCACAAAGGGTGACTAAGTGATTAGTGAAGGGTGATTAAATGATAAAACAGCAATGTCAGTAAGTTTTTAAATAACCATTGGTGATCCCTAGCTCTAATGAGGGGCTTTATTATATATGAGAATATTCTTGGATTAGTTTGATATTATGGTTATATTAAATTTGTTAATTTGGAATGGATACTGAATATCTTTGGGTATTTTGATCTTTGAGTTTATGAAACTGAAGTTAGCTTATATCATATCATGAATCAATAGAACTATAAGATCATAGATTTAGATCTGGAAAGGACCTTGTAGGTCATACAGTCCAATTCCTTCATTTTATAAATAGAGAAACAGAGACCCAGAGAGGTTAGTGACTTGCCTAGTGTCTCACTATAGGAAATAGCTGAGCCAGTATTTGAACCTAATACCCACTGACTCCCAATCTACTACTCTATCTGCTGAATCACAGCATTCTCCTTAAGAGCAAGTTCTGTATTCATTGTTTAAAGGAATCTTGGGGTGTAAATTAGAATCTGTGATGTTTTACGAGTGAATTTTTTCTGAAATTGTGGAGTTAGTAAACTGTTTAGTTATTTGCGTACAGTCTAGTATTACTAATTTGTTTAAGTTCACAGTAAAGAATTAACCTTTGGACATACTTGCTTCTACATTTTTAGGGGATGTGGGTGCTTAACGAAACCTTTTGAATCGGAAGCAGAGAAAAATGGTAATCAGTAAACAAGTAGTAAACTCAACCCTTCCTGAAGTGAGGGAACACATGAAAATAAAAATGAGTAGATAGGAAACTCATTTCTCATCACTGCACAAGCCAGTATGAAGCCAGTATCTTTTATCCTAAGACATAGATGATCCTCAAAAATTCACCTCCTTCCTTACAAATGTGAACAGTGTGTTAAGTGGGAAAAGTGCTATTACTTGAATGGGAAGACCTGGACTCAGAACCTGGCTCTGCTCTTTTTATTGACCTTATAGGACCTTGATTGAGTGACTTAATTGGACCTCAGTTTTCTCACCTGAAGAGTGAAATTATTGGAGTAGCTGACCCTGCATGTCTCTTCTATCTCTAAATCAGTCGTCTTGTGATCCTAATTAATTGATTACTTACTAACAAATTCAGCCTTTTATCCAAAACGCTATTTTTTCCAGAAGAATCTTGATAGGTACAGATTTGATGGACATGTATCTTCATTTTACCTAGACTTCTTTGTTCAGCCTGTCTTGAATTTTGCTTACCTATACTTTGTGTTGTCACTTGAATGAAAAAAAAGTCTTTAGAAAACTAAACTAAACTTCCCCCTCAGGATTACTTACCCTAGCTAGCTTAAATACTTAAACAAAATCTGTTGTAATACAGTTGAAAGGAATTGAAAATATTTATTATATTGAAACTATTTATTGTAAAGATAATATGGTCATAACAAGTACTACTCTTTATTTTTAGAGAATCTTAGCACCATATACAGATTTTCACTACAGACACAATCCAGACACAGCAGAAGGACAGCTCAAGTAAGTGCCACATGTTTCTTATTAATTGAAGGGTCACAGTGTACTACTTATTTTCTTTTTCAATTTTCAAAATTCATATTGTCATCAGTCTCCTGGATTCTCCTGAAAATTAAAGGGGAGATAATGAATGACTCTTTATGTATTCTTTGTTTAACTGAAATATTTGTTTTCAATAAAAATGTAACATGGGCTTATTATTAAGATTTCATTCAAATGTTAGATCTCTAAGAGCATTAAAACTTAAGGGATTGTAAATCTTGCTTTCAGTTTTTTTTAATTGATGAATGTGGGGTTGAATGGAGATAATCTTACTTTGATTTTTATTTTTATAACTTACTCTAAAACTTAAAGGATTAAGAATAAAAGACAAAGAAAAAATGAAAGTTTAGAAAGCAAATGGAGATTGCTTTAGTAGTACTTGTTCCAAATCAGGAAGACTTGGGTTCAGATACCTCCCTCAATCAGCAGGCATGTATTGTGTACCTACTGTGTGCAGGGAACTGTTAGACCCTGGGAGTACAAAGACAAAAGTGAAACAGCTCCTGTCTTTAAGGAGCTTGCATTCAATCCTGGGGAATATGCATATATGTAAGGATGAACAAAAACAGTACAAAGTGGATGTGAGGTCACCTTGTGGGAAAGGTATAAGGGATTAGGAAAGGCCTGTAGAAAGTCACAATCATCCAGTGACTTGTGGGACCTCAGCAAGTTCCTTAACCTCTCAGTGCTGCGGGCAACTCATTAAGGATGAATGTGAGTACGTTTTCTCCTAATGAGTTTCTTTCCAAGCAGGTACATGGAATAGAAATGCAAAAGTGAATAAGTCATTATCATCAGGGCACTAGCACATCACTGTTACTAGCAGGATGCTATGTATTCACAGATAAATGTAGACTATATGTACAAATAAGCACTTCGAGGGTGAAAAATTCACTGATAATTGGGGAATGCCCTTTTTTTTGGGAGGAAGCATCTTTTGAGTTTTCAATGGAGCTGTCAGGTTCAAATGGTAGAGGTGAGGTCAAAGAACATTTCACTATGAGGGTAGATTTGGGTGGGGGAAAACCTGTATGCAGAAATAGTTATTAGGAAGCTATGAATCCTTGATGGGGAATGATAAGGGTTGAGGGAAAGGATGACAGTATGAGGAAGGAAAAAGTGATGGATGCTAGAGATATTTTAAAAAAAAATAGAATCAGTAAGACTTGGCAACTGATTAGATATGAGGGGTGAAGGAGAAGAAAGACTTAAAGATAATCCCTAAGTAGAGAACCTGGTTGACCAGAAGAATGGTAGTGCCCTCAACAGGAATAGGGAAATGAAGAGGAAGAGGTGAGTTTGTATATGTTGAGTTTGAGATGCCTATGAAATATCCAGGCAATTTGGTGTTATAGGAATGAATCTCAAGAGAGAGAGGTATGAGAGCTGGACTTTTAGGTTTTGGCCTCAGATGATCATTTGCATACAGATGACAGCTGAATCAATAGGAACCTAAGATCACCTAGAAAAAGAGGGGAGAGCTCAGAACACAGTCTTGAGTGCTGTTCATAGAGGAAGTACAGCGTGGAAGATGAACCTGCAGAGGAGATCAATGAAATCACAAGTCTGAATATCCCCCAAAATATATTTCTGTGTGTACTGCTCAAAAACTTTAAAAACTTCTGCCATTTTCACCACTTAATTCCTAAACATTCTGTTACTTAATAGAGAAGACCGAGAAGCACGGTTCCTCGCTAGTAAAATGGGAATAGTAGCAACATTCCGATCATGGGCAGGTAAGTTCTTTCACTTTCCCTCATGAATTTGACTTAACAGTTCCTTATATTTTAGAATCTTCTTGTTGTATATAATGCCCTTCCAAAATTGTTAGTTGTTCTCATAAAGTTATTCTGTACTTATTAAGACTTCATTTCCTTCTCCCTTTAAAAGAGGTACTGAGCTTCATTTCCTCATTCAGGTTCTAGGTAGCATTAATCCTAAGTATTTGGGCTATTTAAAGTGGCATCTAGGATAAGATGGGAAGTTATTGAATGGGGAAAAAATCTTGACATCAGATTCCTTTGATAAGGGGTTGATAAGAGATACGTAAACCATTAATATATATGACAAATAGTCATTCCCTAACAGAAATGCAAAGTATTCACAAGCATATGAAAAAATGCTCCACATCACTAATGATAACCGAGACATAAATCAAACAATTCTGAGGTTTCATGTCAGAATGCTACAAATTTGCAAAAATGACAACAACGTTGGAAGGACAATAATGTGGAAAGATAGGCACATTGTTGTACAATGTACATTGTTGGTGGAGCTGTGAAGTGGTGTAACCATTTTCAAAAGCACTTTGCAAGTAAAGTGACCAAAATGTCCATACCCTTTGAACCAGAGACTCTGTTAACCTTCCTTATGGCCCAAGGAAGCCATTGGTAAGAAAAAAGTCCCCAGACACTCAGGAGTTATTTATAGCAGCACTTTCTGTGTAGCTAAAAATTGGAAACAAAGTAGATGTCTGTTAATTAAGGAATGGTGGTAGACAATGTAATATATTATTATGCTGTAAGAAATGATATGTGTCATGAATACAGAGAAGCCTAGAAAGATCTGTTTGAATAGATGCAGTAAACAGAAATGGAAATGAGAACAACCGTGAGAAAATTATTAAGATCAAGAGAGACTTGAATAAAGGGATACGAGAAGATACTCTGTACCTGTTTTTTTGTGGAAGTAGGAGGTCCATAGGTATTAGATACAGCCTGTTTTCACACTTTTCCAATGTACTGATCAAGTTGTACTGACTTTTTATTTTGCTTTCTACAAAATAGTTTTTGTTATGGGATGGTTGTTTAGGAAGGTTAAGGGGAGGAATACATAGGGTACTGTGGTGATAAAAGAAACAAAATATCAATAAAAACCTATTTTAAAAAGTAAAAAATTTAATTTAGAACTACTCAGCAAAATAAAGTACACTTAAAAAAGAGGAGCCTCACGTTACCTCTGGGATTTTTTTTCCATTCAAAAAACTCATTCAGCAGTAGCCTCAGTGATTCAATTTAACATATATATATATATTTGAGTTTGAAAATAGAATGAGAAAAGTAAAATAAATTTTATATCTTTATTCAGTAGAGAAGTTATTTATAATATTGGAAAATGTTAGTCATGATTAGAAAGAATATTGTTTATATAATATATACTAGAATAATATTTAAAATAATTGATTTTAGTTATAGCCAAGTTATGACAGATATTATTTATTATTTGTTCATTGAAGTATTTGATTGCAATAGGTATTAATGTTTCTACTTTTTTTTTCTTAAACAGGTATAATTAGTTTATGTAAGCCTGGCAACTCTGGGATCCAGTCTCTAATTGGGGTACTTTGTATACCAAATATGGAAATACGGGTAGGTGAAATGTTGTGAGCAGTTGTTTTTTTCTTGATTTTTTAGCCACACCTCTCTTCTTGGCATAGGTAGTACCATAAATCTAGATTTGTAAAGAATTTTTCAAGGTCATCTAATGCCGCTGTCTCTTACAGACGAGGAAACAGGAGCTCAGAAAGGGCAAATAATTTGGTGAAGGCCAACTTGGTAGTAAGAGATAGAGTTAAGATAAGAACTCTGGTTTTCCGATTCTAAATCTAATACACTGAGCCTTGCTGACCCTTCAGTTAGAATAGAGACTCTGAACTTAAATAGGGTCTCATTTATTAAGACCTTTGGTATAGTAGAAAAGCCATAGAAAGGAAATCAGAGGAGCCGATGTCCAGTCCTAGGCTTATCGTATGACCCTGAGAAATAAGATCTTAAGCCTCTTGCTCATGATGATCGTTATGGACCTCACTTTTCTCGTCTGGTAAAAAGATGAAATAGAACTAGGTGATTGCTAAGGTCCTTTCTAACGGCTGTTTTTATGCATTTTGTGCTCCAGCAGGTATGATGAGTGTTCTGTAACGTGTATTAACACTTTGGTTGTTGAATTGTTTTTCGGTTATGTTTTAACTCTTCGTGACACATTTTGGGGTTTTCTTGGCAAAGAGACTGGTTTGCCATTTTCTTTTCCAGCTCAGTTTTACAGATGAGCAAACTGAGACATACAGGGTTAAGTGATTTGCCCAGGGTCACAATGGTGCCTGAGGCCAGATTTGAACTTGGGCCTCCCTGATTCCAGGTCTGGCTCTCTATTCACTGTGTCATCCAGTTTTCTTGTTTTTCTCCTTTCAAGAAAAATGTGCTATTGCAAAGAGCCATATCAATCCAAACTATTAATATTCTTGATTTTTAAAAGATTAAAGATTGATAAAAATATGCTTATTTACAAGGCACATTCATAAACTTGAAGCATTCAGGAGCACTCAGATTGATGTTTTTGTCCGATTCATTCTATCTATAAGAAGATGGGCAGTTCTCATTTCTTAAATATATAGAGAAGTGAGTCAAACTTATAAGAATACAAGTCTTTCCCCAGTTGATAAATGGCCAAAGAATATGAGCATGCAGTTTTCAGATGAAGAATTAAAACTCTCTATAGTGATATGAAAAAGTACTCTAACTCACTATTGATTACAACATACAGCCCTGCAGGCTGCTTGCAATCTGCCAAAAATTTTGGGAGGCCCGTGAAAAATACTGGATTGCCACTGCACCCTCTCCTGTTTGTTACATGACCCTCCATAGCCAACTGTTGTCAGTTTGTCTCTAGTCTTACCTTTCTGTGGCCTGAAGAAGTTTACAAGTTGTGCAGATATAGATTAGAGAAATGCAAATTGAAACAGCTCTTAAGATATCATCTCATACCTATCAGATTGACTAATATGGCAAAAATGGAAAATGATACATGTTGGAGAGGATGTGGGAAAATTAGAACACAAATGCATTGTTGGTAGAGTTGTGGACTGATCCAACCATTCTGGAGAGGATTTGGAACTATGCCCAAAGGGCTATAAAACATTGCATACCCTTTGATTCAGCAATACCACTTTTAGGTCTGTATCAGATGATCAGAAAAAAATGGATCTATATGTACAAAAATATTTATAGTAGCTCTTTTTTGTGGTGACAAAGAATTGGAAATTGGGATGCCCATCAGTTGGGGAATGACTGAACAAGTTGTGGTATATAAATGTAGTGGAATACTATTGTGCTATAAAAAATGATGAGCAGGTGGATAGACTTACATGAACTGATGCTGAGTGAAGTGAGCAGAAGTGAGGAGAACATTGTACACAGTAACAACCACACTGTGTGATGACAAATTTTAATAGCTTTAGCTCTTCTCAGCACTACAATGATCTAAGATAATTTCAAGACTCATGATGGTATTTGCCATCCGCATACAGAGAAAGAACTGTGGAGTCTGACTGTAGATTGGAGCATGCTATTTTCTTTTTTTTCTTTCTTGCAGTTTTTTCCTTTTGTTTTGATTCTTCTTTCATAACGTGACTAATGTGGAAACATGTTTTATCATGATTGTACATGTATAGCCTATATCAGATCGAATGTCATCTTGGGGAGGATGGAGAGGAGAAAGAAAAAAATTTACAACCTGAAATCTTATAAAAATGAATAGTTACTTACCCTGTCAGAACCCCCAGATGTATTTCTTAAATGATATTATCTGCATTGATGTAAGAATTTTCTATGATAGAAGATCTTTATATTGATGAAAGGACATGTCATAGACCTGTAGTGCCCTTCCCTGTCTCGATTTTTTTAATTACAGATTTTAGAAATATTTTACAAATATTTTTCCTTCCATTTTTTGATTGAAGCAAGAAAGGAGGACAAAAGGCATGTTGGGTTGAAACTGGAAGAAGTTGGAAATAGTAACTATATATAAAAAACAAAAAAACAGAGGAAAGAATGTAGACAAATAGAAAGGAAGAGGGAGGGAGTAAGAGGCAGTATTTCATAGTTGATAGAGAGCTGGCCTTGGATTTAAGGAAGCCTGGATTAGGTCCTACCTCTGAGACAAGTAGCTTTGTTATCCTGGGCAAATCACTCTCAGTGCCCAGCCAACACTCCAAGACTGGATGTTGCACTGAAGGTCGGTCTACATTAGAAGAGAAAGCTGCTCTGTGGGGTCTCCTCACACAGATGAAATGACATCTCTAGTTTTATTTTAATGGAACAAAAAAGATTGATCACTGAAAGGACATTGTTCTTTCAGCATTCTTTTGGACACCAGCCTTCTCTTTGCTTTGTCCTGCAGTTTCAGTGGAAAAATTCAAGGCAGAGGGAGTCTACCACCGAGTAATGTTACTGAATTCTTCCTTGTTATATACTGTAATGTTATATATTAACTCATACTGGTCAGGCTCCACTAAGTCCAAGATGCCTAACAATTTTAGCCAGGCAGGGAATTTCACTTATTATATTTCCTTATTAAAACCTCTCATTCTTGGTAATTTGTCTGTAATCTTTCCTGCAGGGAGAAAGGAAGGCTAACCGACAGTCTACCAAAGCTATGCTGTGTCCTCTTGGCACATATAAATCAAATCTATAGCTCACTGCCAAATCCCTCTGATTCTTCCTAGGCTACATAACCGAAGGAGGGAATAATCAGTTTTTTGACCTCAGTAACTGTGGTATACTCCAGTTTTTCTACTACTACCTCTCCCCTTGATTTCATTGTGTCTGATTTACCTTTCAAGTGAAAAATATTAGGCTGATAGTCCACATCCCCAGTATTTCAGTTTGTATAATTTCCTTTGCCAAGATTATACTAGAGATTTTAAAAATAAATTTCAGGCTAAATTCCTTCTTAAATAAAGAGTTTACACATAGTGTGGGAGAGGGAGCATTGAACTTGGAATCAGATTACTTAGGTCCCAGGTTTTATGCTTTCTAAGTCATGTCTCTGGGCAAGGTACTTAATCCTTCTGAGCCTTGGTTTCCTCTTCTGCAAAATGGGAATAGTAAGTTATACTACCTACCTCATAGGATTGTTGGAATGAAATAAAAAACTGTATAAACATGACTCACATAAAATATGACTCTTGGTACTTGCAGCGGGGTCTCCTTGAAGTTCTCTATGATATATTTCGTCTGCCTCTACCTGTTGTGACTGAAGAGTTCATTGAAGCACTGCTCAGTGTAGGTAGGTATTGAAAACAGGGTGAAATCCATTCATACATGATACCTTTCTCCTGCTATACATTGTAATTTTATCATTACACAGTTATCTCTTCCACATTGTGGGGATTAGGGACACAGTACCCTTGAGATCTAGAAAATTTTTTACATGAACCATTGCAAATTAAAATGAGTAGAACTGGGAGAACAGTTTGCACAGTAACAATATTGTAAAGATAATCAACTTTGAAAGACTTAGTAACTAATCCTAATGACCCGCCTCAATTCCAAAAGACTCTTGATGAAACATGCTACTCACCTCTAGAAAGAGCAGATGGACTCAGTGAGGACTGAAACCTATTTTCTTCTTTTTTTCTTCCTTGTTTTATTTGGAAGAGATGGGGATGGGGTGAGGAAATGGCTGATGGGGAGCATGACCATCAGTATTTGTAATGGGTTTTGTTTATCTTCCCTTTTCAGTAAGTAGGGGAGAAAGAAGAGGGAAGGAGAAAAGTTTGGAATTGAAAACAAAATTTTGAAAAATAATTAAGATTTAAAACACAGACACACACAAAAGACCAAGGGACCTTTGGTGACTGCAAGCTCCATGTAAGGAAGCAGTGTGATTTGGCTGTTAGGAAAGTTAATTTAGTCTTAAAATACCTGTAGTAGTATTACTAAACTAGAATGTTTCTCTCAGTTCTGAATGCTACATTTACTAGGGAATTTGACAAACCACAGTGTGCTCAGCTTTCTTTATTCACTCTTTGAAGAGGAAAACTAGAAACTGTGTCATCAGTAGGACATTGTGTTGGATCATAGAAGGAACTGTGAAAGAACTTGGAGTAGAACAAATATCTCCTATGTGCCAGACTCTGTGCTAAGCCCTGAGAAGCTAGAGAGAGATAAAAGATAGCCCCTACTCTCAGTGAGCTCATAGTCTAATGAGAAAGACATACACAAAATTACCAGGTACAAACAAGCTATCTACAGGCTAAATGGAAAATAGTCAACAAAGACAAAGTAATAGCATTATGGGGGATCGAGAAAAGCTTCCTGGATGAGGTGGGATTTAATTTATACTTGAAGGAAACTGGGGAAGCAAGGAGGTAGAAGTGATGTTTGCCTCATTTTGTATAATTCCAGAGGGTCAAACAAGATTTCTTAGCCATAAGTTACAAAGAGATTTAAGTTTAACATAAAGAAGAACTTCCTAACAATTAACACCATCCTCAAAACGTATGACCTGCTTGATGAGGTAGAATTCTGAGCATTCAGGTATTCAGACAGACACTAAACAACTTTTGGTGAATGTATAAAGAGATTTTTTTTCCTTCAATGTAGGAATTGAACTTGATATTATATCAGGTATCTTCCAGTTATAAAATCCTGTAAACCAGGAGGTCTAAGTACACAGTTCACAAATTATATTATTTAACTATGAATTATCAATATTTATCTAAACACAAATGTCCATTGTAAATGCTGTTTAAGTATTCATCAAATTCTCTTTTAAATCAATGATATTTTTCCAGCTTTTATGTGACTATATTTTGTCTGATAATCTTCCAGAATTCTTCTGAGTACAACAGAATGTTACCAAAAGTGATATTTTTTTTTTAAAGAAAAGTGTGATTTCTTTGTTCTCAGTGGTGGCATTTTTATTGATTGTAGATCCAAGTAGATTCCAAGATTGTTGGAGACTTTCCGATGGCTTTGTGGCAGCTGAAGCTAAAACTATTCTTCCCCATCGAGCCAGATCCAGGTAGAATTTAGTGACAGGATATTGTTACATTTTTATTAGAATTAGTGGGGTTTTTTCCCCCCTAAAACATACAGCATAATGAAAAACCTTTATTTTTTTTGTTAATATATTTCCAGACCAGACCTCATGGATAATTATTTGGCACTAGTACTTTCTGCTTTCATTACAAATGGACTTTTAGAGGTAAGTGAAATTATTGTAAATAGCAACTCAGAATTTACTCTTTTTTTCTGATGACTTCTTTCAGAACAACAAAATTTATATCATGTATAATGAGAACCAGTATTAATTAGAACACTGGACTAGAAGTCAGAAGACTTACTTTCCTTATCTAGATAGTAAGAGTTAATAAATAATTCCTTCCTAGCTTAACTCATGAAACTGTTATAAGGAAGCATCAAAGGAGATATTTTACATTAAAGAACTCTATAAATTACCTAAGAATATAATTCAATTCTGCTAGACATTGGTGAGATACAAAGTTTCGATAAGACACAAATCATACCTTCAAAGAGTTTATAGTTTGGTAGGTATTTACAACACCAATAACTGTAATACAAATTTTCCCTAATAACATCATAGGGAATTGCAAATATATTTCCTACGAAGGAGAGAAATCATCATGAACTGGGAGGTCAAGATAGACTTTGAAAGGCATGGCATTTGAAACAATCTGTAAAAGAATATAAAAATTTAAAGTGGGTAGGGAGTAGACTGAGAAGGAAGGCAATCCAGATGTAAAGAATCCAAAGGATGAAAATGTAGGGCCTCTTAAGAAATGGTTTGATCAATAATTGGCATATATGGAGGAGAATAGTGAGAGAAGAACCTTGAAGAGTGGAATGGTACCAAATGGTTAGGGTCTTGAATGCCAAACTAAGGCGTTTGAGCTTGAAATGAGGAATAGTATGATCATATTTATGCTGAAGGAGTCCAAGTATTATAGATTTTTTTGGAATAGAGTGGGCAGAAGAGATTAGGGTAAAGGCTTAAAGACCCACAATCACTTCTGCTATAACTCTTGCTTGGAAAATGCATATTTGTTCTAATGTGATTAATATATTAGGGGACAGTTGGAACAAAGTGCAGATTTTGCATTTGCTTACATGCAAGGATGCCTAAAACTACACCCAGATAAACTGAGTTTCCATGGAAACACACAGGATTTAGGCATGTGCACACCTCAGATATGTACCAGCCACCTCAGTTCATACTGTATGTTTTCCTACAAGATAGTGTTCTTCTTTTCTTTTGCTTTTGTGAACTTTTGCATATTTTTTTTTAAAAAACACACAATATCCCACATGTCTGAGTACTTTGTTTCAAAATTACATTGCAGAGAATATAAAAGGAAAGCTTTAAATGAGAAGGTTGAAATAAAGTATTTTGGAAAAAATGAGATTACATGCATGTGATATCTCCCAAGCAAAAGGCATAAAGGAATTCACATTGTGGATCATTAGAGACAACTTGAAGGAAAATCTACAGGAGCTGTGGGTGGTTTCCCCTTCCCTATCCCTGAATTACTTGGGTTGCCTTCCCCCCACATCCTGCGTATCTTCCCTCCCACCCCCCAGTCATGGTCTTTGCCAGCGTTTTCATAGGAACTACATTATCACTCTTTAGTAATAATAATAGTTTATATTTATATAAGTACTTACTATATCCTAGGTACTGTGCTTAGTGCTTTAAAATTACCCTCATATGATTTTTACAACTCTGACCAGGTAGGGGCTGTTATTATCTCTAGTTTACAAATGAGGAAATGGAGGTAGACAGGTTATATAACCTGTTTAGGGTCATATGGTATGGGTCTGATGGTAGATTTGAACTAGAGTTTTTCTGAATTCAGGTCTGGCACTATCCACTGCGCTAGCAGCTTCTTTATTTATTGTATTTATGTATTTCTTAACCATTTATTATGTATTAAACTATGCTACTGTTTTTTTAGATCCTAATTTTTTTGTGTCACTAACAGTTTTTGAATGTTGTGCCTTACTCCATTTTCACTATAAACTAGTTTTTTCTGTTCCATTGTGCTTACTATTAGCACATTGATTTTTAGGAAGGTATATGTCTCCTTATAGGAGAACTGATGCATTTGTAGTACACAGCACTAATTCCAGTGAATAGTAATAAAAAGTTTGTATTAGTCTGGTGGCATCACGAGGGAAAGGCTAAATGCAAGAGGTTTTAGAAGTGGACTTGATCTTGTTAACTTTGAGATGTGTGTGTCCATCTGTCCCTCGTTGCCAAAGAAGACCATGCCATCAGAGAAATGATGACATGACTTGCACTTGACTTTGTTTTGAGTGAGGGAGGGCTGTGCAGGTCACCAGCCTCACTTCTCCTCCAGAACCATCTGAATCCAGTGACCAGATATTCATCAGGATGACTGGAGATAACCCAGGATGAGGCAATTGGGGTTAAGTGACTTGCCCAAGGTCACACAGCTAGTGAGTGTCAAGTGTCTGAGGTGAGATTTGAACTCGGGTCCTCTGGACTCCTGCACTGGTGCTCTAGCCACTGCACCACCTAGCTGCCCCTAACTGAGATGTGAAAGAGGAGGAAGAGGGAAGAGTTAAAAAAGGTGACATTAAGATGTTAAATGTCAAAGATTAAATTCTAACCACGTCAGAAGAAGAAGCAGGTTTCTGAGGGTAAGTTAATTAGACTGAGAATTAAAAGAGTAGGAAATAAGAGAGAAAATGTAGGTATGTATGTATATAGGGTATGCTTAGTGTGGCTGTACCTACCCTAGTGTGTCTAAAATACGGTATTGTATTGCATTTTTAAGGTGGTATTTTTATTAGGAAGTTTTGTTGTTTATTTTTTTAAGTTTAATTAAATTTTAGTTCTTTAGTTTGATAAATAAAAATAATTCCTTTATTCAATATGTTTGCCTTAAAATAATTTTCCTAGATGTGCATTCTTACGAGATATGCTGCACATGGCTATGAATGAGGGCCAATAAGAATATGAGGGAAGGATTTCTCGAGTGATAGAAAGACCAGCTAAGATTTTGTACCATCAGTTTATAGTAGGTAAAATTAGTCTGAGACATTATGTATCTATTATGAAATATTACAACAAATTTTTCCTTTTCCCCCCAAAGGGTTTGGTTGAAGTAATAACTAGCAGTGATGACCACGTCTCAATTAGAGCTACAATCCTATTAGGGGAGCTTTTACATATGGTAAGCCTGATATCTTACGAATTCAGCATATTTTGATTTATTTAAAATGAATTATCATTATAAGTACGGGGGGGGGTATTCTTTCACGTCTCTTGCGCTCTATCTACTACATTAATGTAACTGAAATCCTTTTATTGTTCTTTGTTTTGTCGTGAAGGGTGTCCCTGGGTGTTCAGGCACTGTGCCAGCAGAGCGTAAGCCTGCCCATTGCAGAAACCCCACAAGAATAGCTTAGGTTGTAGGCTCTGATTATGTAAGGTCAGAGAGGATCATCATGATATTGTTTGGAGGGTGCTGAATTTTTCAGCTTTAACAGTTATCAGAAACGTTCCTTGAAATCAGAGTTGTGGTGTGCATTAGTGGCCTGCCCAGATAGCTCACAAGTTATTATCCATACTTTTTAGATTAATAAGCAAGTTAGTCTTATACTCATTGTATAGATGGATACTACATAGCCATCCAAATCTTTACTTCTCACCCCAAAAGCCAGTAAATCACATGTAGTAGTTACTCAGTTGAACATCCAGCAGATGCAGAAAAGTCTTGTGCTCAAAATACTACTGCTGGTAAAGAAAGTTATATACAGTTGTCTTATTTTAATAGAAATGTATCTATATATTTGGAGAATTTCCGTTTTGCTTTTCTTGCTAAGTCAACAACATCTGTAAGTGGGACCTGTTTTGTGTAAGCTATTTCCCCCACAAAGACTCACTTCCTCTGCTATTGATGCTTGTTATCAGAGTATAAATTTAGCTCAACAGATCGACAGATTTAAATTCAAAAACAGTTTATTCAGCATGTACCATCTAAGCACTGTGTTAAGTGTTAAGGATCTGAAGGTGATAAATTACAGTCTTTGTCCATGAGAAACTTACGTTCTAATAAATTATAAATTGGAGTCAAGATAGTAGGAGGGAAAGGTGAAAATAAACTTAGTATTCTAGGAAGGGATGAGGGAAGGCCAAAAAAACAGCCTGTTTTAAGTATGTGAAGGTAAAAGTAGGCCAGCCTAACCTCTTTGTAATACATTGGCAAGTAAAATAAGTGCTTTGACGGATAACTAAGAAAGCATTATCTACTGTCTCCTTTCCCTTTCTAGCTTCTAGACCTTTGAAAATTGCATTTTATAGCTTATAACTTTAAAGTAGGTTTCTCTTGAAAAAGTAATTATGCTTTTTAATGTAGAGAAAGATGAGATGAATCGCAAATGGATGGTCAATTAAAAAACAGTTCATTTTGGCTTCCTTTACCCTCTGTAATACTGAGCAGATATTTTTGCTCCCTCATTAAGACTTTAAAGTCTTACTTTGGATATGAGACCTGACATCCTTACACAAAGAATACGCATTCAAATTCATAGCACTTTGTCTTATTTCTCCAGTGTGTAATTTACCAGTATTGGCTTCTCACTAAAGTATACTGAGGTTTTTCTTGAAACTGTAAGGGTGATTTAAAACTTTATTATTTAGAGAGTTTTATTTAGGATAAATTAGGCCCAATGATTTCAGATTCACACATAGGTAAGAAATTTTTCAAAAAGATAGCCAGTTTGAATTCAGTTGAATGCCACTTTAAAAAACTACATTGAATTAAAAGACCTTTGAATATTGGAACATACATGATTTATTTAATGTAATATGATTATAAACATATGTATATTCCATATGCATGTACTGTATATACACATATCCTCCACTGAAATCCTACTTAGATATCTTATCCTGGCATAGAGGTAGCCTTTGAGTGCAACTTTGGTGGTCCCTTCCAAGCTGGAAAGGTTTCAGGTACAGGTGCTTTTTGCCTATGTCTGTTGTCTGAAGACTAGTCTCCGTGGGTTTATAGAAGCTCCTCTAGAGGTCTAGCTGTATGGTAATTATATTTTTCAGTCACAATTGACAAAGACCATCTTTTAAGGTATAGAAGGGTTGCAGCATGCATTGGTAGAGGGAATTACCCATATTGATAAAATCACAGATCATTTGAGTAATGAAATCAGCATTTTATGGTATATTCTTATGGTATTTGTTTTTAGGCAAACACAATCCTTCCTCATTCACATAGCCATCATTTGCACTGTTTACCAACGCTAATGAATATGGCAGCATCCTTTGACATCCCTAAAGAGAAAAGACTGTAAGTATGAGCTATACCAGCTCTTTAAAGATACTTAGCGTGTGTTTTATTAAAATTACTTTAAGTTCACATATATGATACTTACCTCAGTTTTTAGTGCAGGTAAGAAAAAACCTTAATAACATGCAAAAATGCATAGCATTTCTCGTGTCGTTACACAACTGATATGACAAAATCACAACAGAATTCTTCCTTCCTCTTTTACCATCAGCTGTTTGGGGTTATTCATGTGGACTACCTGCAAGAACAATAATTTCTGAAAAAAAAGAATAAGTAGTAATGGAGAATTTGATTTTTTAGGTATATCATTTTAAATATTGCAAGCATGAAACCAAAACTGTATTATAGGCACAGAGAACTCTCTAGATTCTCCGTACTTAAATAGGTGTAGACAAAGTTCGCAAAAACAAAAAAGCTGCACTGTTACTGGAGTTGCAGTGCTTATAACTTGGACAAGGAGGAGTTTAAGGGAGCTAGGCTAAAAGGAGAAGATGAGCTGGGTTTGTAGAGGTTCACCATAGGGAATTGGAGACTCAAATCGGCCTATTTCCATTTGTGCTTTCCTCACCCAAATTTAAAAACTTAAATGACCATACTGTGGCACTTGGTAGTGCATGTATTTGTTTTCTGATTTAGTTCCACATCTATTATCTCTCACTCTTCCAAGTTGTAGTCTACATTTTTAGGGCTGAAAGTAGGAGTCAGAATCAAGACTGCTAATAAATAGTAGCCCAGTTTCATCAATTGTTTTGCAAAATCTAGGAAGTAATTTTTTATGGAAATACAAAGGAAATAATTAACTATTTCTTGCATTAAAATTCTACAAGGTAATGGTCTGATTGGCCATAATAACAACTTTTAAGGAATTTATGCTTTGTTGTACTAACAAATTTTTTGCTCATTAGGCGAGCCAGTGCAGCCCTGAACTGCTTAAAACGCTTTCATGAGATGAAGAAACGCGGGCCTAAGCCTTATAGTCTTCATTTAGATCACATTGTTCAGAAAGCGATGGCAACACACCAAAAGAGGGATCAGTACCTCCGAGTTCAGAAAGATATTTTTGTTTTGAAGGTATTTATGTGAAACCTGAATTTAAGTGATTTTGACGTGGGACATTTCTTAATTGAAACTGTGTATGTGATTTTATTTAAAAAAATTTAGATTTTCATAATTCTAATTTTTTTTTCTGTAGGAAGCATTTAGAATTAATATTTTAACTTTAATAGTTTTTAGATGCCACTTTGACACCTATGATTGAATTACATCCTTAAATGATGGAGCTTTTTGAGGGGGTGCACGTTGCAAATTGGGTTTTTATTTTTATGTATGTGGTTAATTTGCTGCAAAATAATTTTCCTTCCCACTTTCTATTGGTTTAGGATACAGAGGAAGCTCTCATGACCAATCTTAGAGACAGCCAAGTTCTTCATCATAAAGAGAATCTTGAATGGAATTGGAATCTCATAGGTACCATTCTTAAGGTAAGACAGAACATTTTGTGATTTGGTGAAATAGGTTTAAAGTGTATACTTCTTATTGTCTATTTTTGATTGTTGGGTTTTTTTATGCCTCCATAAGTATTTAGGAATTGATGGTTTAAAAGACAGTTTCTACATAATCCATTATCTTTTTTCTAGTGGCCAAATATAAATCTAAGAAACTATAAGGATGAACAATTACACAGGTATGTAAGAACTACATAAATTCACTACTTGAGGACTATTCCAGTTATTAAAATTAGTCGTTCAGTATCATATACAACTTATATTCATTTGTTTTATAACTAGGAAGTGTTTAGGCCTGTGTGGCCATGGGTAAATCATTAAAGTCTGAATGTTCCAGGTAACTCTTTAAAACTGTTGGAAAGTTCCCCTCACTTGATAAAGCCACAGATCCCATCCCCCAAAATAATACTTCTATTGGAACAGATAAATTGACTAATTTGGTCATAGTGGACTATTTTTTTTCATTCACAAAATGGTTATGTTTTGTCTGCTTTGTGCAAACTTTCTTTTAATTTTAAAATTCAGAAAATTTCCTATCTTTTGAAAATGTATGGTTTTGATTTCAGTTTTGATTCCAACTAACCAATTTAGTATAAATATTCCTAATCTGAATTTCTCAGACTGAGAGACCTTCACAGAGTATGGTAGAGTCACGGTGATGATAACAGGCACTCAGTAAGTGTTTGTTTATTTTGATAATAATATATTAGATTATTTCCAGCCTGATTTCCTCCATGTACCACCAAAGTTGGGTGACTTTTTAACCTCCCCTGGTAGCTCCATCTTGTTCTGTCCTTGTTGATTTGTGGGCAGCCCTTAACCACCCAGACCTTTTCCCCATCCTTTGCCCCCAGTTCCAAAGATCCAACTTCCTTTTTTACTGAGGAGCCTGGTAATTGATGGAAGTCTCAGGTGGTCAGGACAGAGTTTAGGAGTCCATCTTTTCTGTAGATGACGCACAAAACTTTTCTCATTAGAAATGCTGAAATTCATTTAGGCTAAGCCATTTTGGGGTAGGGAAGATTCAATCTTACTTTATACTGAAGATTTTCTTCAGTATAAAAACACATTTTCAGTAATTTAGATTTTCCACCAAATTTTAGTGATTATAAAAATATATATGGGACATCCATATTACTGACATTTTTTGGTTAATTTTAATAATAGTAACTGTCACTTATATAGTACTTTAAAATTTGCAAAGCCTTTTACATATATTCTTGTTTGATTCTCAGAACATCCTGGGAGATTGGTGCTAGTATGATTTCCATTTTACAAATGAGGGTTTGAGAGAGGTAACATGACTAAGAAATGTCAGAGGGAGAATTGGAACTTCACTCTTCCTGACTCCAGGTCTAATTCTTTATCCCTTAATGCACTTAGCAAACATTCCCTGTATTAGTGGTATTTAAGTCTAAGAAACATGTATAATAACATTGTACTGCAGAACACAGCGATTAATTAAAATATGTATTCATATCTTTTTTTACATCCCAGTTATTTTCCAGTATGCCCTTCCTACTCAGAATCCTGTCCTGTAAACTGAGATTCAGAAACTAAGACACATTTCAGGAAAACCAACTGATCTCTCTTCTACAACAAAAGAAGTACCACTTAATTATTTTAGCTGAGAATAGGATGTGAAAGAATAATATTTTGTGGCATTAATAAAACACTTTAAGCATCTGTGATCTTTGTGCAGGGAATTCTCAGTATTGAAACTCTTTATCTATGTATGTCACAACCCCTGTGACTTAGGTAAGTTCTAGGAAGTTGCCTAAGGTTAAGTGATTTGCCCAGGGTCACACAGGTAATAAGCGTCATAGGTGAGTTGTGAACCCAGATATTATTGGCTCTTAAGTGAAGCACCATAACCATTATGCTTATGCTGAATTTCTTTGATAAAATAAACTATAGTAATTATCAAATTAACTTGTTTTGATTTTTTGCTAATTTAACCATGGAAACTAAGAAATCATTGAATTTTGAAACTTGCTTTTGTAGATTCATGGGAAAAACATTTTCTGTACTACATAGGAAGATTGACATCTAAGAGCCCCAATAACTCACTCCCTCATCTATCTAGTTTCATCCACTGGATTTATAATTTTTTTCCAAGCCAAGTTTTTTTTTCAGCTTTGTAGTTTCTTTCATGTGTTTTGTCAAAAAATTCTTAGATTACAGTGGTACCATTTAGAGTGAACTTTGCTACTTAGCATTTTTATCAATAACTTGTGTAAGTAAATAGATGGTACATTTGTCAAATTTGCATCTACACAGCTAAAAATAATAGAAATAACTGATGCTGGCTAACAATAAGTATCCAAAAAGATCTTGACAGACTTTAGGATATTGGGCTGGTTTTTATCTGATGAAGCAGAGATAAATGAAAAAACATTAATACTTGGGTTCAGAAAATCATTTTCACAAGTACAAAATGAGAAAGATTTGCCTAACTCAGAAAAGAAGATCTCAGGGGTAGAGTTCAGTCATGTGTTCATCATAATTCAGCAATATGATTTGGCAGTTCCCAAAGTGAATTGAATCTTAAGTTGCATTCAGAGCATCCTGTTCCCCTAGTTGGAGGTACAAACATTCTATTTCTAAAATATTTGTTCAATTTTGAGTGCTGTAATTTAGAAAAAATATTGATAAATTAGGAATTGTCCATGGTAGGGTGACTAACCAAGAAGGGCCTGGAAGTCAAACTGTATAAAATTCATTCGAAGTAACTGAGTATCTTTATTAAACCTGTAAAAAAGATTTGGAGGAGCATGATGACTGTCCTTAAGTATTTAAAGGACTGTCTTATGAAAGAGGGTTTCGACTTGTACTAAATAGCATCAACTGGCAGAACTAGAAGTAGTGGTTAGAAGTTGCAGGAAGGCTTGATGTAAGGAAAAACTTCCCAGTAATAGATAATAGGAACTATCCAAAGTAGAATTGATTGCTTTGTTAAGTTTTTCCTCTTTTTCAGGTCTTCATGTAAAGGTCAGTGATTGGCCTGTGAGGTCCCTGACTTTGTAAACTACTTTTTAGGATTTATACCAAGGGGTATCTTGATGGAATAAAACTGTTGGTTCAATGTATTCCCTTCTCATTCTTTTATTCATAATGATGTACGATAGGAGCATAAAATTTATGGTTGGGGAGGATTTTAGAGATAGGTATATGTAACTGTTTTTGTATGCCCTAGAATCTTAGGAATGTTTTTATATTTGTAAATAAAGTGTTATTGTATTTACAAATGTAAAAGCCATTCTTAGTTCATTGGGCCATACAAAATAGATGATAGGCCAGATTTGGCACCAAGGATATAATTTGGAGATCCCTGGTCAAGTTCAGCTTTCCATCTTTTTACAGTAGAAGGAATAGACTCAGAGAATTCAATGATTTTCCTCAGTAAGTAGCAGAAGTAGGATCCAGTCTCATGCCTTCTATCAACATGGCCTTTTATCTCCTACAGATTGTTTTAGATTTAGAATAATCGTTCCATTGTGAGAAAACATTAACTTTCTGATCTTAACCTTAGGTTTGTACGACGACTACTCTATTTTTACAAGCCCAGCAGCAAATTATATGCCAATTTGGATCTGGATTTTGCCAAGTCCAAGCAACTCACAGTTGTGGGTTGCCAGTTTACAGAATTTCTTCTTGAGTCTGAAGAGGTGAGATATATTTTTACTCTGAGTATTTACCAGATCAGGTAATTATGCTTTGCCAGAGTAAGGAAAACTGGTTTCAATGTAACTGTTCAGAGTCAAATTTAGGGGAGATTATAAGAACATAAGCTGTAAGAATTTCTGCTGTTCATGTAAAGCTAAGTCCAAAGACTTCTCTAGAAGGTTTTTGTACAAAGGTAGGATTCTGTGACTGTAACATTCAACTTGTCAGCTGTAACTTGTTTTGAAATGTGAGCATATGAATCATAGAAATTACTGTTCATAAAGAATCTTGTGGTACTTCCACTACACAAAATATCTTTCATCATCTTGCTTTCTTTGTTAATTTTCATGCCCTCTTGCCTTCTCACATAACGAGAAGCTAGGGAAGCAATCTACAGGTGAGAGCAGAGAAACAAAGTTTTATAACTATGCATGTTGACAAGGATAATGTAGATCCCAGCTCTCCTACTGCCCCCCAGGTCTCATTGAAGAGATGATTGCCTATTGGATTCACCTCTGGCAATCTGATTTCTTTCTCTTTGCCGTGATACTTCATAACTCTGTAATACAATTTTTTATGAAATAATCTTTTCATTCATGACCAGAAAAGTTACAGAAATGGAGGTGACTTTTCTGCTTCTCCCACTTGAACATTAACTCCTTAAGGTCAGGGACTGTTTTTAGTTTTGGATATTTAAGCTGTGCTTGAATCTTCCCAGGAAGGTGAGTGCCTGTCTGGGAGGGCAGCTTCTTAGAATCCTATTCTTCCTGGGCCAGCCATTGATCCCTCTCAGCACCTTCTGTAGCCTCTTGCCGCTCTGTGTCCACCAGTCCTCATATCTAATCCTTCCCTCATCTCAGCTTCCAGCTGCACACACCCTGGGAGGCCTCAGCTCTGAGGACGAGCCCCTACTTATAATGATAACTCACCTGAACTCAGTCCTCAGTGATTGACAAACTTCCCAGTCATACCCACCCTATGCCAATGATTCTAAATGCACCCCTCCTCCTATGTCACTGCTCAAACCCCATCATCTGTCTCTCACTGCCTACCTTCTTGTTCTCATTTCCTTTAACCCAGTGCCCCCATGTAGTCCTCCAAAGTGTCCCACTCCTTCCTCTGTGCTATGCCTGCTTCGTAGATAATCAACTTGCTTTTATCTTAAATATTTTCCTTTCTCTCTCCATCTTCTTGCACTGAGCCTGGGCCACTTATTCCCACACTGGTTATACTTCTGTCCCCCTCCCCCAAAGCTCACTCACTGACATTGCTGAGAGAATTGGTCTTGCTCTCCATTTAATGCTTCCAGGTTCTCCTTTGAGGTTCATTCCATCCATTCTTACCATGCAAACAAGATTCTGATAGCTGTTATCTATTGACTTCGAGGGCTCTTCCCCTCTGATGCCTGGCTCATAGTCTTGCTCTCCTTCCAAAGTCACACTTCGGGGACTTCAGCATACATATTGACACTTAAGGACCTTTCCCTTCCATTTTCGCAGCTTGCTCATTTCGTATGACCTCCTCTACCTCATCTTAGCTACATGCAGAAATGGTCATACCTTTGATCTTGCTGTCACCCACAAGTGTTCTTTTACCAAGTTTGTTAACTTTGAAATTCTCTCATCTCTATACTGTCATCTTGAGTCCCTGGCTCCTTTATCAAATTGTTCATTATGCCTTGCCAAGCCTCAGCCTTGGATCACTCCATCACATTCACCACTTTTTTTCCTACATTCTTGCTGCTAAACAAAGATGGAGAAAATCATGAAACTCCTGACTGTGTTAACTGAAAATTTATATTATATAACTTCAGCTGACGCTTCACTCCTCTGAGGCAGTCCTACTCTTTCTTCTTTATCAACTTACTGTACCACTTTACACAGCAGCTCTTCGAAAACTTTTCAGTCATCCTATGGACTCCTTCTCTCTCCACCCTCTCAGCTGAAAACCTTGCCTTATATTTCTTTCAAAAATTTGAACCCATTATCTGGAAACTGCTGTTACCCTCTTTATCTCACATCCCTTAGCTACCTTCTGCTCTTTTCTCCTTTTTCACTCCATTCTCACATAAAGAGGTGCCCTTTCTCTTTGCCAGAGCAGTACCCCTTAACCTGCACAGTGTTATTCCATCATCTTTTCTTCTGTCATCCACACTCTCATTATTACCCTTTAATCTCCCCATATGCTTCCCTACTTTCAATAAAATACTTGCAAGTTTTACCATACTTAAAAAGAATCGTTCTATCCATCCCCCTCTAGCTACCTAGATCTGTCTTCTTATTCTAAACACCTATGTCTAAACATCTTATTTAAGAAGGCTATCTGTAATGGGGCCTCCATTTCCTCCCAATATCTTCCTAACGTTTTTGCAGTCTGACTTCTGACCTTATCATTTAACTTTAACTGCTCTCTATGGTCACCACCATATCTTAAGTCTAATGGCCTTTTCTCAATCCTTATCCTTGACCTATATGTAGCCTTTGATACTATCTGTCATCTACTTCTCCCAAGTTCAAGTACAGTCTCAGACACATACTAGCTGTATAACCCTATGAACATTGTTTGATTCACTTTCTTCAAAAGTAGTCAAGGATGATAGGGCGGATGGGTACACTCAACTAACTCTCATTGATACTGTGAGAATCCAGTGAGATGTTTGCACAAAGTCCTTAGTACAGTGCCTGGTATATAGTAGGTGCTATAGAAATGCTTATTACCTTCTCACTTGTCCTTGGTATTAACCCATTTTTTTGGTCAGTTAGGCTCTTTTGATTTTTCAATTGTTTTGACCCTCTCTCTTTCCCTCTCTGTTTCCCTCTCCCTCTGTCTTAACTCTTTCATGCTGTTCCCCTCCCTAATTGTCTTATGATTTTTTAAAAAAATTTATTTCTACTTGAGATGAATTTCTACTAAGGACTATTAATTGTTTTTCTAATGCTATTAACCTTTTCTCATTTCATTATTCTTCTTTTCTTTAGGATGGGCAAGGATACTTAGAAGAACTAGTAAAAGATATTGTTCAATGGCTTAGTTGCTCATCTGGAATGAAACCTGAACGAAGCCTTCAGAACAATGGTCTACTGAGTACCCTTAGTCAACACTACTTTTTATTTATTGGAACACTTTCCTGTCATCCTCATGGAGTTAAAATGCTAGAAAAATGCAGTGTATTTCAGTGGTGAGTTATCCTAGTTTATTTTTCATATATGATCAAACTTATTTTTTATTTCAGGTTAAAAAAATACCTTTGATTTTGTGTTTGATTAAAATGTGCCATCTAGTTAGTTAAATATTTTAAAAATACAAGACCTAAATAAAAACAATGACTCTTTGATATTTTAGCTCCTGTTTACTGTGCATTACTCTGTTTCACATACAAAATAGATTCTAATATCTTTATTTTTTTTTCACTTTCTCATTAGTCTTCTTAATCTTTGTTCCTTGAAGAACCAAGATCACTTATTGAAACTAACAGTTTCAAGTTTGGACTATAGCAGAGATGGATTGGCCAGAGTTATCCTTTCCAAAATCCTCACGGCAGCTACTGATGTGAGTGTAACATAGCAAAGAAAAAACGCATTTTATGAACAGCCATAAAAACAAAATAAATTTAAAATCAATCGGAAATACTAGACATACTGATTAGTGGTTGTGATCACCTTAATAATTTCTCCATTCCTACTTCTAAAGCAATAGCCATCATATAGGCCCTAACATCATGTAGCCGCCTTTGTGTGCTGTGTTTGCAATGACTGACCCCTATGTCTATAATGCACTCGTTACCCTCTTCTGCCTCTTAAAATTTCTAACTTCCTTTAGAGTTCAGCTCAGATGCTTCCTTCTACAAGAAGCTACATCTCTTGATGCGTCTCAGCTCCTAGTGCTCTTCCTCCTCAGATTACTTTGTTTTTATTTAACTTATGTAAGTGTATGTGTGTACGTGAGTGTGTGCATGTATGTGTGTGTGTTTTCTCATTGGATAAAATGTAAGCTCACTGAGCACACGAACTTCTTTTTTTGACTTTGTATCCCCAGCATCTGGCACACTGTACCTGGTAGATAGTAAACTCTTAATATTTGCTAATTGTGATGAAGCAGTAATAAGACCAATATATCCAAAGGGAAGTCTTGATTTACTTCACTGGACAAATGGTTGAAAAGATAAACTATCTTCCTAGCAGAAATTATAATCATCCTTGACACTTTTTTGAGTCAGCTAAAATATTTCAGTGTCAGAGATCAACACTAAAGTATTTCTCATTAAGATAATGTGCAAAGTTGCATTCTTGATTTAAAGGGAGAAAGAACGCATGTTTAATAAGTTGTTCATGTCTTTTCCCTTTTTCAGGGCTGTAGGTTGTACGCAACAAAGCATTTACGGGTATTATTAAGGGCCAATGTGGAGTTCTTCAGTAACTGGGGCATTGAGTTGCTAGTGACTCAACTGCATGATCAAAATCAAACTATTTCTTCTGAAGCTCTTGATATCTTAGATGAAGCATGTGAAGACAAGGTAAATTTTTCCTTTTGGTTATAAAATGCTTAAGTGTGGATAAGAAAAATTCATGACTTTTAAAATAAGGAGATAATTTTATAACTAAATTTACTTTCCAACTTGAGTGAATGATTGATTAAGCTAATTCCTAATAATCATTTATTTTGTCCAATTGATAATTTGTCTGTTTCTTTTTAGGCCAATCTTCATGCTCTCATCCAGATGAAACCAGCTTTATCTCATCTTGGAGACAAAGGTCTGCTTCTCCTTCTTAGGTAAATGTTAAGCAAGGGTTTTCTTTTTTGGGAGAATAGTTGCATTTTATTTTTTTAAACTTACTTCACCTATATTGACCCTTACAGCACATAAATAATGACTGATATAATTAGGAAAGTTGTGGAGAATAACATAGTATGACAGTTTCTTTAGCAAGTAGTTCTCTTTATTTTGTAAATAAGATGTATTTCAAGATTTGGGATACTATTTAATGTTTTAAAATACTTCTTTGTTTTCAGGTACTCTTTTTCTTTCTTAATTTTTCTTTTCACCCTTTTCTTTCTTACCATATATACTCATGTATACTCAGAGAGGGACTCAGTGAATTGTACTGAAATAGCATACTAGTTGGGAAAGCTGATTTTATAACCAGTTGCTGCATGACTTTAAATGAATCATTTAGCCTATTTAAACCTCAATTTCCTCGGAAAATGACATGGTTGGGTTAATTAATTTCCAAGGTCATCTCTAGCTCTTAAATACTACGACTGTGAGCTCGTTTATCCGTTTGCAAAGAATTTTCAGAGTATCCTAGCCTTAAAGGTATTGTACAAATGGAAGAATCCTCAGTTTCTTAGTTATGCAGGACATATTCCTTAAATATAATCCTTTATAAATTCTAGGTATTGAATCTTTGATTTCTTTTATTACTTTTATAGATTTTTGTCCATTCCAAAGGGGTTTTCCTATCTTAATGAGAGGGGTTACGTAACAAAACAAATGGAAAAATGGCAAAAGGTAACATTTAATTGAATCAGTAGATAGAAGTTTTAAAATTTTGGGAGTGGGGAAGATATAATTGTAAGTTAGTTATGGTTAGAAGACTTTAAACAATGCTTGTTTGTCATGTATGCATATAATTAACATTGAGTTTCATGCCCCAGCAAATTAGATACTTTATATGTATCTGTGAAACTGATATTAAACTTCCATAATTCCAAATTTCTTAATTAGCTATAAAAATGCATGTCCTTCCAGAGATGGTTTTTCTAGTTTTTTGTAGTCAGCAGGGGCACAAACATTCCTTATAAAAGCTTGCTCATGTTCTTAATGACCTTAAAGTCATTACACTCTAAAACTGTCTTTTTTTATGGTTTCTGTTTCCTTGTGTGCTCTATAACTGAACAGTGTTAATTTTATGCCAAAATACATAAATTTCTCTCCTAACCTAAGGGATGAGAAACCCAGTAAAGTAAATATAGCAATGTTGACAAAATTCATTTTAGGCTAATAATTTACATTAGTCTCTATGGTAAAGAAGTTTCTACTTAGGCATGAAAAGTGGACACAAGTTCTTTGTATAGCAGGTGGAAGAAATTAAAAAATTTTGGACATTTTCTAGGGTCAGTTTCCTTACCTTTGCCCTGTTCTCTTTAGGATGTCTTTAAGAATGTAACAACTGAGCTACGCATGGAAACATATAGGTTCTTCAAAATAACAAACAAAAGGGAAATTTGCATATTTATATGAATTCTAAAAGTGTTTTAAATACTTTACTTACTATGGTCTTTTCTATTGGCAATGTGTAGTAATACTGTGTTACTTTTTAGGAATACAATTCAAAATATGTTGAATTAATTGAGGAACAACTTAATGAAGCACTTACAACCTATCGCAAACCCGTAGATGGTGATAACTATGTTCGTCGGAGTAACCAAAGGTATTATCATCCTCACAGAAATAATTTAGTCATCAATAACTAAATTTAATTTGTAATAAAACTTATTTCTGTTTATATAATCTTGTTAATTGTGTATTAAACGTAAAACTCATTAGGCAGATATGTCCAGTTTTCCACGACTAATAATGTCAGTAATATTTTTAATTTGAGCTTACTTAGAATGGAGAGATAAAATGGGTTTTATCAAATCATTTTTGTTACACTAGATTACAGCGACCACATGTCTACCTGCCCATACACCTTTATGGACAACTGGTACACCACAAAACAGGATGTCATTTGTTGGAGGTACAGGTAAAATTCTAATTACATTGTAGATTGCTTAAAGAGCATGACTGATTTTAAATATGAAAATTTGTGAAGATGTTTTTTGGAAAAGAACATAAAATAGCAGTCAATTCAGTGGTATAATTAGAATGGTGCTCCATGACTGATCAAAAACATTGACACAATTTGAATGCATTTCTGCATTTCTCTATTTGTGATATTCATATCTCAGTTTCAATATAGATATAGTTATGGATACAGGTAAAACTTGGTTCTGAATTTTCATTGCAATATAGAGAATCCCTGAGTAAGAAAACTCCTTCAACCAATACAGGCATCCTCTCTACATCATATAGTCTTGGAGAGTATCCTGGGAGTACTTAGTAGTTAAGTGACTTGCCCAGGAGCACACAACCATATAGTGTCTGAGAGTGGGACAGATATTCCTGGTTTGAAGGCTTGAGCCTGTCCATTATCCCACTCACACACATAACCCCTGTCCCACCCCAACCCATACACAACACCCTTGTGGGTGCATGTGCATGCATATGTGTTCCTGTATATGTATAGGTGTAGTATGTATATACATATATTATAATGCAGTTGTCATTCCTTAAAAGGCAAATGTATTGCCTAAATTTAAGAACCAAAAGGAATTGTAAATGTATATTGTGCAGAAATTCACCAGATATGCATATGTGTTTGTATGTATGTACATATCTGTGTGAGGTATATGGGGTTAGGCACATGTGAGTTACTTTTGTGCATTTTTATTACAGTTGTGTTACAAATGCATCTGCGTGTGACTTCTTGCATGGCCAGGCCAACTTCATTTGGGTGATTGTTTGTGCTTTATATTTATAGATCAGTAGTAAAATGTGTGAGAGAATCCATTATAAGAAGGCTGTTTTGAAAGACTAGGCCATAAAGAGATAACAGAAGAAAATGGAAGAGAATGGGATGAGAATAAGAGAAATTTGTGAGGTAGTTGTGAAAAAGGCCCCTAGAAATTAAAAAGATTTCCTAAGACACCAGCTGCTTACTTGGATATTTGAAAAATTTGGTTTTTGTTAGTGTTGTTTATATAATCTAGTATAAATCTATGAAAATAATTTAAAATTGGAAGTTAATAGCAATAAAGGAAATCTAGTATATTGTTAAGTATTTTTCTTTATTTTCCTGTCTAGAGTGTTGTTCCAGATCTCAGTTATACTATTCGTTCACCAATGCTGGATAAATGGGAAGGAGTAAAGCAGCTGAAAGCAGCCCTTTGGGCCTTGGTTAGTACTTAATTAGTATGTGATAAACATGCCATTTCTTAGATTCTGTACTTTTTTCCTTAGTAGCAGTATATTGTCTTACATAGTTGTGTCACTGGAATTTCTATTATCAGTCTTAATATTCCAAGATGAAAACTGTCTTCACTAATTTAAATGTTATATTCATTCTGAAAGACAGATAAATCCTTTCACAGTAATCTTTTTTGAAGATTTTGGTTTTTCCTAGGAAAACCATTTTTTTTGGCTTGTTTTAATTCTTCTGTCAGGGGTTTGTTGCAATAGTCTTCTAGAACAGGGTTGATTTTGTATCTTTTCATTTTCCCAAGTTTCTTGAAAAGCCTCTATATTTTGTAACCCTATCTAATAGCAAGGGAATTTTTTTTTAATCCAGGGTAATATCGGATCATCAAACTGGGGTCTTAACCTGCTTCAAGAGGAGAATGTGATTCCAGATATATTGGCCTTAGCACAGCATTGTGAGGTTCTCTCCATTAGAGGGTGTGTATTTTTTTTTCCAGCAATTCATAATGTATTTCTTTAGTATAGAGTACATTAATCATTAGATAATAAATCTCATATATTTATAATTTCCTGTTAAAACCACAGTGTTGACTATGAAGGAACTCTCAGTCTTAACAGGTTTTGTGACAGTAAGACCACTATTTAGATTATGAATTTCCTTAGAAAGCATCTAGTCCAACCTTCTTGTTTACAAATGAGGAAGCTGAGATCCAGAAAAGTGAAAATTCCAGAAATGGAATGGTTTGCTCTAGGTCCCACAGGGAATAGGCTTGTCAGGGGGCAATGCTTCTGTCTCTTGATTCCTGGTAATTACTATAAATCAGCAATTGACCTCAGGTGCTTAAAGAAACTTCCTGAAGAGAAGTCACAGATTTGATTTCTACATTGGTCTCTTCCCAGTCAGATTCATTCTTCACACAACTCCAAAAAATAATGTTTCTAAGGTACATGTTTGCCCTGCTTCTATTGAGGGCTTCTAGTCCTAGTCACCTTGGTTTACAACCTAGTAGTTATTCTCTCCTCTTCCCCATACCTCATATCAAATCATTTGCTAGGTCTTGTCAATTCTGTTTCTACCAGTTCTATTTGATTAGTTCCATTCTCTCCATTCTCACAACCACTGTCTTTATTTTTCACTTCCATTATATTGATAGCTTTCTAGTAAATCTCTCTTGTTTCAAATCTCTCTTCTCATTTTTATTGTTCATTACTTAAGCTATACATGCTCTGTGGTTCAGCCATGTTGTCTGTCCTGCTCTTATCTCTTATATAATATTACATCTTTAGTTTCCATGCTTTTGTATAAGTTGTACTCATGCCTAAAGTATACTTCTTTCTCCCCTTAGGAGTACCTCTTCTTCAGGACCCATCCTGATTCCCCAGTTACCATTATCCCCTCCCTTCCGTTTAACTTCATTTTGTGTGTGTGTGTGTGTGTGTGTGTGTGTGTGCGCGCGCGCGCACGTGCATGTGTAATAATACATTTGTGTAATTTATGAATATTCATGTATTGTAGGTACATGTACAACCTTTTAAAAAAAACTAATACTAATGCATGGCCAAAAATGTGAAAACTACTACCCCAAACTTTACATATCATATCCTTCCTGTATTTTCTCACTTGTCTCCATGTCTTGAATGTACTCTGTCTATATCTCTGCGTTTGAAGTTCTTTCTCTTTTTAAGGCTCAGCTTTTTCTAGAAGAGTTCTCTGATACCTTCCCTCCTTTCCCACAGATACAGATAAAAATGTCTCCTGCTTCCTCAGACTTTCCTGGAGCTCTTTGTATGAACCTATGCCCTGCTCTCATCATACTATACCTTGTACCATAGTTTATCTCTGTACATATTATAATGGGTATAAGGGTCTTCAGTATTCTCCTGTGTTTTGTTGCTGTCATTTGTAGTAGTCTCATCGCCAAGATGTAGTAGTGCCTTCCATGCACTGGCCACTTAACGTTCATTGAATTAAACTGACTCAAACCGGTTGTACTGCCTCAAAAACCTTTTTTGTGGCATCCACTGTATCTATCCGCTAGTCTCAGTAATGGTAGTGACCAGACGAGAAGTTTGGGTGGTTCATTTCGAGTTTTCATAGCTACTTAAATTATCAAGTGCAAGTCCTAGTCTCTGAGCATTATTTACATCATCTTTCCAAAGAATAACTTAGTACATTTATAAAAACCAGCTTTAAATACAAACTTGAGTTACTCTGAGTTATAATTTGTCAGTAGTTTTTTTTAACTTAGTTGTATTTTAAGAAAACAAGAGTTGTACAGAATTTAAAAAATTTGTTGTAAATACATCTATGCTTAAGTATAATAAAGTTTTCTAAGAAATGTTTTAAGTTTTACGATTGTGATCCTGGAGTTAAACAAACATGTAAGTGGGTATATTTTAAATAAATATTTTTGTGTTTTTATGTCAGAAATAAAATGTCTTAATTGTTTAGGAGATAATTGATATTTTTTATCCCTTTTCATCTCAATTATTTTCACTAGGTATGTTTTTACATTTTATAAAATGTCCACTTTTATTTATTGATTTAAGTTTCAGTATAAATTTTCTTTATGAAATTATATTTGCAGTATGTTTTTGGTAGAAGAATTATGTGACTTTAGATAATAGGCAGGTGAAATTCTGATAGCAGTGATATGCATATTTGAGAGTCTTTGTTATCTCATGAATGATGGGATTAAGCATCTTAAGGCTACTGGAGTTGTAATTGTTGACTTTTCTTCTAGAAGGGATAGTGGGACCTAGCTTGTTGAGAGGAATACAGAAGAGAAGAGTAATTAAGAGATTCAGAATGTTAAAAAGATATTTCTCTCACATCCTTTTAATGCCTGAACCTGTTCTTATCCAGGGTTCAAGATGAATCTAGCTGTAGATCGTATCAACCATTTATATCGGTCCTTTAATTTTTGAGTAGTTTGATTGCTTATACCATTTGCATACCTTGTTAACTTTACTTTTCCCTTGATCATCTTCAGCTGTTGTTCAAAGTACTTTTCAGTATCTGATCTAGGAAACTTTTCAGAAGACAGCAAAAGCATGCCTGTGCACTCATGCACACACACACACATGCACACACCCAGGAATACAGTGATTCATGAAGCCATTTCCTTCTCCCTCTTGCTAATTATGTAAGCAGAGATAGAATAGAAGAAATATGGAATCAGTCCCCACATCTGTTAAAGATATCAAAGGTTTCAAGGAGCACTGAAATGTAACCGGATTCCATGAATTTCTGCAGAGGACTTTTATGTCCAGTGACTTTTTAAGGAGATATAAACCAATTGTAGAGTAATTTATAGAAAGTTTTCATTTAAATTATTGGTTCTAAAAAACATCCATGTTTTTGCATCATAATCTATACAGAACCTGTGTCTACGTGCTGGGTCTCATAGCCAAAACTAAGCAAGGATGTGATATCCTAAAATATCATAATTGGGATGCTGTGAGACACAGTCGCAAACAGCCATGGCCAGTGGTTCCAGATGACATGGAGCAACTCTGCAATGAACTTTCTTCTATCCCAAGCACCCTAAGTCTAAACTCTGAGTCTACCAGCTCTAGACATAATAGTGAAAGTGAATCTGCACCTTCAAGTAAGCATTGTTAAAGTTCAATTAAAATTAAAATTAATGTTTGCATGCAGAATTTTAAACTGTTAATTTGTTCTTAATCATGAAAGTATTCTTGTTTTTCTTTTAAGGCAATTGGGCTGATCTTTTTAAGACATATAATCTTATTTAGCAGCAATACCCTATTAAAGATTCACATCCCCTTAATGCAGAAAAGGGGTTTTTAACATGCAGTCCATAAATTTTAAAAAACATTTTTAATAACTATATTTCAATATAATTGGTTTTTTTTATAATCCTGTGTATTTTATTTTATCCATTAAAAAGTATTATTCTAAGAAAGTGTCTGTAGGGGTTCATGATACAAAAAGAACCTCTGCTCTATATAGTGCAGACACTAATCAGGCATTCTCTTACTACTCTAAGAGTAGCTTCTTCTTACATGGAAGTTCTCCAGAATTTTGTGATAATGTTTCCCAGTTCAGTGAAGCACATACCTCGTTTTTCTTTCCCTTCCTCTTAAAATCACAGTCAGCTTTGCTTTAACCTGTGCTTCATTCTGAGTTGAGGACTTTGGCTTAGAGAGCAACAACGGATGGAGTTAGTTGAGCACTAAGAAAACTTTCAAGGAATTCATTGTACAAGTGTTTATCCACAGTCCATGTGAACATTTACCTACGTGTTCCAGACCATTATAGCTTCAAGGGAAAAACTGCCAAATCTTGATTATTGGTGGACTCTGCCTCTGTACTTTAGAAATTTAACATAAATTAATGGTCCCATTGTCCTCTCCCATTTTTTCCTTTATTTGGTTGCCATTGCTGCTGCTTTGGGCTTCAGTGTGTGAAGCGTCATAGGATGTAATGTGGAGCTACCTTGAATCCTTTTCTAGCTTCTGTTTTTATCACATTGTTTTGTTGTTTTTCCCACCTATACGTCACTTCCTACTGTTGTTTTTAAAACAATCAAACTACATGCATTGTGGTAGTTGCAAAAGTACTACAGTTTAGCTGCAAATTCCTGAGTGGCACTAGTGTTAAATTTACAGTGTACCTATAAATCTAAAGGTTCACACCCAGCACAGGGCCTTCAATCATCAGTCTTCTCTCCTGGTTGTGATCTGTGTGCAGGATCAGGAAAATCTGGTTCCAGTCCCATCTTGTGTGTGGTATGTTTTGTATTATGTTTATCTGCCCCTCCCATTATCATCTTGTCTCATTGAGATTTTACTGATATACGGAAGCATTATAAACTGTTATGAATTCTTCATGAGGCACACCAACCTTGACAACCCCCTCCCTCCCATTCCCCCATCACTACAAGTGCCAGAAGGATTTCAGTATAATAGGCTCACTCATTGGTGGCATAGTCATTAAAGGTACTATAGAAAGGCCAGAGATATCTGGTTCAAGTCCTACTACTGGCAGTTACCAATTTTGTAACAATGCACAATTTATTTAACCTCTTTGACCTTCATTTTACTCATCTGTGAAAACAGGAATGATAATTTGTAATACCCACTTCTTGCTTTTGTTTTGAGGCTCACTGAAATGAGATAGTGTATATAAAGTTCTTTGTGAACCTCAAGGTACTATATAAATATCTTCCAATATTCATATAAATATCTAATATATAATAATATATCTAAAATATAAATCATCTACTATCTCAGACTTAATCTAAAGGATAGCTTTCTAAAAAGTTTTAGTATATTTAATAGTTTTGTGACCTATATGAACATTAATCTACAATATAAACTGTTTTGAAGTCAAATAATCACTAAAATTTGCAGAGTGAATGTGCTTTAATTTTTAGATGCTTTGAATAATATGTAACTTTTCATTTTAGGTATGTTTATTATGGAGGACGACCGATTTGGCAGCAGTTCTACTAGTACGTTTTTCCTTGATATCAATGAGGATGCAGAGCAAACATTTTATGATCGGACTGGACCCATAAAGGATAAAAATCCATTCCCCTTTTTTGTTTCTAGTAGACTTGTGAAGAATCGCATCTTAAATTCTCTCACTCTGCCTAATAAGAAACATCGCAGTAGCAGTGATCCAAAAGGGGGCAAGCTGGCATCTGATAATAAATCTGGCATTAGGCGGAATCGAACAGTTACAGAGCCATCCAGCATTGACTTTAATCATAGTGATGATTTCTCTTCCATTTCCAAAGTTCAGAAAACATTAAGATTAGAGACTTCTTTTGTTGGAACCAAGCAAATTGAAGATGCTGGTAGCACACCGAGTATTGGGGAAAATGATCTAAAATTTACAAAGAGTCTTGGTCCAGAAAACCACAGGGAGAACACAAGCAGAGAAAGATTAGTTGTTGACAACTCTACAAGCTCACATATGAAGATACGCAGCCAAAGTTTTAACACAGATACTACAACAAGTGGTATTAGCTCAATGAGCTCAAGTCCTTCAAGAGAGACAGTAGGTGTGGACACTGCAACAATGGACACAGACTGTGGAAGTTTGAGTACAGTGGTAAGTACTAAAACTGTTAAAACGAGCCACTGTTCAACACCACAGTCCAACCATCTGCCTCTTTCAAAATCAAACTCTGTATCCCTGGTGCCACCTGGTTCTTCTCATACACTTCCTCGTAGAGCACAGTCCCTTAAAGCCCCCTCTGTTGCTACAATTAAAAGTCTAGCAGATTATAACTTTAGCTATACAAGTTCTAGAGATGCCTTTGGTTATGCTACATTGAAAAGATTGCAGCAGCAAAGAATGCATCCCTCTTTATCTCATTCTGAAGCCTTGGCATCTCCAGCAAAAGATGTGCTTTTTACTGACACCATTACCATGAAGACTGGTAGCCTTGATTCCAGATTAACACCAAGCAGGTAAGAAAGCATTTTTAAGTGACAATTATAGTTCAGGTTAAAATATTTAAACTCTAGTTGGATATGTTGGAAATGTTTTACGTCTACTTTGGCCTCATAAATGACAGCTATTAATTATTTACTGTGGTAGGTTATAAGCTCCTGATTGTCTGATGTGATTTGAAATTGATTCTTGCAGCTGCAAGGGGGGGAGAGAAACTCCTTGTAGGCCCTGAAAATAAACATACATGCTTTGCTAGGACACACAAGTCACAAGCTTTTTTTTTCCATTTATTTCTCGCTTCTGCAAGGATCGATTTTAAAAAGAAGCATGTCGGGGGAATCAGGAGCTTAAGACCTACAATAACAAACAACCTTTTCAGGTAGGTCAATTTTAAGGCCCAAAAGGTTGACCTCTTTTTTTTTTTAAACAATATCAGTAAAAGCTTCAGTGGTAATTTCCATTTGTTTTAAACATCTATAGCTATTTAGTAGAAACAATGAAAACTGAAGAAATTGACCCCTGTCTTTGTATTATATTCTTTTTAAGAATAAATTTAGGAGATTAATGATATTTAGCAGTTACATCGTTAGTTGAAATGAACTGAAATGTCCTGATTAGAATTTAATTTTATAAATATATATAATTTGCTCAGAATTTCATATGCTTTATCTTCAGAGTGACGCCTTAGGTGTCACTTTTTCCTTGGCGCCTTTCCTGATTCCCCCCTGCTGTTAATTTTCTTTACCTCCTTAAATATTTTTAGAGCATTTTTATCTGAACTCATTTTTGTTCCCTTTACTCCCTCCCTTGTATTATACATAGCTACATAACATTCTTGCTAGTGGGCTGTTAGGTTCTTGAAGAGACAGACTATTTTATTTTTGCCTTTGTATCTCTGGAGGCTAGCACTGTGACTTGCACATAATAAATGCTTAATAAATGTTGCTTTGAATTTAATATGGTATCTTTGGCTGTGGCTGCAATTTCTACATGTTTTCTGCTTGGTCAACCAAATGTTTTTAGTCATAAATCCTTTTCTATATAGCTTTATATTTTTACTAAAATGTATCTGATTCTGATATTCACATTACTAATTTTTTTTGTAATTTTCCTCCTCTAATAACTAGCAGTTCACTTTCAATGAGGCCAGCTCCTTAACTGGGTTGTATTTCTAGATAGTATCACAAAGTAGAAAGACTGCTTTATTGAGCTAGGATAACTTTTTGCTTCTTGTCTCAGTTAACTATAAGGTTGTGGGAGGGCTAATAATACCTATTCTGTGGGTAAAAATGTTTTGCAGGCTACAAGGCACTGTTCAAATATAAATTACTGTGGTGTATTTGGTATTTATATAGCAGTGCCTCAGTCTTCTAGAACGTAACTGGCAGGCTCATTTATTCAGAACTTATCTTAATACTGAGAGTTAAGTGAAAAAGGTCTCTGAATAGCCAAAATAGGTGTCACAAAATCCATTCAGTAAATAATTTTGCATAAATAAGAGAATTTCACTTCAGGTCTTTATCTTGTCGTATCTATGGTCTTGAGATTCTGGGCATTTTCCATTGTTATATAAAATTAGAAGTAAGTAGTGGCTGGATGTGGTGGTGCACCCCTCTAATTGAGTACCAAGTCTGGTGGATTGTGCTTACTCTAGCCTTACTAGGCTGAAATAGATCAGGTGTTTGCATCAAGCCCTGCACCAGTGGGGTGAACCCAGGGCAGGGTGGCACCAGGCAGCCTAAGAAGGGACAAAGCAAACTAGACTGGAAATGGAGCAGATCAAAACTCCCAACACATCAGGAGCTGGATTAGGCCTATGAGTGACTCTTCTACTTTAGCCTGGGTGAGATGGGGAGATCGCATTTATCCAGGCCCCTGTTGCCCTGCCAAAAAACTAAATAGTAATATGAATGTAAGAAAAGTATAGGGGAAACAAATATTACTAAACAATAGTTAATGAAAGAAATCAGAAAAATGCTAAAAATTTTTAAAAGATGATCACAGTAAGTGCCATGTTATGGCTGTGAGATAAAGCCAAAGTAGTTCATGGAGCCAGACTTACACCCTTGAATCCCTGCATCAGTAAGAGGAGAGGAAAATCTAAATGAATTACCCTTGTGCCTAAAGATACTAGAAAAGGAAAAAAACTGTATTGAAAAGAAGAGGTAGATACCTGGCCCAGACAGTTTCAAAAGGAATCCTTTAATACTTCCCACAAAGAAAGAATGCCAGAGAATAATATAGAGAAAGAGGCACATAGGTGGCATAGTGGAGATAGTGGCAGGCCTGGAGTAAAGACTTGAATTCAGACTTGTTCTCAGTTACTGCCTTGGCCAAGGCACTTAACCTCTGTTTGCTTCAGTTTTCTCAACTATAAAATAAGAGTCATAATAATACTACTGGCAATACCTTTTATGTGGGGGGGTGCGCATGCGTGTGTGTGTGTGTGTGTGTGTGTGTGTGTGTGTGTGTGTGTGTGTGTAGTTTTCCAAGGTATCTAAAAGTTAACAAACTTCTCAATTGTTAATTAGCCACTTTGTAACATGGAGGATTTGAACTATGTCTTGCTGACTTGGAAGCTGATGTTTTATGCACTACATGTATTCGTAAGGAATACATAGTGTTTATTTTAAACTTGTCAAAGATAACATTAAAAAATCATAGGTTAGTTTCTCTGATTTGTAAGTGCAAAAATACTTTAACAATTATTAGTATTAACAATACAGCGATATATTATAAAGTTCATTCAAGTTAATTCTTAATTATACATTAAATTAATTCAACCATTAAAAACTGTCTTTACATGTAATTAGAAAAAATTAAATACCACTAAGTAGAAAAAAATTAAAGTAACTATGATTTATATTTTAACATCAGGAAATCAATATGTAATAACATAGAAACAAACTAAAAATTTTACCACTATGTTCAAGATGGGGAAAGATTTTTTCCAATGTTTATTTGTGCCCCAAAACACCAAAAGGAGTAGGAATGGAAGGGTTTTATTTTCATCCATTGAAAATCAACTGTCCTAAAGAGAATGGCCTACATGGTATATAGTAGAAAAACCATTAAAAGCATTCTTACTGAAAATGAGGACAAAAGAAATTTTCCTTACGTTCACCACTTCTCTTTAACATAGTTTTAGGCATACTATCACAACAGTATATAAGTTACATTGATTGAAAATGAGGTCAGATTACTATTTGCAGATTACTTGATAATATATCTAGAAAATTCAAATGTCAGAGAAAAGCAAAAAGGACTTTCAGAAGGCAACACAGACAAGCAGGACAGTGCTGGTACTGTCATGTTCAAGGTAGTCTTAAAGTAATTACTTGAAAATTAATTATAAGTTGAAAACGAGATGAATTCAGAAAGGTTCCAGGATACAAGATTAACCCACAAAAATTATATTCATTCTTACATACTAGAAATAAAGATCAAAAATATATCATAATAGAAGAAACCCTATTTATATTAGCAATAGAAATCAATAATTGGCCTGTTAACCTACTTCAGAGTATACATGACATTAAGTATTGTAAAACTATAATAACTGAAATGAAGGAAGACCTAAATTATTGTAAGGACATAATGTTTTAGTGGTTAGATTTAAAGATCCTGCTTCCTAAATTGATTTAGATATTTACATGATATGTTACAGTATAGGAAAAAATAATTTTTTGATGAAAGTGGATTCATACTCCTAGAATTAAAGATGTTACAAACTGATGATAACCATCAAACCTATGTGGTGTTGGGCTGCAAAAAAATGAGAAATACATCAACAGAATAAAGATAACAGATGTCCAACCAATGTGATAGAAAATGAATTTTGATTCATTATACCTCCTTAGCTCAGTCAGTTTCAGCTAATGGAACAACATCAAAAGTGGAAGAAAATAGAATAGTGTGTTATCTTAATTTTGGAGGGGAATTGACTGCTCTGTTAAGTAGAAGAAATCATTAAGGACAATATAGACACAATTACTTTAAAAGAAAAAACATTCTACGTAATATAATAAATAGGAAAATAATAGATTGAAAAATATGAAGTATGACAGATAAATCTTGACATCTAGAGTATGTGAAGAGCTGTTAAAAATTTAGGCATCTTTTAATTCCTAATAAATAAATGGGCAAGGGGTATGAATGTACATTTACTGAAGAAGAAATACAAATTGTTAATCATGTTAGCTACGTGACAGTGCATAATATGCTGGACCTAGAGTCAGGAAGACCCAAGTTCAAATCTAGCCTCAGATACTTACTAGCCATGTGACTTGAGTAAATCACTTCACTTCAGCCTGCCTCAGACCTTCATCATCTGTGAAATGGGAATAATAGCACCTTTCTCCCAGTGTTGTTTTAAGGGTTAAATGAGAAGTTTGTGAAACACTTTGCAAACTTTGAAGCACTTTATAAACACTAGATTGTTATTTGAAAAAAATTCTCAGCCTCCTCATACTGACAGCTACAAATTAAAACAACTCTGTCCCATCATATTGGCACAGATAATTGAAAACAACAGAGCAATATTGATGGCATTTTGGTGGAATTGGAAATCAATGTAGTTTTGTGGGGGTTTTGGAAAGGAATTTGTCAGTATATTATAAAAGTTACAGAAAGAATTCCTATCCTATGACCCTATAGTTTCATTGTTGGAAATATACCTTGAAAACTTTACCAAAAGAAAATAAAGCTTACTCTTTAAAGATTTTCATTGGTGTATTATTTGTAATTCCAAAAAACTAAAACCAACCTTCCTGCTAAACATTAGGAAAATGGTTAAATTATGATAAATTGATGTAATGGCATTTAGATTTTCAAGTATAATGAGTATGACACAGTTTGGTAAGAAATATTTAAGAAGATAGAAGAAAAAAACAAAATTAGAAAAACTACATACTAAAGTATTATCAAAGGAAAAGTGAGAATAACCAAAGAAAATTTCTGGGTGCTTAGACATTTTACATAGACGTTACATACATTAGATATTATGTAAAAGTAATGACATTTTGAACATTGAATTTTGTGTGAATGGTGCAGAGAAAGTAATGTTTAACAAGTATATTAAATATAAAAAATAAACCTTAAAGTCTAGTCAAGGGAAGAAACATCTACATGTTTATTAAAAATATTAAAGTTTTTGAAATGATTACATAGGAGAATAGAATAGTATGAGAAACTTTAGAGGGATTTATTGCCTTTAGTTGGGGGAACTGAGTGAAGTTTTCATGAGGAAAAATGTTTATCTGAACTCATTCTTGAAGCGAGTATCTTCTAAGCATATAGAGGCCAATGTGGGTAAATGTGGATGACCTAAAGTACAGTTAACAGGGAAGGTGTGCATGTTATCAAAATTGCAGTCTGAGGTATTTCAAAGGCCTGTTTAGTTCAACTTATACCTAAACAAGAGTCCCCTCTATCCCATAGAAAACATATGGGCCAACCTTGCTTGATGATCTGAAATAAGCAGAAACTCAGTACCTTCCAGGTCATTCATTTTTCTTCTGAGTATTTTTAATTTTTAGAAAGTTTTCCTTACAGGAAACTTAAATTTACCTCTTTAACTTCTCCCTTTTGTTTGTAGTTTGGACCTTTGTACCAAAACAAACAAAACCATGATCCTTCTACATTACTCTAGTTTACCAGATTTTTTAGACACTTGAAAATAATCAAATCTTTTCCCCCTCCAACCACATGGACCTTTCTCTTCTCCCCTTCCTCTCCACCTCCCATTTCCATTTTGTAGGCCCAGCACTCTTTGTTTTTTTAATTGAGCCTCATGGAATGAACCATGGAATTGCCATTTACTATCTTGGTTAATAACTCTTTGTGTACTTTGCCACTTGTCAATGTTTCTCTTAAAATAAATGAAGCTCAGTACTTCACATATGCACTGACCAGGACAGAGTATAGTAGGACTTTCCTCCGTAGTCCTAGACACTATGCCTCTCAGTGCAGTTTATCTTCTATTTTCTTTTTTATTGCTGTCATGTCACATACGTGGCTCACATGGCAGAACTTGTAGACCATTAATTAGAACGTCCCACATTTTTTCTCGACTCATTGCTACATCCCTCATTTTGTACTTAGGAAGTTTAATCTTTTGAACCCACATGTGAGACCTCAGTTATCTTTATTAAATTTCATCTCACTAGATGTGTGTAGCCCAGTGTTCCAGCCTATCAAAATATTTGAGTATTGATTTTGACATGAATTGTGTAAGTAGTTTCTCTCTGCTTCGCATCACCTGTAAATTTGATAAACATGGCAGTTATATCTTTATTTAAATCTCAATAAAAATGTCAAAGGGCACTGCAGATCACAAGAAGGAAAGCTTTGATGTTCCTGTTGAACCCTTATTGACTTCTTTTTGTGTCTAAGCCTTGCAGTCCTTAGTCTCCCTAATAGTACTGGTTATTAGTTATCTGGAATCATGTATCTTTTCTACAAATGTAGCCAGTTTAATAAGCCTTTCAAAAAACAAAACTAAGTCTGGCAGGACTTATTTTTGATGAAGCTTTGCCAACTCTTAGTTATCTTCCCACTCTTTTCTAAATGTTCACTAAGCTATTATATTTGGGAGGAAAAATGAAATCCTTAGGTTCACACTGAAGGTCCTCCACTGTTTAGCTCTTCCTGCCTACTTTTCAAGCTTTATTTCATATGTAATATATTTATTTTCCCCATCTCATCTACATTCCAGCCAAACTAATCTTCTAGTTTTTTAACTCAACCACCTTCTTGTAAGTCACAGCACCCCATGCCTTGGATGCACCAAAAGCTCATCTCAGATGCAAGTTCCTCTGTAGCTATCCCAGATTCACCTAGCTAAAAGGATATACTCCCCCCAGAGCACACTGTTTGGACTATTCCAATGCCTCTGTTGCTTTTTTTTACTAAGGCATAGAGGAAGTTTTAGTCTTGATATGTAGAGTCTGGGATAATAAAATGATAAATGATGAAGTCATAGATGCCTGCAATAGTGAAATGAAGAAAACTGCTTGAAGTCTTACTCCAGTGCTTCATTGTGGCATGAAAGTGATACTCCATTCTTGAAGACTGTACCCATAGATCATAAGCTTTGATGCCACCAAGTTTGAGGTTGTCCTAATTTATTAGCCTAAATAAGTGTCAGACCAAGTAATATAATTTTCTGGTTATTCCAACTTGTCTTGAGAGGTTACTAGGTGCCATAATTGGAGGGAGTATCCAGGTAGTTGAAATCATTAATCTTCTGAAGTATTGGAGTAAGAAGTAAACTAGAAGCTAGAGTAAAGGAAGAGAAAGCACCTTCCCTTTCTTGTGGCCAGAAGACCTGGTTCTGTTGTTTAGTAAGTGGTAGATTTTGCACAAGTCATGTTACCTCTTTCAGCCTGTTTCTCTTTAGTAAAATTAGGGTAATACCCATTTCACTGAGTTCTTACTAAGATCCAATGATCTGTGCTTTGAACATTGTAAAGTGCTGTATAAATAGGAGCTATAATGATGTTGCAAAGTATACTTGGTATTGGGGTTTGGGGCCTTTTGGTAAAGCACAAAAAATGTAGGCATTGCTTTAATTTTGTTTTTTGTCCATTGGTTAGCAGCAGCCAAGACCACTTAGTGAGTGTGTGGTCAGGAAGGTTGTTGTTTGGGTATAGGTTGAATTAGATGGATAACTTCTGAGGTTGAAGGTCCCTTCCATCTTTTGAGGTTCTTGACACCTTCACATAGATTTGTCTTTGCAGACATTATTTGCCCCCATTAGAGTGTAAGTGCCTGTAAGAACTGTTTGTAACGTTTGACCATTTATCCCTATCACCTGTTCGAGAAGCCTTTCACCTAGTGGTTCTTAATGTATACTTATTGAACTGGAGTTTTAATTGAATATAATATTTAGTCGATTAGATCTTATAAAGATGAATAATTTTGGTTGGCTTCTGCTACCCTAGAAATTTTATAAGAAAATAGTTAACACTAAAAGATTTTGAGACAGCTAGGTAATGCAGTAGGTAGAGCCACTGGGTCTAGAGTGAGGAAGACTTGAGAAATCCGAACTCAAAACACTTACTAGTTGTATGACCCTGGGCAAATCACTCAGCCTCTGTTACTGCCCAGGGTTGTTAAGAGAATAGAATGAGATAATATCTGTAAAACTTTGCAAACCTTCAAGTGGTGTAACAATGCTAGCTATTATGGAGTCATTGTTTTTTATTGTTCATAACTGTTGTGCTTTACTGGTAGAGGTGTCCTTAGCCCCATAACCCTAAACTCTTGCTTTGTTTTATGTGCTAGTTATGTATGACTCCCAGGCTACAATTCTAACTTTGGAGATGTTTCAAGAATTAGAGGTGTAGAGGTAGTATTTGGCAGCTGGAGATTATCTAGTTTTCTGCACTTCTAAAATCTTTATTGCTAGGAAGTATAGCCACTTACTTTTTGATATTCATGTAAGGCTATTTTAGGTAACTTCCTGGGATATTTAATACATATTAATAACACTATAAATAAGCTTACCATAAAGTAAATGTTTAGAAATAGTTAATGTTGCTTAACTATCCTCAAGTAGTCTGATAGATTTTGCAATTTCTTGGTGCATCTTTTGTTGAAGGTGGGCAAAAGTATATATTCCTTTGTGTCATAAGATGACAGATCAGACTAATTCATTGGTTTTTTTATTCTTCATGGTATTTTAGGTTCATGAAAGCTTTAAGTTATGCTTCACTAGATAAAGAAGATCTGTTAAGTCCTATTAATCAAAACACACTGCAGCGCTCCTCCTCAGTGAGGTCCATGGTATCCAGTGCTACATACGGTAGCTCAGATGATTACATTGGACTTGCTCTTCCCGTGGACATCAACGAAATATTCCAGGTACATTCATAAATGTGTTCTTCCTTAAGAATTAGTACTGTAATGAATATGGATTTCTGCAAGCGTGATTTTAAGCTACCTCATGAATGCAGGAAGTTGTCCTACTGTATACTCATTTATCTTCCCTCTCCTCTCACCCTTGATCCATATTCCTTCTCTTCAACACCATGTCCCCTCTAGTCTCTGCTCTCTGTGTTCCTGCTGTGTTATGTTTTTGGTGGCATGTGTCCCTCTTTGGTTAACCTTGGGTTAAGGAATTCATGAGTTTCATAAAGCATTATCATACCTCCTCATTAAAAATCAGGTATAATGTTTTCAGTAATCATTTAAAATTTTTGGAATGTGAGAACTTTGTCATTGCTCCTCTCAGCTTTTTGAATAGAGGGAGCAGAGTAGCACCCTGGGAAGAGCGTGGCATCTGGAGGCGAGAGAACCAGGGTTTGCATTTGGATCTGTGTCTTACTACCTGTGTGCACTTAGTCAAGTTCCTTAATCTCTTTGGAGATCAGGTTCCATGTCTGGAAAGTGATGGAATTGGATTTGTTGTTCTCTGAAATATTTGATAACTTTAACACTATAATCTTACTCACTAGATCTATTCCAGCTTGGAATAGCCTTCTTTGGGAATTAAAAATCTATCCTAGAGGCTTGATAGCCAGTTTTCATGTATGTTGTGGCGGGAAATTATGTTCAGGTATTAGCTGAACTAGATGACCCTTAGAGGTCCCTTACAACTTTAATATGCTATGGTTATGAATAATTTAATAATCTTCTTAATTTTTACATTGTAGATTTGTGTACTGCTGGCAGTTTTTTTAAAAAGTCATTTGTTTTAAGAAATGTTAATTTCTTTCTGGAGACAGTTCCTATGATCTTATTTCAAAATTTTAGGTAAAGGATATTCCTTATTTTCAGAAGAAAACTATACCTCCGTGTGATGATCGTGTTGTGAGAGTTCTACCTGATTCAGGAGGTAATAAATATTATTTATTCTAGTCATAACTTTTCATTAAATATCATGTTATAATTTACAGTTAGGTGTTTTAAGAAATACATTCTGTAGTAGTTTTTGTTGAACATACGATGCTTTAAAAATTCTAGGAATTTCCCTTTTTATGTCACCTTAATTTCAAATTACAATACTTATTCTCAGAGTTTTGCAAGCAAATGTTCTACTGAAGCCAACAAGTCATTTTAATTCATAAGAAAGTAATACTCCAAGTGCCTAAAATCTAAACAGCAAATACACCTAAGTTGGAAAATCTTAAATGTCTACTTATTCTCATGCTTGCCTTCATCTATTATAATCTTTTTTTTTTTAATTCTAAAATTTTTTTCTGTACAAAGGTGTTACTCTTCCTTAAACACTTTCCTTCTTATGGATGATAACAATGACTGTAGATGTCTTTGTGTTATCATTTTACATATCTGCTTTTTTTATTTGTACTCAAAATTCAAGCCACAAAGCATAAATGCCAAGGTTAGACTTAAATGATAGCTTTTTATATCTTTAGAGCAAACTACTAACATTTTATTTCTCATTCCTCATGCCCTTCCTTCCTGTATTAAAATTACGTTCATGGTGGCAGAGACAGAGTTCTCCTTTTTGTTTTATCTTCTTTTCCATACTCAAAAACAATTGACCTGTCCTAAGATATTGAGAAAGAAGATTTTCATTGTACCAAATATATTTTAGTTCTCACATTATTTTCTCATTGTGTTTTATTTTTGTCTCTGAGTAGGTCTTCCATCTGGTCCTGGAGATCTCGTCAAAAGTCCATTTCAAATGCTCCGACAACAGATTAGTCTTACAGAAATAATGAATACAAGCCATTCAGATGCTTCTCAATTTTTGGAAAATACAGAAGACACAGGGCTACAGGAGCACACAGATGACAATTGTCTTTATTGTGTCTGTATCCAGATTCTGGGTTACCAGCACAGTAGCCAAGTGGACTCAACTTATACCCACACAGGTTGGTATTTCTGTTCAGGTTAGGGAACCCCCTGAAATAGAATCTCTCTCTAAGATATGAAGTAGGTTCAAGTTTTTAAATGACTTTTTTTCCTCTCGTTATAAAACAAAAGACTTATTTTTTTAAAATGAGTGTATGCTACTATAGATCTTAACCTCCCTCAAAATATTGCTATAAACTCAGACTTGTGTTAGCCTTGTCAGCCACCACAAAACCAAGGAAGAAAAGAAAGAAACATTTCACAAAGGATTCCAAAGTAACCTAATAAAAATGTGGTAAGATCTTTAGTACACATATGGAAAATGGGAACTCTGTTTTCAGAAGAACTTAACATCCTGTATGATCATAGGTCTGGTGCTTGAATGGTCTTAGAAGTCATATAGAGGTATTCCCAGCAAGTAAGGCAAAACTTAAAACTAATGTTTTAAGTTTTTAAGTGTTCACTCTTAATCATGTAGTGAAAAGTTAGATATGGTGTAATCATAAAGCATCTTAATATAGATTAATGGTGAAATGACTTAATTTACAAAAATTGAATTTAGTTAAGTTTTTTTTGGATCAAATGTATTGCCTAAAGTGAAATGCCTTTGTAGTTAAATATCTTGTGTTACCACATCTTTGGTAACGAAACTCAGGCCTAAAGAACCTCAGAGACTTGCTCAGGGCCATTCCTCCTTCAGCATCTTTGCTTAAGTCATCCAGGAAAAGTTACATGACTTTAGAGTGCCCGGTTAGTCCCTTTGGGATCAGATTCCTTTCTTGTCTATTTAGTACTGTTTACCCTCTCCTTTCCTGCTCTCCCAGCAATGTTATGCTAGCTAAACTATTAAAAAACAAAGAAACTTACTAAGAATAAAGACAAATCATAATCAGTTACTGGAAGGAGACAATCGAGAAATTGAAAGAAGAGAGTATGCCAAAATGACATTTCATTTCTTTTTCTCCTTTAAAATCTATTTTATCATAAATTTAACTTTTCAACAGTAACACCAATTAATTTGTATGCATGTGCAATTAAATAAAATTAACAAAAAGACTTAACATCTCAACATACCCATTTAGTTTCTTAATAATTTTGTACATCTCTCAGGAAAACCAGCCAAGACTGTTTTCTTTTGCAGAGTTTGTTTAAAGTATAGTATAATACCTTCTGTATCCTTTGTATTTTACTGTCCCATAAAATTACATTTTCAATTTGATAACTACAGCTAGAGTAGCTGGTTAGTTATTTTTATTTCTGGTGGGTTTTTTCTAAGTATGCATTGATACATTTTCAGAGAGGTTCAAGCAGTAGTTTGAATTTCAAAGTTTGAGGTGTACTTATAGTGTACCCTTATTATAGACTTGTCATTTCTTTGATATTAAGCTACTTAAAACTTGTATCACTTTTTCTATGAGGTATTCTCTTTTTTTGCAAATGGGAAATCTGAAAAAGGAAAAGTTATCTCAGAGTCAAAGACACTGTTCTTCTAGATTCCTAGTATTTTTTAAAAATCAACATATAAAAGATTTAGGGGTAATACTTAAAAAAACAGAAAAAGAAAATCATACAAGCAGTGAGGCAGTATGGTAGGAAAAACACTTAGTAAAAGATCAAAGAAATTAGATACAGATGCTAATACTGCTTTTACCTGTAATTAATGGTATGATGTTGGTTAAGACTTTTAAGCTCTCACTATCATTTTCCATAAAATACAAGTTTATTAGAATTGGACTAAATGATCTTTTCCTTCCACCACCAAAATTCTGTGATTGCCTAATGTTAATTCCTAAAATAATGGCAAAAAGTTTTCTGATTTACAGTTGTTTTAGTCCATTAAGTCACATTATGTAGATGTGCTGGAAAATTTTTTCAAGAGATAATTGGTGTCATGAATCATATATATCACTTTATGTTCTAATATTCATGATTTGGCTATTTATATTCCTCTCCTTTTTCCTCTATTCAGTTATAAGCTTCTTTAGATCAGAACCTATGCCTTTTATTTATCTAGTATTCCTGGCATCTAGCACATTTTATTGCATGGGTTTGTTTTGTTTTGTTTTGACCTATGATTTCATTTATGTAGGGAACTCTCATTTTGGAATTTCCTTTTCTACAAGTGGGGATAAAGCAACTCTTCTGCAGTATTTAGTTTTAGAGAGTGACCTCTAAAATTCAGAGGTTAAGTGACTTGCCAAAGGTCACACCAGTCCTAGCCAGTATATCAGAGACCATAATCAAGCCCAGGCTTTCTAGCTCTGAGGCTGACTGTCTTCTACTCCAGAAGACCTCTCTGAATGACAATTTTTAATTGACTTTAATTATTGAGGCAGAGAAAGTTTACCTCCAATCAAAGAATAACTCAGGAAAATGCTTTTCTAGTACAATAACATTGATACCTAGGAAACATGCTCCCTCAGTTCATTTAGCTCACATTTACACCAATTGTAAATTGTATTTATCATGAAATTGAATTAGTAATTTATTAGAACATCTTATATAAATTATATATAAATTTACTCTTTGAATCTTCAGTAAAGAGTTAAAACTGAAAGAGAATTAAAAGCAAGCCAAACCTTTCTCCATCTTAGATAAATTTAGATAAAAAAATAAATTTCTTGTGTAAATTAGTTATGAAGGATTATCATTTGATTTAGTGACTACATCTTGAAATTCCTTTCATTAAATTAGTAGTTTTCTTCAGACTTTTCAGACATTCCATATCCTGATTGGTGTGGGCAGACCATCCACAATCATCTAGATGTTGTTTCCTCAAAGTTTTCTGGGATTTCAGGATGCAGTGATGCTGTATCCCAGGGTTCAGCCAGTAGCACCAAGAGTACAGAACTGGTATTAGGTAAGTTTGCAGAGCTACAAGAAAAAAGCTTTAGAGAAACCTCATATTTTAATAAGTAATTACATACAGCATTTATGTGAGAAGTACTGTGCAGAATTTCTAGTCTGTCTTCATTCTTGGTGTCATCTTATGGGATACAAAATTTAAGTTACTTTATGCTTATTCCTTTGAGTCAACTCTCTGTTCCCCACAGCTGATCAATTGACATGTCCAATTGATTCTCCCCCATAAGATGTCTTGTATCCCTCTCCTGATGCCATCTTGGTTCAGGCCCTTAGAATCTCTTGTAATATTTATTATAAGCTAACTGCTCTCACTGCCTTTAGTCTTTCTTTATTTCTGTCTGTTCTTCATATAGCAGCGAAGATAATCTTCCTAAAGTAGAAAACTGACCATATTACTTCCCAGTTTAAAAACCTTCGTTGTCTCTAGGATATGACACTCTTCTTAGCCTGTCATCTAAAGCTCTTTACACAGTCTGGCCCCATTCTTTCTTGTTTATTAGCATTCCTCTCCTTACCATTGCCCTAAAATTTAAGGTTTTTCAGGTCAAAAATTATCATTAAAAAAAAAAAATCTTTGTACTCCCCACCACCTGGCACAGTGAGTTCATTGAATTTTACTTTGAAAAAAAATTTTTTTTTCCAGGAGTCAAGTCAATTCCAGATGATACACCAGTATGCCGTATACTCCTTCGAAAAGAAGTGTTAAGATTAGTTATCAATTTGAGTAGTTCGGTAGGAACTAAAGGTCATGAAACAGGACTTTTAACGTGAGTAAATAATGTGTGCAAATTAAATTCACCTACAGGGTTTGTTTTGCTTGTTTCTTTTTCTGACTTCAAGAAAAAAATAGGGTAATAAAAATTTAAAGATTGCTTTACATAATAAATAGCACATGGTGATTTCTTACTGATTAAATTTAATTCCTCTAATTTCCTCTTTGTTTTTTCAAGCTTTGTTAAGGCACTTTTTTGCAGAAATTTTTAGAATACTTTATCAAGTCAGGATCTCATCTTGGCAGTAGGAAATTCAAAGATGGTCCATCAACATCTTTAATTTTGACTTTTAGAATGTTGAAATATATTTTAAAAGGTAACTAAATTGACTTAAAAGCAATGCTAAATTTGGATATAACTTTTTTCCTAATAAAAATAATCTAAAAGGTCTCTTTTCTGTTAAAATTATTTATATTAATTACTTTAAAAAATCATATCCATCAGTGTTTAATTGGTGACTCAGCTATATATTTGAAAAGTGTTTTATAATTAGGAACTACTTATTTTTCTAATTTAACAAATCTTTTCTTCCATTTTAGAATTAAAGAGAAGTTTCCTCAAGCATTTGATGATATATGCCTCTACTCTGAGGTTTCCTATTTGTTATCACATTGTACTTTTCGACTGCCATCTCGCAGATTTATACAGGAGTTATTTCAAGATGTACAGTTTTTACAAGTAAGGAGAAATAGAAGTTGTATTTCTTCATTGCTAACAATAAACAAAAGTTCTTAAATGTTCACTTATATAGGCCGTGGACATTTATTAACCGCCTACTGTTGTAACGGACTGTGCAAAACACTGGGCAAAGACTAATAGTTCTTGTTCTCAAGGAGCTTATATTTGATGGAAGGATACAGCCTGTTCATAGCTAAGTAAATACAAAGTAATTTGGGAAGTACTGAAAATAGGGATTTTTTTCACTTTCCTTCTAGATGCAAACTTGGAATCTCATCGTAAAATATCAATAGTAGTAGAAATCACTAATAGTATTCCAAAAAGTACCTATGTTAATCTGTGTCATCCACTGATTACATCCACACAATTTTTCGGCTGTTGATTCTGGTCCCTAAGAGGCAAAGCATCACATATAATAATAGTTTAAGAAAAACTTTTCTGCCTAGAGAACTACAGGGGAGATACCACTGTTTTATACTCAGGAGGACAAAAGGAGCTCAATCCTCTTTCAGATGCATTATTCTGAGATAAAAAGACCTAGGCACTTTTTAAATATATCAGTCATGCCTGGAATGCAGAGGAGTTGTTAGAATTTTTTTTTTTCACATCAGGTACTTAAACATGTATAGTCATCAGTCATGGCGTCATTTTGTTTCTACATATGGAAAGAACCCTTCAGCTTCCCCTAGAGTAAAAATACCCTGTCTGACTAGACTGCATCGGGAATTATTAATGGTTCATCGTTTTGTTCCTAGATGCATGAAGAAGCAGAGGCTGTCTTATCAGCTCCACCAAAGCAACCTGTAATTGATACATCAGCCGAATCCTGACCTCATCTTTATGTAGTATGTCTCTTTGGACTTCCTGAAATCCTCAGAAAAACCTCACTGACTGGACAACAAAGACAGGAGCATCTTCTGTAGCGTGTTCCAGCGGTTCCTGGTACCTGAACAGTGTGAACTGCAGATTCTTTTTCCCCAGCAGAAACTTTCCTCCCCAAATATATTCTTTGGGGATGTCATCCATTACCAGTTTTATGAATTTTATTTACCAAATGTATGCAAGAGCCAAGCACTGAACACCTATACAGATTTTTCTTTTCTTTAATTTTAAAACCATGGAAGTTGAACAATAATAAGATAGTATGAAGAAACATCCTTTTATAGGGTTGATTCTGAATTCTTTTTAGGGTAAATAGAAAGATGCCTTGTTTGTTAACTAACTCATATATACTAGAAGTCTACGTTTCTAAAGGCTACATCTTCCAAGGTGGGATGTGCTGTAACCGCTGGTATTTGGGGGTTAACTTTGGACCTCACCTTTTTCTTCCTGTTTGTAACACTACTTGAGAGGTTTGTAACCTCAGACTGAAAGAAGAGCCTCAGAGATCTGGGACTTTTAACTTATTTTAATGTTACTATAATTGCAAATGGTTACTTTGATTTTCAGTCTCTCAGATTTCGTTGCAATGTGTTGTTATAGGTTATATGAACCAATTAAGGTTTTTCACTACAGTTCCCAATTAAATAAAAAATAATTTTAATTAAACTGAAATATAATTATTTGCCCTTTATGTATTTTTACTCAGTGAAATTTCTGTTCATTTTCATATTCTTAATATGCCATTTTTTTCTCAGTGGGAAATTGAATAAGTATTATTTATTGACATTTGGCCTGTATGTAAAAATGTAAGAAAATTATCTCTGAACTTGTGAGGAGACTGGGTTTGTAGATTATTTCCACATTCCATGGGGAAAACAGAGCCATATTTCCGTAGATGTTGCTTTAATTAATGAGACTGATTATTGTAAAAATTGTAGTGAAAAGCCTTAAGTACCAAATTTTGAAGCAGCAGTACTTTAATTTTTATACCAGTATTCTTTCTGAAATTTTTTTTGCACAAATTAACGCAGTGATGGATGAGTTAAGAATACGATGATTGCCTTTATTATATTATTAGTGATGTTGCTAAGTTGATGAGGGCAGGTTTTTTTTTCTTTAAAAAAAAAAAAACTTTTTAATGTATCTAAAAATACCTGGAAATCTTTACAGGAATTAACTACATATATGCAAATTTGTATATAAAATAGCACGGAAATATTCATTAGAATGCTTGTGATTGAAAGGAATTAATCATTTTTGATATATATATATTATATATAAAAAATATCCAGCTGGACTGAATTAGGACACTTTTTAAAAAGACCATTCAGTTTTACCGTTTTTGTAATCACTGTCAACTTTGATGGTTGTGACATTAACTCATGGCCTCATATGTTGCAGATCCTGATCTTAACTGATTTGTTCTTGGGAGATGTATGTAAATAGCCCTTTGAACTAGAAAGTAAAGCCCACTTGTTATTTCCCAGTTGGACAAACTATTCTATTTTATTTACTGGCACTGAAAGTTTTGTTGGGGTGAAGCACTTCATCTCACTACATCACACTTCTTGGACTGCACTTCAGTGAATTGTTTTTATGTGCACTGTATAGCAACTTAAATCAGAGCAGAAAAGCTGCGGGATTGTAACCTGCTTCTACTAGAATTTGGCTTGAATTTCTCTCTTGAAATCCAATTGAGGGAAAAGCAGAAATAATTTGTTTCAAGTTTTCATTTATCACTTGCCCTAAGAGTTTCTGTAATATATTGACATTACTTAAAACTTGCCTGTTGACTTGGTCTTTGGACCTGAAAGATTAAATTACTTCTCCAAAGAACCAGCTGTCAGAAATGTTAGACCAAATAGTGGTTAAAAACTCCAAAGGAAATAATGTAGTGATCCTCCCCAAAATGGGATTCATATGCTTTAGACAGTAGTTTCAAACTACCTCAGTTAGAATAGACTATAAAATCTGTGGTTTAAGCCCTCATGAATTAAACCATTAACTCATGTTTGTTTTTCTTCCCAGAAGTTAAGGCATAAATAGTGGCCTGAACAGTTTTTGACCAGTATTCTTTAAGAACATAAACTATCGTTTTTACCTATAGCATTTAGTTTGGAGAGAACCATGTAGTTCTCTGGTTATCATTGAGGTTCTAAGGAAATAAAATGTCTGTATTTATAAAATCATCGTGCTCTTTGGTTAGCACTTGGATTCATTGGTAGGCTTAATATTCTTTGAGAACTTGTATCAAAAGTAGCCTTTTATGGTGGAAAATGCTTATGCCAAGTGCTTAATTTAGGTGTTTAAAAAAATAAAATCATAGTTGAAAAGTTTAGGATGGTGTCAGTGGTAATAAAAATTCTTTGAGAAAATCATCCATTCGTAGATATTACCAGAATATAGATTACAAGAATAATGTCAGTACTGTAGTTTCTTGAGATAGGGAATTTTTAGAATTAATTTTAGTCCAGATAAAATTGTATTACTCACTAATAGGAAGAATTATTGAAAAAATTGGAGGAACTTTGGCAGTTGTGCTGGTTATAAACTGTGAATTTCTAATATTGTAAAGTGAATTGTCATTTCCAATTGCAAAATTTGTTTCAAAAGCAGTTATTTAACTTCATGTAACTAGATTCTGTTTAGATAGTGATAAATAAGGAAATCAGATACAGAGCTTTCATAATATTGTCTGAAAGTTCTTAACACATTTTGGTTATTTGGTTATTGGTTATTTATGTTTAGGTGGATCCAAGAGGCAGAGACAACCCTCATCCCCCATCCCACCTCCAAAGTTCTTCTAAATATTGTTTGTGCAGTAACAGTCTCTAAGATAAAAAGATTATATGCATTAAAAATAGGTTTGTAGGCCGCCACATGTGCACTGTTAAGTAAATACCCTCAGAAAGAAAACGTACACAAAATAGATGCAACAGTTCTTGACAAGCTAAGGCTTTATTAATTTGCATCTCTTTAACCAGAGCTTGACTAATTTTTCAGGGCACGGTAATAATAATGGCAAAGTATTCAGCTATGACATGGAAACTTATGTAGACATGTTTTGTTCTGTAACATTCAGAAGATACATTTTGCATACCTTAAAGCACATATCATTAAGCAATAAATAACAATCTAATATTTTATGGTTTGATCAGATTTAGCAGATCTGCAGTTGTTTTGCATGTTGAGTAGAATGCTAATTTATGTAAGAAAAGCTTTGTAAATTAGCCTGGTTTAAGAACAGCCTTAGGGAACTTCCTTTGAAAAGATCTTTTTCCCTGAGAGATAATGTGAAGTGTTGAATGCTTCCAATTCTGTTTTCAATGCACAGTTCATTATGACATGAACATGGAAAAGGTGAATTTCTTAAAATCAATCGATTGTATGAGAGAAATTGTAATGAGAATTAGCTTTTTAGAATGAGAGAATATTTGTTAATTGAAAAGATCTTCCATGATGTAAGTTAGGTCTCCAGTTACGTGAGCTTCACCCCTATCTTTCCATAAACAAAATGCACTGTTAATTAAACACTTTGGTTTCACTACAGAGAGGTTTCCTTGTTAACATTTACTATAGAAATCAAATAGTTATGCTCATGGAAAAAAAATTGGAACACTTAAACATTGCCACAAGTGATTTCCTTTTTTCTTAAGTTCCTGGTTTTCAGGGAGTTCTATTCATTCACAGTTGGTCTGTATGCAGAACTTGGACTTTTTTCTTTTGGACTATTTTTATAAGGTAGATAGATGGATAGCTATGCCACAGCATGCATAAATTGCACATTTTGCTTGAATTCCTTTGTAAAATACCTATTTAATTTGAGAAATGTAATTTATGCCAAAAAAATTTAACTTGCAATTTTGCCACTGAATAGGTTGATTTAGCACAAAATGCAAAAGTCTTAGGGGGGGAAAGGAAAACATTTCATCTTTGTAGTTGAAAAAATGTTGCAATACTGGTCTGTCAGTAACCCTAAAACTGTGTTGTAAGATGGGTGTAAATTAATTGTTTTAAAGAATGGGAAGGGATTGTGAAAATCTCAGACTTTTTCTCCCTCCCTGGGCAGTTTTTTCTTTACTTTTTTTTTAATTTAGTAATACGCTGCTACATATTTGGAGGTTCTAGTGTTTGTAGGTCACTGAACAGACATTGAAATCTGATTTATATTGTATACCTGTAACATAGAAAGAAAAAGTATTTATATATTTTCTGTAAGAATATTTCATCGAGCTGTGTATAATTTAAACAAAGAGGTTTGTTCCCAAATGGTTTTGCCCACCTTGATTTTTTTTTGGTGGTTTTTGTATAGTGTGTACAGTTTATGTCTCTGGGCATTAAAAGCCTCCTGAAGCGTAATCTTATCAAAGGGATATGTTGTTAATAAAATGGACTTAAAATTTTTAAAGTAATACTGTTTTCTTTATTTGAAATTTAAGAAATTGAAATGGCTGTAGATATGACTTACAAGAATTGAACTGGGTTATGATGCTGCTTAAACTGTGACTACCATGCAAAATTATTTTCTTTCAAGCTACAGATTGAGACCTGGGTCAAAGATTATCGTCAATAATGTGTAGTTTGAACATGTAGCATTTTTCCCCTGAAACCTTTTTTTGGTAATATTTTTGCAAAAAACTCCAGTCTTCCCCAAGTATGTATGATTATAGGGCATGGGAGCTTCAGGAAATCTACCTTTTAGATGGAGCAACACTCTCTTTTTAGTGGAAATTACACTAAAAAAGCAAGCGATATTCCTAGTACTTCCTGTGGAAAATGGTATCTTCTCTTGTGTTCTTAGTTCTTTTGGTGAAAATATTACCAAAAAACCTGGAATGCGATTCATTTTGATCAATAAAATATCACAATGTTACTTGTTAATGTTAGTTGTAACCCTTATAAATTATGTTCCAATTTAATAATATAAGGAACAAAAAACTTTGAAATAGAAGAATTTACTTTGTGATAACGTCTGCGTGGCTTGATTTAACACAATGAATTTGGAGAAGGGGAAGGTGCTGATTTAACATTTATAGATAATGTTCTAGTACTGGCTAGTTACCTTAGACTATATATGAGAAAAGTTCACGATGAATCAAACTTATGTGGATCAAATAATTTTTATGTTGAATTCCAGCATAAAGTTGGGAAGTGTGTTGCAATTAAGGTTCCAACTTGTATGAAAAAGCACTTGAGAATGTAGCTAGCTTTTTGAAAATTACATATTTAAAAGGAGGAAAGGGTAATTTATAAGAGGAAATAATGTAATAATGTTATTTTACTATGAGACATGAAATTCTATAGGCTTTGAAAAATTAAAGTTGATCATTCAAAGGTCAAATCATATGCAAGATATGAACAGGCTGCAACACAAGTAATTTATGCAAGAAAACAAAATTCACAAAAGAGCAAGGGATAACCAAGGATAAAACAGCCCATGCCCTCCCTCCATTGCTGTCTTCTAGATGTGAAGAAATCACAAGCAAGCTTCTTAGCATGTTATTCAGACTGTCTTCCCATTCCAGCCCATGGTAACTTTCTGAAAAACCATGGAAGAGTCAGAGGATGGGCAGGCATGAAGAGATGGCCATCTATCAGTAAAACTCACCGTGACATCGTGAGGAGTGTAGTTAGCAAAAGCAGTGACTTAGGAGTGAGATATCTTCTAGTTCTGGTTGCGTACCAGAGGGAAAAATAGTTAGTCTTACACAACATGACTATTATGAAAGTCTTTTGCAAAACTACACATATATAGCCTATGTTGAATTACTTGCCTTCTCAGAGGGGATAGGTGGGGAGAGAGGAAGGGAGAGAAGTTGGAACTTAAAGCTTTAGGAATGAAGGTTGGGAATTGTTTTTGCATGCAACTGGGAAATAAGAAATACAGGTTATGGGGTATTAGAACTCTATCTTGCCCTACAAGAAAAGAGAGAAGGGAGGGCAGATTGGGGGAAGGGGTAATCAGATTGCACAGAGTTTTGGGGTGGGGGAGGGGAGAGATGGGGAGAAAATTTGGAACTCAAAATTTTGTAGAAACGAATGTTGACAACTAAAAATAAACATTAAAAAAAATAAAATAAGCTAGAATTAGCTTGGAAAGGGCTATAAGTATCAAACTAGAGTTAATATTTCATCCTAGGGGCAACTGAAAAACCATGGAGGATTTTTTGAGGAAGGGAGTGACAACCAGACCTGTACCTTATAAATATCATTTTGGCAGCAGTAAGAAAGATGGATTCAGGAGAATTGAGATTCGAAGCAGGGAAACCAATTAGAAGGTTATAACGATTGTCCAGATAAGAGGTTATTTATAAGGGCCTGAAATAGGCACTTGGTAATAGCCCTCATATATGGAAGTGAAGGGGATGAATGTGAGAGATGATGTATAGTTTGAACGTAATGGGCCAAGCTAATGATCAGCCCATTAAAAATACCTCCACTTTTATGTGTCATTTTTGCAGTATGTTTTTAATATTCTTAAATTAACACCTAAAGTTTATTTTATTAAACCTGGTGTTCTACATTTCTTTTTGAGAGTACTAAAATCAATCAGTGTTTTTTATTTAACAATTCACTATACACAGAATAAGGGGAATTTTCAGAAATGATATTATTGATGGAAAAAGACTTCTCTGTTGATGGTGAATGAGATTTTTAAGGAAAGAAGAAAAAAAATCTCAGTAGAAAGAAAAACAAAACCAAGTTGCTGAAAGAAAGTAGAAGGACACCAGTGGTAGAAGGTTATCAATGTATTGTCTTGCAGCTTGTTACAGTCACCTTAGTTTTCATTCCCTTCAGGTACACATGCACCTACGTCATTATCTTCAAGTCACTTCAACGTATGTTCCAAAACATCAGTCCCAAGATCCCTCAGAATCTGTTTGCATAATATCTAGCCAGAATAAATGCCCACCAACAAGTTTTATTTGTTGAAATGTATTGCCTTGAGGTTCAGATTATAAAATGAACGTCAAAGTATAATCCTTTTTTCCCTAAGTACTAAGTGTGGAAGCAGGATTCACTCAATAGGAAGTTTCTCTCAGAAATGGAGCTGGAAGGTCCCAAGATGGCAGCCTTGAAAGCTACCTTTTTTAAAAAAAACAAAATTGAGAAAAAAGATAAAGTGCTTATCAGAAAATGAGTTTTATTATGAAAAGGTAGCATGATAAATAAGCTCCCTTGGACACTGTTTGTAAGGTCAGCCTTTTTTTCGCCTCCAAGGTAAGCAGAAGAATGTGCAAAATGTTCCTCTGGCCATGAAGCCCAACAGGATTTCCATGGCCCTGTAGGACTCCCAGTATGCAATCCCAGATGTTTTGTGCCTGATTTGAGGGATGGTACCAGATGTGCCATATTGTACCACTTCAGCCTACAAACACTGAGGATACGGAACTCGTCATGGAGTATGAAAGTATTGAAACTTGTATATTGGTTAGCACAGCTTTTCAAGTTAGTCTAAAGAGGTGATTGAGATGGGGCTGTCACCTTCTGGGGGAAGGGACCGAGCCATACCTGTAGGCATCACCATTTGCATTTTATACTCTGAGCAGTGTGCTGGCTCAGAAAGATTAGGTGAAGAACTGCCTTTGTCTCCAGATATAGTTGGGGCCAACTGGGATACGTAATTCAAACTGGCTTCTTCTCCAGCAGGAGTATTGCCCAATGATCCAAGGTGGTCCTTTTCTACCTTTAGTAAATGCTCAGAAGGCTCCACAGACCTCGTTGGGTCGGTGGGCATCATCTGATTTTGGCTACAAGAACCAGAGTCAGATGCTGCCTCATGATAAGTAAAGTTCTCAAAACAGATGCAAGGTTGAGAATCCAAGGCATCTTTTTCTGCTGGAAGGAGGGAGAGATACGCAGGTGTAAAGATCTCATTCTCCACAAGTAATGTCCTTGATCCCTGTGCTTTACTTATTTCTGGCTTGTTCACGACTTCAATGGTGTCAGGAGTACAGTCACTAGTATTCAGTATGGTCTGGTGAATATTGCCCTAGAAAATAATCAACAACATAATTGCTAAAGCAGGCAAATGTATAAAATTCAGAAAAAATAACCTATTTTTAAACATTGCCCATCCTAATAACTGAGGTGATGCTTCCTTGTTGTAAATTGATCACAGCAGCTAACTGAAGGAAAGTTTAAAAGTAGGATTCAAATTACCTTTAGCCTGTTCATTTTAATTTTCCTGTTTGGGAGTAAAGATGGCCAGTACCTTTTTACCCTCTTCTTGACGTTTGTCCCCCTCAAAAGCCTGTTTTCTCCTATTTTCCTTCACAAGTCCAAGGAAAGCAGTATCATCATAGGCCTGATCCAATAGTATCTAATTTGGAGTTCCTTGCAGCTATAGATCTATGACCTATACACCTATGCAATATTTTTTGAATTAATTTTTTTTCAGTCAATGAAAATCTGCCTTCTCCCTTGAAAAAGCAAGAAAAATGAAACCCCTATTATAAACATAGTAGTAAAGTAAAACAAATTCGTGCATTGGTCATGTCAGATGTGTGTGTGTGTGTGTGTGTATACACAAATAAATAGGCATGTATATATAAATGATACACATATCAGGGTGGAAATGTGTACTATGTGTGTATATATTTTCACTTGGAGTCATCACCTCTCTATCAGATGAGTAATGTGTTTCATCATAATTTCTCTGAAATAGTTGTTAGTCATTGAGTTATCAGAGCTATTTTTTCAAAGTCGTCTTCATCATGTTACCGTTTCTGTTTACCTGTCTAAATTGTTTTTCTTCATTATGTATCAGTTCATAAGTCTTCCCAAGTTTCTCTGAAACCATCTATTTTATCATTCCTTACCGCACAATAACAGTTCACATTTATAGAACACCAGTTATTCTGCCCTTCCCCAAATAACGGGTGATCACCTCAGTTTCCAAATTTTGGCCACCACAAAAAGAACGGCTAGAAGTATTTTGGTACATATAGGGTTTGTTTCCTCATGTTTTGATCTCTTTGGGATATAGACCTAATGCTAGTATTGCTGGGTCAAAATGTATGCACAGTATGCTAAGTTTGGGGGCATGGTTATAAGTTGTTTTCTGTAGTGACTGAACGATTCCAGTTTCACCAGTAGTGCATTAATGTACCTCTTTTCTCATCGCCCCTTAAGATTTGTCATTTTCCTTTTTGTCAGCTCTGCCAGTCTGATCAGTGTGAAGTAGAATCTAAGAGTTGTTCTCATTTCTATTTCTCTAATTGTTTGTGATTTAGAGCATTTTCACTTCCTCCTCTGAAAATATCTAAGTATATTCCTTGATGACTTATCAGTTGGGGAATGGATCTCATTCATATAAATTTAAATCAGTTTCCTGCAGATCTCAGAAATGAAACCTTTATCAAAAAAAATGCTGCAAATTTCCCCACCATTTACTAGTTTATTTTCTAATTTTGGTTGTATTGGCTTTGTTTGGGCAAAACTTTTTAAATTTTATGTCATTAAAATTACCCATTTTACCTTCTTTGAGCCTTTCTAGCTTGTTTGGTCATAAATTCTTAATACTATCCACAGATGAGTTTGAGAGTTAATTCCCTTGATCTCTAAATTGTCTATGATATCACCCTTGATATCTAAATCACATACCCATTGAGATCTTATCTTGGGATACAGTATGAGATTTGATTTATGAGTAATTTGTTTCTGCCAATTTGCTTCCCGATTTTCTCAACAGGGTAGTCTTACCCCAAAAGCCAATCTTTGGTTTTATCAAACACTAAGCTGTTACGTTCATTTGCTTCTGAATTTTGTATACCTAAACTGTTCGACTGATCTTTCAAGTTCTTGACCTATATCAAACTGTTTTGATAATTACTGTTTTGCAGTACAGTCTGAGATCTAGTATTGCTAGGCCCCCTTCCTCCACATTCACTATATAGTACTTTTTCCACTGTTTCTCACCTTGAATTTCATCAGCGACAGGACACTGCTCTTGTAAGGGTCTGGGATATCAGGGAAGCACTTCTCCTTCACCCTAGGACAACAACAAAAGTGGCATTAAGTGATCAATATATCAAAACTTTTCTATGTGAAATAATTTTAAACCAAAAAAGTTGTCTTCTTTTTTCATACACACTAAAAATAGCACAGAAAACTTAATTGAATAGTTTGGTCTATGGTTTTCTTCTCTCTTTCCTCTTCTTTTTTTTCCTCCCAGAAAATTCAATGATTTTCAGTTGGATTCCAATTGACTTTCTAGTTTTAATAAGGCATACCTCTGTCTCTCCCAATAAGAAGGCTTTATAACACTTACCACTGAATCTTCAAGTTCAACCCGATGATGAGTAGCAGAGAAAAGAAGGCCATTGGAAATATTATAGTCGTCATGAAATGGGCTGAAGAAGGAAGAATAATTTTTAAATGAACAACTTGTTTCTGCCATAAGCTCAATATTGAAAATAAATCTGCATGTGGAAAATAGTTTATTAATCCTCAGTTTTTACCCATGATGGAAATTTAACTTTTTTCCTTTCCAATATTTCCCTTATTTGATGTTCTTTATACCTTACCTTTAAAAAAACTAAATACCTTATCCAGCAGACAAGGGGTCAAAGGATATGAACAATATTATAAAACTGTAGTTTTACTAAATATCTCTTGAGCCACTTTGACCTCCCTAAATTCTACCTCGAATTATATTTGCATGCATGTTGGATCTCCCTTCTAAATTCTTTAAGGATGAAGATTATATAAATTTTTTCATCTTTTTATTCCCATTGACTTACACATAGTGTCTAAAACTGTTTGCCAAATGAATGGTTGAATATTAAATGAAAATTCAGTTCAATGAACAATTAAGCTCCCAACTCAGTTCCAGATACTATGCTTGGAGCTAGGGATGCAAAAATAAGACTACAAAACCCCCTAAAGAGTTTCTGCCCTGATGGATTTTATATTAGAAGGAGGAGAAGGTGGAGGAAGAGGGAGAAGAGAAAGTAGAGGAGGAGGAAGAAGAGGGAGAAAGTGGGGCTGAATAAGGAGGAGGAGGAACACATACACAAACAAATATGATTCAAGGGAAAGAACTGATGGAGGTAGAGGAGAAATCCATGCCAAGTACTGAGGAGCACTTGGAGGGAGGTGAGTCCTTCCTTATTGGGGTTCCAATTTTTCTAACTCACTGTTTTCATGGTTTCCTGTTGTGACCGTTATAAGGCTGCCAAGGCTGTCTCCACCACCTGTGTACGCTTTGACTTCAAAGCTGTACTGTGAATTTGGCTGCAGTTTTTTCACAGTGAAATTCTTTTGTTTTGGATCTGAAACTGTGTACATACAGCCCACTATATTATCTAGAAAAAGAAAAGAAAATTGTCAGTTCATTAAAAGCATAGAAGAAAACAAAAGACATCAATAAAGAAATTATTTTTTCAAAAAGCACAGGATAGAAGAGTTAATTTGTACATTATTTATCAAGACTTGAATGGACTGGGCAGGTAACAAATGTCTCAGAACTTTTTCATTTTCAAAATCTATTATTCTTTTCTCAAATTTCCTTATTTATTCTTTTCCTAAAAGTCAATCTTCCATCTTTCCCATCTAGATTCCCCATCCCAGATCAGATTTTTTACCATTTCAGGCAAAGGGTATCATGCATGCATGCACACATACACATACAGACAGAGGAGCATCTGGCAGACTCAAATTTTGCATGTAGAGGGGAAGGGAGAAAGCATTTATATAGTGCCTGCTATATGACAAGCACTGTGTTAAGTTTTGTTGCTGTTCAATCATTTTTCAATCATGGCTGACTTCGTGACCTCATTTGGAGTTTTCTTGGCAGAGATACTGCCAGAGAACTTGCCATTTCTTTCTCTAGTTCATTTTACAGATAAAGAAACTGAGTTGCAAATGAGCAAACAGTGTTAGGTGACTTGCCCAGGGTCACACAGCTAGCAAGTGTTTGAGTTTTGAATGTTCCTGACTCCAGGCTGGGCACTCTATCTACTGCGTCGCCTCGCTGCCCCACTGTGTTAAGTACTTTTTACAAATATCTCATTTGATCTTTATGACAGCCCTCCCAGGTAGATGCTGTTATTATCAGAAAAAATGAGCTTCGAAACCCCAAGGGCTAGGCTGGTGCCCAATGTGATTCTGGGAATGGGAAGGAGTCTGAAGAGCTAAAGCAATATTTGCCTCAGACATATGCTTTTATCACAGGATTCTGAATGTTCCCACACAAGACAGTGCCAGGGATTTGTCTACTTTCCCTCTTTACCTCCCCATTAATAAGGCCAGCACCATTCCTTATTTGATCTGCTTTAGTGAGTAGATGAGGTTCATTTACAATCACTACACTATTTGTGTGCATATAAAGGTAATGCACAAGTGGTTCCAAAAACAGAAACTAGTTGGTTTTTTTAATGAATTAAACATCCCTAATCAATTTTGTTTATGCTATAATTTGCTTAGCAGATTATTTTCTTTTTTCATCCCTTGTATTTTTTTCAATGAACAAACATTCATTTCTCTCCCCCACAATTAATAGGGGAGAAAACACTGTAACAAATATACATAATTAAGCAAAAATATTCCCATATCCAAAAACTGATGTTTCATTCTGCATCTTGAATCTATCATCTCTTTGTCATTGGGGTCTCTGAAATCATTGTAATAAAGAACTGAAAACTTAGTGCCTCCCAGCTGGGTTACAGGTGAGCCAAGCATAATATTGGAATATTATTGCATGTAAGAAATGATAACGAGGAATGGTTTCAAAGAAATGTGGGAAGACCTCTATGAAGTGAGCAGAACTAGGAGAACAAGTTATACCATACAGTGTAAAGACAAGCAACTTTGATATATTTAAGAACTTGGACAATTACAAAGTTATTTTCTAACGGATGGTACAAAGACAAACGTCACCTGAGGCATGATCAAAAGATACATTCTAAATCAACAAATATTTTTCATATATTTAAAAATGAGGAGATAGCTTTTCCAGTCTACGTAAATGTTACCTGAAAAAACGAATTTTTCTGTTTCTGAGTCGCAGGAGCCCTTTGCTTCAGGTTTCACATAAATATGGTACCCTTTAAAGAAGCCGTACTGGGGCTGCTCAGAGCAGTTATCCTTCCAAGTCAAGATCAGTGAAGTAGAAGTCAAATTGTCAACAATCACTTCTGGTTTGCAATCAAGTGCTAGGAAAAGAAGTTGTGGAGGAGAAGAGAAAGTACCTTCCTTTTTAGACTTCTACAATACTTTGATTCCACTCATCTTACATGAACAAACAAAGAAATTTTAAACATTAAAATAGATAATGTATAAATAATTCTTTAAAGGCTGTTATATCCTATATGTACATTCTTTCTTGTGAAGCTACTATTGTTTATCACTTCTTTACATATGAAGAAATAGAGGCCGAGAGGAGTAACATGACTTGGCCACAGGACCTAAGTCTTGCTGATGCTTTGGTTTCAGAAGTCTATCCACTATGCTACAATGTTTCTGTTGTTGTGTTTGTCCTTGGTTTTCAAAGACCACGTCATCAGGGAGATGATGACATCACTTGCAGTTGACTTTGAGTGAGGGAGGTCTGTGCAAGGTCACCAGCCTCACTTTTTCCTCCAGGGCCATCTTGATGTTCATCAGGATGACTAGAGATGGCCCAGGATACAGTGGGAGACCCTGGTCCTTTCAGGCTAAGGCCTTTTCAGGTTCTCACTTTGAGTGAGATATGGCCCATTCAGCGAATAGGCCTCTTTAAGAAGTGATTCAAGGAATTGGCCCCTTTAATTTAAAAAGAAAAAAAAATCAAACTGGGAGGGGAAGATCCTCAGGGTTGCTGGTCAATATGGATATGGAACACTATATCTACTGGGTTAGTTTTGCAGAACT
>CM053769.1:661292854-661307931 GCA_028658325.1 Potorous gilbertii
AGTCCTTGAAGCATGAGAAATGTGTTCTGTCTGGTTCCTGCTTTGTGAACCTACTTCCATGCATTTGTAATATATAGTCCCTTCCCCCAACTTCAGAGCATGTACAAGTATCATATGTGGTAAAGTCTTTTAACTTAATGCTCAGACAGAACTTACTGTACATACAAAAGATTCAAGCTACTCTATTATTTTCTTCCCTAGTGGATTTCCAGTGAGGAAAATTGTTGGAAACTTCCTGGTGAGGGAGGAGTAAGGTTGCCTTATCTCCCACCTGGCTACCATGTGTCCTTGACTACGTGTTCCTATTTATTTCATTTTGTTCTTTTTTGATCTCAGGTAAATGAGTTATTCTTGTTCATCCTTCATTTTATGAGATGACCAATGACATCATGGAGTGAGGTCTGGATTCCAGGGTTGCACAAAGTCATCAGCCTCGCTCTCTCTTCCAGAGTCATCCAGGTCCAGTAACAGGACGAAAGTCAAGGTTGTTGAGGTCAGAATCAGGAGAGCAGTTCAGGTGTGAAAGAATTCACTGAAACAATGTTCTCTTTTAGCTATTGGGAGCTTTATTTGATGTGAAAGCACACAGACCTTTACTGTAGGCACAGGGTTGAGTAAAAGGTACTGATGTTTGGGGGAACTAGACTTATAGACAAAATCCTGACAGGGAGCTTAGACAGTCTACAAATCTTAGGGTTTTATGTTTGGTTAAAGATTAAAGACAGGACAGGGGAGGACACAGGTTAAAGATTAAGAATGGTGGAAGACACAAGATAAGAGAGACAAAAGCAATTCTTTTGGTACAAGCCAAAAAGAAGTTTTATAGTATATAGTATATCCTAACTACTTTGTATTTATTTGGTTTAGATCCTGTATTTATCAGTGCAAGGGGAGATGTGAAGGGGGGTGCTGATTAATTTGGGGGTGGGGGCCTCACAAAATACTGGAAAATAAACTCTTAATATTCTTTTTAACCCCTAGGGTATCATTTGTATCCACGTCAAAGATAACTATTGATGGGCTAGGATGCAGTGGACAACCTTGGCATCTTCAAGGTCTGATCAAGCTCTAGGCACTCCATAGTGCCTGTTTCAGCTGTCTTCATGGTCACTGGAACAAATTGTTTTCATCTGCCCATTCCCACCAGAGGAAGTCTTCACATGCTTGGGGTAGCCATAACCCTACCCTCAACCTAATTTAGCCCGTCTGCCGAGACAGTTTTCCTGGAGTGTGGCCACCGCACATATCACAGCTTCTTGAAGCCACAGGTGAGAGACAGAGGACAGGTAGACACCAAAGATATAGCTCAGAAAAGGGCTGGGAAAGTCTTCACATCAGAGATGCTAGTTCTCCCTAAAAATAAATACCCAGAAATGGAATGGGCTAGGTTATGGCCCTGTAAGCTTTGAAAGTTTGGAAGAGCCACCAGAGGTCCCCTGAGTAGGTAGAGTCCATAGCAGAGACCAGCAGACTCTGGTAAGAAGCTAGCCCGGAGGTGTAACCTTCTTGACCCAGTCCAACAGTGGACACCTCAGCTGGGTTCTGCAAAGAATTAGTCCAGCCAAGCAAGGGAAAAAAATGCAATCACTGTCAATATCGCATACAAGTGAATTTGGTAAGGACTCAGATGGGAGGAAAGGATATCTAGGCAAAGGGGCTGTGAGATTCTCTCAGTTCTATGTTCCATACATACATTCATAGGCATATTATATATGCCTAGACTATGTGTGTGTGTGTGTGTGTGTGTGTGTGTGTATGTGTGTGTGTGTGTGTTGAGGGTAGGGCATGTGTGCAAGAGGGAAAATGAATCCCAGATTGAGCAAAGAATGTTTTGTACTACCCACTTTAGGCTTGAGCCCACTCTCCATAGGAAGAGTGAGGCTCCCCTCCCCCAGTTTGGGAGGAAAATTTTTATATTTCTGTTCTTGCTTTACCTTCTTAGTTAGCATCCTTTTGTAAAAGTTAATTGACATCAACAACAATATATTGTGGGGTGGAGAGGAGTACCCAGGATGGATGGCTAAGAATGACTATTAGAACATCTCAACCCTTAGGGCTATATGATGAAAGAACTCAGGAGGGGAAAAGTAAGTAGTCAATTGTCTCGGCAGGACTTGAGGTTGCCATGCCCAGTAGGAGTTTAGATGGTATGTCTTACCATGAAGAAAAACAAATTATTAACTACTTGAAAGAATTCTCCAAATCTTAAATAATAATAAAAATGAAAATTAAAGCAATTCTAAGTTTCCAACTCATACTCATCACACTGATAGATATAAACATAGCAATTATTGAAGGAGGTGTGGGAAGGAAGGTTACTAATGCATGGTTGGAAGAGCTTACAAATTGTCCAAACATTTGGAAGATAGTTTGGAACTATACTCAAAAAGTCCCTAAATTGTATATATGCTATGAAGCATTGATACCACTACATAGCATATAGTCCACAGTAGTCCCAGAGAGAAGGAAAGGACATATCTAATACATGTGGTGTAGCATAGTGATCAATCATGTCACCAGAAGACAGAAAATAAATAATGTTTCCCACTTCCTGGAAGAGGTGATGGACTAGAGGTATAGAATGAGACCTTAATTTTTAAACATAGTCAGTATGTGGACTTGTTTTGCTTGACTATATTTGTTTATTATACTTGAGGGTTTTGTGGAGGGGAGGAGAGAGTGGAAAGTTAGTAATACTAAAAGAAACAAAATAAACTTTAAAAAGTATGAAAATTGTATTAAAAATGAAGACATACATAAAAGACACAAAAGTTCAGAAGAAAGTAAATTTAATAAACTTTAAAAAAACTATATATATATATCTGTGTGTGTTTGAGAAAGAGAAAGAGAGAGGGAGAGAGAAGACTTCAGGATTATATATAATCCTAGTCTTTTTTTTTTTAACATTGAAAAGTTTTTGTTTGTAAATGATTTTTAAGTTCAAAAGAACAAAAAATGAAAAAAAAATAAAATGAGGGGCAGGAATAGTTGATCTCTAGTTTTTCTTGCAGCTGTATATGCTAATAATCTGAAAACAAACCACCACAAACATGCAGAAGCTCTAGGCATAATCTACAGAGAAAGTACAATAAAGTAATAGATTTTTCAATGCCTTTTTCTAAATCCCCATTACTTCTTGTTCATTAGTCCTGTTAGATTTGTTCTGTCCCCATTCCCCTACCCATTCTCATGAGAGACACAATGATGCCAGTAATTTATTTCCAAGGAACTTGGGTGTGGTATGAAACTATTCAAAAGCAGCAGGATGACACAACCCTGCTACACAAAACCATACCACTCTGAAGAGAAGGCTGTTCTCTAGGGCTACATTCCTTTGGTTTGGCCTTTCTTTGTAGAGCTGAATCCTGATGTATTCACTTTGAAGCCTCAGGTTCTGCTGTCTCTCTTCTTCCCCCTTCCCTCTGCTTTCCCTCTCTTCCCCACCTCTTACCTTCTCCCTATCTCATCTTTTCCTCTAACCCACCTCACCTCTTAGTTTCCCTGTTTGTATCAGCAGTATCACCATCTTGCCATCCACCCAGGCTGTCAAGCTGTCAATTTGATATTTCCGAACACTGATCCGATTAGGTCACTCATTCTCAAGAAGTTTCAGTGACTCTCTATTTCTCCTAAAACGAAACACAAACTCCTACTACACTTCACAATCTGTCTAGTCTATCTTTATACAGGCTCATGGCTAGAGTGTTCATCTCATAGAATATTGAGCTCCTCCAGCATACAATTCAGGTGCCTAGAGGAGCCCACTCCTGACCCTCTTTGTGGACAGGGTCTGTTTCATTTTTTATCTCCAGTGCCTAACATGGCATCAGTTGCTTAGAAAGCACTCAACAAACATCTGTTGAGTTTAACTGAATTGATTTGATGACTCTATGTTCACCCTCATCACAACCATCTATATTTAATTATTTGCCAAATCTTTTCAATTCTACCCCAACATCCCTTGCAGCTTTCTTTCTTCTACCTCACACAACAACAATCCAAGTTCAGGCCTTTATCAATATGTCACCTAGACTACTATAATCAGTCTCCAAACTAGTCTTTCTGAATCCACCAAGGATGCTTCTAGCTTAGCCCCTATGGATATTATGGCGGGGAGAATCCTTGTGGAGGAAAGGTCCACCTTCCTGAAAACCATCAGCAATGACTGGTGATCAATGGCCACCAACAGGCAGATAGGCAGAGAAAGTCCAGTAGTGTCAGTACTCCAATCCTAGACTACCAGCCCTATTTCTAGGGCAGCCTACATAGCCATCATCCAGAGAGGAAACTCCTATAGAACAGGGGTCAGACATCCCTACCAACTACCATTTACAGGGGAGATGAGGTCATCTAGCTGAAGCAGCATGGCACTGGAGAGATCATGGACCAGGTGATCAAACCAACACCACCTTGATCCATCACCCAAGACCTGAAAGGTCATTTTTCCCATGTTCCACTGATTTGTTTATGATATCACCTTTTATTTCTAAATCATGTACTCATTTTCACAGCTTATCTGGTTTACACTGTGAGATGTTAGCCTATGTCTACTTTCCAGTTTTTCAAACAGTTTTTGTCAAATAGGGATTTCTTGCCCAAATAGCTAGAATCTCTGGTTTATCAACAGAAATTACTGTATTGATTTGCTTCTGAAAAAAATGTGTGCCTAATCTGTTCCACTGATCAACCTCTCACTACTAAGTTGTTATCATTATAGCTTTGTAGCATAGTTTGAGATCTGTTACTGCTAGTGCACCTTTCTTCCCATTAAAAATATTTGATTCCTTTGATATTCTTGACATTTTATTTCTCTAAATTAAATGTACCACCCAGCTGTCGGCTGAGGTGTCTTGTCAACACCAATGTTGTTGTCATAAATGCCTTTCTTGTCAGCTATGCTGGGTAATTTAAGGGTTTTTTTCTTAATCCTTTGGCTGATTCTAAGTGCTGTACCTTTAAGATTTTCTAAAAATCTAGCTCTTTTCTCCATCTCAGGCACCTGTCACTGTTGTAAGGTTTCATTGCATTCACATGTTTCTTTCCCAGGAAAACAAGAGACCTTCCCTGAGAAAAATCTGTACAGTATTGTATTATAAACAAGTCATTACACGTAAATGTCCCTGCCAATGCATGGCTTCCTGACAATGCCCTGCCAACACTTGCTTGTGAAGACCTGCCAGCAGACTTGACCACTGATAGGTTATAAATTGCATTTTGTGTGTTTATTTGGAAAACAACATAACCACTAAGACTTAAACTCTGTTACACAACAGATGAAGTACATCCTTATGCTTTTTGCACCCAAGGTGATTGCTACCCCTCCCTGGATTATTCCACCTCCCCTTAGGAGGCAGTATTGCCCACTTTGGGAACCTGTGTATTGACTGAATGTTCCATTGTCACAACCTAGTGTTAAAGAAAAGAGAAAAAAATCCTGACTTGGATCTGTGGTTTCACTGTGATGTAATGTTATACTCTAAGGTTCAGAGAAGCCTTTTAACCTTTGCAGTTATTCTTCTGGCTTTTTCTTCTAAGTTAGTGCTAATAATCTATCTGCAAATAGTTTCTCTTTAATTATCATGATTTAACTCTATTAAGTATTCCCTTGTCTTCTAAGAGAGATTTGACAATCAGATTTCAGTCACTTTCTGAAGCCCTGACATACAAGGAATTTTTGAAGGGCTCATAACCTTAGGTCAATTGCAGAATACAGGGAGGGTATTAGATTTTTTCTTATGACTCTTCATGGTATCAATAATTAGAACATTCATTTTGAATAACAAAAATGTTGTACATAGTGTATTTATGTCTTTATTTTATCTAGACTGTAATAATAAAGAATTACCTAGATTGAGCTGCCTTTTACATGTCAATTTTTATTCTAATGAATTACTGAGAATGGGCTATAGTGACCCCTATCAGGAATGCAGAAGGACACCCAAATGGATCAGTGAGCTGGAAGCAAAGAGGGGGAAGTAAGGGGTGGTTGTGAACAAAAAGAGAAAGACTAAATGTCCAAATGGGGAAAGACACCACTTCTCCTGGGATCATGACAGTAAATGATAGAGCTCAGTCTAAGCCTGAGAAATGAACAAGAACACACAATAATATTAATGTTAATAATAGCTAGCTTTTACATTTAAATATATAAACACATATATTTATAAGTATGTTTATAAATATATATAAAATATATATTTGAGGTTTGTAAAATACTTTATAAATATTATCTCATTTGATCCTTATAACAACCCTGGGAAGTGCTATCATCACCTCCATTCTTCATATGAAGAAACTGAGATAAACAGAGGTTAAGTAACTTTCCCAGAGTCACAAAGCTACATCACACAGTCTCTGTCTGAGGTCTTCCTGACTCCAGATCTAGTGCTCTAATTCACTGTACTCCCTAGCTACTCCACTGGAGCCACCTAGAAAGAAATATTTAATGCCTTATATCTATACTACACTAACAGTACCAAGAAACTTTCTGGATTTACCTGACTTAAGTATTTTATGCCCCCCAAAGTTCCATCTCCCCGTGGTTTTGTACAATAATTATGTATGTTGTCCTGAAGCATATAATGCATGCTCTGAGACAGCTGACCAAACTAGATGAACCCCTGCTTGCACTGATGAGACTGGGCACCCAGAGAAAGGTGGCAACATCTCCTCAGGATTCTAAGGATGGTCCTAAAGGGTTGGTGATGTCTTGTCTAATGCTCTATCCCAGTATGTTTCCCATCAAGACTATGGGTGGATTATCAATTAATCTCCCAGACTCAATTAGTTTTTAATATAAAACACCCTACCCTTAAAAAAAGTCTATGACTTACTCTACTACAAGTACATGCAGAATCCAGGACAAGTGAGTTTAGAATTAGAGAAGACATGCAGCACAGAGGTAACTCAGAATTCCAAGTTGTAGGAAGTCCTTTTTTCCCTTTCTTGGGGTGCCCAAGAACTTCCTCTTAACTTTCTGGTGTAGCTTCTTGGGGAGCTGCAAATGGTCTATCCTTGATGTCTGCACTAGACACTGCCATCAGTTAACCTAGGGAAGAGACTTGGGCACTGAGGAGAAGAGAGGAAGTCCAAAGTCCACTGGACCCACTGAAGTTTACAAATCCTTCTGCAACCAAAGTGGGGCAAGAGGAAGGAAACCTAGACCAATTCCAAAACCAAGGCTCTCTTCTTCTCCCCTCCCCCCCACCCAATGTCAAATGAATTTTCTCCAGAGGTTTTCCTGGAGTGGCACACTCTGATCACTGGAGTAATTCTGATTATTAACTAACTTTCCATCTTACACTGGTACATCAAACTCAAATAGAAAAAGAGCCCTGCATATTGACTTAGAAAATCACAAATGAACATTATCTATGTTGTACTGTATTTTTATTTTGTTAAACATTTCCCAATTACATTTTAATCTGTGAGTTTGGAAAACCCTTATGACATGACCTAGTTTTTCACTGACTCTGTAGCCTAATTGATTGAAACTATATCAACAATGACTGGAATTGAAGTTGAGGTAACAAAGTATCTTGTCACTTTAAGTGGAAGGGACAGCTTTCTTGACTTACTCCATCAACCCTACTCTTACAAGCTGAAAAGATATGAAAAGAGCAACCGCCTAAGAAGTTAACATGTGGAACAGAAATCAAATTCTCTCTTCTTCATCACTAGGATTGTCACAATGGAATATTCAGCCAATACACAAGTTCCCAAAGTCGGTGATACCACCTCCTGGAGGTGCAGTAGTAGCTTGGGATGTAATTAGGGGCATTGAATAAAAATAAGGGGACATAAGGACATGTTTCATCTATAGCGTAACAGTTAAAGTCTAGTGATTATATTTTTTTCCAAATAAATGCACAAAATGCAATTTATAACCAATCAGTGGTCAAGTCTGCCAGCAAATCTTAACAAGCAAATGCTGGCAGGGAATTGTTGGAAAGTCACACATCGGCAGGAACATGTGCATGTAACAACTTGTTTACAATATGAGACTGTATGGTTACGTGACACAATACTGCATCATCAAAATTTCAATGCAGGAAAAACCCTACATTTTTTGCAAATAAAAAAGTTTACAAAAAATTTTTAAATTTAAGAAATATCATTAAAATATTATATTTTTTTGAAATGATGCAAATATCAAAAAAAATGTTAAAGGGTTAAAGAAAGATTTCTGAAGGGCACTGAGTAATTTTTTTTTTGAAAAGGGAGCAATAAAAAACCTCTGAGCTAATACTAGTGAATGACAAAGAAACTTGTTACTGGAAGAGACTTGTTCCTATGGAATGACTTGGAGCAGGTTTCCAGTTTCAACATACACTTCCCCCATGATAAAGGATTTTAATACTAGGAAGGGCTTCTGCCCACTGGGAAGAGATAAGCCCAGGCTTAGAGATGCTGTAAATGAGGGAGAAGGCAAGAGCCTGTACTTCCTTCTCTTGGAGCCAAGACTGCCCCAGCCTTGTTTTCACAGGGAGACCTCCTGCTCTTTCACATAGTCAAATCAAAGTGTCCCTAAGGTCCCTTACAAAACAATTATGATCTTTTTTTCACTTTCTCTTTTCTCTATGAAAAAAGAATCACTGGAAAAACACAGAAGTCTGGAAATACACTGTGAATAATAATACAGGAAACCAAGAAAAAGAATTTCAGTTGACACTTAAATATTGCTTTAAATTTTACAAAGTGTTTTACATACATCCTAAGGTAGGCATTCTAGATCCCCATTTTAGAGATAAGAAAACAGAGGGACAGAGAGACCCCTTGGTTATCTATGTTCACCCAGCTAGCAAATGTCCTAGATGGAATTCAAATACCTTTGATGGTCTCAGACTTGTCCAGAGATTAATTCTGCTGGAAAGAGACCCTGTAGACTCAGCAGGAAACATCCGAGATGTATCAGTTTTGAAACTGTAACCCTGGAAGCAAGTGAACTCCCTGAATGGACTGACTGCAGGTGGCATTTTAAAAGAAGTACAGAGCACTGACAGGTAAGGAGGGTACATGGAAAGACTCAGCCCAATACAGGGACAGGAAAAAGTAAGGAGAATAAGCTGACCTTTATCATCATCAGTGGTCACACGTCCAGATATATAGGTTTCGATAAAACTGAAAGGGACCTTAGAAATTGAATCTACAGAGACACAGAAAAGTTAAGTGATTTGCCCAAGATCCAATAGCTAGTTAAAAATAGAGCTGAGACTCAAATCCAGGTCTCCTAAAGTCTAGTCCAGTGGTCTCTCTACCCATGGCAGAATTCATAAAGACAGGAGGAACTTTCAGAGGTCATTGAAGTCAAACTCCCTAACATACATTATAAAATGACAAGTCTAACGTTTCAAGGGACCTTAGAGGCCATTTAATCCTACCTTCTACCCAGGAATCCTCTCTATTGCATCCCTCCCTTACATTGCCTAGAGTTGTCATCCAGCCCCTTCTTGAACACTCCTATCCATGGGGAGCTCATTACTCTGTGAAGTATTGATAGATTGTTAGATTTATAAAATGTACATTTAATAGAAAATTCAGCAATTCCACCAGAATATGTCAAGAATTTCAACTAGATTTCCCTTGAGCCCTGATCCTCTGAATCTAAGTCTTGTACTCTTTCTACTACAGTCACATTGCTTCCTCAGTCTCAAACTATTTCTCCAGCACTATGACTGACCAAGTCTGTCAAGATGAAGCAGGCTGATATCATGAAAAGAATACAGGATTGAGGAATCCTGAGCTCTAGTTCCACTATGAAGTAGCTGAGACTTTAGGTTAAGTCTTTTAACATCAGTTTCCTCAACTGTAAAGTGAGGATAATGAGAAATCAATAAATAAATTTTATCAATAAATGAATTTTAAGCAAATAAATGAAATGACAAATGAACAAATAAAGATGAAATGAGAATAATTGGGTTGTTGTAAGAGCCAAATGAAAGTAAAAAGTATAATATGAAATATGTAAGATCCTTTAGCAAGGGAATGATAGAATTAGTTCCTACTGGCTTGTGAGAGCCAATGGTCAAATATTCAGTTTGCGCATTTATACCTCAGAAATCAGCAAATCCTTATATAGCAGGTTGTGATTTATTGAGTATTATTAGTATCAATATCATAACTTTAAAAAGTAATGGGGAAAATGTTAATGATGCAGATTAAACTTAAAAGTACATCATGTAGACATTTCCCCACTTGAGAATCCGTTGCTAAACATTTACCAGCATATTGCTGTATATGTTATGTTTTTAATTATATAACAGAGAACACTGGTCAACCACTGGAAGGGCTCACTGAGACAATCCCAAGCGTGGGGAACTTGTGCCCTCAAGACCACAAGTGCTTTTCTAGGTCCTTTTTGACTGAGTCCAAGTTTTACAAAACAAATCCTTTTACTAAGGAGATTTGTTGTGTGAAGTTTATATTCGATCAAAGGGCTGTACTTGAGGATCTAATGGGTCACAGTTTCCCTACCCCTGCTTCTAGACTAGAGTCAAGCAAAAGAAGCAGGAATTGAATCCAGGCCCTCTGGTTTGAGAGCTAGTGATTAATTCTACTGTATCACACAAGATCACTAGCCTTCCTGCTACTTCTATCTGCCTCTACTTGTGGAACAGATCCTTCCCACCTCCTTACATAGTTTGACATTGCTTAACTTTCTGATCCCTGGAGGTTAGTGTTCACATGCTGCCCCTTCATCTAAATTACTTTGTATATATTTTATATTTATGTATATATGTATATATTTGTATTTATGTTGCTTTACCCAAGGGTAACACAGGCTCATGATGGGCTGGGAGTGTTTCCTTCTCTACTCTTTCCCTGTCCCCTACCTTCATCTCCTCAAACCTAGACTATTGCAATAGCCCTCTGGTTACTGTAAATCTCTCACTGCAATCCATCCTGCACTCAGTCACCAAAGTGATTTTCCTAAAGCATAGATCTGATCAGTAATCCCCTCTCCCAAATATACTCCAGTGGCTCCCTAAGACCTCCAGGATGAAATAAAAATCCTGTTTGGCATTCAAAGCCCTTCAAAGATAGCCCCAGCTACTTTTCCAGGGTTTTACATTTTACTCTTGATCTAGAGACACTGGCATTCTAGCAATTCCACAAACTGCACACTTCATTTCTCAGCTCTAGGTATTTTCTCTGTGGGTCTCCCAAGCCTGTAATGCTCTCCCTCCTCATCTTTTCCTCTTGGCTTCCTTCAAGCCCCAATTAAAAACCCACTTTTTTAACAGGAAGCCTTTCCCAATCTCTATTAATTCTAGCACCTTCCTTCCATTAATTATTTCCTATTTATCAAGTATGTAGCTTGCGAGTATATATTTACTTGCATATTGTCTCTCCCTTTAGATTGTGAGTTCCTTGAGGACAAAGATGGTCTTTAGCTTTTCCTTATTTTCCAGAGTTTAGCCAGGTGTCTGACACAAAGTAAGCTAAATGCTTATTTAGCTGACTTCTTTTAGTCAACTTTAGTTAACTTTAGCTGACTGACTTCTACTAGAACACCCCAGGACACATGGTAGACACTTAATAATGTTTGTTCAAGTAGACTAATTTGAATTGAATTTGGTGATCTCTAGGAAAAAAGAACAAATTGGTTAGAAGTAGATCAAACCAACAACCCAACTTGCCAAATAAAAGTATTTTCAGTTAGTCTTACTATGCTGTATTTTTCCTAAAAACAAAACAAAACAAAAAGAGTTTCCTTCAGAGAAAAACAACCTTGAATGCTGGGCCCAGAAGCTTTATATTCACAGCTTGCCCAAGAGAGAAAAAGAGTAGGTGATTTTATGGGTGGAGCCATTCAAAATTAGGGAGATAAAAAAAGACTATCTAGGCTAAGATCTACCTAGGTCATCATTTCCCAAGCCAATGTAGTTACATGTTACTTTCAGGGTCAGAAATGTAATGAATGAACTTCTAAAGGCTACTCCAGGGTCTAGGAATTTGGAATCCACCAGAAGAGGGGGAAATAGGGTTGGTGAAATCTGGGGAGGAAAGTGAGAAAATGTAACCTATTTTCATACCAAAATATTGCTATATATAAGAAATTTTGGCACTCACAATTCCCCTTTAACTCTTTAGAGAGAAATATAATTAGCATGGCTAGCCTCTGTACCATGCCCAAGCAAGGTGGAGGGTTCTCCTGGGAACACACATGGTAAAGATCTCTCTCCAGAAAAACATTGAATCATCCAGCATGTAAAAAGTAGAAATTAACATGTATCATACTGTAGGCAATACAATAGTATTTTAATTGGTAGTTTCCTCATCGCGAAATGAGGGATTTTTATATATGAAATCCCCTCTTCTATTTTAGGATTCCATTCTGGTCTTTCCGAGAGGGTAGGGGGAAGGATGGATGGCAAATGCATAGATTGAAGTTGGGGGTGTATTATCTGATAGCTGAAGTTTTATCTAGTTACCTCTTTGCCAAGAACACGCCAAATGGGGTCACAAAGAGTCAGACAAGACAGAAACGACTCAAAAACAACATAAAAATCATTTTGACACCTTCAAAGTGGAAAGATCGTTGGATTTGGAATCAAGTTCCAACTCTATTAACTTTGAAACCCCTAGGCCAATCGCTGAACGGTTGTGAACCTCGGCTTCCCCGTCTGTAAAATGAGAGGGTTGGATCCAGATTAACTCGCAGGTCTCTCCCAGCTCTAAATCCTGTGGTAATCACGTCAAACTGGGAACCATGACAAGGTTCCAAAATGAAAGCTTAAGGTAGAACAGCTAATTCTTCCTAGAACTCTCCTTCAGTGTTAGCACAAGCGGACTCCAAGGTCAGGTACGTTTAGAAGGGGTTCCTACTCAAGTACAGACCTGACCACTGAGGACCTTTCCATCTCTGGGGAACCCGGCTGTTAAAACAGCTTCGAACCTGAGAGTCCGCTTTGGAAGAGAGAAGTAAGAGAGCAGAACCAGAAGCACCTGGAAGGGTGGCCCGGGTCTGTGCTCTTCACACTCACAGCCGGACTCGGAGCGCTAACTAAGCGTGCCGTCCCCGACTTGGGCGCCCGATGGTGGGTGCGCCCCGGGCCCCAGCCGGGGCAAGGCAAGCAGACGCGATGCCAGGGGAGGCGGGGATGCCCTACTGAGCTTCAGGGAAGGAAAAGGTGCAAGAGGAGGAGGAAGACTTGCTTTCCCAGGACCAGGAAGCAATGCCGTCGTAGAACTTACGTCTCGGTCCGGGAGCTCGGCTGCTAACCGCGGCCGCGATGCCAGGGCGCCGCGGGGTCGGGGCAGGGGACTCGCTCGGCGTGCCCGGAGGAAGCTGGAGGTCCGCTCTGGGAGGCTGCCCGGGCGCCCACCGCTCCCAGCCTGGGCTATGAATCAGCCGCAGGCTCAGCGCCGGGGCGGGGGCTGGAGTTACTGGAAAAGTCGAGGAGGTGAGGGGGGTGGAAGGGGAGGGAGTCGGAAGAGGACGCAGGAGGGAGGAATTTTGTAATTTCCCGTCTCCCTCCCGACCCTTGGTACTCCTGGAGATCCAAAGGAATCCGGCCTCTTGTACTGTTGCAGGGAACAGCTGGGAATACGGCCCTGACGCAGAAGAAGGCTCTCCTAACCTCTCGGGCTTTCCTTTGGGACGAGGGGTGGTGGGAAGAGAGATGTTGGCAAAGAGAGGAAGGGAGGAGAAGTGGGTGGTGTGCGCTGGGGGCGGGGGCAGAGAAAGACAAATTAAACCCCGAGACTTGCAGGCCCCTTGGGAGCTGCTTTGGCCAACAGCCGCCCCCCGCCCTGGGGGTCCCGCGTCTTAGGTCCTCCCATTTCACCTCTGCTTGCCTCGGCCCCTTCCCCATAGCTCTGAGGACTGAGGGGGACCAAAAGGACAAGGAATAAGGACGTCCTGCACCTCCTCCGCTGTCCCAGTACCAGGTGCCTCCTCACCACCGATGGGAAACTGAAACAACTTGAGACATCGCTCTTCAGAACTCAAACAGAAACGGGGATCCATGGAAAAGTCGAGGAGAAGAGAGGGGGGAGACTTCCAGAATGCCCACCCAATCCCCTCCGTCACTAGGAACCCCACTACGAGGACTTCGTCTTGCCCTCAGTGAGGACTGTGAAAATGTGTTTGAATAAATTGCTAGAAACAGCCCACGAGCACTCAACTTAACTGCCCTGGGTCGGCAGAGAGCGCTTGGCTCAGCTGCTTGGAATTTCAAGAACAGTAGTATCTAATTTCCTTCCAGACCGAAAGTGGTATTTTAGGGACATTCTTCTGACAGGCTCAGTGGTGTGAAGAATGTTAATAGAATCCATCTAGTCCAACTCCCTCAAGTTATTTAAGAGGAAACCGAGGCTCAGCGTGGTTAAATGGCAGGCCTATGGCAAGATAAGCAAGTAGGAGAGCTGGGCTATAGCCCCTGGTCTCAACTGGTTCAATTGATCTTTCTACCAAGGATTCTCACTACCAGGATTCTCACCTGCCCTAACTGATAGTGCAAACCTCCTCTAGAGGGAGCAAGAATGGCTTGGACCCCTATGGACTTCTGGAATTTGGAGTTTTCTGTGTGTCCCCTCCCCAAGCGTCTGGGGAAAGGGGCCCTGTGTACTGTCTTCTCGGAGGGTTCTATCCTCACTTCTTCTGAGACGTTTTTCAGTTCCACCCTTCCATCCATCTCCAGTTCCCAACTATGCCATATTTCCTTGCCTCTGGGGATGAGCAGAAACTCCAAATCCTAGTAGTCTATAAGAGAGGAGAACTTAGACTAACATCAGACATAAAGGTCTTGCAAAAAATAAAAGCAGAAAGATTCTCTCTAAATTCACTACTACTACTATTGCTACTACCACCACCACCACTACTACTACTACTACTACTACTACTACTACTACTCCTGCTTCTATTACTACTACCACCACCACCACCACTACTACTACTACTACTACTTCTTCTACTACTACTACTACTTCTTCTACTACTACTACTACTACTTCTACTACTACTACTACTACTTCTACTACTACTACTACTTCTACTACTACTACTACTACTTCTACTACTACTACTACTACTTCTACTACTACTACTACTACTTCTACTACTACTACTACTA
>CM053769.1:661308431-661375701 GCA_028658325.1 Potorous gilbertii
CTACTACTACTACTACTACTACTACTCCTGCTTCTATTACTACTACTTCCACCATCACCACTAATACTGTGACTACTAATGACTCCAAGCCAATGTGCTTGGAGATGTAGAAAACACTTCTCACAAAAATCCTGGGTGAATGGTCAACTTAAAATGTGTCACTTTCATGAGGATAATGTAATTTTTATGAATATTCACATTACTCTCACTTCAGAAATCATCTTAGAGGATCTCTTTAGGGCATAGCACCTTACTAGGTGTCCCATAGGACTAGGTGTTTAATTAAATTTAATTAAACTAGGTGTTTAATAACGATCATATATGCTATTCAAATAAAACTTTGCTACATATAATATTTAAAAGTATTTGAAACTTCTGTTTTGAAGCTTCTATGAAACAAACATCCTCTGGTTTCTATACCTCAGACATTTAAAAAATCTCAGAACTTGATTTAGAAGGAACTCCAAAAGCTGTCTTGGATTTACCCATACGTGAACAGGAATTTCCTCTCAAGTAAAGACTGTATGATCCTGGGCCCATGTTGTCAAGGAGCTTCCTATTGATATATAGCTTGTAAGGTTAATTTTTTGCTCTGAAATTCCATGATCTCTAAAACGACTGGGTTTCTCCAGAGCTTTCCACACCCCCCTAGGGGATTAGTAGATAGAATGCTAGGCCTGGAGTCAAGAAGACCTGAGTTCAAATGCTACCTGAGAGTACCAGTATGATCGTGCTCAAAACAATTTAGCACTCAGCTTCAGTTTTCTCATGCTTCAAATAAGTATAATAATGGCATTTGTAGCAGTTATTTCTGTGGTGGCAAAAAATTGGAAATTAAGGGCTTGCCCATCAACTGGGGAATGACTGAACAAGTTGTAGTATAGGATTGTGATAGAATATTATCGTGCAATAAGAAATGACAAACAGATTTCAGAAAAAGTCTGGAAAGACTTATGTGAACTGATGCAAAGTATAGTGAGCAGAACCAGTCAAACATTATACACGGTAACAGCAATATTGTACAATGATAAATTCTGAATAACTTAGCTTCTCTGATCAAGACAATGATCCAAGACAATTCCAAAAGACTCACACTGAAAATGGTACCCACCTCCAGAGAAAGAACTGATGGCATTGGAATGGATATTGAAGCATATTATTTTTCACTCTATTTTTGTCATATTTTTTGGTTTGTTTCTTTTTCACATGACTAATGTAGAACATGGCTAATATGGCAATATGTTTTACATGATTGTACACACACACACATATACATACACAAATGGCACCTACTTCCTTGGCTTGCTGTGAGGATGAGATAATATTTGTAAAGCAAGGCTGAATTTAAACTGTAGTCTCAACTAGGTTGAGACTCTATGCCCAGCACTTTATCCACTGCCCCACCTAGCTGCCTCTAAAATAAATACAAGACTTCAGAAATGTTTTGCCAAAGCAGAGTACCAAAAGACTGTCAACATCTTAGTCCTGGACACTATTCCTCTCTTAACACACTTTTTGCACTGGCTGGTTTGACTGTCCTATTACACTGCTAACTCATTATGAGTTTTGATGTTACCCAAAACTTCTCAGTCTTTTTTCAAATGAACTGTCATGTTCAACCTCTCCCATCCTGTACTTAAGCAGTTGATTGTTTGAAACAAAGTGTGGGTATCCACACTATCTAAGTGTGAGATCTGAGTTATCTTCTCTTTCTTTTGAGACATTTTTTTGCCTCAATTTTTACCTAGATCTTAGTCACTTAACGGGCATTGCCTTAGACAAACTGAGACTTGGGAAAGACTTAATTTGGAAAGGCCAAGATCACTCATTGTATTCTGGGATCAAAACCAGTTGTCTTGACTGTTGTCTCACCACTGGACTTTGGAGGCACAAATGAGGCTGATGACTGTTCAAAGCTCTACCTCATTTAAATACAATTTTCAAGCATGTCAAGACATCACCCTCGTGATGTCATTGGTCTTCTTCCAGAACGACGTATAAACAAGAACAGCAGTCTCCCTTAGCAATCTCTTCTTTTGCCACTGTCTCCTCACCCCCACCCCCATGTACATGAGTCCAAATCTAAATCTCCAGTCCCAATCCTTCAACTCATCTCCAGCCTTATACTTCCAGCTGTCTATCTGATATCTCCACCTCAAACTTACTGTGGCTGAAACCACTCAACATTTCCTTCCAAAACTTGCTGCTCAAAAACCAAATCAAAACCAAACCCAAACACAAAAACAAACAGAAGAAACCTTGCTACTCCTCACTTTCAAGAATTACCCATACTTACAATCTACAGTCATCTTTGACCCCTTTTCACTTATCCCCTTCTCCACATCTATTCAATTGCAATTTCTATTGATCCAGTTCTTGAAATGTCTCTCATTTCTGCCTTTTCCATTCCCTTTGCCATTCCTTTAATTCACATTCCCATTACCTTTCACCCACACAATTGCAATAGTCTCTTAAGCAATCTCTCCACCTTCAGTTTCTTGCCACCCCAATACATCTCTGATATTGCTGGCAGATTAATTTTCTTCTGATTATGTAACTGCCTTGCTTCAAACCCTCCAACAGCTCCCTACCTAACCGGCTTTTAACCATCCACAAATTTTTACCGATATGTCAATCTTGCCTCATATTGCTGCTTCCTTTCCCTTACTCTGTACTCCAATCAAATTCAAATACTCTCCATCCTTCATCATAGTTTGTCATCTCCTGTCTCCAATCCTTTGTTCATGCCACCTTTCTTCTATATACAGCTGCTCTTCTATTTATAACATTAAGGAGTTGTCTGGGTCACTGAAAATTAATTCACCTGCATTAGGTCCCAGATTTGTGTCAGAGGCAGGACCTGAATTCCTGACTCTGAGACCAGCTCCCTAGTCAGCAGTCTGGGCTGCTTTCTGGAAAAGACATATCACCAAATATTTTGCAACTGCGGAAATTTCTAATGAGTCTTATTTTCCTGATAATCTCCAATAAAAATTAGAGATGTGTTGTACTAGGAAGAGAATCAGCACATAAATTTTTTGTACTTCCCCCACTGCTATAATTATTGTTTCAAGACATTTCCTCTTAATGGCATCTCTACAAATGACTACAGTATCCTTGGGTAGAGGAAGAAGCTGTTGTACAAAGCTAAAATAAACCCAAACCCACTTTTTCTTAGCATTACGAGAAGTCTGTAATGAAATTGTTTTTTTGGAAAATGTCTGGCACCTATGTGATATCTGACAATAACCTGCAAGTTAAAGAATGCTCTGGTGTTGTTCATTATTTCTCCAGCTTAATGGTTCAATTGCTTAATACAATCTAACAATCTGTTAGCACCAAGAAGCTGTACTGGCCTCCAAACAGAAAGTAAGACCTTTGGGGGAAGGAGGAACCATTTCTCTATACTTTCTTGCTTTAAGACTATTATAAATGCTCAACAAATGCTTGCTGATGGATTGTCAAACTTGAACAAAAAAGTGTATATATGTATATATATATATATATCTATATGTATATATGTATGTGTTGGAGGGGTATTGGAGGGAATATTTCTGATAATAGCAGAAATAAAGTGGTCAGAATAAGATAGTACTATAACTCCCTAAAATTCTGTAAATAAATCTCTATAGTGATTTAATTCATGACTTACTGGCATTTGGAGCTTTCTTAAAATACACTTCAATACTTATCTGTAATGTTAATGATGTATATGGTCTCTCTCATGTGATCTTTGGCCAGAAATACAACCCATAGATGCTTTCTGATCTAGGACAATTTTGTTCATGTTCTTCCATTTGTAATACACTTCAAAGATGAACTGTCCAATGTGCTGGGTCACACTGGTTCTTCTGGGTCTTTAACCTCTTTTGTTTCATGGTCTCTTTTGGTAATCTGTTGAAACTATGGACCTTTTCATAGAAAAATGTTTTGTTGTCTATATTCATAATTGAAAGATATGCTAAATTTTAGTTAAATATTAGTGAAAATAAAGATGTAACGTGTTTTCCCTCACCCAAGTTCATGGACCACATGTTAAGAGCCCCTGTTAGGGTTGCTTTTTTTTTTAAGTACTTTGTGGTTACTGGGTTAGAAAATTGCTATCTGTTTGTTATCCCAAGTGCTTACTACATGAATGGACCATCTCCTTTCCAGCTACATACATCCTTAATGATCTCTATCACATTGCTTGTCATCATTGGTAATATGCTAGTCTCCTTATCTCCTTCACCTATGTTTTCATGCTCTTTGTATCCCATTCAGCTTTGAGTCTTCTATAATTGTGATATTCTCTGACTTACAGATATACAACAACATTAGAGAATATTGGTGTTGAAAAGGTGAACTTTCTTAGTAAGGAATAGTATGGGATCATTGATGTAGTGCTGCAGCATTTTCCAAATAAGACCCACATGACCTCTTCCTTTTCAATTCTAACCTCCAAGTAATTGTTAATCTCCAGTGCTTGTCCAGAATAAATAACTAATGTCATAATCTGGGGCACTATATCTTTTTTATTGACTTAATTTTTCCTATTTAGATTGCTTAGGCCAAACACTTTTTAAAAAATTATTTTTGCATATTTCATTAGATAACTCCTAATTACAGGTAAAAATTTTAACAATCATTTTTTTAAAAATTGAGTTCCAAATTCTCTCCCTTTTGCCACCCCTCTCCCGGAAAGCAAGCAGTTTGACTTAGATTATACGTGTAAAGTCAGGCAAAACATATTTTTATATTATCGATGTTGCAAAAGCAAAATCAAACAAAATGAGACAATAAAAATAAAGTTTTAAAAAAAGTATGCTTCATTCTGCATTTAGAGTTCATCAGTTCTCTCTCTGGAGGTGGACAGCATTTTTCATCATGAATCCTTTGGAATTGGATTGGACCATTGTCTTGATCAGAGTAGCTAAGTCTCACAGAGTTGACCGTCCTTAAAATATTGTAATTACCATGTATGATATTCTGGTTCTGTTCACTTCACTTTGCATGAGTTCATATATGTCTTTATCCTGGCATCTCTTCTTATACCACAGTGGTATTCCATCCCAGTCATATTCCCCAGCTTGTTCAGCCATTCCCCATTTCATGGGCATCCCCTCAATTTCCAGTTCTTTACCACCACAAAAATTGCTGCTGTAGATAATTTTGTACAAATAGGTCCTTTTCCCTTTTTTTATGATCTTTGTAGAATACAGATCTAATAGTGGTATTGCTGGTCAAAGGGTATGCACAGTACCATTTGATTGTTCTCCAGAATGGTTGCGCTAGTTCACAACTCTGCCAATAATGCATTTGTGTTCCAATTTTTCCACGTCCCCTTCAATATTTGATTTTCTTTTGTCATATTACCAATCTTATAGATTTGAGGTGGTGCCTTAGAGTTGCTTAAATTTGCATTTCTCTAATAAATAGCTATTTAAAGCATTTTTTCACATGACTCTAGATAGTTTTGATTTCTTTGTTTGAAAACTGCCTGTTCATAACCTTTGACCATTTATCAGTTGGGGAATGATTTGTATTCTTATAATTTTGACTCAGTTCTCTACATATTTGAAAAAAGAGACCTGTATCAGAGACACTTTCTATTAAAAATCATCCTTCAGTTTCCTGGTTTCCTTCTAAACTTGGCTACATTAGTTCTGTTTGTTCAAAATCTTTTTAATTTGATGTAATCAATAGTACCCATTTTCCATTCTATAATACTCTCTATCTCTTGTTTGGTCATAAATTATCTGACTACAAATAAAATCCACAGATAACTTTCTTTGCATCATTGATTAAGTGACTGGCAGCAGTACTTAGTCAACGGACCTTTGGATGAGTTTATCACCTTCCCTGTCAAGGTTCTAGGGGTTGCGCACCTGATGCGTTGAGAAATTATTTCTATACTCCTATTGGTTCAAACCTCTATTTCAGCGTGTTTTTTTCCTATCATTAACCACCATTTAAACAATTAACATCAGTTAGCTTTTATTTTGAAGATATAGCAATGAAAGGACAAACATTTCCTCCCTACCCTCAATACTTTGGAGGCGCACATTCTCCATCTAACTGGGCTCTGGGGGAAGTGACCTCTTATTTAAACACAGTTTCTGCATATTGTTGGTCTCCCCAAGTTCAGGTATAAATGTGATATTGCTGTTAGATGAGATGGGAGGGGGCTATATATGCTGTTCATCCCAATTTCTCACATTTTCAGGGTTCCCCTGGAAAAGGTCTTCCCATGCAGGGACTACTCTTGATTGATCAGGTCTGCACTCAGCAAGTGCACCCTAGTGAAGTCCTGTTTCCAGAACAGAGTCTATACAAAGAGCCCTTCACTTCCCTTGTAATGGCAATGTAGGAAGTGTGAGTATAAATGGTCAGATTCCAATGCTTAGGATTATCACTAGGTAGCCCCCATATCATTAAGGGTAGGGCTATCATAGGACTTCCTCCCTTATGGTGAGTAGGAACATCGTGTACAATCTGCAGTTCTCTTCAGTGACTGAGGCCACTTCCCACAATAATCTCAAACAGGTATTTGAGAGTCAGCCTTCATCTTCTAATGATGGAAGCTCTACAGGCAGTAGCAAGGGGTGGGAAGAAGGGTTGGTTAAGGTTGTTACTGGGACTGGAAGAGCTGAGGGTGGAGGGAGGTGGTCAGAGCACAGGCTCATGTGGATGAAAAGTCAGAGGACCCCTGGCATCAGCATTAGTAACCTTATTGCTTGTGAATATGTAGACAGCATAGAGAAAATATAGAGAAATCAGGTGGTAAAGATATATGTATAGATGTGTGTGTGTGTGTGTGTGTGTGTGTGTGTCTGAAGGGGAAGAATAAAGACTCCTGCCAGTTGGTCAGATCTAGAGCTATGGTTTGTTTTTCCACAAAAAACTGCACAGTTGCTATGTTAGAGGTCATATTCTCTTCTTATCATAGTGGCAAGAACTCTGAGTCAGTTTCTTTCCATCTCTTATCACTCTTATCACAGTCTCTGATTTGGTCCTAGATTATACCCATGGTATTCCTGTTACTTATTAGGATACTCTTCCATATATTTGTGGGCAAAGACTTCCAAAGACAAAGACTGGGAAATACTATATGTAATAGCAAAACAAAGTTAATACAATAACTATTATTAACATCATGAGGAACAGAGTTTTAAAAGCTTCCTTAATCAAACCTGACCCTGGCAACTAACCTTATATGTCTCATTGAGATACCCCCTCATGTTTACTGTATTCTAATTCTGATCCTGGAGCAGCTTCGTGATGCAGTGTATAGAGTCAGGAAGACCCAAGTTCAAATCTGGCCTCAGATAAGTACGAGCTGTATGACCCTGGACAAGTTATTTAACCCTATTTGCCTTATCTATAAAATGAACTAGAGAAGGAGGTGACAAACCATTCCAATGTCTTTGCCAAGAAAACTCCAAATGAGCTCACAAAGAATCAAACACAATTGAAAAACCAAAAATCCTGGTCCCTACTTTTCAATTCAGGTCATATGCTAGGTAATATTGGAGTCTGATCAGATATTAAGGTGCAGTAAAAGTACCTATATAAAGCCCCAGTGAAGGTACGGTTAGTAAATAATTGAGGCTACATGATTCATTAGCAACGTTAATTATCTAACTTAATCAGTTCTGTTAGTGATGACTCAGTATTGCTGATGAATTCATTCCTGAATCTCAATAAAGTTCAGTAAAGTTGAACAAGAAGAAACAGCTGGTAGGTCAGTGGATAGAGCACTAAGCCTGGAGTCAGGAAGACCTGAATTCAAATCTAGCATCGGATACTTCTTAGCTGTTTGTGACTTTGGACAAGTCACTTAACCCTATTGACCTCAGTTCTTCATCTGTAAAATGAACTGGAGAAGGAAATGGCAAACCGCTCCAGTATCTTTACCAGGAAAAACCCAAATGGAATCATAAAGTGTCAGATGTGACTTGAACAGCAAGTTGAAAGATGTCAATCTTGCTTCTTGATAAAGGAAGAATCCCTTCAAGGTAAGATTCTGGATAATTTAGCTGTGTCAAGGGCTCTCCTGTTCCAGATTTGTCCCTGTAGAAGTGTGAGATATATGTGAATTCTGGGTGAGATTATTCCTCAGATAGCAAATTTCACCCACAGAAGGTCATTGAAGTCATTGCCCTATGTTCACATACCAAGAACACAACACAGTTTCATAACCTTTCTGGAGCAATTTTCAGGTTAGACAATGGGAGGGGGTTATTTATACTATTTGTCCCAATTTCTTACAGCATTTCCAGGGTTCCCCTGGAAAAGGTCTTCCCATGCAGGGACTACTCTTGATTAATCTGGTCTGCACTCAGCAAGTGCACCCTAGTGAAGTTCTGTTTCTAGAACAGAGTCTACACAAGGAGCCCCTTCACTTTTCCTGTAATGGCAACGTAGGAAGTGTGATTGTAAATGGTCCACTTCCAATGTTAGGATTATCACTAGCCATTTTTCTTGTCATTAAGGGTAGGGCTATCATAGGACTTCCTCCTTCATGGTGAGTAGGAACATCATAAACAACCAACAGTTTTCTTCAGTGACTGGGGCCACTTCCCACAATAATCTCAAATCGGCAGTTGAGAGCCAGCCATCACCTTCTGATGATGGAAGCTATACAGGTAGGTTCTGGGTGAGTAAGGGGTGGGAAGAAAGGTTGGTTCAGATTGTTACTAGGACTGAAAGAGCTGGCTAGGGGTGTCCCAGGTGGAGTTTGCATGAACTATCATAGATGGGATGTCCTGTGATTGCTACACTAGCAGAACATCAGCAAATGAGGGGAAAGGCTCACCTGCTCAGTTGGGCCATTAATGCCAACTATGATTTCAGGTGAATCATAACAAAGGGAATGGCACTGGTATTGCACTTTCTTCAATCTTGATCCTGGGATCTCATAATCCAATGTGATTACACTTCTCCAAATTCTGCCAATGCAATGATAATGGTTAATGTGGCTCCAAGAAGCAGAAGAGGCTGTGCCCAAACTGCCACTCAGAAGGAGAAAAGGGAAAAACCCAATTCATGTAAGATCAGGTCTTGGTTTATCCAAGCAAACTTAAGTTTTATGCCAGTTAAAGGGTAGGTCTTGCCCTTGTCTGCCTATGGGTCACCATTTCCCATAGGTAGATATACCTGTTTTGCTCCTTTGAAATCTAAAGTCATCTGCTTTTAGAGGTCCATTGTTCTGCTTTAAAGACCTCAGGATCTTTATCTCTTTTAGAGAGTTGTTTTTTAATCATTCAGCATTATCATAAACCTTTACAATTTCTATAGAATCCAAAAGTCTTTCCAGTGGTTGGATAATGTCAGAAGTACTGGGGTTGTGGACATTCAAGATTAAGCAGAAGCAACAATAAGCCATTTCTGGATCATACAAAAGTTTAGGAGTTTATTCTGCCAGTTTATTAAACTGAAGTAAAAAGGGAATGCATTGTAAATGAGAGATCACTTCTCCACCTGCCAGAGGTACCAGGATTTCATGAAGGTGAGCTTGATTATCAGTATGTCGGTAAAATTTTTACCCTGAAGAGTATAAGGAGCAGGAAATTGGGGTTTAGGTGGGCATATAGTCTGGTTTGGGGAAAGGGTTATATGGGAAGAAATGGTTGATCTATTGCTGGAAAGTTGAGCAAGGGTGTAGGAACAGAAGATTGGAATGTAGAGGGTAGAGGGTTGTAAATGGAAGGGTTGGGAAGCAGAGTCATGAAGAGCAGGAACGTCCAGAGCAACAGGAGGAAAAAGACAGTTAGTAAGATGGGAGGGACCTCATAAGGAGATGGTTTCTTTTTGTCCTTACTGCCCATGGACAGTCTTTTCAGCAAATTTATGACATTTTTCTTCTGAATTTGCCCAAATGTCCCAATAAATCATTTGATCCCCAATAGCCAACCTAAGCATACACAAGATTTCAAAACCAAAAGGTGTTTAGTTTTAGGAAGTTAACTATGCCTAGACATTTTCATAAAGATGTTGAAACTGGTTTTTAGACAGAGTGGGTTCATTGAAAGGAATTTTCTTTCGGTTAAGCAGGAGATAACTCAAGGTGTTGTCTCTCAGAGGTTTAGACTAACTAGATCCCATAAGGGGCATAAATTTAACCAGAAATAATTGAGCTCTCTAATCTACAGGCAACAGAATTATCAGACTTTAACCAAAACCTGAGAGATCGCATGATGATTGCTGATCAACTCAATTCAAAATTGAAGTTTTTGTCAGATTTATATCATTAGTGATAGGGATCCTTTCTGATAACTTGAGAACTATGTCAGATCAGACCAGACCTAAACAGGAAGGGTAGCCAAGACAGTGTGGTAATTATAAATGAGAGACAATCAGACAAATGTGCAAAACACAAACCTGACCGATATTTATAGATAGGACCGCAACTCTACCAGTCAGTTGATTTTTCATGCCCATAAATCTCCCTACAGAACATCTGTGTTGTGCACTCTAGAAGGTTACTGAACTAGAAAATTGATTCTGATTCAACTTTATCCATCCCATCTAGGAATGCTAATAATTGTAAATAAACTCATCCAACAGTCCTTTGATTAAGTACTGCTGCCAATCACTGAATCAAGGACCCGCAGATTTTATTTATATTCAGATCAAAGACTCATCTGGATGAAAACTTAGACAGCATGAGCATCAGAGACATTATATTGTATGTGAATATGAAAGCAGCATAGAGAAATGGAATTTTACTGAAATCAAGAAGGAAAGATAAGACTGTATGTGTCTGAAGGGAGAAGATAAGGACTCATGCCAGCTGGTCAGGACCAGAGCTGTGGTTTGTTTTTCAGTATCAGTTGCATAGTTGATGTGACAGAGGCAGAGTCCTCTATTATCATAGTCTGTGCCCTAAGCTAGAGCTTCCTTTCACTACAATCTTGCTCATCACAGGAGATTGAATTCTGTTTGTCCTGGGAGTGTGAGGCCAGAGTACTTGTTTTAAGAAGAAGAAAAATAACCTGAGGACTGAAATAAAACTACTGACAAAAATAAAAAATAGAGAAAAGGAAGTATCTGAATTCTTCCCCCTCTGCCTTTACCTCAAACGGTAGGCTAGTAGAATACATGGAATGCTGGAAGGGAATCTATAGAAGATTTGGGTTTCAGCCCTGCCTTAGATACTTGCTATACAATCTTGGTCAAATTACTCAATCACTCTTGACCCAGTTAGCTCATCTGTAAACTTAGATTAGTTGGACTTGATGTCCCCTAAGGTCCCTTCCATCTCTAAATCTATGATCCTATGATGAAAAGGACTCCCAGAATATATAGGGCTCTCCCAGTAGAGATTAGGGACATAGAGTTGACTGAAAGTCTCCATGTCACTGTTAGGTGAGAAATCAATATGTCCCGGATAAAACTTCTTCTAGGAATAACACTTAGGACTCCAGAAATTGCATGGTATATTGATCTATTCTAGTATTTTTGTTTAAAATTTAGGAGTTCATACACATTTGGATCTTTCTAATCCTTTTTACAAGTTATTTCATAGGTAAGGCATAGGGCCTGATGCATTTAGTCTAAATTCATCCATGTTAAGCAGAGGAAATTTCTATGACTGTTTTTGAAAGATCTGGAGTCTATGAGGTGATTTCTGAAAGTGTTTCTGTTTTTTTGCTCCTGGTTCATGTATGAGACTCAGAAAAGGATTAGATACAAAATGTTCATTGGAATTACCCCTCAGACCTTGGATAAGGTACCGAAGTATAAAAATAAGAACTCTTCCTGGGCCCAGGGAGGCTGGGGCACTTACCCTTTTATCTAATCAAAGGGCTCTGGAGCCATATATGGAGAGTAGGTTCTTTCCTAGGAGAACAAGCCTGCTAAGACAGTATTTACATTCTTTCTTATCCTCTTTGGTTCTTTACGCCCCCACACTGTCACCTGAGGGAAAATTATTTTAAATTTAGGTTTGACTCTTGTCTAAGGTCTGTCTAAAATGGGAGATGAGAAGAGTACTCATTGTAAATCAAGTATGGGGAAGCTATTTATTTCATCCATACAACCAGAATGACTAACAGAAGAGAATCCCAAGTATGTTGGCAAAACAAAAACAAACCAAAATGTAAAAACTTAAACAAATAGCAGGAACCCAACTACTGTTCTACTCTCCTGGGAGGTTAGCCTAAACATTAGAACATGAAGAGGTTGTAGAATTGAGGGATAGGCATTTTACAGTTCATCTCAGCTCTTCACTGTTCAAACCAGGCGTAGAAAATCTGTGGTCTCAAGGTCACATGTGGCCCTCTAGGTCCTCAAGTGTGACCCTTTGACTGAATCCATACTTCACAGAACAAATCCTTTTAATAAAAATTTGTTCTGTAAAACTTGGACTTAGTCAAAAGGCCATACCCAAGGACCAAACAATTCCCTTTAGGTCTGTATCTTCTTTAAGTAGTAAAACTGGCCAGGGTTTGAGCTCCTCCCCACATTAGTGATCACCTTCTCCAGTACGGAAACTGCCCCTACTGTTGTCAGTCAGTTCTGAGCATCTCCAGACTCTCAAACTCACAAGATTGTTTCTAAGGCTGGACACATACATATTGGAGTCAAGAGTCTATAAACACTTATTAAGTGCCTACTATGTGCAGGTGCTCTTAAAGCTGGGGATACAAATAAAAACAAAGAACCCCTGTTCCCAGGGAGCTTATAATCTAATGGAGAAGACACACACAAAAAGGAAGCTGAAAAGTGGAGGTGGGGGAGGGAGGAGAGAAAGAGAAGGTAGCCAACACAGGGGCAGGATGGAGAGTTCCAAAAAAGGGGCTCAAGCTCAGCATCACAGGGGAACTTGGTTCTAAGGGTAAATTGTATAGAACCCTCTCCTCTTAGGTGGACACTGATTATTGAATCAACACTTTAAACCTGCATGGGGAACAGGCAGAGTTGGTGAGAGCTAGAGGGAAGAGATATCTGTACCGTTCTGGCTTTCAGCGTTGAGAGAAAAGGCATGATTCCAAGTCAATCTCTATCATGTCCCTATGCCCATTATGCTACATTAGAGACTTCAGGGAATTTCCCATTGGGTGAGATCTGAGGCACTTTTTTGGTTGAGCTGAATTATCTTGATCCAAAAGGGAGAGCTCATTTACTCTGTATTTTCTGCTATATGGGCTCATGTGTGTACTTCCTCTGATTGCTGTTTACTATCTGTTCCGATAAACAGGTTTAGTTGCTGTTTAATAGGTGTGTTCATTGGCATCTTGTAGGAAAAGAGTCAAGCCTTGGATATAAAGCTTGGTACACTCCTTTTCTGTTAACAAATAGAAATCAGAGCATAGCTTTAACTTGGAAATTACTTCTCCTAGACTAATAATATTTAAGCAAGGAGATAAATATGATTTTAGCCATGTAGTCCTTCTCTGAGGAAAGCAGAGTGTCTAGCAAAAGTCTCTGATCCCAACCTCTCACTTCCCTTCCTTGCAGGAACCAGTCTCCCTTGGTGAAGGATAGGGGAAGGGGAAGATAAAGACATTCTTCCCTCCCTGTGAGGTAGCTCTAGAGAGGCTCATGTGGACATACATACTTTACATGAACAATCAGCAACCCACACAATAACACACACAGACACACACACAGATATATTCTCCTGCCCCCTCCTTGCACTGTCCTTATTTACCTCTTCTAGACATGTTCTAATGTGTCTAGTGAGATGACCATAGCTTAGCACAGGACTCCTGATGTGGCCTAACAGTGGTACTATCACTTCTCTTACTCACTTTGGACATTAAACTTCTATTGATTAAGCCACATTGGTGTGGATATATAGATCTGTTGGCAATTTGAATATTCAGAAATAAGAGAGGAAGAATATGACCTAGGCCTAGAATCAGGAAGACTTGAATTCCAATATAGCCTCTTTTTTTATCTTCCTTGTGACCACAGTCAAGTCTCCCCTTTTCTAAGCCTCAGTTGCCTCATCTGTAAAATGAAGGGATTGGATTTAATAGCTTCTAAGGCCTCTTTCAGCTAGAGTATGATCCTACGATGAACACCCTTTTGTTGGCCTAGGGATCCCTACAGATGGTCTTAATATGGAATTAACATGAAGGCATGTAACTCAAGACAAGCGTTCGAGACTGAGCAAATGCCATTGCCACAAGCAATATGTATTTGCCAATGTTTCCCTCATGGACCCCTCATTCAGTGAGATTAAAAAAAAAGAGTGCCCACTGCAGCAAGGGAGGGGTATCAAGTTATTTCAGTCCTTATCTTTTGGCTCAGAAAGGTATAGGATGTGTCAGTTGGTTGAACAGGCTTGTTATACACCCCAGAGTTTAGCAAACTGGTAACTTGAGGCTATATCTGAGTAATACCTGCCTATCCTTTAATGTATCTCCACTAAATGATTCAGCTCTAGTGATTTTTGTTGCTGTTGAGTCGTTTCAGTCATGTCTAACTCTTCATAACCCCATTTGGGATTTTCTTGGCAAAGATGCTAGATTGATTTGTCATTTCCTTCTTTAACTCATTTTACATATTAGGAAACTGAGGTACAAAGGGTTAGGTGACTTTCTCAGGGTCATACAGCTAGTGAGTGTCTGAGGCCAGATTTGAACTCAAGTAGTTCCTCTCTCTAGATCACCCCCCCAAAACTGGTCTCATATATAGACCAATATAATAAATGATATATTTAAGAGTACTCAGAACAGTTCATGTCAAAAATGAGGCAGGTCTCTAATTGAGAATATTCTTGGTTCAGTTTTGGCCTCTACCCAAATGATTTTAATCAATGACCTGGACAAAGGTATAGATGATAAGGTTAACAAATTTGCGAATGACACAGAGCTGGTGGGCATAGCTATCACATTAATTTCCAAAATCAAACTCTCAGGTGATCTTGACATGTTTGAACAGTGGATTAAGAATAACAAGATGAATTTTTAGATTATAAATTTAAAGATCTGTACTGGGATTAAAACTATAAACTGCACATGTACAATATGGAGGGAGCTATGGCTTGAACGTCTTTGTGGGGTGTGTGAGCTGCAGGTTCAGTGTGAATTCTCAGTGTGAAGTGATAATCTAACCAGCCTAGAGCCACCTTAGACTTGCTCAGCAGAAGTCTAGCATCTCGAGTGAGAGACAGTGATTAGGATGGAGCAGAGATTTGAATATGCCATAAAAAAATCCATTGAAGGAAGAGAAGCTATTTCATCTCAATGGGAGAAGGCTTACTGGAACATGTGAGGCTTCATACTTTCCTTGGACAATTTTCTACTAGATGATCTTGGAGATGCAAGATATTAAGATCTACAAATTTCTGGACAAAAGTCCCCAAATGAATATTCACCTGTTCACTGCACTTAGAGCATGCTTTGGAGTCTGGTGACTAGTTCAGAAAAATAGAGTTAAACTGGAGATTTGGGCCATGACCTAGTTTCGTCACCTTTGTTCTTTGGGTGAGCCCATGAAGAGCTATCTCCGACCTTGATGGGATAGACCCAAAGTCAACCGTGGCGCTAGAAAGATTTGAGTTCAAATCTGGCCCCAAATGCTACTAGCTCTGTGACTGTAGGCAAGTCACCTTGGTGACAATGATAGTGCCTACCTCCTGGTGTTATGGGGATCGAATGAGGTCATAATGTAAAGTCCTTAGCACAGCTCCTGGCATAAAATAAGCAGGAAATAAATATTCATTATAATTTTTGTTACCGCTATGATGGTGATCAGCATGGAAGCTTTGCCCTGTTCTACTTCCCTTATTGGAAGGGTCAGTTCACCACTCTTTAGGCAGCTCCCTCTCTCCCTCTCTCCTGCCCTGCTTCTGGGGTCTCACCACCATTTTGATCGATTCCAAACCTCCTACCATGTCTCAGAACGTCCAAACTCGAACAATATGCCAGTATCAGCTTCTGCTATAGCGAGGATTAAAGGTGCGTAAGGTGCGCACCAACCATGTCCAGCTTAAACAAAATGTTTAAAGGAAAGGTTACCAGCAGTTATAACCCGAGACAAAGGAATGTAATCAAATCAAGGTTAGAAATGTCAGGATTTAATCTGAATGTCCTTTTAGCTTTGGCTCAGATACTGGGTCTAATTTTAATATTAGAGGAAGAACCTATGTTACGCTTTTACCTTTTTGATGCCAGCTACACTTAAATGCATTTTATCCCTGCTGAAATTCAGATGTCTCCAAATCACTCACATTTTTGTTTTTGTTTTCTACATTCTTAATTGTATCCTGTATCTTCCCCTCATGTTAGAACATCAGTTATTTTTTTTCCATTACTGAGAATTATTATACAACCCTTAGTGCCTTAAGTGGAAAGTCTAGGTAATTTCATAATTCTGTAGCACACAATAGGAAACAGAGCCAGTGACAAGTGTTTATTCATGCTCTAAAATACAAAACATGTACATTCATATACACTAAGAGAAAATATGAGGAAATATCCAAGGGGGAGGAGGATTTTGTTTGTCTAATTAATGCTTTTGTATTTTTTAATACCACAGTTGTTATCCAAAATACCACCCCTCCCTGAACTTTGCCTCATAACCCTGTAACTAAGAAGAACTGTTAACCAGACATAACTACTGTCTTAACGCTATATGCAACAACCATAGTTTCCTTCTGTCTGGCTACCTTCCTCTCTCTTCCCTCACCACCCCACTCCCACAGCCACTCCCCTCAAAAGAGAGAAGTGTTCTTTGGACTCAGAATTGGTTGTTGCCTTTTAATTGAGTTTAGCAGCCTTTTGGAGCCATTGTTTATACTGTTTTCCTGTTTCTATTTTCTTAACTCTGTATGAGTTTATACAAGTCTTTCCGTACTTCTCTGAATTCTTCATCTTAGTCATTTCTTATAGGAGAATGAGACTTATCAGGAAGACTCATCTTCATGAATCTTCAAATCCAGCCTCAGAAACGTGCTAGCTGTATGACCCAGGGCAAGCCATTTAACCTTGTTTGCCTCAGTTTCCTTGTCTGTAAAATGAACTGGAGAAGGAAATGGCAAACCACTCCAGTATCTTTGCCAAGAAAACCCCAAATGGAGTCACAACATTTCTTTACTATAATTTGTTCAGCTAATGTGACTGGCTCTGGAGGAGACAGTGGGACTGATGACTCTGCACAGCTCTGCCTCACCTAAGCCCAATTCACTTGCCAGTCAAAACATCACCTTCCTGATGTCTCTGAGAATGAAGGACGAACAACAATTCAACTACTGCCCAATTAATGCACATTTTGCTTTGTTTCCAGTACCTTGCTGCCATAAAAAATGTTGCTATGATTATCTTGGTATATTTGGAGCATTTCTTTTTATCTTTGCCCATGGCCAGTACTAGGATTGCTAAGACAAAGGCTAAAGAAAACCATACTCTTTTGTATTTACCTTAACAATTGATGCCTTAATGTGCTCAAAGTTGTATCTCCTTCAGCATAGATTGTGTGAACTTGACTGAGTCTACCTGTTTTGACCATCCTTACTTCCTTCAGTGTTGTAACAACATTTCCAGGATGGTACCACTACAGTCCTAATGTGGCAGCTTCACTGTCCTTACTGGTAAAAAAAAAGTGTATAATAAAAATACTTACATATTTTTTCCACTTTCATCCATAATACTTCTAGTTTCATCCTAAAAACTCTTGGAATGACTTTGCTTAGTTTGGTCTCATGCCAAGCTTGTAAAAAATAATATTTCCTTTCACCACTTTTCATTCTTTTATGAGGTAATACAGTATATAAGCCCTAACCATCTGGTGTGATCCACACAAAGTACTGGGAGAAAATTTAAAGATGGAGAGAGCACTTTCAGTTGGGATGGCATGCAAGATTTGTGGAAGAAATGTTACCTGTGCTGGTCCTTAAAGGAAGAAGAAAGATTTTTAAAAGTGGAGATGAGAAGGGAGTATATTTCAGGTTTAGGACTTCAACTAGACTAATGCATAGAAATGGTCCCAAATGATACCGTTTTTAGTTCAGAATGATATCAGGGTATAGCTAACAGTTCACTCTGAATGGAATATAAAGTTGTGAAGGGAATTAGAGGGGCATAAATCTGGAAAACTGAGTTGGAGGCAGACTGTAGATGATCTCACAACTGTTAAGGACCTTGAAAGTCAGACTAGGAAATTTTTATTTTATCTTACAACCAGGAGTGTGCCAGTAAATGCTTTAATAGCCAGCTCTCAAGAAAAAGGAAAAAAAGAATGTACACAGAATACACTTTTAAGCTTAATTTGCATTATTAATATTTTCTCCATCAATTTCTCAAGTCTGGACAATCAACGAAACAATAAATCAAGCTCTGACCTATAATGTTTTCTGATTTTGGGAAGGGGAGGGTGACGGAGTAAATGCTCACACTGAAAATTTGACAATTGGCCATCAGGAGCCACAAGCTGGTTCAAGCTGGCTCTACACACCCCTGGTTATAGGCAATAAGGAACAATTGAAAGTTCTAGAGCAGTGAAATTCCATGATGGACGTGTTTTGGAGGATGTATAAATGATTATTTGGGGAGAGGAAAGAATGGAGGAAGAGTTAAGAAACTGTTATACCTACTTTTGAAAAGATACTTAATGATATAAAGCAATATACTGGATGCCTCCAAAAGTCAGTGCATTTTTAAATTAAATTATCTCAAATTAATCTAAGTTAAATGTTAAAGCCTAATATTTCTTAAATTAATATTGTTTAATTAAGGCTTAAAACGGCACTAAGATTTTTGGGACACTGTATAAGTACTAAATTATGAAAATAAATGGTATATAGGATTTTAGAGGAGAGAGAAGCCACAGGAACATAAATTTCAGGATGGAAGGAATCTTAAAAGTCTAGTACAACTGACTCTTTTTGCATATGAGACCCAGAGAAGTAATATGTCTTGCCTAAGGTCACCTCTAATGATAAAATGAGGCTTCAAATCGAGGTCCATTATCTCCAAATCCAGCACTTACCAATGTACCATCCCCCCACCTTGGAAGATCAGAAAAAGTTTAGAAAAAGGACTGGTCTTTGAAACATGAAATGAAGGAACAGAATATGGAACAACTGCCTCCTGGTCCCTCTGTTCAGAATAACTAAGGTTGCACCCATCACCAAACTCTTCTCCACTTTTGCTTGCTCAATTTCTCTGTAGTCTCTGACATTACTGAGCATTATCTGTTCTTTTAACTCTCTTTCCTCAGTTTCCCTAGAAATACACTATCTGGTTCTCCTATCTCTTGGATTCCTCCTTCTCTGTCTCATTTTCTGGTTCCTTTTCTATCTTCTCTACCTGAATGTAGGAATTCTCTAAAGTGCTCTCTTTGGCTCTGTTCTCCTCTCTCTCCATAGTCTCCCTTCTAGATCTCATCAGTTTTATATAACTTAAATTTCCCTTTTTTGTGAATGACTTGTAAATCTACATCTTCCCCAGCCCTGACATCTCCCTTGAATTCCATTCCCATATCTCTAACTCCCAGCTAGACAGCTCCACCTGGAATTTCTCAACGCCTCAAACCCAAGGTGTCCATGACCAAACTCCAAAGCTCCTTCTTGGAATCAGCTTCTGTCCTGACTCCTCTGTTCTGTTCATGGCCTCAGTTCTTTAAGCACCAGCTCACACCTACCTTTAGCATGCAGTCTTCTCTGATCCCTTGAAGGGATGGTTTCCTTCTTTGTAACACTTCATGTATTTCTTATGGCACTTACTTTCTCCTTGCATTGTAGGTGTGTCTATTGTCACTTGGTAACTCACCACCACTATCCTCCAGCCCCAACCCTCCACCTCTGCTAGATTATAAGCTTCTTGAAGGGAGGGACCACATTTTGTTTGTCTTTTTGTATGGCAAGAGTCTACTTGCCAGTCTACTCCAGTGTTGAGAATATAGTAGACATTTTAAAAATGTTGAATTAGAATGGGCAAAATTCTAGAACTGACACATATTTAGAGTGGTTAGTGGTTACTAGAACTACAAGACTGCATTATTTATTTTACATAAAATTTGATTGATTTTTGTTTTACTATTCCTTATATTTCCCAATTTATATTGTTGTCTCCTCCTCTGAGGAGTTATCTCATCAATAAAGAATAAAGAAGAGGAGAGAAAAATCAATATGTTAAAAATAAAGTTTGTTACATGCAGTGTTTCAAATCTACGTAGCTGGAAAATTGTAAGGAGGGAAGAGGGAGATGGCTAGAAGACCTCATTTCAGACCCAACTGTTCCTTTGTTTCAGTTTCTGATACTAGGTCAGGAAGGATGGAACTTGTCAACATCTGGTTGTGTTTAGCCAACTTCAGTGAACAATGACTGCTTTTTTCTTCCTCCTCATTTTTCTCCACTCTGAGCCAGTAAGAAGGAATAAGGAACCAGATGATCTAAAGAAGAAAAGAGGGCCCACACAAAATGAATCAGAGACAGCTGTAGAGTCAAACAAGATTAGGAGGGTAGAGTATCCAGGACAAAACTTTCCTCAGATAGAATGGGGACCCATGTAGCACTGTTTGGGTTGATCACAGAGGTTACAAATACGATTATGGGAAAAACTTCTCAAAAACAATGGTAAGGATGACTTCTAAAGAGGAAGAAATTTGGAGAGGTGAAAAGAAGGAGTCTGTTGACATGGTAGGATACATTTCATTTTATCAGGAGTTCTTAACTTTTTTTGAGTTATAGACCCCCTTTGGCAGGCTAGTGAAGCCTCTAGATGGTTTCTCAGAATAATGCTTTTAAATTTTTGGTGGAAATGTTAAAATTTCAGCTCAGTCTTTTTCTTAGTTCATGGATTCCATGAAATTTATCCATGGACCTTCGGTTAAGAACTTCCATATTAGATAATTTAGCAGCAAATGCAGTTCTCAATCCCATTGCTTGGATCATGTTTTTTAAGAACAGAATTTTTGACTCTGAGTTTTTACCAGTGCAACAGGTACAATCAGAGGGTGTCTCTCCCCTGCCCCTTGCCCTTTCCCACATTGATTCTGGGTAGCGTATACCCCATGGTTAAAGCCTGGAACTGGGTCCCTTCCAGCACTATACATGCTATGCTGTCCATGCAGCCGTTCACTTTCTGGTGCCACATGGTGTTACATTGCTGTCCTTGGATCTGGGCCTTTTTGTTGACCAGATCTCCCTTGATCCTTTCCTATCTTCAAGGTGCCTCAGCCAGCATTGGCTATGTTATAGAGACAGTGGCTACTACAGTATTTCTCAGAGGAGAAGATGAGCACTTCAAAGTGGATGAGACCAGCTCCTGGACTGGACAGAAGATAAGGACCTTGAGAGAATTATTCTGACAGTGAAATTTGTATTCAATGGGCATACAAATGGCTTCACGTTTTCAGTATTTTGTTTCAACTCTCTGGGAAAGAAAAAAAGAGTTATGAGTCACCATATCGTCCTTTAAGTTTTTGTGATGAATGTTTATGAGGCTTTTTTATTTGAAGCATTTACATGTGTGTGGATGAAATAAATAACTGTCCCATGCTGCATCTAAAATATACATGGAGTACTTTTCTACTCCCCCTTTATGGACCAGATATAAGTTTTTAAGTGATTCTCTCTAGAACTAGAGAGTTTGAGAATTAAGAGCCTGACCTCTCGCCTTAGGGATCAGGCTCTCCCAAGACTGAGGGTTAGTGGAGTGAGGATCTAGCACTAAGGGGAACTTTAGAGGGAGAGAATGAGGACCCCAGCCCTCTCGGGTGCACACTGGTTCTGAATGGCACACCAGAATAACTAAAGAGATTTCTTCCTTGCCTTCTTAGTCAAAGTGAACCCTGTGTGGATTTTCTGTGGAAAGTGGCACTTCGGTTTTTCCTTTTCCTGTGTTGTAAAATCATTTGTCTGGTTATTGGTCAGTTATAACTTAATATTTTTTGGTAATCTGACTTGAAATTTAAGGAATCTTGGCACTGTACATAAAGTAATTATAAAAACATTTCCTGAAAAAGAAGAAAAGAAATTTAGAGAAACCAATTACAAGAAAAATTCCTAAGCCATGGGGGTGGGAGGGCAAGTGGGCAGGTTGAGATGTGGAAATCAGTCTGGAATAATTTTGAGGCCAAAACTGAATAAGCCAACCTGTTGGGTCTTTAGGGTCTCAGCATAGAGACTTGTCAGGTACCTCCACACAAAGGTTGGCAACCTTTGCCAGTTCTGGCCCTTTACCTGCCCTTTACCTACCCTGTATCTACCCTCTACCCTGTGGGTCTATTGTGCTGGGATAGCCTATCTTCTTAATTGGGGAACTAGGCTCTCCAGGTCTCTAATTCCACCCTCCCTCAAATTCTTGAGAAACAGTTCTATTTGGTCCTCCTCAGCTGGGAAAGGAGGCATAAAAATGTTCTCAGAGGGCAAAAATGGATCGGGTATGGAACAGCTAGCTTTATTCCAATACAGAAAAGAGAATGCTAAACAACAGACTGTCATAGAATGATTTCACTCTGTCAGGAGACTGGCATCAAGCCTTGCTAGTATATTTGCAGCAAGACTACTCATTAGTATTAGAATTTTTTATTAGAATTATTAAAATTATTAGAATTAGTATTAGAAATTTTACATGGCCCCTTTACTGAGTACAACCTTTTCAATACCAAATGGGCCCTTTTCCCCAACATTCACTTTCTTTGTGGGTGACTCTTTTCCCTTCTCCTTGTCTTCCTTTCTTCTTGTTTCCACTACAACTTCTCAGCTCCTGATAATTACATTACCACTCCTGCCCACTCACCCCCACCCCATCATGAGTTCAATACCTTGCTGAACAGATGCCCAAGAATGAGAAGACGACAGCCTTTAGAAATCTCACAAGTCTGTGCAACAAGGGGAGGAAAACACAAACACAAGGTGGTTCCAATCTGGTACAGGTTTGCCAAAAAGGCTATGAGTTGATGGCTAATGGCCCAGTTGGGGTGGTAGAAAGGGGAAAGCATCTTCCTACAACTCTGGAGCTCAGAGTGTCACCTTCACAGGCAAGGCCAGCAGAAACAAGAGATCGGAAGGGCAAAGATCACCCAATCACTATACGTGTGGAGTGACAAAACATTATCAATTGTGTGACATACAAGCACATATCTGGGTCTACTCTGAAGTGTGAATATGTAGTGGGAGGGGGCAGGGAACAGGGAGGCCTTGGAAAGCTCCCTCTATAACAAGGCACTACGACCCCCAGTCTTCTTCTACTAACCTCCAAATCACTTACGCAGCTTTCTCAGTGACTCAAGTATCTGATTAAAGTCTTCCTCTTCTCTCTGTCGCTGTCCTCCTCTGCTCAGAAATTTCAATAGCTATGTTAACATGAATCTAACTTCTTGATTTCTCATATGTGTCAACTCCCATGGCTTCTTTCTCACCCTCTTCCCCCAAACCCAGCTTTTGCCCTTTGCCACCTTGGTTCCACCTTAAATAGCTACTTCATGCACAAAACTGCTCCACCTCTAAGTTTCAGAACTTGGAAATTAAATTATCCCATCTATCCATTCCATCCTTTTATCTCCATCATTCCCTGATTCATTTCTGTGGTACCAAGGCATCTCCATCACTCTGATTTCACTTACCTCCATTCCCACTCTTGATTTCACGGTCAATCACTTTAATATATCTCCACCCAACAGCTTTTGAATAGCACTTTAAGTATTTTATCTAAACTGGTTTTCACTACATTTTATAGATGAGGAAACTGAAGCTGAGAATGTTTGAGTGAGTTGCTTAAGATCATACAGAGAGTCAGGTGTCTGAGTCAGTTTCAGAAATCACATCTTTCTGACTCTAAGTCCACCATCCTATCGCTGCCTCCCCATTTCACTTATGACAGCATCTATGCCAGATGTTTTCTCCTGTCATCTTCCCTCCACCCTGTTTCCTAATCCCCACATTTATATAATGGTCTAACCTCCTAATATATTAAGTAAACTGAGGCCATCCTATCTGAGCTTCCTCAGTACCTCTCCCTTAATCACCACAGATTCTTAGCATCGTTGCACACTCTATCCTTCTTCCCTCTAATCCCGAAAGAGACATTCCTTCTCTACAGTAAAGCTAACCCCTTTACCTGAACCCTTAATCCAATTCCCTTCTGCCTTTTCTAGAATCTTGGTCTAGCACGTATCTCTGCTATCCCATGCATTCAGAGTCTCTCCTTCTTTGTCTATTCTTATAATCATGCTTAGGTTTCTCTAATCCTGTTTTCCCCCTCCAATCTTCTCTGTTAAGCTTCTTTTAAAATGATCATTTCCGTATTATCTTTTTTCTCCTCAGCCCCTCTCAGTCTGGCTATCAAACCTTCTTTGATATTAGAAATGTTCTCCCAAAGGTGACCAATGACTTCTCCTGTTCTGTCTTATCCTGTCTTCTTTTCTTCTTCCCTTTCCTTCCTTTCACTCCCTTTCCTTTCCCATTTCATTCACATGTACACCTACAATCAGACATTTTCTCGTGAATGGTTAACAGTCAGCTTGCTGAAAAAAATGTACATGTGACATAATCACAAGTTCAATCAAATGTCAACATTTTCCCATAACTTTTTAAAACCTAGGCAATCAACAAAACAATAAATCAAGCCCTGATTGATAGTGTTTGCCAATTTCTGAGGTGTAAATTCTTATACTGCAAACTTAGCGGTCAACTATAGGTTTGAGTTGGTTTAGCATACTCCTGACACCATCAGGAAGACTGAAGAAGTGGTGCTCCCTTTAATAAAAGAAGGAATGTAGGGAAGAGGAGTTGGTTTGGGGGACAAACATAATAAGTTCAGTTTTGGATATGCTGAGTTTGAGGTGTCTCTAGAAATCCATTATGAAGTATCTAATAAGCAATGAGTAGTAAAGGATTCAAGTTCAGTGGAGAGATCTAAACTGTTTGTACAGATCTGGGAATCATCAGAATAGAAATTATAGATTAAATCTATGAGAGCTGATGAGATCATCAAGGAGAGATTGTAGGGAAAGAAGATTAGAGAGGGTAGGACACAGTGTTGGGGAACTCCCATAATTAAAGGATATGATCTGGATGATGAGTCAACAAGGGAGACTGAGAAGTAGTGATCACAAAGGTAGTGTTGTGAAAGCTCAGAAAGAAGAGAATATCCAGGAAGAGAGGGTGGTCAGGAAGCTTGAGGACTGAGACGATAGATCAGAATTAGACATTATGACATCATTGATAACCTAGGAACAATGATTTAAAGATGCAGAGAAGATTTTAGTTCAATGTAAGGAAAAATAATTAGAGTTTTTTCTCAGTGTAAGGAGCTACATTAGGAGGCAGTGGATTCCTGATCCCTGGAGATCTTTGAGTAAAGATCTTTGCCCTAGTGAATCTTGTTCATTTATAGGTTGAACTAGCAGAATGCAGAGGTCTCTATTAACTCTAAAATTCTATGGTTCTGCTATCTCAAACTCCCTATGAGATGTCTATGCTGTACATAAAACATCAGCTGTACTTCAGCACCTCAAAATTAAACATTAGACATTATCAAATTAAATATTAAACAAAATTAAACATGTACAAAAAAAGAGAGAGCTTATTTTCTTTCATTTTAAACCTGTTCATCTTACTGTCATTATTCTTTCTGTCTGTGACATGACCTTTTCACAATTTCTTCTGTGTTTATAGTCTTAGGGTTTTATCTTTTGAGTTTCCCTTCTTCCTCACTTCTGAAATCTAATCAATTACCCAAGTCCTGTCATTTCTATCTTCATAACATCTCTTATAGTCACCCCATCCTTTCTGTTCCCACACCTCCAGAGTACAGGCTTTCAGCACCAACCTGGAACATTTCAGTATCTTTCCTGGAGGTCTTTCCACATCCGTTTACTCCCTGGTTCAATCTGTTCTTAATCATATCACCCTATTGTTTTTTTTTTTTTAAATCATGTGTTCCCCTACTGAGAAACTACTGAATTATCTTCAGACTTTTGTTTGTATTAATAGGAACCATCTCACGGAATGTGCACCACATTGCCCAGGTCAACCAACTGCTTCATTTTTTTCAGCTAAACTCTTCTCAGATGCTGTCCATTTAGAGTAAAAAATCTTAACATAGAGTCCACAGACCCAGTCGAGAAGCATGGCTAGATTTCAAAGGATCCATGAAATTGTATGGGCACATCTTAATTGTTTCTTTTGCAATCTTTTCCTAATTTCAGTATAATTGGTTTCCTTTGTAGTTCTATATATTTTGCTTTATGCACTTCAAAGCATAATTCTGAGAAGAGGTCTATAGGCTTCAAAAGACTGCCTGAAAGGTCCATGACACAGAAAAGCTTAAGAACTCTTGATTTAGAGTTTGAGAACTCTTGAAATTCGGAGTTAGTGTAATTGTGAGCTTGAAAGGACCTCAGAAGTTAGCTCCATTTTCTCAATTAAAAACTTCTTTTATTCTTCCATGCAACTGAATGTTAGGAAGGGGAAGAAGACCCTGGGAAAAAAACTCAACCCAATCTTTCCCCTGCCTAACTGCATTACTGGCCTTTCGCATGTGTATATGGCAAACATTTCCAAGGTTTGTGCTGGTCCTACACTGATTCTGTTCTAAGCATCTTAAAAGCATAAAGGTTCCAAATCCTCTCTTAGCTGTCCCATAACTGCTTGTCTTAGAATCACATAATATTAATACTACACAGGACTTTAAGTCATCTACTCCAAGCCCCTCATTTCACATGTGGGAAAACTGATGCTCAAAGAGAAGTCATTTGCCTGATAACATGCACAGGTAGTTAAGGTAGATCTCTAACTTGAACCCAGATCTCTTGAGTCCAGCTCTTTTCGCAAGGTACCCACTGCAGCCAGGTGGGACAGTAGACAAAACATTGGGTTCAAATCCAGCCTCAGATGCTTACTTGCTGTGAGTTCCTGGGCAAGTCACTAAACACTCTTTGCCTCAGTTCCTCAGAAGGAAATGGCAAACCACTCCAGTATCTTTGCCTAGATAACCCCAAATGGGTTCATAAAGAGTCAGATACAACTGAAATGACTGAACAACAATAACACCCACTGCCTGGTGGCAGAGTATCATACTTCTTGTGCTAGACAACATATTTCATCTGAATATTCAATGCAGTTCCATGAAGTTAAGAGGAGTTGTTATGGGATAATTTGTGAATATTTCTTATTGTTACACCCTAGTGCCAGCCATAGTCCACGCCCTTGCTCCCTTTGCTTGGATTACTATAGTAGGTACACAAATGATAAATTAATTCATGCAATTTCTAACTTTTAATGTAGAAAATTTTTAAAGTTAATTTATGACAGTTGCTGGGCTTGTCTACCATAAAATTATTCGGAACAGGTCTACGGAAAAACAGGAACATTAATGCTTTGTTGGCAAAAAAGTGAATTGTTGCAACAGTTTTGGGAAACAATATGGTATTATTCAATAAAAGCTACAAAACCCTTCCTACTTTTTGACCTGGTGTTCCCAGAGGATTGAAAGGAAAAAAATTGTTCAAAGATCTTTTAGAAACATTATTTGTAGTAGAAAAAAATTGGGAAAAGCTCATGAATTCAAATAATTAAAGAATTACTAAATAGATTGTGGCACACCCATGCAATGGAATATCATTGAATCATAAAAAATATAACCAATAGACAGAAGACAAAGAAATATAGAAACATACATGGAGTGAAGAAAATAGAATCAAAAGATCAATATCCATCTATGTAAATAACATTGACAACAAAAAATTGGAGAATATATGGAAGCAGAAGAAAGGAAGTTCAAAAGAGGACATGAAAATACATAGTATAACTTTTCAAGAACTTTATGAAAGTAAATTTGCACATTTTGAAAACAAAAATTTAAGTATAATCATTTTTGTTCATTTGTATGTTTTAATATTTGTGATTTTTAGCACTAAAATGACTAGAATTTAAGAATATAAATATTTTTATTCCCCAAGGCAAATAATAGAATAAAAATTTTATTTCAAAGTAAAATTTTAATATACGCTTAAAATCATTTGTAAATATAAAATATACTTGCAAAAATAGGATAATCAATTATAGTAAAATTACAAAAAAATATTGTGTCAATTGATGCAATCATCATGGTTGACAAGACAAAACAACAACAACAAAAAAGCTTATCAAATTTTTTTTGAAAGATTCCAGTATGAATCTGAATATGGAATACTCTATACCCATAATTCCACCACTTCTCTAGCAAAAGGATTCAGTTGTGATTGTATAATTGGTACTTCAGAACCAAGATTGGTAATGGTCATTAATTTGAATTCTGATTTTTGTGTTATTTTTATTTCCGTTATTAGCCCTCTGTGTATGTTTGGCTAAATGCTAAATATATAAATAAATAAATGCAGTACAACCCCAACTGGTCTTTTGAATATGTCCAGGTTGGCTAACATGGAGCCTTGAGGGGGGTGAGTAGCCTCTTTGATTATTTGCCTGTGTCTTTCTGACAGCTTTTTGGCTACATCTTTTCAGCTACACCTTTTTGTTGTGTCCCGTGTGGATTCCATGAACTGAACAGATGAAAGAGGAAGAGCTTGCCTTCCTCTGCTTACCTCTCTTTTACGGCAGTTCCAAGATGTGCCTGCGGGTGTTTGTTTCTGTTCTGTGTAGACTGTCCTCAGTTTCAGGAGTGAGGGGTAATCCTCAAGGACTGGGAGTTTGAGCCATGGTGAGCTTAGTGCCAGGATTGCAGGCAAAGCTAGGCATGGAAGTCTTGAACTTGAGTCCAAGGGAAGTTTTGGATTCAGAACAGGGACTATGCTCTTTGGGACCCAAGCTAACCTATGCATCTAATCCCCTTCGCCTTACACCTCCCATGTGTAGGAGGTGGGGGAGAGGGAGTAAATTTGTGTATTTGTGATTACTATATATATATTTGAAAGCAAATATTCCCTTTGTAAAAGGTTACAACAGTAATTTACATGAAAACATTTGAAAAAAAAATTCCCTAAATGTCCTGAAACTCAAGCTGAAATTACCAGTTTTTACTATAGATCCCACATTTGAAGTTATTTCTCCTCTCTAGGGGGCAACTTTCTACTTTAATGCTTATTTTTTCTAATAGCAGGGACTTTTATTACCAAATCTGAGGATAGAGAATCATAGAATCTAGAGCAGCGTTCTAATCTGACCCTCTCATTTTACACATGAGGAAACCAAGGCCCTGGGGTAGAGGGAGAGTAACTCACTTTTATAATACATTTATTTTTAGATAGAGCAAAATACTGTACCACCTAGATTGTTTAAATTGTAGGAAATGGATCATGGGAGAGACTGATTATTGAGAACAGAAGGAACAGAGCAGTGGTTGTATTTCAGCTTTGTTCTGACTTGAATAAAGGAAAAAAAAATGTGGACCTTGACCTTAAGAAGATTGTAATCTAAAACCTAGTTGCAAAGAGCAATTCAAAACAAACTCATATAAGTAAAATGTGCTCTGAGTTAGCAATAGTACTAACGTATTTTGTGTATAAGAGAGTGGTATGGAGTGTGGAAGTTGGAAACTTAAGTGGGAAAGGTTTGTGGAAGAAGCAAACAATAATAATTCACATTTATATAGCTCCGTAAGGTTTATAAAGCATTTTCCTTTCAACAAACGTGGTGGGCCGGATGTACAAGTAGCTTTATGCCTAAGTTGTAGCTTATAAAACTGAGGACAAATGACTTATCCATGTTCATACATCTTGAAGTAAGATTTTGACCCCAAGTCTCCTGACTGTAGAATCAGAACATTTTCCCCTACATTAGACTATTCTCTTTTAAAATTCAAAAAGTTTTAAAAAATAAAGTTTTTAGGTGGTGGGATGAGTTAGTCCTTGATCAACTGATTTTTGTCCTGTCCCACCACCCTCAACCAATGATGAAATAGAAGGGGACAGGTAACAGAGGAGGTGTCAATGGGTTAGAATTGAAGTCCAAAGATAAAAGTATGCCCTATAATCCTTTTGTGAAGTATGAAAATATTTTCCTGGTAGAATTGGAAAATCTTGAGAAAATGCTCTATCTGTCCATACAACTAGGGGCTTTCAAAAAGTTGTGCCTGTTACAGACTTCAGAAAAACCTGTAAAGACTTAACATGAATTGATGCTGAGTAAAATGAGCAGAACCTGCAGAATATTTTCTCCAACCCTAAGAATATTATATACAGTAACAGCCACAGTATGTGAGGACTGTTTTTGATGGACTTAGTCCTTCATAGCAATACAACAACCTAAAACATTCCCAAAGGACTCGATGAAAAATATTATCTGCATCCAGAGAAAGAAAGATGGAATTGGTACTCAGAATGAAGCAGACTATTTTCTCTTGTGTTATGTTTTGGTTTTGTTTGGTTTTTCTCATGACTTCTCCCATTCTTTTTAATTCTTCTATGCAACATGATTAATGTGAAAATATGTTTAATAAGAATGTATGTGTAGAACCCATATAAGATTGCATGCCATCTTGGGGAGGGAGGGGTAAGAGAGAGGGAAAAAATTTAAAACTTATGGAAATATTTGTTGAAAACTGAAAAGGAATAAATTAATTTTAAAAAATTAATAAAAAAGTTATGCCTATCAAGCCAGGAAGGAGTCAAGGCAAAGTTGAGGCAGGAAGCAGCTTTTGTGTAGGAGTGTGAATCCTGAACCTTTGCCAGAAAGCAGCCAGGGAGAGAGGATTTCATACACACACACACACACACACACACACACTTACATGTTCACAGACATAACCAAATAACACAGGAGAACAGTATTAACAGAAAAACCAGTCATGCAACCTTTGTTTTAAAACAATAAAGAATGACAAGTAGAAATAGACAATATCCGATGGACTGTGGTGAGAAAATTACACTAATAGACTGCTGGTGTGTACAATAGTTCTGGACAACAATGGGGAATGAATCAAGAAAACTCACTAAGCAGTTTATGCTTTTTGATCTAGAGATCCTATCATTGGACACATACCCCAAAGAGGCAAAAACAGAAAAAAGGTCTCATTTAAACTAAAATATTCAAAGTTGTACTTTTTGTAGTAGTAAAAAAACTGGAAACAAATAGATATTTATTGATTAGAGAATTATAATGGAATAACATTGTGCCATGAGAAATAGCAAATGGGAAGAATTCAGAGAAACATGGGAAGCTCTTTAAGGACTGGCGCAAAATGAACAATGCAGACCCAAAAGAATGATGTGCACAGTGACCATAATGGCATAAATGAAAACAACACAAAACAAAAATCACAATTCAGATTAAACATGAGTGTGGCTCCAAAGCACTAATCAGACAAAACAATTCCCTCCTCTTGGTAGAAAAGATGATGAACAATGGGTGGGGAGTGTTACATATGTAGTCATACGGATTCATTGTGTCAGTTGGTCAGGTTTAGATATTTTACTTTTTTTTCCCTAAAAGGTACAGTAATAGTGACTGGGAAATGATTGCAATTTTTTTAAAAAAACACAAAATTTTAAGAAAAAGATGAATAAAGCCCAAAGTGTTCAAATTTATTGTGGTTTTTCCACTTGTGTTCAAAGCAGGGTGAAAATGCAGAACTCGGAACAACTCTGAGGTGGAGATAAGTGCATTCCCTTTTTTCAAAATGAATAATTTTATTGCAGCTCCTCACAGATTCTGGCACAATGGATAGAACCCCTGAAGTCAGGAGGATCTCAGTTCAACTCAGCCTCAAACTCTTATTAGTTGTGTAACCCTGGCACATACATGTACAGTCAAGTTTGTAGGCATATGGTTAAAAGCTCCTGCTCCATATCCTAGCTAGGCTAATGATTATTCCCTCATACCAACCTTGTGTTTTCCTTCACCTCCACAATATTGCTCATGCTGTTTTCCACACCCAGAAAGCCCTCCCTTCCCTTCTCTGCTTGCTGAATTCCCTGATCTAGGTGTCTAAGACCAATTACAATTCTGTTTGCCTCAGTTTCTTCATGTGGAAAATGGGCTGGAGAAGGAATGACAAACCACTCCAGTGTCTTTTTTTTTGGTTCTACACATACATTTTTATTAAATACATTTTTACATTAGTCATGTTGCATAGAAAAATCCAAGTGCATGGAAAAAACCATGAAGACAAAACATAGCACAAGAGAAAATGGTCTACTTCATTCTGCAATTCAATTCCATATTTCCTTCTCTGGACATGGAAGGCATTTTGCTTCAAGAGTCCATTGGAAATTTTTTAGGTCCTTGCATTGCATTGAAGGACTGTCTATCAGAGAAATTCCTCACACACTGTGGTTGTTGCTATGTACAGAGTTCTCCTAGTTCCACTCCTTTCACTCAGCATCAGTTCATATAAGCCCTTGCAGACCTCTCTGAAGGCTTCCTGTTCATCATTTCTTATAGCACAATAGTATTCCATTACATTCATATACCACAACTTGTTCAGTCATTCCCCAGTTGATGGGCATCCCCTTGATTTCCAGTTTTTGGCCACCACAAAGAGAGCTGTTATAAATATTTTTGTACATGTGGAACCCTTTCCCATTTTTATGATATCTTTGGGATACAGTCCTAGAAGCAACATTGCTGGATCAAAGGGTATGTACATTTTTGTAGTCCTTTGGGCATAGTTCTGAATTGCTCTCCAGAATGATTGGATCAGCTCACAGCTCCACCAACAATGAATTAGTGTTCCAACTCTCCCACATTTTCTCCAACATTTATCATCTTCCTGTTCTGCCATGTCAGCCAATCTGAGAGGTGTGGTGTGGTATCTCAGAGTTGTTTTGATTTGCATCTCTCTAATCAATTGTGATCTAGAGCATTTTTTTCATATAATTATAGATAGCTTTAATTTCTTCCTCTGAAAACTGCCTGTTCATATCCTTTGACCATTTGTCAATTGGGGAATGACTTGTATTCTTGTACATTTGACTCAATTCTCTCTATATTTTAGAAATGAGATCTTTATAACAGACACTAGTTGCAAAAATTCTTTTAAATTGTTCTGATTTCTTTTGCCACGTTTTAAAAATCATGGGTCAGTTCTACTTCTATTACTCTAATTTGGCTTTTAAATTCCTTCCTGAGCTCTTCCAAGAATGCTCTTTGTGCTTCAGACCAGTTCATATTCCCTTCTGAAGTGTCAGATGGAAGTACAGTCTCAATGCTGACCTCTTTGGTATTTGTGTTTTGGTTCTTGTCCCCACAGAAAGATTCTATGGTCTTTTCTGCTTTGCTTCTTACTCATGATGATCACCCTTTTCCTGGCTTTTTAAAGTAGATCTCTGCATCTGGGGCACAGAGGGCTATGTCCCACAGTTCTTGTGCCTAAAACTTGAAGCTTTGTGTGTTGTGGCCTTTGGTTCTTTCAGCTAGAAGCTAAAATGCTGCAGCTTACCTAGTGCTGAGTTGGCTGGTGTTGGAAAGTAAAGGCTAGGTGAAGTCTTTTTGGGTTTCCCCAGAATTATGCTGGAGCTAGCTTGTAAAGTGTGGGGGAGTGGTGGTCTGGCCACAGGAGGTCTCCTCAGCTGAACTAGAGCATAGGAAAACTCAGCAATTGGTGATCCTATCAGCACTAGTGTCTTCCCAACTCCCCTGACTGTGCTGAGGCACACTTGGGGTCCTGGTGTTGGTGGTTTCAGGCTTCACCCCCCTGGGGCTCAGGATATTCTACCAGTTTGCTGAAGTGAGGCTATCTGGGATATCTCTGGTCCTGCATTGGTCCTCTTCAGCCACAACAAGAGGGACTCTCCACAGTGATAGTCCTAGCCTCATGGACTAGAAGACTGTTTACTCTTTCTGCTTCTCCCATTGTTCCAGGATTTTTCCTGGAGAGATATTCTCTGGGCTCTTCAAGGTCAACAAGGGGAGGGAGAGAGCAGTTACTTATCACTCCACCATCTGGGCCAGTTGCAAAAATTCTTTCCCAGTTTTTTGCTTCCCTCCTAATCTTGGTTGCTTTGGGTTTGTTTGTGCAAAAATTTTCAATTTAATGTAATCAAAATTATCCATTTTGCACTTCATAATGTTCTCTATCTCTTGTTTAGTCAAAAATTTCTCCATTCTCCATAAATCTGACAAATACACTATTCCTTGCTCCCCTAATTTGTTTATAGTATCAGTCTTTATACCTAGATCATACACCCATTTGAACTTTACTCTTGTGTACAGTGTCAGGCATTGGTCTATGATCAGTTTCTGCCGCACTGTTATCCAGTTTTCCCAGCAATTTTTGTCAAAGTCAGTTCTTATCCAAGAAGCTTGAGTTTATCAAACAGTAGATTGCTATATTCATTGATCACTGTGTCTTGAGTACCTAGCATATTCCACTGGTTTACCCCTCTGTTTCTTAGTCAGTACCAAGTGATTTTGATGATTGCTGATTTATAACACAATTTGAGATAAAGTAGGGCTAGGCCACCTTCCCTACCATTTCTTTTCATTAGTTCCTTCGATATTCCGGACCATTCCAGTATCTTGGCCAAGAAAACCCCAAATGGGTCACAAAATTTGGACATACCTGGAAATGACTGAACGACAAAAAACAGATTCTGCACATCTTCTAGAAATAAAAACAATTGTAAAAACAGCCCATTTATGAAATTTAACCTTCCAACTCCAGAATGCCTCAGTCACTTAGGCAATAGTATGTCAATGAGTCCTAAGGCCATAGGATCATAGACTTAAAGCTGTTAAGGGCATCTAGTCAAACCCCATCATTTTATAGTTAAGAAAATGGAGATGTTAAGTAGTCTCTCCTCTGGCTATGTTCCAGAGCTGAAACACAATTACCTAATTTATACTTAATTAAAACAGTCACTGCTTTAGGGGCATAAGACTAAGAGACACTTCCCTAATTGAAGCTTTAGTGTGTTGATTTGGTGTAGTTGTACCATCCCCCAGCTGACCTGTATGTGTTTGAGTGCCTCTTAAATAAATCATAACCTGTAGAGGAACAATTATCGAGTATTGTTCTTGCTACTAGGAAATAAGAAATACAGGTAATGGGGAATAGAAAGTAATCTGGCCCTACAGGACGAAAAAGAAGATGGGGACAAGAGAAGGAAGGGATGACAGAAGAGAGGGCAGATTGGTGATAGGGGAAATTAGAATGCTCAGTGTACTGGGGTGGGGGGAGGGGACAAATGGGGAGAAAATTTTGGAACCCAAAATTTTGTGAAAATGAATGTAAAAAATTAAGTAAATAAATTTATATTAAAAAAATAAATCATAACCTTGCTTATTGTGGTTTATCTAATCACAACCTAGAATGTGAGAATTGGAATGTTAGAGCTGGATAAGATCTTAGAAATCATTTGATCCAAGTCCCTCATTTTACTCATAGATGAGGATAGACACTAGGGGTGTGGTGAAGTTGCCTGTCTGAGCAGGAGGTCCCTCAGAAGGAAAGAGGGACCGCTTGGGATATTCAGATAACAGAACATTGTTTGGACAGTTGAAGGGCTTGGAGGTTGATACAAAGTTTTGATACTGTCTCTGCCTTAGTGGAATTCAAATTCTGGGAGGAATGAACATAAGTAACTATACTACAAAGTATTAACAAGGTATATGCATAGAAAAGAGCTATGTGAGGTTTTAGAGGGAATCTCCTGGGAAGTCAGGGAATAATAGATGAAATGACTGGAATTTTAGTTGGTCTTGGAAGGTCACCTTGATCAGGGAATTCAACAGGCAGAGAAAAGAAAGGAGGATATTCTGAGTGTGGAAAACAGCATAAGAAATAGTGTAGAGGTGAGGGAAAACACAGGGTTGGTCTGAGGGAATAGTAACAAGCCCAGCTAGGATATGGAGCAGGGGCTCTTAACCTTATGTCTACAAACTTGGCTTTATATGTAGATAGAGTATTTAATATATCATGTGTTTTATAATACCTATTAAATTTACTATAAATACATTTATTGTATTTTATATTTGCTATTTAATATAATAGATTTATATATCAATTTCTATTCTGGACATCAGATTAAGAATACGTATATTTTTATGTGTGTGTGTATATATATATGTATATGTATATACATACATAGATATATTTTTTACACCTCAAAAAAGGTTAAAAACTTTGGACTTAAGAGTATGTGATGTGTATATGTATGTGTGTGTGTGTGTGTGTATTATATCACAGTATACATTTGTGTTATCTCTATATATTTGTTATCTATCTATCCACCCATTCATCTTTATCCAGCTCTAACATTTCAGTGCATGTGTGTGTGTGTGTGTGTGTGTGTGTGTGTGTGTCTGTGTATGACACAAAAGATGAAAAAGGGAAGGAAGAGAAGAGGAGCTTGCCAAAGTAGGTATCTTCTAAAGCATAGGCAATTGCCAGCCAGTTATCCTGATCTGACTTGTCACTGTACTCCATTGACTCTGGAGGAGACAGTGAGACTGATGACTGCACAGCTCTGCTTCATTTAAATTCAGTTCAGTTGCAAGTCAAGACATCACTCTCAAGATATCCTTGTTACTTTTCGAGAACAAAGACGAACAAGAACAAGGACATAAAAAAGGTTAAGAACCCCTCAATTAAGAGGGTATAGAAGAGAGAATGAGATTAGATCAGAATGGCAGAATGGTAGTAGGTTAGGGAATTAGAACTTTATTAGAAAGCAACTGAGAACCATTGAAGATTTTTGAGAAAGAGTTGCGACTAGGTCAATACAAAAGGGCCGTTCATCTGACTTTTACCACAATTCCTCACCAATCAGCCAGTTCACAATCCCACAACTGGATTATTGGGGTCTCACCTACATCTCTCCATTGGTTGTACAAAAATATCATGAGAGATTTTGCCATTTCTAAAATTTAGGTAAACTGTGCATAGCATTCCCTTCATCTATCACATTAGTGACCCTGTCAAAAAAGGAAATGAGATTAGTTTGGCATAACTTATAACATATTCTTTATGAAGTGCTACTCTTTGTGATTAGTACATCTTTTTCTAGCTAAGGAATCCATTAGATTACAGAGACCTTTTGCCTCCTTTTGTATCTTCAGTACTTTACACAACGTCTGGCATATAGTAGGCATTTAATAAATGTTTGTTGACTAACTAAAAGACACAGTAGATAGAACTTGGTACTTGTGAATACTTCCTCAAACACTCACTAGCTGTGTTGTCCTAGGCTAGTCACTTCTTTTGCCTTTATTTTCTCATCTGTAAAATGGGGATAGTAGCAGCTACCTCATGCGGTTACTGTGATGATCAAGCGAAATCACATATAAAGTGGTTTGCAAACCTTAAAGCAAAATATAAATGCTAGTCATTAATAATAATTAATGGTAGTAAAGAAATCTGGAATTGAAATTAGGTTTTTGTAAGTGAGTGCCAAATGAGCTGAGTGTGAAAATCCAAAGAATACCAAAATTGGGACATAGTGATTTTTGCTCTAGGGCAAATACTAGCGTATCCAAATTTCGTTACATAATACAAAGGCTCCTCCTTACCAAACCACTTAGGACCGTTTTTATATAGTAAGAAGAGAAATGTGTTTTCCTTAAGCTTGTTTTTGTACAATCTACTGTCACTGTCCCTTCATAATGCAGGAAATTTATCCTCTTTTAATGCTCTTTCTTGAGTCTAAAATGGAAAAAAAATTGTTCTAATGTAAGAAATCATTCCATTTTTTCAGTTTATGGATCTGAAGCTGATTGTGTTGGGCATATTTCCAAAATTCCTTTCTGTAAATATAAAGCACCTCCTTTGCGATTTTCAAAAGACAACTTTTTCAAAGAACAACTTTGGCCAATTAGGCAAGTCATTTAACCAAAATAGGAAGATGTTTAGCAGAAGTAAAAGCAAGGAGGAAAACTACCCCATGATGACAGAAGATAGGAGAATTCAGCCGAGCACCAAGAGAGCAAGAAAATATGTAGAAGTCAAAGGAGACCAGAAATATTGTTGTTTTTCAATATGAGTGGGATATACTATAGAAACATTATGTATAAGGGCAAAAAAAATCCTCCTTTACAACCAGCCAAGACCTTACTACAATAAATCATCTAATTTTGCAGGGGAGTAAGAGGGGAGACAAATGGAACCAACCATAACATGCTAGCAATTAAACAATTGAGAACTAAGGTTTACTAGAGTCCTGCGGTTATTTCATTCACTTGGTATCTCCCATTCTAAGACTCCACCAGAGGTCATAATCTATTTTTTCTCCCTTTACTTCTCCTATTCTCAGAATCCATGGACTGGTGGAGCTCATCTGGCTCCCCAACATGACAGATGTAAGGAGACAACATAACACAGTTCTTTGGTAGAAGAATAAGCCTTCTGATGACAACAGAACACAGTGCTCTCTAAATGGTAGTTTTCAGTCTACTTCATCTACCCTTGGTTTTATACCCATTTAGTTTCCCTTCTCCTTTCTTTGCTGCCTGCCTCTCCTTCTCTACATTCCCACATTTGCTTTCCACACTTTCAACTACCTACTTGTGGCAGGGCGAATATCTAGTAAGCTCCCTGCCATGTAGACTAGGCTAGATTTTCCTTAAAAAGGAGAATTCCATTCTTAAGACTTCATAGGTCCAGGGGACTAAGACCAGTCATTGATAGAAAAAGCCCTGCTTATGAGTAGTCTGAACTCCTTGGACTTGAATTCCCTGCTGGCATGAGAATTAGCATACTCACCTAACTAGACACTTCTCTGAGAAGAGCTATGTCCTCCTGAACCAAAGCTGAATCCTTGCCAATATACTTTCTGGGGTCTTACTAAGCAAACTTCTTTTAATTAAATTTTAGATAGTATACAAGTGTTTAATTTTAATTCCCAGCTCAAACCATCAGACCTAAGTCAGGCCTGGCTCAGAACATTAGTCTTTGTCAGTTCTTTTCCATGGAATTTGGCCATGTGGCATTGACAGAAATAACAACAACTCCCAGCTATCAAAAGTTGGACTGTGGCCAACAGCAAGAAAAATGGGAAGCAGAAGGGAAATAGAACAAAGCTGCAGGGATGGCCTGGCGGAGGCCATGGTGGGGGTCCTGAAAAAGGAGTATCCTCATTACATTGGTTGGAGAGTATGATGCTCATCTCCTTGGTGAGAGTACCTAGAGAAAGAGCAGCATTTCAGGGCAAATCTTCTGTCTATATACTTACCAATATTAGCAAAATAAAAATTAAGAGAATACAAAAATAATAGGATTACTTTCTGTAGAGGATGGAAAGTTGGAGGACAGCTTGATAGTTGGTTTGGTTAAGCTAGCAACGTTGATGTCAAAGGAAAAGTCCTCCACAATCCGGCTCCAAGTTTCCTTTCTGGCTTCATTAGTATAATTTCCCCAAATAAATCCACTACTTGTACCAAACCAGCCTTCCCCTGTCTGGAAATATCCTTGTGTCCGTTGACCCTGAATGAACTCACATTTCTATAGAACTTTAAAGTTTATAAATCATTTTCCTCGCAACAACCCTGGGACACAGGTAGTACAAGTGTAATCAGTCCCTTAATGATTTTACGAGTATGGAAACGGAGGTTCAGAAAAGGTAAATGATTTGTCCAAGGTTACACAATTAGTGTTTCAGCTGAGACTAGATCCTAGACTTCCTGACCCTAGACACAGGACTCCTCCCACTATTCTAGAGCACCTCTTTCTCCCAACCTGCAAAATCCTTCTTCCTCTTTTCCATCTATTCAAATTCTATCCATTGGTCATGGCACAGGTTTATATTTCCTCCTATCTTCAACCTTTTCTTTTCACCCTGGCCTGTGATCTCTCCCTACCATCTATTTGAATTATTAGTCCCATTCACACATATTTTATCTCCCTAATTAGATTATGGGCTGCCCTCTGGATTCCATTTTATTCTCTGTGGCTCCTTCTTAGTATATAGCACTATCAGGCCCTGGACAGAGCACAGGAGTGAGGGAAAATCCAGGGTTCAGATCTTGTTTGTGGTTTTTCCTGATATTTAACCTCCCTGGACTGAAGGAGTAGGACATAGGGACCTGGACCAGGAAGTCTTGAGAATGGATTTATTTCCTTTTTAAGGAAAACCTAACCTAACCTACATGGCAGGGAGCTTAGTAGATGCTCCTCCTGTCATAGGTAGGTGGTTTGAAAGGGTGGAGAGAATGTAGGGAAAAGTATAGAATGGCAAAGGAGTGATGAGGAAATATGCTACCCACTCCTTGACTAAGGGGTGATGGAATCAAGGCACAGAAGAAGACATACATCCTCAGACACAACAGATGTGTGTTTATTTAATTTGAATGCTTATTGGTAGAAGGATTGTTTTTTTCATTAATAGAGAGTTGGGGGAGAGGGGAGTTGGAAAGGAAAAAGAGGAGAGAAGAGACAAGAATAGAGGAGAAGAGAAAAAAGAGTAGAGGAGGGGAGGTGAAAGGAGATGGAAAAGGGGGAGGAGAGGAGAGAAGAAGAGAGGAGGGGAGAGGAGGAAGGGAGAGGAGAGGAGGAAAGGGGAGAGGAGAGAAAAAAGAAAATAGCATCCTGGAAGCACTTTTTTAATGCACAAAAGGGAATAGAAGAATGTTTAGAAGGAAATATAGACAAGCAGATTGGCTAGAAAGTAACATGATGAAAATACGTATATGTATTTATAAGTAAATTTACATATATATATTTATATTTAGAACTAAGATGTACACAACAGATCTGTGGCTTAACATATAACCTTTTTTCCCTTCTACTTTGTATCTGGAAGTGTTCTCTTTTTTGGTGTTTGTTAAAATATGAATAAAAATATTTAAAAAATTAGGGAGTGGGATTTGAGTTCTTGGTCCCTTCAAGTTCTTAATCTATTGAAATGGTCTTAGATTGTGAACTCTAAGAAGGCAGCAACTGTGTTTGGTCTCCTCCAGAGCCCAACACAGAGTCCTTTGATCACACAGAGGCTAAAACAGTGATGGATGTATCGCTCTGAATAGATGGTGTTCAATAAATATGGGTTGATTTGTTATCAGGAGAATGATAATCAATGTTTGTGAGTCTCCATTCAGGATCCAGGTACTTTATGGGCATCAGAAGTCAGTCAGGAAGTGATTGCTGAAAACTGAAAAAAAATAAATTGATTTACAAAAAGATTTTTAAAAAAGTCAGAGAGAAGGAAGACCTTTGCTGGATTAAATGTCCTCCAGTAGGGTTCTGAAATGTTTTTGTGTCAAGGACCCATTTGACAGTCTGGAGAAGTCTCTGAACCCTTTCTCGAAATCATGTTTTTGATATAAAAATTAAACACATAGGATTATTAAGACAACTGGTATTTTGGTTTATACTGATACACACATATTATTGTAAAAGTTAATGCCCCTCAGATCAAGAATCCCTAGGGCTTTATTAATGTTTTCCATCTGTAGGATTTTGACTATAAACTAAAACACTGGTTATAATCAAGAGTATGATGAACTGTTTTGACTTGTCATCCCTAACTCCTAAAAGGCAACTTTATGCCTTCCTCTTCTATTCCTTTCCATCTACTCTGTATAGATCATGTTAAGCACCCAGTTACAATGTGAGCTCCTTGAGGTCAGAGACTGTATTTTTTTGCCTTTCTTTGGCTGCCTAGTACTTCACACAGTACCTGGTACAGAGTAGGTGTTTAACTCGTTGACTGGAAAAAAAAAGAAAAAGATGAGAAATAGTGCTTCCTAGTTAGAGTCTCTTCTTGAGAAAGGAAAACAAAACCTGTTTGAGTCTCCACATTTACTATCATGAAAATACAATAAAGATCATCCCTGCTGTCATTTAAAAAGGAATAAAAACTAACACAAAGCCTGTAAGCAGCTTTTATAATAACATCACTAGGTTTTAAATCACTTGGCCTCAGCAACACAAATATTTTACTGAAAGTTTTCTAATTTTGGATATCGCCCTTTGTGGGGAGGGGCAGGGCTCTGAGAAAGGCCCAAGCTAAGCAATACCTAGAGTTTGCAGCTCCTTCCCAGCAGCCCAAGGCAGCCCGTGACTATAACTTTCTACATTTCTAGACACTAAATAGGCATTACAAGTGGAAACCTGAAACCCACTTGGAAAATGTGGATTTGGAAAAAATGTCACACGGACATATAACCTTAGTTAAATAATCTCCTATTGAAGTATTTTTTTCTTTCATATTTACCTTAGCAGTATCATTTTACTTTCCTCATAGTTACAACTATGACTCATGAAGAAAAGCAGGCACAGACACTATTCCCCTCCCAAATTACCTGGAATGTCCTCCAAGCAGGCATTTGGCTCCCGGAGGTGAGATTCCTGTCCAACAGATTGTGTCTGCAACAGAACAATTGTCTGTGGCTGAAAGGCAAGGATCATCTGTGATATAATGGAAAAAGTTCTGGGGGAGGAGTCAGAGAACCTAGGCTCAAAACACACTTACCTTGCTTACTACCTGTGTGGCATTTTACCACGCTGAGCCTCAATTTCCCCATATGTAAAATTAGGGGATTGGACCAAATGACCTCTGAGTTCCTTTCCAGATCTAAATCTATGAACCTATGAGCTCTACTCCAAATGCCTTAAAATATTGGACGTTTACCTTAACCTTGACTTTCAATGAAAATGACTCTCATTTAACAGCCTGAAAAATAAACCTTAGGCCAATGTATAGCATAAAGATAATTTCGTCTAATCCATCCTCCTCCCCCCCCAAAAAAACCCTGAAAGCCTCCTTTTTGCCTCATTTCTAGTCTCCTAGTTTAAATCAAGCAAAATTTCTACCTTGTCCCCAATTGGTAAAGAGAAACTCGGATGTCTTAGTTCTTGTTGGAATTTGGTCTTTGTAATTACCAAGAAAACTTTTTGTTGTCCAGTTCAGTCTTTCCTACTCTTCATGACCCTATGGACCATAGCATATCAGGCCCTTCTATACTCCACTATCTCTCCAAGTCTTTCCAAGCTCATGTTCTTTATTTGCAATGACACTCTAACTATTTCATCTTTCCTCTCTATTTCCTTTTGTCTTCTATCTTTCCCAGCGTCAAGGTCTTTTCCAAGGAGTCCCGTCTTCTCATTATGTGGCCAAAATATTCAAGCTTCAACTTCAGTATTTGACCTTCCAGGGAATAACCTGAACTAATTTCCTTAAGGATTGACTTACTGGACAAGAGAACTTAAAAATACACTAACCCCTCCTCCAAGATGTTACATCTTCAGCTCATATTAACTGAAGTGGTTTGTTCCTAGTTATTTTAAATAAATGCAATTCAAAGGATGCTCTCAGATCTACTCAACTGTCAGCTGATTCTTTTCTATAATTTCTGAATGGTGCTTTCATATTTGTTTTCTTCAGAGAGACAGTAGAAGATTTAAAAAAAAGGATTTAGAGACTTGCTTGAATTCCTACATGGACTTTGGCATCATTGGCCCCTCTAAGGGTCAGTTTCCTCATCTGCAAAATGCTTGCCCTACCTATTTCAAATGATTGGCATGAGAATTAAACTACATAACATATAAAAAGCCCTTTATAAATTGTAAAGTACTTTGTAAAGATCATTTGGTCCTGACATGTGACTGCACTGGCAAGAGAAACTTCCAGTATGGAAACTCCCTCTACTAGCAGATTTTGAATTCATTTGTGTGTTACAGGCTGAGAATTGTCTAAAACAACTCTTAAGAGACTTAGTTAGGTCTTAAGAAACAGAACTTGAATTCTTATCTTTCTGGGACTTCAGAAGTTCTACCTTCAATTATGTCTGTCAGCTTCACAAATATTAGTTTTTATTAATACTGTTTTAAATAAATTCAGAGTTAGGAGCCTCTTATACTCTCCTTAGCTTTCAGAATGTCACAGTAATTTCTACTCCTGCTTGATCTTTTCTTTCTTTAAGTTCTCCAATTATGAATTCCTTCAAGATACCTGTTCAATGACTGGTCTTCCTTTGAGCTTTAAAATCTATCCTCCCCAACCATCTTTCTCTCTTACTTGTATGTTGTGTAGACTTTCCCAGTTACCTCATTGGTGATGACTAGAACTTGTAAGGAGTGCTGAGCTCCCCACCCCAGGTCAAAACACATGGACACACCTACAAAGCCGCTTTTCCTAAAATCAATAAAGGCCCTATCAGCAAATGTAGTGGGTTGAAAAGAAGTGTGCTCATTTTCGGGAAATATGATCAGCAGTTGCCAGTGAAAAATGGATGCATCATTTATCACTGGCAACTGCTAGTCATGTCTGTCAGTTGTGGAAATCAGTCTTTGCTGTTTATATTTTCCCTGCCATATGAAATTTTCCCCCAAGACTTCTTCTTTCCTGTTTCCTTTTGGCCACAAACTGACCCTAGGTAAAACTGGAAAGAGATTAAAAGTGTCTTTGCTGATTTCCCACCTCACCTTACTTTCATCACTTAGGGGTGTCTGATACTAGGTGCTTTATAAAAGCTTTTTCATTGATTGATTGCTGCATCTCTTTCTCTATTTGGGTACCCTTTAATCCCTAACTACCCAGTGCTCATGTGGCCCATCTTCACTGACTAGTGCCTCCAGGTTATGCCTTTGCCTTCTTCTGGCAGGAGAATGAAAATTTCTGGAAGATAGGAACTCTTTTCTTTTAGACTTTGTATCCCTAGAGCCTAACACCAATTTCCTCTCCTTTTAGAATGAGTTGATTTTTTCAATGACCTTATTTGTCAGTACTTGAAACAACAAAGAAAGATCTATTCAACAATTATTTTTGTTATTCTGAACTTGACAAACACTTCCAAATCAGATTATTTCTCCATATATAAAAAAGGAAGTAGATTGTATTTGAAAACTAGAATGTCTGCTAAGTACAGCTTTTCCCTCACCTCAAGTTTAATATATGGTGTGATGGAGAGAGTTCAAAATTTGGAGTCACAAAGACCTAAGTTCAATGCTGTTTCAATTATTTACCAGCTGTGTGTGACTCTGGGCAAGTCACATATTTTCTCTTAGTCTCAATTTTGACATCTGTAAAAATGGTGTGGAGGGGAGGGGGCAGAGAGTGTTGGGCTCAATGGTTTCTACAATCCCTTCAGCTTTAAATCTATGATCCTAATACATGCAGCATGTTAGTTCCAATCTCGTCCTGCTTTTTTGTTTCCCTTTGAAATTTCTTCTGTTCTAAATACTTTGATTCATTGATATTCTTGCTCTTTATTTTGTTACCTTGCAATCTACTATAATTACCCCTCCTCTCTTCTGCTCTTTCTTTCTAATTAAAAAAAAAATACCACTATCAGTTTCCCCTGTAACCACAGCCAAGCAAAACAAATCCACACATTGGCAATGTCTGAAAAGAGGTGGAAAGTATATTTCATTATCACGTCTCTGGAGCCATGATTGACCATTTTGTTGATCAGAGTACTGAAGTCTTTCAAAGTTAATACTTAAACTTCTAAGGATTCTCAATCTCTCCTCTCTTCCTCAAATACACACACACACACACACATACACACACACACACACAGTAGCATAGTTCCTTGAACATTGTAGGCATTTGATAAATGTTTGTTGAACTGAAATGAATAGAATTGACTTCCACTCTCCCTTTCCTGACAAACCTGACCTATTCTGTGTCCCATTCCTCCAGATGCTAAGCTGACTACTTTCTGAAAGGTCAGCTACTTAATTGATTAATTATACCATCATATCAATTAGAAAAGCAGTAGGGTACTGCGAAAAAGCACAGAACTTATTGTTGACATGTATCTGAGCTTAAATCCTACCTCCACTCAGTCAGTCAACAAATGTTTTTAAGTGTTTTCTATATGCCCGGTACTGGGGATACAAAGAAAGGCAAAAATATAGTCTTTATCCTTAAAAAGTTCATATTCTAATGGGTTAGACAACACACAAATAGCTATATACATACAAGGTGTATACAGTAAGAACAGAAGGTAATATCAAAGGGAGGCACTAGTCAGTCAGTAAGCATTTATCAGGCTCCTAGTATAAATTAAATAAAATGGTGATAATCTGTCGATTGAAAGTACTAGCTTTAAGGAAGATCCAAGAAAGACTTCCTGTAGAAATTGGAATTTGAGAAGGGACTTGAAGTTGGGGAAGCCAGGAGACAGAGATGAAGAGAGAGAGTATTCCAGGTAAGGGAAAGCCAATTTGGAGTCTGAAGATGGAACAGCTTATGTGAGGAACAGCAAAGAGGCTGGCGTCACTGGATTGCACAGTGCATGAGCTGGGGGAATAAAGTGGAGGAAGATTGGAAAGGTAGGAGGGGGCCAGGTTTTGGAGGGTTTTGAATATCAAACAGAAGAAGGTCTCAGGCAGTGTTTGTAGCTGAGCCTTGGCGACGGCCAGGGAAGGTAGACATGAAAACAGCCAAGTGAAAAGGACAGGAATGTCTAGAAGGCCAGTGTTAATGAATTGTAGATAGATAGAGGGGAGTAAATGTTAGAAGACCGGAAGAAAAGAAGGGGACAGGCTCTGAAGGATCTTAAATGTCAAATTTGTTGCGAAGCTAATAAGGAACTGGGCAGAAGCAGGGGGAAAAAGAGAGAGGGAGAGAGGGAGAGAAGGAGAGAGTCAAATCTGAACTTCAGGAACTTTAGGAAAATTACTTTGGCAGCTGAGTGGAGAATGGATTTGAGTGGGTTTGTGGCAAGGTCACCAAGCAGAAGGTGACGGCAACAGTCCAGGTGAGAAGTCCTGAAAGCCTGCTCTACAGTGGTGGCCATGTGAGAAGGGAGATGGAAATGTATATGGGAGATACTGTGAAAGCAGAATTGACAAGATTTGGCAACAGAGTTACAGGCGAGTGATTCTGAGAAGTAAAGGACATCAGGCTTAGTTTATTCATCTTCAAAATAAAGGTAACAATAGTATCAACATCACAGGCTAAGGCTGAGAATCCAGTGAGGTAATAGATATCAAATACTTTGCAAACCTTAAAGCATTATGTAAATAAATGTTAGTTATTATTTCACTCATAAGTGAAACCTATTCAGACCTGTCTAGACCTAAAAGGACAAATACCCCGACTTACATGCTCCTGATAACAAAGATGGTAAGAGGTAGAGATGGAGAGTAGAAAGGCTGTAAGCAAGAAACAAAACCAACACCTTGTAAAGTTCTGTTCTTTCAACCCTGGCCACCTTCAGGAGAGACATGGCAACTCCCTCCTTCCCCACCAAGGAGTCTTGAGTTCCTATTTTGCGGATCCTACTGAACCAGCCTGGTGTGATGTGAGTGAAAAAGCTCTGAATGAAAGCACTGGGGACCACTGACTTAGGTGTACAAGAAACTTTGCTTCTGGGTCTTTACCCTGATTGATACCCTGAGGCACTGATGTAGGGATTCAAAGTATTATGGCCTGGGTATGTATGTGTTGGTTACACTGATATTGACTTACTATGATTTATTTCTATAATTATGTATACCACTAGAAGTAATGGAATTTAATACCTCATCAAGAAAAGTTGTGCATCAATTGGTCATTTGGTTCTTTATACAATGTATTCTTGAGAGTTCTGAATCATAGATTGAGAAAGGGACCTGTCAGAGGCCATCTGGTCCAACTCTCCCATTTTACAGGTGAGGAAACTGAGACCCAAAGAGGTAAGTGGCTTATCCAAGATCATTCAGGTGAAAAGTCGCAGAGCTACTATTTGAACTTAGGTCTTCTGTCTCCAAATTAAACATTCTTTTCTCTGCCTCACAATGCCTTCTAATGTAACCTAATAGATAGAGGTGGGTAAGTTGGTGGTGGCAAACTTTGCCAGGAATTTCACTGGAAGATGCAAACGCACCATCTAGACTGACGGAAGAACCTGATATCTGTATAAAGGGTCAGATCCAAGAGAGTGAGTGAGTTAACCTGCTCTTGAGTCTGAGAGAGGCAGAGGGGGTTTGATAAACATTCCACAGTGTCCTCTGGTGTTGAATACTGTGTATTACATACACTAAAATGTTACGGTTAAATAGGTCCATTATAGGTTATTATGTTAATGGACCAAGAAAAGCTTAGGTAAGTTCAGAGAGGGCTATCAACCGGCTGGACACCCAATGTTGATTTTTTTTCACTCATGGAATCTATTGTCACATAGCATACCCAGGATGATCTGCTAGCATGGGTTCTTGGATCTGCTTTTCTTAAAGGAAAGCAACTTTTAAGGGATCAACAATCTTCTTTAATTACATTCACTAGTTCAGGGGAAATAACAGCACCCTGAACATCAGAGAAAATATAGGTGGAGAAATTAGCATAAAGACCAACAGACAGAGCTCTGACTACCTGAATCAAAGCAATATTGCTATACACCTTACATACACCACTAGATGAAAAGAGCCTTTACATCTGAGAATTCGGGGTATCTGAACATACGGCTACTCAGAGTCTTGACTAGGGAATCAAACAGAATCAAGCAAACCCCCAAAGCAAAATACCAACTCAGAGTATAAATAAATACTTTTCTCAGAGCCAGAAAGCATCACAGCCCTCATGATTTAGTGCCTAATCAACTTAGTACCAAAAGGTAGAAGCCTTCCTAACAAGCAAGTCACCCCAAGCAAGCTCTTCCTTAGGCAAGTCCTTGCCCCAGTGGGCTCCACATGAGGCCTGTTAATGCGTGGGGAAGATCTTATTAACCCATTAACATTACATCTATATAATGAAAAGGGCATTGGATTTGGGAGTCAGTACAGTGGTGACAAAAAAAAGTGATCTGAGAGTAAAGATACTTAGGTTCTAGTCATCAGCATGCCTCTAAGACTCTTAACTACCATCACAGAAACATTTAATCAGAAGGGGAAGAAACCTAAGAGGCCATTAACTCTAAAAGCCTCATTTTTACAGGTGTGGAAACCAACAAAGTGAGTTAAAGGAATCTACTCAGAGTCATACAATGAATGCTTTTCATAGGATTTGAACTCAGAGGTTTTCTGGACTTTAGACTCCACAGTTTCTTCTTCTTTAAACTTCCTCAATTGATAAATGGTCAAAGGATACAAACAGGTGGTTTTCCAATGAAGAAAACAAAACAATTTATAGTCATATAAAGTGCTCTCAATGATTATTTATTAGAGAAACGAACATTAAAACAACCTTAAGATATCATTTGATGCCTACCAGATTGGCTAAAATGATAGAAGGGGAAAGCAACAAGTGTTGGAGGTGATGGGGAAAAATTGGGACACTAATTCTTGGTTGGTGGAATTGAGAACTGATCCAAACATTTTGGAGAGTAATCTGGAATCATGCCGAAAGAGTTATTCAACTACCTACATTCTTTGCCCCAGCAATGTCACTACTTGATCTATTTCCAATGATTAGGGAAAAAGGAGAAGAACCTATATGTTCTAAAATGTTTATAGCAGCTCTCTTTGTGGTTGCAAGGAACTGGAAATTGCAGGGATGACTGTTAATTGGGGAATGGTTAAACAAGTTGTGGCATATGACTGTGATGGAATACTGTGCTGTACAAAGTGATAATCTGATGGATTTCTTAAATATGGAAAGACTTACATGAGATAATGAAGAGTAAAATGAACAGGATGAAGAGAACACTGTATTTAGTAATAGCAGCGTTGTTTTAAGAATGACTTTGAGTGAATAAGTCATTTTGACTACTATAAATACCCAATGAACTATAAAGGACATATAAAGACAGATGCTATCTGCATGCAGAGGAAGAGCTGATAAATAGAAGTATGTATGAAATAATTTTATTTATTTATTTGTGTCTAATGGTAGCGATCTCTAGGGCAGGAGAAGAAGGGAAAAAAAGAAATTTACATGATAATTTTATTATATATTTCAAAGGAATAGCAAGTTGTCCATAATAGATTTGAAGTTTCAACTACAATCATCTTTTTTATTGTACTATGTTATAGAAATGTTTGTTTTATTATGTAAATTAAAAATTAAATTAAACAATAAAATGAGGGAATTAGACTGGATGACTTCTAAGGTCCCTTGCAGTTCTCACATTACATGATTCTTTCCCTTCCTTGGTTTTCTGGTTCCCTACTCTCTCCCTGAGGAGATCTCGTCTATTTCAGAATATAAGTGAATTGCCTGAATTGCACAGGACGTGTTTCCCCATCATGAGGTCAGATCTTGTATAACATCAGAAATTCTGTCTTTACTGTCATGACAAGGGAAAGTAAATAAGATGTGGCCAGCATGCTGCCTACAAAAACAACAGGGAGACCTAGAATCTGGGATATCTCAACCCTTTTGCCCTACCCAAACTCCAAAGTTGGAGGAGATCTGAACTCTTCATATAAGGCTGTACATTATGTTCTTGCAGTAGAAGAAATGGGTGGAAGTTGCAGGAAGGCACATTTAGGCTTGATAATAGTTAGAGCCAGGGATGTGTTGGTAAATGTTAACAACTTGTTCTCAAAACAAATATATGCCCACTACACGCTTACAAGTTTAATCTTCATTATTAAAATGTTCTCTATCACTTTCTTAAGTCTAGATAGTCAACATAAAAAATCAAGCTCTGCTTCTGATGTCTTAGATTTTAAATGTTCACACTGAAAATTTAACAAAGTCTTTCTCTTGCACCAGTATGAGCTGGCTATAGAACACCACTGATGAGAGTTGTTCCAAAGTGGACTCGGCTTTCTCAAGAAGTATGGAGTTTCCCATTAGAAACCTTCAAGCAAAGGCTGTGTGAGCACTTATCAACGGATGTTGTACAGAGGGCTTTTATTCAGGCATGAATTGAACTGAGCTCTCTGAGTTTCCTTTCAATGCTGAGATTCTCTGAGACATCCCTGAAGAGTTAGAAGAGATTCTGCCCCAGGGTCGTGCTGGAGTCAGTTTTTACTAGTGTGTAAGAGAGATGATTGCTAAAGTTTTAGTATGAGCATTTACACCTTGCAAGTGTAAGTAATCACTACAAATAAGGGCTTTATGGTTTGGTTGATTGTCTAGACTTAAGAATGTATTCATAATGCAGATTAAACTTAAAAGTGTGTGCACATAGTTAGACTTTTTGGAGGCAAGATCACAGGTGTAAAACACTCTCCAGTGTATTGGTCACCCCTGTATTGCTCTATAAACAATGTTGGATCTCAGCAAGAGTGCCGCAGGAGGCTCTGGGAATGAAGTCGTTACTAGAAAAGAGTCCTGGGGACTGTAGGTTAATAATAGGAATAGAAATGGCAATAATGACGACTTAATCAATATTTATTAAGTGCCTACTATGTACCAGACACAGTGCTAAAGGCTGGGAATAAAAATAAGAATAAGAAAGATAATCCCTGACCTCAAGGAGATTACAATCTAATGGGGGAAGACACACTATGTAAGCAGGTCCACCAAAGGGGACTAGCATAGGGGGATGATGTTCCCTGGAGTCAAAATCAAGCAGAGCTGACGATGGAAAATAAAGAGTTTACCTGAAAAATTTTGAGCTTTCTCTAAAGGATTTTATTCTTCCACCCTCCAGCTCTCCAATTAGATGAGGAAGGCAACTGAAGGGTGATGAGGATGTGTTGAGCATCAAAAGCTGAATCACTCTGCATAATGATGAGATCTCAGGGGGTCGGCTTATTTTTGGGGGGGGCATGATGTCCCATGGAGACTGAATCAAGTAGAGTCATTGATGGGTGATGATGATGATGATAACTGCCTTTGGATAATACTTTGAGCTTTGCAAAGTGTTTTACAGCCATTATCTCACTTGACCCTCAAAGCATCCCTTAGCTCCTGCAGCAGTTTTTGAGACAGGGAACTCAAAGGAAAACTGGGTCCTGATCAGACCTTACCTTCAGCACCACGTCAAAAAAAAAAGGAGAGCCCATAGCTGCTGTCGCACCCTCATTCCCAGGGATCAACCTGCCTTTTTAGCTTTAACCACTCACAGACAATTACCTGGTTTCCGGTACTGCCACTTACCACCTACCTCACTGATGTTGGTCAAATGCCTTCATTTTTTGGAACTTGGTTGTTTCATTTCATTGTAAAATGGAGCCTTGCAGACAGTTGAATGAGAAAAGTCATGAGTTTTTAATCTGGGGTCAATGAACTTTAAGAAATATATATTTGATAAGGGATTTGAAATACACTTAGCAAGTATATTTCATTAAAACTAGCTTCCCTTGTAATCTTACATGTTTTATTTTATACATTTAAAAATGTTATTCTGAGAGGGGCTTCATAGATTTCATCAGACCCTAGAATAAAAGGGATCTATGACTTAGAGTCACAACTAATATTTTTCACAGGATTCAAATTCAGAGGTTTTCTTAACTCTCAGTCGAGTGCTTCATCCATGGCACCATCAATTTCCTCTTCCGTAAAATGAAGGGGTTGGAGCGGGTGACTTCTAAGGTCCCTTGCAGTTTTCACATTCTATGATTTTTAGTCCTTCTCTGTTTCTCTCATTCTTCCTCCTTCCTCCTTGAGGAGATCACAGCCATTATGGGTTAACATCAAGAACCCAAAGACTAGATGATCTCTAAGGTCCCTACCAGCTCTGATATTCTATGATTTTGAATCCTGAAGTTATCCAGCTCCTGCCTGGGCATCTTGATGTCATGGTCCTCTTTGAGAATGAAGGACAAACACAACCAATGAGTGAGTAGCAGCTCCTCTCCTCCTCCTCCTCCTCCTCCTTCTGTGTTCTACTCAGGGAAACGTACACTCCATGCCCCAAAGCTGTCTTTTTTCCTCTGGGTTTGCTGGCTATATGTCTTCCTCAAAGATCAAGCCTTGAACCCAATTCACTCTGGAGCTCATAGACTAGACAACAAATCCTCACTCACCTAGAACAGAATGAATGTAATTACTAAATAGTAATTTTTTTCTTTTTTACCCAGGAGCCCTGAGGATCTTCCCCTTCCAATTTGATTTTTTTCCAATTAAAGGGGCCATCCCTTGAGTAACTACTTAAAGAAGCCTATTCATTGAATGGATGTATCTCATTCAAAGTGAGAATGTGATAAGATCTTATCCTGAAAGGGCCAGGATCTCACATTGCATCCTGGGCCATCTCCAGTCATCCTGATGAATATCAGGCCACTGGACCCAGATGGCTCAGGAGAAGAAAGTGATGTTGGTGACTTTGTGCAGCCCTCCCTCACTCATATCAAAGTCAAGTACAAGTCATGGCATCATCATGATGTCATGGTCCTCTTCAAGGATGAAGGACAAACACAACAACAACCTATCTAGCTCCAATCTAGAAAGGGGGGAATGAGGTTCAGAGCTGGGGAAGGAATTCCTTGTCCAGCATGTTCTCTTCTCTTGTTTCTTGGGCAACCTTCAACAGTGACCGAACCTCCCAGTTTGCTTCATCTTTCCCAGGCTCCACTTTGCCTTTTCTCTTATTAAAGATTGCTTGCCCTCAGTTTGCCTCTGTATAGAGCCACTTGCCTATATTTCCTTTTAAAAATCAACAAAGCCACAAAATTCCATGTAGGTCCCAAGGGTTGGAAGGAAGCCATGACTAGGGAATATTGGAAGGCAAGGGGAGCCAAAGTGCCACCAAATAAGTCTGTGCATCTCTGAGTTCAGGCACCACTTGAAGAAACCAAGCTCAGGTGTGAAGAGCTGCCACATTTGAAGCAGAATCTCTGACAGAAAGAAGTGAGCCCCAAATTTCATCATTGGGTATGTGGAACTCCAAGTATGGAAGATAAGCTTCCTTCAGGAGTCAAGGTGTTCCAAAAAGCTTCTCCTTAAATCCTGCTCCCTTATCTTCCCCACTTTCATGATCAGACTCTAAAGCTCTAACTTTCAAATCTCTCAGAATCACCAGGAGGCAAAGAATAATCCTCTGTAGCCCCTTATACATTGATGGACAAGAAATAAGTCCTGAACTTTCCATGGTATCACACTCTAAATGGAGAGTGAAACTGAAAGCTAGGGCAGGGCAAACTCTGAATGGGTGTGACCATTCATTTCCTGACTGTTTAAAGCATTGGTTTAATAATTGAAGGAACAGAGAGCTTCATTGTTATTTAACATTTATAGTGAGAAAATGGAGCCACAGATAAGGAGAAAATCAGAGAAACTGATAATCTGACCTGGAAAATTTTGTGGTTGATCAGCATTTCAATAGTGAGAAACATGTTAAATATGTAACCTTTAACCATTGCTAGTATATTTTTAAAGATAATATTTTTACTACAGTTATGCAGAGAAGTATAACACCATTGAATATCATTGCCTTCTTAATTGATACTTATATTTAATTGTCCAGAGACTGTAATGTTCCATGATTTGAAATCATCCACCAATACCAGTAGAATACTAGTATTAGAAAGATAAACCTTTATTTTTGGGAGAAGTTTGAAGTCATTAAAGAAGTTTTACAATTTCCTTAAAGCCATCTAGCCACAATTTCATCCTCCTGTTCATTTCTGGAGAAGTGCATGATGGGAGTGAACAAGATATTATATACTTTTTAAAGTTAATTTATTTTTAATTTTCAACATTCATTTCCATAAGTTTCAAATTTTCTCCTCCTCCTCCACCCCCCTCCCCAAGATGGCATGCAATCTGATATAAGTTCTACATATACAAACCTATTAAACACATTTTCACATTAGTCATGGTATATAGAAGAATTATAATGAATGGGAGGAACCATGAGAATGAAAAGCAAAGCAAAACAAAACAAACAAAAAAAAGAAAATAGTCTGCTTCGTTCTGCATTCAGACTTCATAGTTCTTTCTCTGGATGTGGATGGCATTTTCCATCATGAGTCCTTTGGAATTGTTTTAGGTCCTTGCATTGCTGAGAAGAGCTAAGTCTATCAATGTCAGTCATTACACACTGTGATTGCTACTACATACAATGTTCTCCTGGTTCTGCACGCTTCACTCAGCATCAGTTCAGATAAGTCTTTCCAGGTTTTTCTGAAATCTGTCTATTCATCATTTCTTATAGCACAATAGTATTCTGTCACATTCATATATCACGACTTGTTCAGACATTCATTCCCCAATTGATGGGCATCCCCTCAATTTCAAGTTCTTGACCACCACAAAAAGAGCTGCCATAAATATTTTTGTACATGTGAATCCTTTTCCCATTTGTATGATCTCTTTGGAATATAGCCCTGGAAGTGGTATTGTGGGGTCAAAGGGTATGCACATTTTTATAGCTCTTTGGTCATAGTTCCAAATTGCTCTCCAGAATGGTTGGATCAGTTCACAACACCAAAAATGAATTAGTGTTCCAATTTTCTCACACAAGAGATGATATATAACATGTAAGTGAAAAAGAAGATGGACTGGTCACTTATGTGAGGGGTAACAGGTAGACAGTTGTGCACAATTATAATGTCAGAAAGAAGCCAGGAAGGCCCTCAAGATGTTGGATGGACCCCGTGAGGTACACAGACAAGAATCTCAAGGGATGGACAAGAATGGATGGGTTGAAATTTGAATCATCTAAAGGAATATTCTTGACTATGAGATGACACAACTATTGTAATATTTAAGGAATATAACACCATTGCATCTATACGATTGAGAGTGATAATATTCTGTTGGCAGACTGATGCTGTCCTTGACCATTACCTACAAAAATGTTAGAAGAAGACAACAAAGTCAAAGCTCCTCCCTCCAAAACCTCCAAGAGAAATATGAATTGATCACACGTCTTGAAAATCAAGTAAGAGAAGTAGAGGAAAACTTGGGAAGAGAAATGAGAGTGATGCAAGAAAATCAAAACATGTTAGGAAGCTGGGGACCCACTTTCTCCTAAGAATAGCACAGATTCTGGTCCTCCCTCGTCCGTCCTTCCCTACCCAAATCCAGAACTAAAAGCTGATGTTTCTACCTTTGTAATGTCTCTTGAATCTGTCTCTTCCTATTCATTTCTACTACTACTACTACTACTCAAGGTCAGACTGTCCTCAAATTACTTCTTTTCTGGGTGTTCTTGTCCCTCTCACTTCATTATATCCTGTATAAATTGTTGCCAGATTAATCTTTTGAAAACACTCACCTGTTCAAAAACCTTCAGTGACTCCTCATTGCTTACTGAAGAAAGACCGAATTCCTCTGGCTTTTAAAGTTCTTCCTAATACAGTCCCTAAGCTACACTTGCAGTCTCTTCTCTTAACACTCTGACATTTGTCCAACACTATAGTCAGACTGGACTGTTTATTGTGTCTCAAACACACCTTTCACTCTCCTGTTTCTGCCTCTACTCATTCTGATCCCTCTAAAACGGAATACTTCCCCCTTCTAACTTTGACTATCAAAATCTTACCCATTTTAAAACAATTAAAATACCACTTCTGGGCAGAATGCTGGACTTGGAGTCAGATGTACTCAATGCAAATCCTGTCTCTTCCAACTTCTACTTCTGTGACCTTGGACAAGTTCATTTTTCTCCCTAGGTCTCAGTTTCTTCATTTGAAAAAATGAGGAGGTTGGACCTGATGATCTCTAGTGTCCCTATCAGTTCTAGGTTTTTTGATCTTTCATTTCTGCTAGTAAAAAATTATTGAACAGTTCTGAAATGACTCAAAACAGCAAAAATTGATATTTAGCATACATTATATAAATGTACTGCTATACTAACATATTATATGCATTTAAAACACATACAAAATATAAATTAAAACTGTACATAGTGAATATTACCAGAGAAATCTGACCTCTGCTGAAAAGCTTTGATGAGGCAGCTGGTAGTACAATAGATAGAATACTGGACTGGGAGTCAGGAAGACCTGAATTCAAACCCAACCTCAGACATTCACTAGCTGTGTGATCCTGGGCAAGTCCCATGAACTTTGTCTGTATCAGTTTCCCCATCTGTAAAATAAATATAATAATACCATCTACCTAAGATAAATATAAAACAAGATTAGAGAAGTAAAAAATATTTAAAATTCAAAAACATTTTATGAATTAATGACTTTAAAACTCTTTTTGCTTTTGAGAGCAATGTAGGTAATTAAATTTCATTATTTTAGAAAAATGCCTCTATATGTCCTGGGAGCTAGAGAAGATTTATAAATAATAATTATTTGCTAGCAATTATTCAGTTAATTTGATCAATTTGGCAACTAACCAAAGGACTTTTTTTAAAGTCACTTTTTTTGAAGGATACAAAGAATTCAGTGTTAGATAATGAGTCAATGAACATAATACCAGTTAACATTTATATAACCCTTTACAAATATTACCTTATTTTATCCTGTATCAGCCCTAGGAGGTAGGTAATACTATTATCCTTTTTTCAGATGAGAAAACTGAGGCAAGCAAAGGTTATATGACTTGCCCACAGTTCTTGAGTGTCTGAGGGTGGATGTGAATTCAAGTCTTCCTAAATTCAGGTCTAATATTGTCTCCACAATATCACCTTTATTGTTAAGTTGTTTTTCAGTCTTGTTCGACTCTCCATGACCTCTTTTGGGTTTGTTTGTCTGGGTTTTTTGCCTTGTTTTGTTTTGTTTTTGGCAGAGATACTGGAGTGATTTGCCATTTCCTTCTCCAGCTCATTTTATAAGGCAAACAGGTTTAAATGACTTACCTAAGGTCACACAGCTAGTCAGCGTCTCAGGATGAGTTTTCCTGATTCCAAGTCCAATGCTCTATCCATTATGCCACCTTGCATAGTAGATAAAGTGTCCAGCCTGAAGTCAGGAAGACTCATCCTCTTGAGTTTAAATCTGGTCTGAGACATTGACTAGCTCTGTGATCCAGGCAAGTCACTTAATTCTGTTTGCCTCAGTTCCTCATCTGTAAAATGAGCTTGAGAAGGAAATGGCAGACCAGTATCTTTGCCAAGAAAACCCCAAATGAAGTCATGAAGAGTCTAAAATGACTCAACAGCATATCACCTAGATGCCTCATCAGGAATCACATTTATCTGTGTACAGAAAGTCACCACACACAACGTAAAAACAGTAACAAAAGTGAATTGTCTCTCATTTCAAAAGAGCAGAAAGTTTTCACTGTAAATTCATGTGTCTTTCTTTACATACTTCAGCCTTATGGACAGTATCTTAATTTCCTATTCATCTTTGTGTACTTTAGTTCTGTTTTTATTTTTTATTTTTTGTATGAATGTGAAAAACAGCAGGAAGACCAGCTTGGCCAAACTATGGAATGCAAGAAGGGAAGAAATGTAAAGGAAAAGTCCAGAAAGTGAGCTCAGGTCCAGCATGTGAAAGGCCACATAAGTTTATGTGATCCCAGAGGTGATAGGGAAACATCTGAATTTATTGAATAAAGGAGTGTCATAGTCACTCTAAAACATTATGGAAATCCCTTTGGCAGGTACGGGGGTGGGGTGGGGGGGTGGGGGAACAATTGGAATGACTTGAGGCAAGAAGGCTAAATAGGAAACTAGGACAATAGTCTGGGGGAGAGATAATGAGGACCTGGATGAGAGCGTGCAAATGGAAAAAAAGGGATGGATTTGAGAGAAATTGTGAACATAGAAGTGATAAGATTTGGCAACTATGGCTATGTGAGATGTCAACCATGACACAGAGAGGTTTGGGTAGATGGATGGTGGTACCCTTGGCAAAAATAGGTAAGTTTAAATGGGGTGGGTTTAAAGGAAAGCTAATATAATGAAATCTACAAAGTGAATTTAAATCTATCCATGCCTGCTCATCCTGAATAACTCATTCTGTCCTGGTCAAAAGAAAAAGAGAGACAGAGAGGGAAAGAGACAGAGACAGAGAGACAAAGACAAAGAAACTAAAGAGTTGGGAGGACAAAAGGGGAAGATAATTTGGAACTAAAAATTTTAGAAAAATAAATGTTAAAAATTGGTTTTACATGCAATCAGGGAAAAAGAATAAAAGATTAAAAAAATTTTCTGTAAAAAAGAAAAGGGGCAGAGGTCTTACTCACTGATCATTGTCCCAGAGCGAATAGCCTGTTTTCTAAGAGTCAAGGTCAAATCCTAACTGTCCTAAAGAACTGACCTCTGGGGCAGAAGTTGGTGGGGAGAGAATTTGAGAGCTTATACAATGGTAAGATGTGCATGGGCACAGTGTTGGACAGAAATGGGTGGCTGCATTAGACACAAGCCCCAGAGTGGTTTTGGTGGGAAGAGTGGGAGGTGATCCATCTTTCCAGCCCCCTCACCAGTACATCATCTACAAAGTGGGGTCATGCCATAGTTCCTCTGTGGTCATAGCATGGTCTTCCAGGGTGCCAGAGTCCCTCCTTAGAGACTACAGTTCTAAATCTATCATTCTGTGATCCTTTTTCTTGGATTTATTACTGTTTCATTGCACCACCCTTTCCTCGCTTGCTTCCACTCCCCATCAACTGGAAGCTTCCATCCTTTGCATAAGTTTTCTAAAGTCTTCATCTACTGATGTAATGTTTATTCCATGTCTTCTACAGAAAATGATTCTCTCTCACTGGCATTACTCACCATGTTCCAAAGGGCTTCTGGTAATTTTTTGCTGACACCCATCCTACAGGAACAGATATTCACCAGCCACTCCCTAAAAATCAGTCTTTTAATACAGTTGCAACCTGGGCTCCTGATAGGAAATTGACTCAAGGCAATAATAGATCAGATTCAGTGGCAAGGTCCAGAAGTCTAGCTTTTACACTATTTATCAGAAAATGGAGACTTGTTTCTACTAGTTAATAGCACAAATCTCAGCTAAACTCATGCTATGTTTGGCAATAGTATTGATACCATTTATGATTCAGAACAGGTTCTGCATAGGTATCTATTTGCCCAAAGGCAAAGCAAGTAACTCATCAACAATGTATTTAGCTATTCCAACATATATAGCATTTTCTCATTTCTGGGGAGTAGGTAATGAAGGATTGATATGATCCTGGAAGTCCTTAAGGAGTAGGCAACCAAGTAAGAGAAAGAAAAAAACAAGTATGAAAACTATGGCTAGATGTAATTATATTTATTTTAAGAATTCATTGAGGGGAAAGGGTGAGTCAGAGGTTGTACCGACAAATTGGACAGTGTTTATGGCAGAAACTGGAAGGAAAGAAACAATCTTTTGTAGATATGAGAAGCAGCCACATGGCAAAGTGAAAAGAATGTTGGATTTGGAGTTCAAAGACCTGGGTTTGAATTCTCATTCTATCAATTACTACCTCTATCCAGTTCAATTCAATAAACATTTATTGAGTACCTACTATGTGTCAGACACTGTGCTAAGTGCTAGGGATACAATTACTGAAAAAAGTAGTTTGTAATCTAATGGGAGAAGCACAAAACCCAAAAAGAAGCAGAAAAGTGGGAAGGGAAGAATGAGGGGGTACCTAGAGCATCTTGTTCCATTGAGTGGAAACCAGGCAAGTCAGAAATACAAAGTGAAGGAGCTGAGAGGCTAGTTTCTGCCCTCTATAAGGGAAGGTATTAGAAAGAGTTTGATATTCTGCCCTCTGGCCCTCCAATCAGAGAGAGGCTGAGGAAGGTGGCGTACTTCAGTGTTTGAGTTAGCAGTATAGTGCCAAGAGTCATCTTGGGAGGGACGTCTTGTTCCTTGTAATCAAAATCAGGCAAAAGCATAGCTCAGGCTTGCCACTCACCTCAATGGGTTTGACTTTCCTCCTCTGTTAAATTAAGGGGTTAGACTAAATGGTCTCTAAAATCCTTTGTACTCTAATTCTTTTGATACATGATCTTAAGTCAATCACTCAATAGCATTTGTTAGGAGGGTTTTACCTAGTACAAAGAATTTCTTTTAAAAAATTTTTATTGCTATCTTTTACTATAACCTACATTTGCCAATGTATCCATCCTCCTATCTCCTGCCAGAGTGCAATCCCTTGTAACAACAAAGAACAAGGAAAAAAACCCAACAGTTCAGCAAAACTAACCACTATGTTGACAAAGTCTGGCACCTCTGTTCTGTTCTACACCCATAGTTCCTCTCTTCTTCAAAGAAGAGCAAGAGATGCCTTCTTCTTTCTTTTAGTAGGCTATGAAAGGTTTCAAAAGAGTGTTTGGAAGTGGTCAGTAGCATCATCTTTATACCCAAAGAGCAGAACATTTAAAAAGAGGAGAAAATATGGTTCTACTTAAAAATCTAATGGGAAAGAAGAACCAAACACAAATAAGAATATGTAATCCCAAAGGAGAGAAATAAAGACATAAAAATTAACAACAAACTAGAGATTCCTAGGTGATTATGGTAATAGAAGATAGAGGAGCTGAGTCTGGGGTAGTTTCATGAAGGAGCAGAATTAGAGAGATACAGGATGGGTACAACTTGTGAATCTCCTTTATAACGTTCTGGACTAGCCACAATTGGAAACCTCCAATTATGGTCATTTCACTATAGTCTGAGGCAGGCAGGCCAGGAATGTAAATACAAGTAAAAAGAAAGCTCAGCTTTTATTCTACTGGGGTGGGGTGGGAGGGGGGAGGGGGGGAAGAGAGAGGAGGCAGGAAGCCAGCACATAAAAAGAAACTACAAAACTTGGAGTAGACGAGAGAGGAGAGAAAATGATACTCGCAAGGGACATGATGATGAAGTTTGCAGTTTGAAGAAAGTCAAAGGCACATCTGTGAGGGAGATGAAGTATCCCAAAATGGAAGTCACCTGGAAGAAACTCACTAACGGGAGAAGTGAGCCAGTATGGTGGGAAGGGTGAGGTATGAGGTGAGAAAGGGTGAGAAAGTCCTGAAAGGACTTCCCTGAAGTAAACTCCTGAGGCAGAAGGCAGATAAGGCATGATGGAGAGCTCTAAAAATAGAAGGGAAGAGGGCATTCCATTCCACCTTAGCTCTAATAATTAGGATTAAGACATTTTTGACTCCTGTTGACCCAAGGTCTCCCTACCTATAACTTCCACTCACTGGTCCTGCTTTTGGCTTCTGGGGATGAGTCCATTAAGTCAAATCTTTCTGGAATATGGCACCCCCTTGTATATTTGATGGATAATTTTCTTGGGGATACAAAGATTTCTCTTCTCCAACCTAAACATGCCCAGTTCTTTCAAATCATCTTCAAAGTCATTTCATTTCATTTCAATGCAATTCAACCCAGCAGTCGGCACAACATCCTGGTCACCTGTCTCCAGACTTGCTCTAGTTTGTCAGTGCCCTCCCCAGACTAGCACAGTGCTTCAAATGTGTGCCTAACCAGGACAGATTAATAGCTGGGCACTCTCTTATAGTTGTATGCTATGCACCTGTTACTACAAATCCGATTGATTATGTATGATCTTTTTTGGCTGCCATGTCACATTATTGACACATTCTGAGTTCACAGTTCATGAAAACCCCCAGGCACTTTTCACACAAACTGGTTTATTTATACTTTCCCCATTTTGTACTTGGGTAGCTGAGTTTTAGAAGGCAAGCTTTGAGATTTATCCTTTAAGGCTATGAAATTTCACTTGATTATATTTGATCCCATCATTCCAGCTTGTCAAAATAATTTTGGGCCCAAGTCTGTTATTCTTTATTTTTTTTAGCTATCCCTATTGTATCATCTTCAAATTGAATAAATGTCCTATCTATACCTTTAACAGAGCCATTGATGAAAATGTTAAACACAATTGCATGATAAGTAGAGTTGAATGACACTCACTCTACAGATCACACTCCAGATTGGCAGTGACATTGGCCCTATAATCAGCACTCATTTGGTCTAGTTTTTCAATTCTGAACTGTATTTTCGTCTAATTAATATATCTCTATTTGCCCATGATGATATCACAAGATTGTTAAATGCCTTTCTGAATTCTGGGTGTACCATGCCCATGATTTTCTTCTGATATTCTAGTCAAGTAACCATGTCAAAAAAAGAAGTAAGCTTAGACTAGTATGTGTCAGAGTCCTTTGGGATTGCATGACCTCTGACACAACTTTGCCCTAGGACATAGGAAAGGAAGCAACAGAAATTGTTGAGGACTCAGCTGCTGATTATCTTAGGATAGAATCATCATAACCCAGTCCTTTGGTGGGCTATTTATCAAAGACCTTTGGCAGTTTATAGCCCAGCCCAGTGCACAATTCTTTCCTGGACACACACACACACACAAAAACACACACTTATAGCCCAGAAGAATCTTCCTTGCCTTCTAGACCCTGGTAAGATCTTTAGAGTACAAGGAACTGATTCACAGAGAGACAAGCAGAACAAAATTCTGAGATCCTGGCTCAGGAAAAGAGCTAACCCTTCCCTCTCTGGGACTCATAGAGATTCTTTTTTTGTGAAAGGAGCAAGAGTCAATATGTAACACCAAAGTATTGTGATGGGTATGCATGCATATAAATTCATAAAATATAAATTATTTCTCAAAGATGAAACCAAAATATTTATTCAGATACCAGAAAGTCAAATTCATCATAACAACAAAGAAATCTCTACACATTATCAATGCAGGGAGCATGGCCATCCCCAAACTTTCCTTCTGTCAGACCTCCCCTGAAGAACAAGCTCCCTTAGGCAAAATCACTCCCTCTCTCACTCATGCTAGCTGCTCTGCTCTGCCTGCTCTCTCTTTCAGCTCCGCATCATTTTCTCTTCCTGCTGCACTCATTCAGCAAGCTCCTCCCATTATCAGGAGTGGGAAGAGCTCCATGTGACTCAGGCTGTGGGTTGGGCCAAAGCTCAAAGCAGGTCAAGTGGGTCTATTAAGGGGCAGGGAAGATATTCAAATTCCCTTACTATTAAAAGAGTAGAAAAGGATATTCTCTATGTTTTTGTGTTTTCTTTTATCTTCTCATCCTCTCTTTTTCTCCCCTTTTTATTTCTGTCTGGGAAATGGCAGTGTCAGGGCTACAGACAAAGGTGGTCAGAGCATGCCTGGACAGCACAATCTCAGATATTAGAGCATCCTGGAGCTGGGCTTAGCAGTGAGAAACACAGCCATGAGCAGCATCTACCAGAATCTGCTCAGGCCCAGATGCTCCTCTGATTCCTGTTTGCCAGTAGGCTAGTGAATGAGAGAAAAAGAATTGTCTTTGCTTTCCTTTAATCTGACTCTGAGATGACCTTTACCCACTCTTCTTTATGAGCATCAGGTGTGTGTCTTTTCTGCACCAAAATTCTGGGAGGGACCTGGCCTGACAGAGAAGGTTAATATTTCTTTCACATTTTAATTTCATATTAGGCATATGTGATCCAGCATACTAAGTGTCTGATCTATAAGTGTTGATGGAAGAGGCCTGGGAAAGTAAAATACTTTTAAGGAATGGTGAGGGGAAGGGGGCATCATGCTAAGCAAGGCATAAAAAGTAAATTTCATATTTTTGCATCTTAACAATACATCTTCTAGACAAGATTTGAATCTGGGAACTAGGGGGAAAGTAACATTCATGGTGAAATGCCACATTATGGCCTGGGAAAGCCAACTATGTTTATTTAATCTATTGGCCCTTCTAAAAAGTAACTAGCTGGGGGTGATGAGGTGGAACAAACATGGCAGAGAGAAACCAGAAAGCTGCCTGAACTCTCCCCAATTTCCCTCAGAAACAACGTTAAATCAAGCCTCTAAAAGAATTTTGAAGCAACTGATCCATAAAAGATATAGGGAAACAATTTTTCAGCCTAAGGTAACTTAGAAGGACTTCTGGAAAGGTCTGTGTCTCTTGAGTAAAAGGGGAGCACAGCCCAGTGTAGGTGGTGATCAGTAAGCTAGCAGGAGGCTCTTAACTACAACACAGAGCAGCAACCGAAGCCCTGTGGTTCTGACTCAGCAGGCCAATGGCACAGCAGACCAGCTGTGAAGCCTCCAGCCCAGCCCAGCCCAGCAGGCAAACTGCCAGGCTCAGAACCCAGAGCACAACAGGCATGACTAGTCTAGGTCACCCCAGCTTGGTGGCCAAACCATCAGACCCAGAGGCTCCAGTGCAAAAAGCCAGTGCACAGGCCTATCACCCCCAGTGTATGAATCTTGGGGCAGTGCCCCTGTACCCACAGAACACAGTTCAACTTTTTAAAATGAGCAAAAAAAGAAAAAAGAGCCCTGACCATAGAAAACTTCTATGGAGACAAGGAAGATCAAAATATAAATTCAGAAGAGGATAGCAATGTCAAAATGCCTACATGTAAGCCCTCAAAAAGGAATACGAATTGGTCTCAAACTCCAAAATTACTCCTGGAAGAGCTCCAAAAGGATTTTAAAAATCAAGTGAGAGAGGCAGAAGAAAAATTGGAAAAAGAAATGAGGGTTATGCAGGGGAATTATAAAAAAAGAATCAACAGCTTGGAAAAGAAAAATTGACTGAGGAAATAACTCTTTAAAAACTAGAATTGGCCAAATGGGGAAAAAGTTCACTGAAGAAAACAACTCCTTTAAAGGTAGAATTGGACAAATGGAAAAGGAGGTACAAAAGTTAACTGAAGAAATAATTCCTTGCAAATTAGAGCTGGTTGAACAGAAGCTAATGACTTAATGAGATGTCAAAGATCAGTCAAACAAAATCAAAAGAACACAAAAAAGAAGAAAATGTAAAATACCTCATTGGAAAAACAACTGACCTAGAAAACAGATCCAGGAGAGATAAGTTAAGAATTATTGAATTGCCTGAAAGTTATGATAAAAAAAAAGAGCATGGACAGCATCTTTCAAGAAATTATCAAGGAAAACTGCCATAATATCCTAGAACCAGTGGATAAAATAACCATTGAAATAATCCACCAATAGCCTGAGAGAGATCCCAAACTCCAAGGAATATTGTAGTAAAATTCCAGAATTACTAGGTCAAGGAGAAAATACTGCAAGTAGCTAGAAAGAAACAATTCAAATATCAAGGAACCACAGTCAGAATTACACAGGACTAAGTAGCTTCTACATCAAAGGATCAGGGGGCTTGGAATATTCTATTATAAAAAGCAGAAGAGCTTGGATTATAACTAAGAATCAGCTACCCAGCAAAATTGAGGATAATCTTTCAGGGGAGAAGATGGATATTGAATGAAATAGGGGACTTTCAAACTTTCCTGATGAAAAGACCAGAGATAAACAGAAAATTTGATCTTTGAATACAAAAATCAAGAGAAGTATAAAAAGGTAAACAGGATAGAAAAACAACAACCTATGGCATTCAATAAGGTTAAACTGTTGACATTTCTACACAGGAAGATGATATGTGTAACTCTTAAGGACTGTATCCCTTTTAGGATTGCTGGAGGGAGTATGCTTAGACAGAGGCTGTGGATATAAGTTGATTTTGATGTGATGATTAAAAAAATAATTAAGGGGTGAAAAAAAGGATTGTACCGGGAGAAGAGGAAAGGGGGAGGCAGAATGGGGTAAATTATATCACACAAAGAGGCATGAAAGACCTATTAAAGTAGAAAGAAGGAAGGAGGTAAGCATTGTTTGAACCTTATTCTCATTGGAATTGGCTCAAGAAGGGAATAACATACACACTCATTTGGGTAGAGAAATATATCTTACCCTATAAGGAAGTAGGAGGGGAAAGGGAAAAGAAAAGAGAGGGAGGGGCTGATAGATGGGAGGGCAAATTGGGGGAGGCAGTGGTCAGAAGCAAAACATTGGCAAGGAGGAACATATTGAAAGGAGAGAGAAAGGTATTAAGGGGGAAAAGTAGGTTGGAGGGAAATAATACAGTTAGTAATCCTAACTGAATATGAATGGGATGAACTCTCCCATAAAACTAAAGTGAATAGGAGAATGGATTAAAAACCAGAATCCTACAATAGGTTGTTTATGAGAAATACATTTGAGGCAGAGAGACACAGAGTAAAGGTAAAAGGCTGGAACAGAATATATTATGCTTCAAGCTGAAGTAAAAAAAAAAAGCAGAAGTAGCAATCCTGATTTCAAATAAAGCAAAAGCAAAAATGATGAGGAAATCAAAGCAATAATTAGGAGCTATTTGCCTAACTATGCCAATAAATCTGACTAAGTGACATAGATGAATATTTACAAAATATAAATCACCTAGATTAACAGAAGAAATAAAACATTTAAAATAAAACCATTTCGAAAAATAAATTGAACAAGTTATCAGTGAACTCCCTAAGATAGATTTATGAGTGAATTCTACCAAACATTTAAAAAACAATTAAATGCAATACTAAATAAAATATTTGTAAAAATAGGCAAAGAAGGAATCCTACCATTTTCCTTTTATGACACAAATATGGTGCTGATACCTAAACCAGGAAGAGTCACAACAGAAAAAGAAAATTATAGACCAATTTCCCTAATGAATATTGATGCCAAATTTTAAAATAAAATATTAGCAAAGAGATTACAGCAGTTTATCATGAAGATAATACACTATGACCAAGTGGGATTTATACCAGGAATTCTGGGCTAGTTCAATATTAGGAAAACCATTTTGTCAAAATTGGTCATATCAATAACAAAACCAACAGAAATCATATGATTATCCCAGAAAATGCAGGCTTTTGACAATTATAGCACTTATTCTTATTAAAAACGCTAGGCAGTATAGGAATAAATGGAGCTTTCCTTAAAATGATAAGTAATATTTATCTAAATCCATCAGCGAGTATTCTCTGTAGAATTCTCTCTAGAAGCCTTCCCAATAAGATCAAGGGTGAAAAAAGCATGCTCTTATTCAATATTGTACTAGATATG